>CM036767.1:15096426-16296426 GCA_020796225.1 Arion vulgaris
CTACCAACCATCTCCCACGTCAGACCACACTCTATCAACTCTCTCTCCACCGTTCTTCCCCACGTTTCTTTTGGATGTCCATGCCTTCTCTTCCCATCCGCTGTTCATCTGAGAACTGTCCTAGACAATGCCCCCACTGACATACAGCATACATGTCCAAACCATCTCCATCTTCGTCACTTAATGATGGTCTCCAAGGATGCACAGTCTGTTCGTTTCAAATGCTCCTAATTTGTTATGGTATTTGGCCAGACAGTTTGCAGGATTCTTCTTAAACATTTATTCTGAAATGTCTCCAACTTGTGTATTATGTCATTTTCCAGCTTTCACTACTGTATAAAAGCACTCCCAGTATATTACTTCTTCCAGCATTCACTACTGTATAATAGCACTCCCAGTATATTACTTCTATATATTTTTGTCCTAAGATTTAGTCCTTTTGTTTTCCAGATTTTGTTGAGCATGGCAAAAGTTTGTCGTGCCTTCTTGATTTTTTCGATGATATTCTTTTCTGAATCTCCATCTGGCGATACTGTACTTCCCAGGTATACAAAATCTCCATCTTGTGATACTGTACTTCCAAGGTATACAAAATCTCCATCTTGTGATACTGTACTTCCCAGGTATACAAAATCTCCATCTTGTGATATTGTACTTCTCAGGTATACACAATCTCCATCTGGCGATACTGTATGCGTTCGGAAGGTTACGTGTCACTGTGTGGGAACGGAAGGGGATAAGCATAGTCACAAAGCTGAAAGTTTACCAGGCCATAGTGCTAACAACGCTGCTGTACGCAAGCGAGACATGGACAGTGTATAGCAGACACGCAAGAAAATTAAACCATTTCCACACAAGCTGTCTACGCAGAATACTAAAATAAACTGGCAGGACAAAATTCCAGACAGCGAAGTCCTCACAAGAGCAAAGATCCCAAGCGTCAACACTCTGTTGCAGAAGGCCCAACTGAGATGGGTCGGTCACGTTGCTCGAATGCCTGATAAACGCATCCCAAAACAGTTGATGTATGGCGAGCTTGAAGGGGGCAGACGTTTAGCTGGTGGACAGAAAACGCTTTAAAGACACTCTTAAAGTGTCTCTGAAATGCTTCGATATAGACAATACGTGCTGGGAATCCTTGCGCAAGATCGCCAAATGTGGCGTTGTAACAACAAAAGAGGAACCTGAATAGCTGAGAATCATCGTATTGTTGAGTCACAGAGAAAACGAGCAGCGCGAAAAGACAGAGCACACAACACGCACATGTCTAACCTTGATCATGTATGCCCCACCTGTGGTCGGGGATTCTGTTCTAGGATTGACTCTACAGTCACCTCCGCACACACCAGAGAGGTGCAACAGTACACGTCTGAGATTGTTGTCATCATCGCTTGCGATGGACGGCTATTATCACTTCCCAGGTATACAAAATCTCCATCTTGTGATACTGTACTTCCCAGGTATACACAATCTCCATCTGGCGATACTGTACTTCCCAGGTATACAAAATTCCATCTTGTGATACTGTACTTCCCAGGTATACAAAATCTCCATCTTGTGATATTGTACTTCTCAGGTATACACAATCTCCATCTTGCGATACTGTACTTCTCAGGTATACAAAATCTCCATCTTGTGATACTGTACTTCCCAGGTATACAAAATCTCCATCTTGTGATACTGTACTTCCCAGGTATACACAATCCTGGACTTCTCATGACTTCATTTTGTAATACAATTGTTCTCAAATTTATGATTATTTCTCTTTACTTTGTAACATCTATACTTGAAACTATTTGGAGCCCAAAGGCTAATACGCACGTGCTTATGTTAAAGCTTTTGGAGTCTGCTTGATTCTCCATGCTGTATAGTCGACGCTTTTGAAAACATACCACAAAGCGAGACTCCTTTTTTGGAGATCTAGCTAGTCATGGTCAATAAAACGCTTGTCATTGAAGGCTATTGACACTGAGAGAAACAAGTGCTATGGTTCAACTTCAGTGTTTTACAATTGTGTCATCGATGTCATACACGCTGACCTGCCAGTTACGTTATTATTAACGCCAGCGTAGGTGAGATCGAGTTCCTAGTCCTATCGGAGACGGACAATAAAACGTAGGTCCCGTGTTCAATTTGAGCACGCAAAATAACCATTGGCAGTTGAAAATCGAAAAGAGCAGGCTGGAAAGACTCCAGTCATTCGGAGAAAGGTTCGCTTGAATTGCGATGGACACTGGTGATCAGGAAACCAAGCCTTCGCGTAAAACATTAACAAACGGCGCCACATTATTGGGCAGAACTGCACCTGAACTGTTAGCGGACAAACTGCAAATAAAAGAATAAGAAACATTTTTCTTCCTTTTGTTCCCAAATATCGTAATTTTCTGGTTTTGTCCTACGCTGCTCTAGTGGCTTAGGCGATATATTTTTTTCATTTTTTTGGGCTGGATTCTGCTATGCCATCTAACCATCTGTTTCGTGGTCTTCCTCTGGCCTTCTTCCCTGATGTTCTGTAGCAGAAATTCGATCTCACCTACACTGAAATCAGGAAAAAATATCGTTCCATGAGGAGCGAACCGATGTTAAGCTTATCCGTGAGATTTTACTACCAAATATCAAAGTAACCACCTTTATTTTTTGTCCCTGGGCACGCAGGAGTCAGTGGTAATGACAAGCTGATAGATTGGCTGGCATAGGTACGATATCAGAGAGAGCTGCAATGGACCGAAACGATATTCTTATCGCACTGAGGGAGTCTTTTTGAACAAAGTTTCAGGGTTGCGATTCCTACTCGCTGACCAGACTGAGAGAGATGAGTGTCGATATTGGTACAGCCCGAAACGAACGACATAACAAATATGCAAAGATATTGATTAATCAACATCGAACTGCCGTGTTTTGCTGCTGGACGCTGCTGGATTTGTTTAGGCGGAGATTAGAGCACCTATGGACGTGTCTGGAGTGCAACGATGATAGTCCTCTGATAACTGAATTGGTTACCGAAGCTAACACAAGCTTGTCATGCCCACTTGTCTGTGTGACTCACACAATGCCGACAAGAAAGCGGTGGCAAAACCTCACACTGTTACAATTGAGTAAACAATTTCTGACTGCTGAAACGGAATCTGAATGATAACATCACTCCTCCTCCTCCTCCTAATGTCGTTAACATCATCTACGTTTAGTGTTTCTGGCACTGATGCCAGGAAATTATCTCCTACCTGTAATAGCTTACACAGTCTTTTTGTCGCTCCATTCTTCCTTTGCATCTATTTTTTATATTTTATCATTTCAGTATAGTTTTTGCAGAATTTCATTATCTCTTTATGTGTCAGAAATTTGATATTTGCTTCATTTTTATATCTTTAAGTATTCGCTCCCCCATATCATCTTCTCGTACACACACACACACACCACACATATGGATCCGTTTTTGATCAGATCGTTTCGGTGCTCACGCAAAAGAAAATACTTATCGTTTTTCTAAGGTAGATTGCTATTTATAGAATTTATAGCGAAAGAGATTAATTAAGATTGTTAACCCGGTTCAACAGTAGGACGCTGTCGTGTTTTTTGTTGCTCATGTTTGTTCTCAGAAGAACGTATGCAATCATTATTGTTTTCTGTGAGATTTATGCAGTCATTATTGTTTTCTGTGAGATTTATGTAGTCATTATTGTTTTCTGTGAGATTTATGCAGTCATTATTGTTTTCTGTGGGATTTATGCAGTTATTATTGTTTTCTGTGGGATTTATGCAATCATTATTGTTTTCTGTGAGATTTATGCAGTCATTATTGTTTTCTGTGAGATTTATGCAGTCATTATTGTTTTCTGTGAGATTTATGCAGTCATTATTGTTTTCTGTGAGATTTATGCAGTCATTATTGTTTTCTGTGAGATTTATGCAGTCATTATTGTTTTCTGTGAGATTTATGCAGTCATTATTGTTTTCTGTGGGATTTATGCAGTCATTATTGTTTTATAGGGAATTTATGCAGTCATTATTGTTTTCTGTGAGATTTATGCAGTCATTATTGTTTTCTGTGAGATTTATGCAGTCATTATTGTTTTCTGTGAGATTTATGCAGTCATTATTGTTTTCTGTGGGATTTATGCAGTCATTATTGTTTTATAGGGAATTTATGCAGTCATTATTGTTTTCTGTGAGATTTATGCAGTCATTATTGTTTTCTGTGAGATTTATGCAGTCATTATTGTTTTCTGTGAGATTTATGCAGTCATTATTGTTTTCTGTGGGATTTATGCAGTCATTATTGTTTTATAGGGAATTTATGCAGTCATTATTGTTTTCTGGGAATTTATGCAGTCATTATTGTTTTCTGGGTGGGGGGGGGTGTTATGCAGTCATTATTGTTTTCTGGTGATTTATGCAGTCATTATTCTTGTCTGGGAGATTTATGCAGTCATTATTGTTTTCTGGGAGATTTATAATAATAATAATTCCTCTCGTACCGTTATACGTTACATAGGGCCTGCAAGTAATTTCTCCATACCGCTCTATCCTGGGCAACTCGCTCAATCTCCTCCATGGAACTGAGACCGATATTTCCTGCCTCTCTCAGCAAAGTTCGTTTCAGGGTCTCTTTAGGTCGACCTCTCTTTCTTGAACCCTTTGCATCCCACTTCAATGCCTGCTTTGATATTCGTTGATCATTTCTCCTCAAGGTGCGTCCAACATATCTCCATCTTCTCTTTCTTATAACAGTTGTCACTAGTGGTTGACCAGACATGTCTCTGATTTCATCACTTCTCCTGAATTCGTTCCATTTTATATTCATTATTTTTCACAGACATCTATTTTCAAATGCATTCAACTTGCTATCTATATCTTTAGTCATTTTCCAACTCTCTCTAGCATATGTTAGGTTTGATACAACATTTTAATTGAAAATTCGTAATTTAGTTTTAATACTATATAACTTGCAGTTCCATATTTTATTTAGACTTTTAAAAGCTGATGTTGCTTTGCCAATTCGTATCATAATTTCTTTTTAACATTTCCTGTGCAATCAAAATTGCTACCTAAATAGGTTAACTGCTCTGTTATTTTTATCATTTTAGATTCCAGTGTGATGCTTGCATTATTGCATTACTTGCCATAGGTGTCTTCATTATATTTGTTTTTTCATAGATTATCTGCAGTCCAACTTTTGATGCTATAGATGACAAGTTGTCTGTTTTTCTTTGCATATCTTGGTTGTTTCTACTTAACAAGGCAATATCATCTGCAAAATCCAAATCTTCTAGTTGACTATTTTCTACCCAATCGATGCCAGTTTCGCCCCTGCAACATTTTCGCATCACCCAGTCAATGGCCACTCCAAACAATAGCGAAGATAGAATACAGCCTTGCTTTACTCCGGTTTCAACCATAAACCAGTCGCTGTGTTCACCATCAGTGCGAACTGCACACTGTGAACCATAATAGAGGCTTTTAATAATGTTTATTATTTGTCTGGTATTCCATAGCATCTCAGAATATTCCACAGAGAGATTCTGTGTAGACTATCAAAGGCTTTTTAAAATCGATGAAATTTAGTATGAGTGGTTGTTGCTTTTCAATATGTTCCTCCAAAATTAGTCGTAGGGTAATTATTTGGTCTAAACAGCTTCTCCCAGGTCTAAAACCAGCTTGTTCTTCTCTCAGGGTTGTGTCCACTGCTCCTTTGATTCTATTAAGAATGATTTTGCAGAAAGTTTTGGTCATTACTGATAATAGGGTGATCCCTCTCCAGTTATTGCAATCTTTGAGATCACCTTTCTTGAGGATCTTAACAATTATTCCCTTTTTCCATTGATCTGGAACAGTTTCTTCTTCCCATACTTTATTAAATAGTTTTTGCACCTGGCTAATAGTTGTATCATCAGCCGCTTTGAGCATTTCTGCAGTAATGTTGTCATCACCCGCTGCCATATTGTTTATCAAGGAATGGATTGCCTCCTTGACCTCAGCTACACTTATCATTTCTTCGTTAATTGGTAAGGAGCTGTTTCTTGCCTCTTTGTCAAACTTGAGTAGTACTGGTGGATCAGGTCTATTTAATATTTCTTCAAAATGTTCTGCCCATCTTTTCTTCTGCTCGGTATCTGATGTTAGAACTTTACCATCTTTACTCTTGATTGGGCCACCCTTTGAAACAAAAGTTCCAGTAAGTTGTTTTAGTGTGTTGTATAGCATTTTACTGCTTCCAGTGTTAGCTGGCCTTTCCCCTTCTTCAGCTCGTCGATTGACATATGCTCATTTATCTCTTCTAGCCGCTCTTTTTACTTCCTTGTCTTTTAGTCTATATTCCTCTTTAGCTTGGATTTCATCTGTTGCATTCTTAGTATTAAATATTGCTAGTTTCATATTTCTTCTTTTTTGAATACATTTCCAGGTGTCATCGCTTATCCAGGGTTTTCTGTCTTTCGTCTTTAATCCTGCGCTACTATTTGCTACTCCCAATAGTGTGTCCTTTATCTTAGTCCATTTGTCTTCAATGTTCTGTTCATTTTCACCATTGAGTAACTCGAACCTATTCTTAAGTTCGAGCTGATATTCCTCTTTTACTTCTTTATTTTGTAGTCTTTGATTGTTTATTCGCAGTTGTTCTTTTTTAGTATGGTGAATTTTCACCATACAATTTACCTATGCATCTGGGAGATTTATGCAGTCATTATTGGTGTCTGTGGGATGTATGCAATCATTCTTGTACTTGATCGAAGAGGGTATACAAGGAGTGGGGAATTCTTGTATTCTAGGGAACGTATTGAATTATTTTTATTGTCTGTGAATATCTGCACTGCAGTTGTCTATACGAGATTCAACAAGTCTTGTTCTCTGTGAATATCTGCACTACAGTTGTCTATACGAGATTCAACCAGTCTTATGTGATCACAACACGATACATTACGATGTATTTAATATAGAGGAATTACATTGTGTGTCTGTCCCAATTAATTGAAGATAGCTGGACATCTTACGGTCTTGAAATTTGGCAAGAGGGTAGTTTTCATACATCGGAAGATGTAAAAATTATAAAACTGAATTATTTGTTCCTTTCTATAACCATATTCCAACTTAACGCACATTGTCATCAATTATAGAAATCGCCGAATATCTCTATCAATGTTTTGACGATCTGCCGGTCACGTGATACGCAAACCCATCATGTTGTTATATTCCGGTAACGTCTTACGCACATCAGTCACACGAATACTAACAAAATTATTGGTATTTCAACATGAATGCATAACATTCTCGGCTGCTATGCTGAAGACAACCTGTTCAATTCACGGAAAGGTCAACCATTTTTAAAAACATTTTATTAACACATTTGATTATGAGAACTACAGAATCAATATTTGCATCGATAGAACTGACTCTGAATAAATTCAATTTGCGAATTGTTATTTGTCAACTTTCATGGGAACGAGAATTCTGTTGTATCAGGTTTTACTGGCAATTCGGGGCGGCCGGCGCCGCCCTCCCTTAGCTACGCCACTAAGGGATATATTAATCTTATGTGGTCAACTGACAAAGTTTTCAAACCAAGCATGGAGAGAAAACGTTTTGCTTTTAATGGGGAAGAAGCCGATATATATATATATAGTAACAACTGTTATAAGAAAGAGAAGGTAGAGATATGCTTGGCATACTCTAAAAAGAAATCATCAAACAATCACGATGCATGCATTGAAGGGGAGGCAACTGGTTCAAGAAAGAAAGGATGCTGTAGAGAAACAATGAAACATTAATTACTGAGAGAGGCGATAATATTGGACTGAATTCCATAGAGAAGATTAAACGCGTTACTCAGGATAGACGATTGAACAAAAACAGGTATGTACAGTATTACATAAGTCGTGAAAAATTAATGATTAAATATGAAAATAAACCACACTCGACGTTTCGATCATAAACCTTTATCAAGATAACAAATATACAAGGAACATTTAATGAACTAAAACATAATTCTAAGAGCTAGTATCAATTGTTTGACATCATTAGTTAGAATTATGTTCTAGTTAACTATTTATTCTTTGTATATTTGTTATCTTGATAAAGGTCTACAATCGAAACGTCGAGTGCTGTTTATTTTCATATCCAATCGTTAATTTTTCACAACTTATGTAATACTGTATATACATGTATTTGTTCAGTCGCACATTTACTCAGTTACTCAGTTTACCACACCCACCTGTGATTTTCTCCAGATCTGATCTGATCCTGTCTGACCACCTCAGATATGTACATTTTCGTACATCGCACTACTCAGGATAGAGCGGTATGGAGAAATTACTTGTAGGCTCCATGGAACGTTTAACTGTACGAGAGAAATGTGGTCTAGGGGTTAGTGACTCGGTCTATTAACCCCGACGTTCTGAGTTCGAATCACGCTGCGGACAGTTTGCTTGCAAATTGTTTCCGTTGATTTTAACAAAGGACGATGGCGCCACCCGTTCAGAAAGCAATGACAAACTACTGAACGTATAAGTGGTGCCTAGAAAATCAACGACTTGTTTACTGTGGTTGATGGCTACGTCCTTTGGGATATGCCACGATTTTCATTCATATATGCAACATCTAATCATGCACTCAACCACAGTCGCAAACTAGATTTAGAAACATGGCTAGTCAGTCATATTGCTAGTTTCAGACCACCCCTTTACACTGATAGCGAATCACCGTTTATCACCTCACAGACAGCATCAGAAAGACATGACGTGTTATGGACAGGATACAAACTTCAAACTGACGTTCTTAAACGCATCTTATCTGTGAAACGTGTTAGGACTGACAGTGCTGCACTTAGAAGAAAGCATGGCTGTTTAGTTCTCTTTAATTTTGTTACCCCAGGAATTTGAAAGCATTTGAGCTCTTACTTTTTATTCTTATCCCTATACGAACGCTCCATATCAACCACTTGTTAACCACTGTTTGTGATTTGTATGTGATCTGAGCCTAAGAGCGATTGTACGCTGTGCCAGTTTTGCGCCTACATGTAGGTCAGCACATCTGATTTCTGCGATGCTTTTATTGACTAGGTAGCTTCCCTAGGCCCCTACCTCAGTCGGCTCTTACGATATGCACAACGTACAACCGCTCTTAGGCTCGGATCACATACATATAATAAAGAGTGGTAAACAAGTGGTCAATATGGAGCCTTCAAAGAAGAAATATCCAGTGTTCCTTTGATTCTGTTGAGAATGATTTTGCGAAAAGAAATTGGTCATCACTGATAATAGGCGTGATCCATCTAGATGTTAAATCCTTGAGATCACCTTTTTGGGGGGTAATCTTGACAATTATTCCCTTCTTCCATTGTTCTAAGACTGCATCTTGTTCCCATATTTTAATAAATAGATCTTGCATCTGGCTAATTGTTGTATCATCTGTCGCTTTGAGAATGTCTGCAGTAATGGTGTCATCGTCTGCCGCTTGATTGTGCATCTGAGAACTGATTGCCTCCCTTGATTTCAGTGCCACTTATAAATTCTTCGTTAATTGACAAGTCTTGTTTCTTGTCTCGTCTTTAAACTCAAGTAGTTCTAGTGGGTCAGGTCTATTTAAGATGTCTTTAACATGCTCTGCTTATCTTTCCTTCTGCTTGGTGTCTGATGTTTTCACTTTACCAATTTTGTTTTTTCATTGGGCCACTCTTTGAAACACAAGTTTGTTAGTTATTTTAGTATATTGTATTATCGATATAAAGGAAGACTGCAGTAAAACTATGTAGCAATGGCGAAATGCGTAATAACAAAGTACTGTAGTTTTACAAATTGCAAAAAAAATAACAGTACACGGCAACGTTTCGACCAAAAGGCCTTTATCAAGCAAATGATTCACCAGGAGTGACGAATTTCACAGCACGCTACATATACACTACGACAGTTACATTCCAACGGTCCTAAAATGAAAATGTGTTACTCAATAGTATATTGTAAAGCATTTTACTGTTTCCAATTGTAACCTTTTTTTCACTTCAGTCTCATTTTGGAATATCTTCATTGCAGTCCGGACATGTCCATATGTGCTCCGATCTCCTTCGCAATATCTCCAACAGTGTCCAGCGACTAACTGTAGCAGTTCATGTTGATTGAGGAGAATACTCATATGCCTGATGTGCTGTTCTTTTCTGGCCACTCCAATCTTCAATTTCAACTCTTGAACATAGCAGTTGACGTGGATTTGTTTAAATGAAAATCCTCGTTGCGGCCAGACTCTATGAGGGCATTCAGAATTTCAGCTCTGTCCATTGGCTGACCCACTGATATACTGGTAGAGCCAGCCAGTCTGCTCTTTCATTGCCGACACCCGTGTGTCCAGGAACGAAAATTGGTGTAATCCTCTTCCATTTTCCAACCCACTGATATAGTGGCAGAGCCAGCTAGTCTGTCTATCATTGCCAACGACACCCATGTGTCCAGGAACGAAAATGAGTGTAATCCTCTTCCATTTCCCTTTCTTCGACTAACCGATCGACATATGCTTGTTTTTCTCTCTTCTAGCAGCTCTTTTCCCTTCCTTGTCTTTTAGTCTATATTCTTCTTTAGCTTTGATTTTGTCTTTTACATTCTTAGTATTAAATATCGCAAGTTTAATCAAAATAATTCCCGTACCGTTATGCGTTACATTAGACCTGCAAGCAATTTCTCCATACCTCTCTATCCTGGACAACTCGCTCAATCTCCTCTATGGAACTGAGACCAATATTTCTCGCCTCAGTTCGTTTCAGGGCCTCCTTAGGTCGTCCTCAAGTTTATTTAGCTGCTATATACGTGTATAGACGTTTTTCCCATTCACTGGTAAAGACGCATTAACACGTCTGTTATTATCTCTCTGTGGGCTAAAGACGTGTTAACACGTTACACATTTCTATTGTCACTGCTTTAGGCGTACATTCACGTTTGTGACCTAGAAACAAAGAGTAGCTATTTTTAGGTCTGTTTTCGGAAAGTATGTAGCAGCGAATGAATTAATCCTAAATTTTCATTTTCAGTTTTAATTTACCTACTCATAAGTTAAATAAGTAAGAGAAAATTGAGATATTGTGGACATAAAAATACACGAAGGGCTGAAGAAGACCATAATGGAAGGAAACATACCAGCAAAGAGGAGAAGAGATAGACCACGACGGAGATGGATGCAGGATGTAACTGATGGTTTGAACATGACGGCTGCAGAGGCGGGGACATCTGGCCTACGAGGGAGAGAAATTCCGAAGGACTGTTGGTGGGGCAAAGTTCTGCTCAGGACAAGCTATTTGATGATGATGACGCATAAGTTGTGATCATGTCCTCCTCCCCCGAAGACATCCAGCAATGATGTTCTAAATTTTGTTTTTATGCATGTATGGTCAATCTGATGCCTGGTCACTTCACCAGGTGAGTGTAAGTTTGTCAATCTCCTTGTGGTAAAGATGGTAGCTAGGTTTATCAAGTTGGAAAGCATATATAACTTCTCCGTTCTCATTCATTGAGTTTATTCCTTCTTTCCTTATATGTTGATTGATATGACCATCATCATTGCACTTCAGTGAGTAACCCTATGTTCTCAGATATCTTTCTTACACATGAAGATCTCAGCTGCAGTGCACGAACTCGCCGAGGGTCCCCGATGTAATTTTGAAGATGGTGAAGATATTTTTGTAGGAATTTTATTTTTAATCTTTTGTACTGAATTTTGCCTGGGCAGCTGCTTTCCAGCCTGCTCTTTTCGGTTTTTAACTGCCAAGGGTTCTTCTACGTGCTCAAATTGAACACGGGACCTACGTTATATCGTCCGTCTCCGATAGGATTAGGAACTCGATCTCACCTACACTGAGATCAGTGATCTCTGAAAAATATTCCGATAACTTCACGAGTCAGTGAAACGAGTCCCTTTGGAACGAGAGGCAATCACATTTCCTCTTTCCTTTTCTTCTTTTTCCGAAGGATTGACTTTCACCCGTTTTTACCCTATATGGCTCGGTTCCTCTCCTCAAAAATGGCACGTCACCTGCCGAGAGTATTGCACAAAGCACGAACTCCGTATCTCTGAAATGCACTCGTGAACAGAACGGCGTTGTCCGAATTCGAACCCCTGAAATTCCACCCGCAAGGCAAGGGTTACAATTTTTTTTTTTTTCGATCCAGAAGCACTTGAGCTTTTCAGCTCTTCGGCTCGGTGCCATGGAGATCGTAACCCTTCGGTTCGGTGCCACGAACACCGTAAATCTGGGGAATCTGTGGCTTTTTAAGGGGTTAACCACTTAGCCACAAAGACCCCCGAATGTTAGTGATACCCAGAGATATCCCTGTGATAACATGATATCTGGATCCACTTCATACCTTACTATTGTCTGGACAAGGAAACTTTGCCCCCTCCTTAACTAAAGTTTAACCAGACTCGAACGCTGTTCAGAACGCCATACAACTTCATGAAGGTTGAAATAAAAGGTTGAGATCTGATTGTTGTGTGTTTAGTGGTACATTTAACCTAGATGTATATGGTGAAACGATAACGGAAAGACGAGACTTGGTTAGATTCTTGCTGGAAGAATGGAGTTCGTTTTTTTTTTACTTATCACGTTTCAGTCGGCGCTGTTGTCTCTAATTTCCACATTTGTTGTGTATATTTAGGATTGAGTGTTTATGTGTCGTGTGTGTTTTTTGATTGAGTGTGTTTCGTGTGTGTGTAATTTTTGTCAGCTTATCTTTGAAGCTTATGTACTTAGCTCAACCTAATCGCTCCCCATCTAACCTGTGCTTTATGTTGCTTCCCATCTAACCTATGCTTTCTGTTGCTTCCCATCTAACCTATGCTTTCTGTTGCTTCTCATCTAACCTGTGCTTTCTGTTGCTTCTAATCTAACCTATGCTTTCTGTTGCTTCCCATCTAACCTATGGTTTCTGTTGCTTCCCATCTAACCTGTGCTTTCTGTTGCTTCCCATCTAACCTGTGCTTTCTGTTGCTTCTCATCTAACCTGTGCTTTCTGTTGCTTCCCATCTAACCTGTGCTTTCTGTTGCTTCCCATCTAACCTGTGCTTTCTGTTGCTTCTCATCTAACCTATGCTTTCTGTTGCTTCCCATCTAACCTATGCTTTCTGTTGCTTCCCATCTAACCTGTGCTTTCTGTTGCTTCCCATCTAACCTGTGCTTTCTGTTGCTTCTCATCTAACCTGTGCTTTCTGTTGCTTCCCATCTAACCTGTGCTTTCTGTTGCTTCCCATCTAACCTGTGCTTTCTGTTGCTTCTCATCTAACCTATGCTTTCTGTTGCTTCCCATCTAACCTATGCTTTCTGTTGCTTCCCATCTAACCTGTGCTTTCTGTTGCTTCTCATCTAACCTGTGCTTTCTGTTGCTTCCCATCTAACCTGTGCTTTCTGTTGCTTCCCATCTAACCTGTGCTTTCTGTTGCTTCTCATCTAACCTATGCTTTCTGTTGCTTCCCATCTAACCTATGCTTTCTGTTGCTTCCCATCTAACCTATGCTTTCTGTTGCTTCCCATCTAACCTGTGGTTTCTGTTGCTTCCCATCTAACCTATGGTTTCTGTTGCTTCCCATCTAACCTGTGCTTTCTGTTGCTTCTCATCTAACCTGTGGTTTCTGTTGCTTCCCATCTAACCTGTGCTTTCTGTTGCTTCTCATCTAACGTATGGTTTCTGTTGCTTCCCATCTAACCTGTGCTTTCTGTTGTTCCCATCTAACCTGTGGTTTCTGTTGCTTCTCATCTAACCTGTGCTTTCTGTTGCTTCTAATCTAATCTATGCTTTCTGTTGCTTCCCATCTAACCTATGGTTTCTGTTGCTTCCCATCTAACCTGTGGTTTCTGTTGCTTCCCATCTAACCTGTGCTTTCTGTTGCTTCCCATCTAACTTATGCTTTCTGTTGCTTCTCATCTAACCTATGGTTTCTGTTGCTTCCCATCTAACCTGTGCTTTCTGTTGCTTCCCATCTAACCTGTGCTTTCTGTTGCTTCTCATCTAACCTGTGCTTTCTGTTGCTTCCCATCTAACCTGTGCTTTCTGTTGCTTCCATCTAACCTGTGCTTTCTGTTGCTTCTCATCTAACCTATGCTTTCTGCTGCTTCCCATCTAACCTATGCTTTCTGTTGCTTCCCATCTAACCTATGCTTTCTGTTGCTTCCCATCTAACCTGTGGTTTCTGTTGCTTCCCATCTAACCTATGGTTTCTGTTGCTTCCCATCTAACCTGTGCTTTCTGTTGCTTCCCATCTAACCTGTGCTTTCTGTTGCTTCTCATCTAACCTGTAGTTTATGTTGCTTCCCATCTAACCTGTGCTTTCTGTTGCTTCCCATCTAACCTGTGCTTTCTGTTGCTTCCCATCTAACCTGTGCTTTCTGTTGCTTCTCATCTAGCCTATGCTTTCTGTTGCTTCCCATCTAACCTATGCTTTCTGTTGCTTCCCATCTAACCTATGGTTTCTGTTGCTTCCCATCTAACCTGTGCTTTCTGTTGCTTCTCATCTAACCTGTGGTTTCTGTTGCTTCTCGTCTAACCAGTGGCTTCTGTTGCTTCCCATCTAACCTGTGCTTTCTGTTGCTTCCCATCTAACCTGTGCTTTCTGTTGCTTCCCATCTAACCTTTGGTTTCTGTTGCTTCCCATCTAACCTGTGCTTTCTGTTGCTTCCCATCTAACCTATGCTTTCTGTTGCTTCTCATCTAACCTATGCTTTCTGTTGCTTCTCATCTAACCTGTGCTTTCTGTTGCTTCCCATCTAACCTGTGGTTTCTGTTGCTTCCATCTAACCTGTGGTTTCTGTTGCTTCTCATCTAACCTATGCTTTCTGTTGCTTCTCATCTAACCTGTGCTTTCTGTTGCTTCCCATCTAACCTGTGGTTTCTGTTGCTTCCCATCTAACCTGTGGTTTCTGTTGCTTTCCATCTAACCTATGCTTTCTGTTGCTTCTCATCTAACCTATGCTTTCTGTTGCTTCTCATCTAACCTGTGCTTTCTGTTGCTTCCCATCTAACCTGTGGTTTCTGTTGCTTTCCATCTAACCTGTGGTTTCTGTTGCTTCTCATCTAACCTATGCTTTCTGTTGCTTCTCATCTAACCTATGCTTTCTGTTGCTTCCCATCTAACCTATGCTTTCTGTTGCTTCCCATCTAACCTATGCTTTCTGTTGCTTCTCATCTAACCTGTGGTTTCTGTTGCTTCTCATCTAACCTGTGGATTCTGTTGCTTCTCATCTAACCTGTGGTTTCTGTTGCTTCCCATCTAACCTGTGGTTTCTGTTGCTTCCCATCTAACCTGTGGTTTCTGTTGCTTCTCATCTAACCAGTGGTTTCTGTTGCTTCTCATCTAACCTGTGGTTTCTGTTGCTTCTCATATAACCTGTGGTTTCTGTTGCTTCTCATCTAACCTGTGCTTTCTGTTGCTTCTCATCTAACCCCTGATTTGTCGCTGTTTCACTTTCAACGTAACTTTTGTATTCATTACAGAATATGGATTTTTGCGAGAAATGTCCCTCGCAATTCAAGCGAGTCTTATTCCGTCTTTTGAGGTACTTGTAATTTAAATCCCCAAGTAATGGATCAGAAAAAGCTGTAGTTTAACTACACACCGTGTGCACACCGAACATGTTTTTGGGGCCAAAATTCGAACAGCACAGGGATACTAGCGAGGTGTGTTATCTGCTTCGCTGTCGGCTCACCAGGTATACCACTGCAATCGGAGTAAGGTTCGTATGGTAAGAAAAGCAAGCCTTCACGCCAAATTCAGTCGGATAAGCCACATTAGACACCATGATTAGGCCTGAATTCTTAGGATGCATAAGACAATCCAAAATCGAAACCATAGGTATGTCAAAACAATGTCATACAGAGAAAATTTTCAGTAGACTGGAAGACAAACACTGGATATGATTATGGAAAAGACTTCCTCAAAGACCTAAGCAGAACAGACCAAGTCATTATATTTCATCTACGTACTGGACACTGCAGACTCAACAAACACTTATATAGACTAGGAATAAGTCAAACAGCTCTCTTCCAGTGTCAGCAGGCGGAACAAACACCGGAGCATGTCCTGCATGCCTGTCCTCTCCTGGGTGAGCTGAGAAGCAACATGTGGCCACATTCAGTTGACCTAAAAACTAAGCTTTGGGAAACCTGACAGACCTGAAGCTGACTGCCCAGTTTGTGGTCCACAGTAAATGAAGCGCATGACCAGAGATCGCTGAAGAAGAAGAAGGATATTACAAGCATTCGCGGGATACGCTGGTATAGTTGTAGATGTTGAGATACCTCATTTATAGCGCTATGTTTTTTGTACAGCTTGATGTTTGTGTAAGGTAGATTTCGAATAATGGTTACCTCAAGATAGCGCAGTCTGTTGTCATGACATTCAGTAGTCTGCACATCAAAGATGATTATAGGTTTGTCAGCCTTGTTCATTGTTCATTTTAGGATCATCTTCATCACACATCAGGCATAGTCATAATTGCTCTGATCTTCCAAGCGTGTTAATTTATCAACTCCCGTTATGTGTTGAATGATGTATCTACTGGGCATTCTCTCGTGGTTCTCCCGTCTTGCCGTACCTATCGGTATGCTCAACTTGCGCAACCGAGATAGAGAATACCTTTTATCTCCGTCGTTGAAATCCTCAGAGCGTATGTTTTCTCTTTGAGCGTTCTCTGTCCATAGACTTGTCATCCTTGACTATATCATTGTTGAAACATCACCCCATCACGTAGAACTTTCTCTAGGTTGTCCTGTGAGCCAGACTCTTTACACAAACTTTAGATGACATGTTGCCGGTGTGTTAACGGGGTCCTCAAGTGTAGCAAAGAATAGTAACACTGCGATCTACAAGACATGTTGTAAGAGGCGTCTAACGTAGGGGCCTAGGGAAGCTACCCTAGTAAATAAAAAGCGTCGCATAAATCATATGTGCTGGCCTACTTGTAGGCACATAACTGGTACAACGTACAAAATCAGATATGCTGGCCTACTTGTAGGCACATAACTGGTACAACGTACAATCGTTCTTAGACTCATATCACATACAAATCACACAAAAGTGGTTAACAAGTAATCGATATGGATCGTTCGAAGAAGTTACCGGAGCTACGGAGTTCGTGCTTTGTGTAATACAGGGTGTTCAAGATAATTGCAGACCCATTGACAAATCGAAAGTTGCCAGATAACCTATCGCGTTGTGTTTATTTACTATTTAAACCGGTTCTGACTAGCTCGTCCTACGTCACATTTGTTCATCTCCCTTCCCGCACTACAATTACATACCGTCACACAACCTTGACATATACTACGTCATAATTGAACCTTCCTATTTCTATACATATATGTCAGATTAGCTCCATTCACGGGCTGCTTTTAAGTTGAACACCCTGTACTTTCAGCAAGTATCGTACCATTTTTGCGGAGAATGACTGAGATATATGTAGAAAAAACATCCAGTGAAATGTAATCAAAAGTGAATCTCTAGCTTTCTTTTCTTAAAAGTGTATACGTAAACCGATAAACTCATCATAGAACATGGAAGATTTTACATAAACTGGGAGCTTCCTGATTTTCAATGGATAACACGTGTAACTAGCTCAGGTACAGGTTGATTGCTATTTAGAGAATGAATTTGTTTTCCTTTACTCTTTCGCTATGAGTAAGAGAAAAATGTTTTTGGTTTATAAGCACCGCTTAGATATAAACATACTTCTATCTATATATATATCTATATCCTTTTCGTGTCTCGTTTGACACATACGTCTTCTACGAGAGATTTTCCCTGGTGCCGATCTGCCGCCTGTCTATCAAATGTTGTTCTACTTAGCTGGATATGTTCTCTCTTCTTCTTTGCGTTCGTTCTTTACCACCAATTTTAATCACTCTTTGTGGTATGTTTGATTGATCTTTGCCAAGAAAGTGTGTACGTTGCATATTGGTTTGGTAGGCACCTAAACGCATAGAATTCTACACGTATAGGACACATGCATCCGATTTCAGCCAAACCTCCTTAGTCGCCTCTTTCGATATGCGTGGCAGGTGACAGTGGTTCTATTCTTTACACCCCAAATTTGGGCCCCGGTAACCACTCGGGCGATGTTCTCTCTCTCTCTCGCGCGCGATCACCGCGCAGACCGATGTACCAGACCTCCCTATAAATTATATTCATGTGGAGATCGGATTCATGCAGCCTTAGCATTGGTGTGTTTTACCTCACATCTTTGGCACCATTTGGAGCTCTGGTGCTTATCCTTCGGCGATGTGTCTGGTTTCAGCCAGCGTTTACTCGGTTCGCTCTCCGTCCTGTAGCCATCTAGTGTTTTTTACGGTGTGGGGTAGCTAGCCTCACACCGAACCTCCTTAGCTGCCTCTTACGACATGTGCGGCAGGTAACAGTGGTTCTATTCTTTACACCCCAACCTGGGCCCCGGTAACCATGTGGGGTAACTAGCCTCACACCGAACCTCCTTAGTCGCCTCTTACGACATGCGTGGCAGGTAACAGTGATTCTATTCTTCACACCCCAATCTGGGCCCCGGTAACCATGTGGGGTAACTAGCCTCACACCGAACCTCCTTAGTCGCCTCTTACGACATGCGTGGCAGGTAACAGTGATTCTATTCTTCACACTCCAATCTGGGCCCCGGTAACCATGTGGGGTAACTAGCCTCACACCCAACCTCCTTAGTCGCCTCTTACGACATGCGGGGCAGGTAACAGTGGTTCTATTTCTTTACACTCCAACCTGGGTCCCGGTAACTATGTGGGGTAACTAGCCTCACACCCAACCTCCTTAGTCGCCTCTTACGACATGCGATGCAGGTAACACTGGTTCTATTATTTACACCCCAACCTGGACCCCGGTAACCATGTGGGGTAGCTAGCCTCACACCGAGCCTCATTAGCCACCTCTTACGACATGCAAGGCAGGTAACACTGGTTCTATTCTTTACACTCCAACCTTGGCCCCAGTAACCATGTGGGGTAGCTAGCCTCAAACCGAACCTCCTTAGCCACCTCTTACGACATGCGAGGCAGGTAACACTGGTTCTATTCTTTACACTCCAACCTTGGCCCCAGTAACCATGTGGGGTAGCTAGCCTCACACCGAACCTCCTTAGCCACCTCTTACGACATGCGAGGCAGGTAACACTGGTTCTATTATTTACACCCCAACCTGGACCCCGGTAACCATGTGGGGTAGCTAGCCTCACACCGAGCCTCCTTAGCCACCTCTTACGACATGCGAGGCAGGTAACACTGGTTCTATTATTTACACCCCAACCTGGACCCCGGTAACCACTCGGACGAAAGAATGGTTTAATTAAGTGGTAGATATGGAGTGTTGGAAGATGAAGAAAAAGAACATAGTGGAAGGGTTAAACAATCAAGAAGTACGAACCAATGGTGAGAGTATGTATGGAAGATACGGTGTGGTAACCCCTCCAAGGTAAAATATTATCATAGGGGGAGGAGATGGTACAGAAATCACGGAGCCTTAGGGAAGAAAGAAAAACAAGAAGGATTGGCTAGCAATTTATTAATGTAGACATAATGTCAACAATACAGAGACAGAGAGAGAGAGAGAGAGAGAGAGAGAAGGCGTCGTAATGCCAGAGGGAGAGTGGGCGGGACAAAGTAGAGATAAAATAACAAGAACAGCATCACCATCATGAGGTGCCGTGCCGGCTGGCGTAGGCGATCATGGATCTCCACAAATCTATGTCGTTGGTGTTTGCTAATCAACTCAGATGTTGATGCTCTGCCGTGCAATGAAGTCAAGAACAGTTAACAATAAAAAGTAGCATGTATGAAAAGGGCCGTGCAAGGGATAGAGAGAAAGAGAGAACAGTATTATTTGTTTGTTTGTTTGTTTGTTTGTTTCGCCCGTGTGTTGTCGAGGCTTGCAAGGGAGTAAAGAACAGTAACACGACGACCTACACAGCATGTCGTACGAGGCAACTGAGGTAGGGAGGGACGCGTAGGACAGAGCATCCGAAATTTTCGACATACGGGAATCATTTGAACCTGTCTTGCTGACATTCCCTTACATTTTCCCTTGTATTTGAACCTGTCTTGCTGACATTCCCTTACACTTTCCTTTGTATTTGAACCTGTCTTGCTGACATTCCCTTACATTTTCCCTTGTATTTGAACCTGTCTTGCTGACATTCCCTTACACTTTCCCTTGTATTTGAACCTGTCTTGCTGACATTCCCTTACATTTTCCCTTGTATTTGAACCTGTCTTGCTGACATACCCTTACACTTTCCCTTGTATTTGAACCTGCCTTGCTGACATTCCCTTACACTTTCCCTTGTATTTGAACCTGTCTTGCTGACATTCCCTTACACTTTCCTTTGTATTTGAACCTGTCTTGCTGACATACCCTTACACTTTCCCTTGTATTTGAACCTGTCTTGCTGACATACCATTACACTTTCCCTTGTATTTGAACCTGTCTTGCTGACACTCCTTACATTTTCCCTTGTATTTGAACCTGCCTTGCTGACATTCCCTTACACTTTCCCTTGTATTTGAACCTGTCTTGCTGACATTCCCTTACACTTTCCCTTGTATTTGAACCTGCCTTGCTGACATTCCCTTACACTTTCCTTTGTATTTGAACCTGTCTTGCTGACATTCCCTTACACTTTCCTTTGTATTTGAACCTGTCTTGCTGACATTCCCTTACACTTTCCTTTGTATTTGAACCTGTCTTGCTGACATTCCCTTACACTTTCCTTTGTATTTGAACCTGTCTTGCTGACATTCCCTTACACTTTCCCTTGTATTTGAACCTGCCTTGCTGACATACCATTACATTTTCCCTTGTATTTGAACCTGCCTTGCTGACATTCCCTTACACTTTCCTTTGTATTTGAACCTGTCTTGCTGACATTCCCTTACACTTTCCTTTGTATTTGAACCTGTCTTGCTGACATTCCCTTACACTTTCCCTTGTATTTGAACCTGTCTTGCTGACATTCCCTTACACTTTCCTTTGTATTTGAACCTGTCTTGCTGACATTCCCTTACACTTTCCCTTGTATTTGAACCTGTCTTGCTGACATTCCCTTACACTTTCCCTTGTATTTGAACCTGCCTTGCTGACATTCCCTTACACTTTCCTTTGTATTTGAACCTGTCTTGCTGACATTCCCTTACATTTTCCCTTGTATTTGAACCTGTCTTGCTGACATTCCCTTACACTTTCCTTTGTATTTGAACCTGTCTTGCTGACATTCCCTTACATTTTCCCTTGTATTTGAACCTGTCTTGCTGACATACCCTTACACTTTCCCTTGTATTTGAACCTGTCTTGCTGACATTCCCTTACACTTTCCCTTGTATTTGAACCTGCCTTGCTGACATTCCCTTACACTTTCCTTTGTATTTGAACCTGTCTTGCTGACATACCCTTACACTTACCCTTGTATTTGAACCTGTCTTGCTGACATACCCTTACACTTTCCCTTGTATTTGAACCTGTCTTGCTGACACTCCTTACATTTTCCCTTGTATTTGAACCTGCCTTGCTGACATTCCCTTACACTTTCCTTTGTATTTGAACCTGTCTTGCTGACATTCCCTTACACTTTCCTTTGTATTTGAACCTGTCTTGCTGACATTCCCTTACACTTTCCTTTGTATTTGAACCTGTCTTGCTGACATTCCCTTACACTTTCCCTTGTATTTGAACCTGCCTTGCTGACATTCCCTTACACTTTCCTTTGTATTTGAACCTGTCTTGCTGACACTCCTTACATTTTCCCTTGTATTTGAACCTGCCTTGCTGACATTCCCTTACACTTTCCCTTGTATTTGAACCTGCCTTGCTGACATTCCATTACACTTTCCCTTGTATTTGAACCTGCCTTGCTGACATTCCCTTACACTTTCCTTTGTATTTGAACCTGTCTTGCTGACATTCCCTTACACTTTCCCTTGTATTTGAACCTGCCTTGCTGACATTCCCTTACACTTTCCTTTGTATTTGAACCTGTCTTGCTGACATTCCCTTACATTTTCCCTTGTATTTGAACCTGTCTTGCTGACATTCCCTTACACTTTCCTTTGTATTTGAACCTGTCTTGCTGACATTCCCTTACACTTTCCCTTGTATTTGAACCTGCCTTGCTGACATTCCCTTACACTTTCCCTTGTATTTGAACCTGTCTTGCTGACATTCCCTTACACTTTCCTTTGTATTTGAACCTGTCTTGCTGACATTCCCTTACACTTTCCCTTGTATTTGAACCTGTCTTGCTGACATTCCCTTACACTTTCCTTTGTATTTGAACCTGTCTTGCTGACATTCCCTTACACTTTCCTTTGTATTTGAACCTGTCTTGCTGACATTCCCTTACACTTTCCTTTGTATTTGAACCTGTCTTGCTGACATTCCCTTACACTTTCCCTTGTATTTGAACCTGCCTTGCTGACATTCCCTTACACTTTCCTTTGTATTTGAACCTGTCTTGCTGACATTCCTTACATTTTCCTTGTATTTGAACCTGTCTTGCTGACATTCCTTACACTTTCCCTTGTATTTGAACCTGCCTTGCTGACATTCCTTACATTTTCCTTGTATTTGAACCTGTCTTGCTGACATTCCTACACTTTCCCTTGTATTTGAACCTGCCTTGCTGACATACCATTACATTTTCCCTTGTATTTGAACCTGCCTTGCTGACATTCCCTTACACTTTCCCTTGTATTTGAACCTGTCTTGCTGACATTCCCTTACACTTTCCTTTGTATTTGAACCTGTCTTGCTGACATTCCCTTACACTTTCCCTTGTATTTGAACCTGTCTTGCTGACATTCCCTTACACTTTCCCTTGTATTTGAACCTGTCTTGCTGACATTCCCTTACACTTTCCTTTGTATTTGAACCTGTCTTGCTGACATACCCTTACACTTTCCCTTGTATTTGAACCTGTCTTGCTGACATACCCTTACACTTTCCCTTGTATTTGAACCTGTCTTGCTGACACTCCTTACATTTTCCTTGTATTTGAACCTGCCTTGCTGACATTCCTTACACTTTCCTTTGTATTTGAACCTGTCTTGCTGACATTCCCTTACACTTTCCTTTGTATTTGAACCTGTCTTGCTGACATTCCCTTACACTTTCCCTTGTATTTGAACCTGCCTTGCTGACATTCCCTTACACTTTCCCTTGTATTTGAACCTGCCTTGCTGACATTCCCTTACACTTTCCCTTGTATTTGAACCTGTCTTGCTGACACTGCCTTACATTTTCCCTTGTATTTGAACCTGCCTTGCTGACATTCCCTTACACTTTCCCTTGTATTTGAACCTGCCTTGCTGACATTCCATTACACTTTCCCTTGTATTTGAACCTGCCTTGCTGACATTCCCTTACACTTTCCTTTGTATTTGAACCTGTCTTGCTGACATTCCCTTACACTTTCCCTTGTATTTGAACCTGCCTTGCTGACATTCCCTTACACTTTCCCTTGTATTTGAACCTGTCTTGCTGACATTCCCTTACATTTTCCCTTGTATTTGAACCTGTCTTGCTGACATTCCCTTACACTTTCCTTTGTATTTGAACCTGTCTTGCTGACATTCCCTTACACTTTCCCTTGTATTTGAACCTGCCTTGCTGACATTCCCTTACACTTTCCTTTGTATTTGAACCTGTCTTGCTGACATTCCCTTACACTTTCCTTTGTATTTGAACCTGTCTTGCTGACATTCCCTTACACTTTCCCTTGTATTTGAACCTGTCTTGCTGACATTCCCTTACACTTTCCTTTGTATTTGAACCTGTCTTGCTGACATTCCCTTACACTTTCCCTTGTATTTGAACCTGTCTTGCTGAATTCCTTACCTTCCTTGTTTGAACCTGCCTTGTGACATTCTACACTTTCCTTGTATTTGAACCTGTCTTGCTGACATTCCTCATTTTCCTTGTATGACCTGTCTTGCTGACATTCCTACTTTCCTTGTATTTGAACCTGCCTTGCTGACATTCCCTTACATTTTCCCTTGTATTTGAACCTGTCTTGCTGACATTCCCTTACACTTTCCTTTGTATTTGAACCTGTCTTGCTGACATTCCATTACATTTTCCTTGTATTTGAACCTGCCTTGCTGACATTCCCTTACACTTTCCCTTGTATTTGAACCTGTCTTGCTGACATTCCCTTACACTTTCCTTTGTATTTGAACCTGTCTTGCTGACATTCCCTTACACTTTCCTTTGTATTTGAACCTGTCTTGCTGACATTCCCTTACACTTTCCTTTGTATTTGAACCTGTCTTGCTGACATTCCCTTACACTTTCCTTTGTATTTGAACCTGTCTTGCTGACATTCCCTTACACTTTCCTTTGTATTTGAACCTGTCTTGCTGACATTCCCTTACACTTTCCCTTGTATTTGAACCTGTCTTGCTGACATTCCCTTACACTTTCCTTTGTATTTGAACCTGTCTTGCTGACATTCCCTTACACTTTCCTTTGTATTTGAACCTGTCTTGCTGACATTCCCTTACATTTTCCCTTGTATTTGAACCTGTCTTGCTGACATCCCTTACACTTTCCTTGTATTTGAACCTGTCTTGCTGACATTCCTTACACTTTCCTTGTATTTGAACCTGTCTTGCTGACATCCTTACACTTTCCTTGTATTTGAACCTGTCTTGCTGACATCCCTTACACTTTCCCTTGTATTTGAACCTGCTTGCTGACATTCCCTTACACTTTCCTTGTATTTGAACCTGTCTTGCTGACATCCCTTACACTTTCCTTGTATTTGAACCTGCCTTGCTGACATTCCTTACACTTTCCTTGTATTTGAACCTGTCTTGCTGACATTCCTTACACTTTCCCTTGTATTTGAACCTGCCTTGCTGACATTCCCTTACACTTTCCTTTGTATTTGAACCTGTCTTGCTGACATTCCCTTACACTTTCCTTTGTATTTGAACCTGTCTTGCTGACATTCCCTTACACTTTCCTTTGTATTTGAACCTGTCTTGCTGACATTCCCTTACACTTTCCCTTGTATTTGAACCTGCCTTGCTGACATTCCCTTACACTTTCCTTTGTATTTGAACCTGTCTTGCTGACATTCCCTTACACTTTCCCTTGTATTTGAACCTGCCTTGCTGACATTCCCTTACACTTTCCCTTGTATTTGAACCTGTCTTGCTGACATTCCTTACATTTCCCTTGTATTTGAACCTGCTTGCTGACATTCCTTACACTTTCCCTTGTATTTGAACCTGTCTTGCTGACATTCCCTTACACTTTCCCTTGTATTTGAACCTGTCTTGCTGACATTCCCTTACACTTTCCCTTGTATTTGAACCTGTCTTGCTGACATTCCCTTACACTTTCCCTTGTATTTGAACCTGTCTTGCTGACATTCCCTTACACTTTCCCTTGTATTTGAACCTGTCTTGCTGACATTCCCTTACACTTTCCCTTGTTCATGTTTAACCTGTTTAGTGATCATATCTTACTCCGTATGAAAATGATATCCTTTTGCTGACGTCACCATTACACATAAACGATTGTCGATTGTTAGTTCACACTTATAGTATCAGTAGTTTCATTGCTTTGAACGATGGATATCTTTACCTTTCGTAACAATCTCACCCGAACAAATTGTTTAGCTCGGCCGCGATTTGAAAGCTGGTGCAGCTTGAACGGATGAGCGTATATCCGCGTAAAGATCAGGTCATAGATATTTATTTTCAAAGCCGGCAGGAGATGTCAGCCGGCACAGGATGAAGATGTCAGCCGGCAAGGATGAGATGTCAGCCGCACAAGGATGAAGATGTCAGCCGGCACAAGGATGAAATGTCAGCCGGCACAAGGATGAAGATGTCAGCCGGCACAAGGATGAAGATGTCAGCCGGCACAAGGATGAAGATGTCAGCCGACACAGGGATGAAGATATCAGCCGGCACAAAGATGAAGATGTCAGCCAGCACAGGGATGAAGATGTCAGCCGGTACAATGATGAAGATGTCAGCCAGCACAAGGATGAAGATGTCAGCCAGAACAAGGATGATGTCAGCCGGCACAAGGATGAAGATGTTAGCCGGCACAAGGATGAAGATGTTAGCCGGCACAAGGATGAAGATGTCAGCCGGCACAGGGATGAAGATGTCAGCCGGCACAAGGATGAAGATGTCGATGGACATATATGCTGACTGACGGGAAGAAAGCGGGAAGGGGAATGAAGGAAGATATAGAAATGAATATAAGATCAAGAAACGGAAATGAGAAAGTTGAAAGAAACATGCGCAGAAAGAGAGGTGTTGTATATATAAACACAGAAGAAAGGGGGATGTGTGATAGAACGTATGAGGTGAAAGACTGGGAGTACGGAGGTGAGAATAGGAAGTATACATAAACACAGAAGAAAGGGGGATGTGTGATAGAACATAAGAGGTGAAATACTGGGAGTACGGAGTACGGAGATGAAAAGAGGAACTATATATAAACACAGAAGAAGGGAGATGAGTGATAGAACATATGAGGTGAAAGACTGGGAGTTGGGAGTACGGAGATGAGAAGAGAAAGTATAATGGTAAATGAGTAAAAAGAAGAATGTGGATGAAAAGAAAGAAGTATATGGAGAGAACAGTGAAATGAGGGTATTTGATGATAACAAGGGAATAGAGGGAGGATGTAGAATGATAAAGGACAGAAGGAGTCTTCTCTGTGAAATATGGTTCAAGTAGTAGTATGACCCTTGCGAAACTATGACCCTTTTGCGGAACTATGACCCTTGCGGAACTATGACCCTTGCGGAACGTCGCTATCATCACTTCCCGCCTGAACTACTCCCTGTCTCTAGTAAGTTCTCACACCTCTTCCAGCATCATATTCTGGGTTTCTTTGATGTCCTGCTACCACTTTCGTCTTGCTCGTCCCCAGCCTCGTACTCCAGGAACCAAGCCTTCCATTACCGTTCTGTCCAAACAACTGTGACGTTTAACGTGGCCAAAATATTTCATCTTCCGGGACATGACGTTATTTATGAGCAATGCTTCTCGATATGCAGGTCTTGTAGGATGTCTTTGTTTTTTCTCTTCTCTGTCTAGGATGTTCTAAGAACTGTTCTGTAACTCCTTGTTTCAAATTTTGTTCTTTAATGTTTGTGTTATGGTCCATGATTCACATCCATATGTTGCTAATATATATGTGAGACTTTAACAAAAATAGATTTTCGTAAAAAAAAAAGGACAGGTGCATGAAGAGATGGGCAGACGAAGAGCGAGAAGACGGGAAACAGATAAGGTTCAGTTGGAGATATCACGGAGAAGCGATCTCCAAGGCAAAGTTCCGTCTCACCGATGTAACCTTTCCCACACAACTTGCAGAGGATAGCGTAAATGATGTTCCGAGAGATGCAGAAGAAACTATGGCGGATAGTAACATAGGGGTCAGTAGGGGGTCTGACAAGTAACGGGACATGTCTAGCAAAAATTACTGGGGTGTGGAATAGAGCTTAAGTGACCCTCAGAGTTACGGAATCTGCTGCAGACCAATAGGTCCCGCAGGTTCCTGTGCCTCCAAAAGGTTGCGAGTTTAAGGAAAGAAAGTCCCGATTAAAGGAGACATGGGTCCTCCTTCACAGTGCGGAACTAACTCAGAAGAGTCCAGAAACCGGGCTCGTTGTTAGGTTGTAATATAGTCTCCATTTTTTTAAAACTATGATATGGAAACAATTTGAGAGAGAAACTGAGAAAGAAAGAGTGAGCAAGCAACATGTCTTGCAGTTGATAAAACACGACACAATGTGCAATGTATACATGTTCTGGCAAAGGTCAAACATATCACAAAGAGTGATTCAAATTGTTCATAAAGAACGAACGCAAAGAAGGCGGCGGCTCTGATCACATACAAACCACAAAGAATGGTTTAATAAGTGGTCGATATGGAGCGTTCGCAGAAGAAGAAGAAACATCCAGTCTACTTCTGATTTCTTCATTTCTAATTTTGTCTCTTGCTGTCACACCTGCAGCTCTTCTAAGACACGTCATCTCTGCCGTTATGATATTCCGCTCATTAGCTTCCGTAATTGAACAATGTTTGACACTGGTAACATAGGGTTTTATTGCGTGAATCATATCTTCTATATTAGAGAGCGTAAGACCACGGAAAAGATGGTTAGATGGCGTAGCAGAATCATGTGAAAGAGCAAGATAACAATCACACAAGCCACCAGAACAACGCAAGACAAAAACAGAAAACCACGACACTGGGCAACAACCCGGTAGCAGTGTGACGACAAAGAAGAAGAAGACAAATAAAACGTTACAACCCAACAATCGTGAATCATAGCTGCTTGCTATATTAGACAAATGTAAGATTAACAAAACGATAAATTCTTCGTTCGCTCTTGTATTAATATTTTGTAATAAGCTACCCTTATTTTTTGTTGGTGTTTTTTTAACTTGTGTGTTATCTGAGAAATTACAGGAGAATTATCTCTGTCATTGCTCTATCTTTAAAAGCATAGTTCAGTTATCTTGCATATTTTGTTTCAGCAAATCTGATTTCGGCAGGAGTTTTTGTTTATTCAGATTTGTTTTATGGCTTGTTTCATGGTGGGTGATTTGGTAGAAGCTTCATTTAACTTTTTATATCTCCTATATTTGTCCATGCTACGTACGCTATATAATTTTATTTTGATTTTTAACTGCGAATGAATATTTAAACGGGCGTATTTTGTGCAAAAGTAATCGGTGTTTTTCGTTAATCTGACTTTAAATGTGCACATTTTATACAAAAGAACATCCGTGTTTTTCATTAATCTGACTTTAAATGTGCACATTTTATGCAAAGGACATCCGTGTTTTTCGTTAATCTGACTTTAAATGTGCACATTTTATGCAAAGGACATCCGTGTTTTTCCTTAATCTGACTTTAAATATAGCAAACACGTAAACACAAAGTATTACAGTTTTACAAAATACATAAAACAGTGACGATAAACACATTTCGACAAAGGCCTTTATCAAGCAAATAATACAACAAGAATGACGAATTTCGAGGAACACTACAAATGGACGATTACATGGAAACATACCATCAATGAAAATCTGGGAATAAAACGAACAACGAAATGAGTAGACAAAAACGAAAGTGGAAAAAGAGAAACAATAAACAATATAGTGGATAAATGACACATATATGGAGCAAACACACATATAGATAAAAAGGCACGAGATAAGACAGTACTAAGAAGCATAGGAATGTAATGCGTTGAGTCAAAGAGGTCGCAAAGTGCCATAGAATGAAATAAAACGGTTCTTCAGGGCGAATCGACTGCGATCATCGGAGGAACATGATCGGATGGCGGTGACCTGGACATCGTCAACTCCTGAATGGCCAGTATCGTTGAAATGGGTAGCCACAGGAGTCGCAGAGCATTGGCGAATATCGCGTAAGTGTTGGCGAATCGGTCACGAGTCTCTTACCGGTTTCGCCAATATGGACTTGTTGCATCGTTTGCAGGTGATGGCATAGATGATATTACGGGACTCACGTGAAACTGTCTGAATGGCATACGTAGCTTTGGAAAGAGACAGTGCGGTCGTATTACATATGCACATGATAACATCGTTATACATGTGCATATGATACAGACCCACTGTCTCTTTTCCAAAAGCTACGTATGCCATTCAGACAGTTTCACTGTGAGTCCTGAATATCATCTATGCCATCACCTGCAAACGATGCAACAAGTCCATATTGGCGAAACCGGTAAGAGACTCAGTGACCGATTCGCCCAACACTTACGCGATATTCGCCAATGCCTGCGACTCCTGTGGCTACCCATTTCAACGATACTGGCCATTCAGGAGTTGACGATGTCCAGGTCAAAGCCATCCGATCATGTTCCTCCGATGATCGCAGTCGATTCGCCCTGAAGAACCGTTTTATTTCATTCTATGGCACTTTGCGACCTCTTGAACTCAACGCATTACATTCCTATGCTTCTTTGTACTGTCTTATCTCGTGCCTTGTTATCTATATGTGGGTTTGCTCCATATATGTGTCATTTATCCACTATATTGTTTATTGTTCTCTTCTTTCCACTTTCGGTTTTTGTGTCTACTCATTTCGTTGTTCGTTTTATTCCCAGATTTTCATTAGATAGGTTTATGTTTCCACATGTAATCGTCCATTGTAGTGTTCCTCGAAATTCGTCATTCTTGTTGTATTATTTGCTTGATAAAGGCCTTTTGGTCGAAACGTTGCTGTTTATCGTCACTGTTTATGTATTTTGTAAAACTGTAATACTTTGTGTTTACGTGTTTAGCTATTTTCCAAGTTTTACTGCAGTCTCCACCTTTTTCTTTAAATATGCACATTTTATGCAAAAGAACATCCGTGTTTTTCATTAATCTGACTTTAAATGTGCACATTTTGTGCAAAAGTAATCGGTGTTTTTCGTTAATCTGACTATAAATATGTACATTTTATGCAAAGTACATCCCTGTTTTCGTTAATCTGACTTTAAATGTGCACATTTTATGCAAAAGAACATCCGTGTTTTTCATTAATCTGACTTTAAATGTGCACATTTTATGCAAAGGACATCCGTGTTTTTCGTTAATCTGACGTTAAATGTGCACATTTTATGCAAAGGACATCCGTGTTTTTCCTTAATCTGACTTTAAATATGCACATTTTATGCAAAAGAACATCCGTGTTTTTCATTAATCTGACTTTAAATGTGCACATTTTGTGCAAAAGTAATCGGTGTTTTTCGTTAATCTGACTATAAATATGTACATTTTATGCAAAGTACATCCCTGTTTTCGTTAATCTGACTTTAAATGTGCACATTTTATGCAAAGGACGTTCATGTTTTTCGTTAATTTTCCGTTAAAAGTCCACTTTTTCTCGTAAGGAATAATTCTTCTCATCTATGATCAATATATTCTTAAAAACGCTCGTCTGTGTGGATATGCAATGGGTGCCGTTCTGTGTAGATATGCGATGGGTGCCGTTCTGTGTAGATAGGCAATGGGTGCCGTTAGAAATAAAGGTTTGGAGTTAGAATCCAGTGCTTGTTCAATTTTTATTTCTTCCGGAAGTCCCAATATTTATTCATTGTCTATTTATTGATAATAGTTATTGGCGCCGGTGCTTGCTCTGGGTTTCTTAAAAACTCATTATTTTTGTTATAATATAGTTGAAACTACCTATGAATGATGTGTTCATGTGTTTAGCGACGGCCATATGAATTTTATGCGGTGCAGGTTGCTTTTTGTGGCGGTACGCGACTGTTTCATTCTGGAATTAGTTCACACAGGAAACATTTCACAGTTGTTAGCATTTCGTGTGATTTTCATTGGCACAGGAACGGAACAATTATGGGGTGACCCGTTGCAGTGAAGTTGGAACCGTACTTATGAACTATGAACTATGTGTTCATGTGTGTTATATGTGTATGTGTGTATGTTATATGTGTATACTTGTGTGCATGTATGTTATATGTGTATACTTGTGTGTATGTATGTTATATGTGTATGCTTGTGTGTGTATGTATGTTATATGTGTATACTTGTGCGTGTGTGTATGTTATATGTGTATACTTGTGTGCATGTATGTTATATGTGTATACTTGTGTGTGTATGTATGTTATATGTGTATACTTGTGTGTGTGTGTATGTTATATGTGTATACTTGTGTGCATGTATGTTATATGTGAATACGTGTGTATGTATGTTATATGTGTATACTTGTGTGCATGTATGTTATATGTGTATACTTGTGTGTATGTTATATGTGTATACTTGTGTGCATGTATGTTATATGTGTATACTTGTGTGCATGTATGTTATATTTGTATACTTGTGTGTATGTTATATGTGTATACTTGTGTGTATGTTATATGTGTATACTTGTGTGTATGTTATATGTGTATACTTGTGTGTATGTTATATGTGTATACTTGTGTGTATGTTATATGTGTATACTTGTGTATGTATGTTATATGTGTATACTTATCTATGTATTTATGTGTATACTTGTGTATATTATATGTGTATACTTATCTGCATGTATGTTATATGTGTATACTTGTGTGCATGTTATATGTGTATACTTATGTGCATGTATGTTATATATGTATACTTATGTGTATGTATGCTGTAGATTCGTCGCAAATACACACGCACTAAAAACGTAACGCATGTGGTTGTGCAAACACTCTTCAATAGCATCTGACCTGATTATTCTGTATTCAACAGACGTTTTTTTTTTAATGAAAGACGCGAATTAGTGAAGCCCTTTGGTTTTGTTTTTGAAAACTAACTGGTTGTGTTCTTAAAAACTCTTGTCTTATGTTATGTTATGTTATGCGATCGACGTCATGGCACATTGGGCATTCCCATTCGTGCTCTGTCCTCCGTTGCAGCAGCCATCCCAAAGTCCATTTGCTCACAGTACCCATGAGAAGTTGATTACTATTTCTTCTCTCTCTACCACGAAGACGACACTGTCTGGCATGTCCAAACTTAACGCCTCTTGTCTGTAGGGCTAGGCAATGGGTGCCTTAAGAAAAAAGGATTTGTGGTTCGAATCCTGTGTTGGGTAATTTGTTTTTTTCCGAAGCCCTAAATACTTGTTAACTATCTATTTATTAATCATTTTGCCCAAGGGACAATTGTGTGGGTTTATGTTTTCGTTAATCTTTGATAGGACTAGACGCTTAACCTCATGTAGTAGCTAGCCAGTCTCCCCCGGTCCCTTCAGGTGGCAGCTGAGGAACCAGACAGTTAGCTTTAGTGTGTAGATTGTATATATTTAGATATTTTATTAGCAGACTTAGTGTTTGCACTTTCTAAGCAGAATGGCAACACTGAAACGAGACATTGACGTAGGGAAACTAATCGACGTAGTTGTGTACTGACGGAGTAGTAACGATTAGTAAACAGAGGAGACAGATATAAACAAGACTGAGAAGCGGACGTGTTTTGTCCAATCATGCAATAAAGACACATATGAAGCCTTTCAGACGGTGTTTGCGCTTTGTAACATCGTCTGTGCCAATTATCACCTTCATTACTACAACAATGTGGTACAAACATCATCAACAACTACTACAAATCATCTGCCAACTACTACACTCATAACAAGATTAGAGAACACAGCGAATTTGTCTGGGTTTTATCTCATTGTTTGATAGGACTAGACGCTTAATCTCATAACATAAGATCAGAGAACACAGCGAATTTGTCTGGGTTTTATCTCATTGTTTGATAGGACTAGACGCTTAATCTCATAACATAAGATCAGAGAACACAGCAAATTTGTCTGGGTTTTATCTCATTGTTTGATAGGGCTAGACGCTTAATCTCATAACATAAGATCAGAGAACACAGCGAATTTGTCTGGGTTTTATCTCATTGTTTGATAGGACTAGACGCTTTATCTCATAACATAAGATCAGAGAACACACCAAATTTGTCTGGGTTTTATCTCATTGTTTGATAGGACTAGACGCTTAATCTCATAACATAAGATCAGAGAACACAGCGAATTTGTCTGGGTTTTATCTCATTGTTTGATAGGACTAGACGCTTAATCTCATAACATAAGATCAGAGAACACAGCGAATTTGTCTGGGTTTTATCTCATTGTTTGATAGGACTAGACGCTTAATCTCATAACATGAGATCAGAGAACACAGCGAATTTGTCTGGGTTTTATCTCATTGTTTGATAGGACTAGACGCTTAATCTCATAACATAAGATCAGAGAACACAGCAAATTTGTCTGGGTTTTATCTCATTGTTTGATAGGACTAGACGCTTAATCTCATAACATAAGATCAGAGAACACAGCGAATTTGTCTGGGTTTTATCCCATTGTTTGATAGGACTAGACGCTTAATCTCATAACATAAGATTAGAGAACACAGCGAATTTGTCTGGGTTTTATCTCATTGTTTGATAGGGCTAGACGCTTAATCTCATAACATAAGATCAGAGAACACAGCGAATTTGTCTGGGTTTTATCTCATTGTTTGATAGGACTAGACGCTTAATCTCATAACATAAGATCAGAGAACACAGCAAATTTGTCTGGGTTTTATCTCATTGTTTGATAGGACTAGACGCTTAATCTCATAACATAAGATCAGAGAACACAGCGAATTTGTCTGGGTTTTATCTCATTGTTTGATAGGACTAGATGCTTAATCTCATTGTAAACGAACTTTGGTGACCATAGTCAGTGCTTCTTCTTCTTCGAACGCTCCATATCGAGCACTTGTTAACCACTCTGTGTGATTTCTATGTGATCTGAGCCTAAGAGCGATTGTACATTGTGCCAGTTATGCGTCTACAAGCAGACCATCACATCCGATTTCTGCGCTGCTTTTTATTTACTAGGGTAGCTCCAATAGGGACTACATCCGTCGCTTCTTACGACATGCGTTGTAGGTCGCAGTGGTACTACTCTTATAAATGTTTAATCGATCTAGCGATTTAAGTAGTTTGGAGTTACTCGTTGTACATATAGAACAGGACATCTGAGGGTCAGAATGAGGAGTGTATTTAACCAGAGAGTCACAGGAATCATCAGTATGCATTTTCTTCGATATCTGTTGGGGTAGACTGAGCACATATAGGTTTGCCCAGTGTGCAATGGCTTCAGTTTAGTAACACATAACAAATAACAATATAGTGTTACAATTCTTAAGGCGTTACAAAGCTTACTTATTTAATCATCTTTATCTTCATCTTCTGCTAACGCCCACTTTCAATTCAGGCGGTAGTCATGACGCCTCGTATTGCGCTTCTGCCTGAATTTTGCGTGAGGCCTACTTACCGTTTTACCAGTGTCCCTCACCATGCGGTCAGCCTCGCCGTCTTCAGTGGTACTTGAAGTTTAGATCCTTCAAGTGTGATCATTACAGGAAACCCGTTGTCCATAAAACATAGGCATTGAGTCCTCATACTATCAGTACTTTTACGGTCGGTGTTGATTAGTGAGGTTTGACTTCTCTATCAGTTTTCCTGCCTTTTGTGAGGTCGTTCCTTACACATCGTATGAAAGCACTCTGATTCTTTATTGCCGTATATTTGGGCATGGATCTACGCCAAAAATACTACTTTGTACTGACTGGGTGAGGTCGTACCGGTTTAGGAGCATTCTCAACCCTTCTAAGACTAGTCATTGGAACGGTAACTTTTCTTTTATTCATTGCTCTTTCAACACTATGTTACCAGTCAGTGTCAAACATGGCCAAAAACAGCAGCTAATGAGCGGAAAATCATAACGACAGAGATGAGGGATCTTTGAAGAGCTGCAGGTGTGGCAATAAGAGACAAAATTAGAAATGAAGAAATCAAAAGAAGACTGGATGTGAAACCAGTCATGCAATTCATAAAAGAACAACATATTAAATGGTTTGGACACCTGCCAAGAATGCCCTGGTATCGCCTACCACAGAGAGCACACAGAAAAAGTATAATGAGTACAAGCGAGGAAGACCACGCAAAGATGGAACGACGGCATCAAGAACAGCCTTACGAACATGAATATCAGCTTACAAAGTGCCTTAAAACAAGCACACACAAGATCATACATTTCTCCCCAACACTTCTATAAAGAAGTAAATAGTGGAAGAGAAGAACAAGCATACACAAGATCACTACGTTTCACCCCCAACACTTCTATAAAGAAGTAAATAGTGGAAGAGAAGAACAAACACACACAAGATCACTACGTTTCACTCCCAACACTTCTATAAAGAAGTCAATGGTGGAAGAAAAGAACAAGCACACACAAGATCACTACGTTTCACCCCCAACACTTCTATAAAGAAGTAAATGGTGGAAGAAAAGAACAAGCATACACAAGATCACTACGTTTCACCCCAACACTTCTATAAAGAAGTAAATAGTGGAAGAGAAGAACAAGCACACACAAGATCACTACGTTTCACTCCCAACACTTCTATAAAGAAGTAAATGGTGGAAGAGAAGAACAAGCACACACAAGATCACTACGTTTCACTCCCAACACTTCTATAAAGAAGTAAATAGTGGAAGAGAAGAACAACACACACAAGATCACTACATTTCACCCTCAACACTTCATAAAGAAGTCAATGGTGGAAGAGAAGAAGAAAGGGAGAGAATTACTCTTTAGCGAACATCTTTTGCCGTATATTTGGGCTTTATGATCTGCGCCTAAGAAGAGTATGCCTACAGGCTACATCCTTTCTGACTATGTGAAGTCGTTCTCGATTAGGAACATTTTCAGTCATTGGGGACACATGTGCTTGTCGCGAAAAACGATCATTTTTTGGCTTTTTAAATATCCTCTATATGACTGAGCCATGTGTTTGGGCGTCACCTTACTCGGTGTAGGTGATCGGCGTCCGAAAAGTATCACCCGTCGCCATTGCTTATAACGATGCCAATGCTTAGGTTTGTACCAGTTAAGCCTTTACATTATAGGCTTTACTTCTCTAACCACGGTGAGTTTATTCCTGAATAGAAGTTTTCAGTCGTTTCAGGGCGCGTGTCGGCACTTGGCAATTTGCAATGTCTACTCTGCATTTTCCTGTCCCCGGGAAACACTGGACTGGGACTGCGCACATATATTCTGGAGGGTAGTTTCACTCGGCGCTACTGAAGTTTTGTGCTCGCCAACATCACACACCCCAAATCTTACAGGGATGTTAGTTGTTATTGCAACAGTACCTTGCCCGGTTGTCCAAGGGAGGGTAGTTTCGTTAGGCCCTAGAACGTAACTTTAGGATTTGCGCTCGGCCAACCTTACCCAATAAATGTATCTGCGCTTGGCCTCTGATACAGAGTTTACTGCAATTTTTCCTGGTGTCGTTACCGCGCGTTGCATCTTTACCGACGATTCTTGTCAAATGCTGTCAGAATGGTTGCGACCATTGTTTCGAGGGTCGTGCCTTTGACGGTTCGGACCTTGTTGGTTTTAACGATTGTTTTATTTATTCAGCATTTCCTTCGGCCGGGAGAGACGTGCAAGGAGTATTCACTCTGGAATTATGTTCGTCTGTGTTGCGAGCAGATCTCATCAAAGTTACCATGTTTGTTTCTCTACATGAGTGTAGCTCTCCTCGAACCCTACCCGCTTGGTCAGACAGAACCCTCTGTCTGTTTTCAGGGTCACCACGTGTAGGTAGGCTAGGATCTTGTTTAGTGCCAGCTCACTAAACCTGGCACGACGTTGTCCATTTGGCTGCGCCTTTGACCCCAATACCCATCATCAAGGTGCGCATCCTTTATAGGACGTTGGTCTCTTTGCAGCTCATCTGAGATTCGCTCTTATGCTCTCTAGCCAATTCTACCCACTTCGCCGATGGTCTGCCTCTGTGACCTGGGACACTGCCCTTTAAATTGTTCTCTCAGGCCATCAGGACGCTTGATGTGACCAAAGTATCTAATTTTTATATATAGTATATTGTTTATCAGCCAATTGTCTGTAACATTCAGGACAACAGTGTTCTTCCTTTTTCTGTCTATGATTAAAGGGTTTTAAAGCCGAAGGATTGACTTCATTGCACCGGTTTTTACCCCATATGGCTCGGTCCCTCTCCGCAGAAATGGCAAGCCACCTGCCGAGAGTATTGCACAAAGCACGAACTCCGTAGCTCCGGCAACAATCCTAGGGGTCTCTGGAAAACTGCACTCGTGAACAGAACGGCGCGATCCGGATTCGAACCCACGACCTTCGACTCACAAGGCAAAGGGCTTAACCACTTCGCCACAGAGACCCCCAAGTCTATGACATGATATCTATGTGATGTCTATGATATTCGTAGGATCTTTCTGTAGCATTTCGTTTCAAAGGACTGTATTTTCGTTCTTGTTATTTGTATTGAATCATGCAGACAAAAATTCCCACTATGTTTGTTTTCCATTTGACAACCAAAAATAAAAACATATAAAAGAATGCAAATCAACATCATGATATTTCGTTTTCTTATATTTCTGAAAATACTTTTTCACATTCCTTATTGTTAGTTAGCTGCTGGCTAATGAGCATCACGTCTGAGAGCGCATTTACCTTTCTGACAGAATAAAACACATATTTTGTACACTCCACCACCTGCACGTCTAGATTAAAGCTTTCATAAATACAGTTTCTAAAAGAAACCACAAGAAAACTGTAGACCTTCATAAATGGATGTTTATGTGGAATAGAGGGACTGAGATGATATGATAAGATTACAAACGAGAAACTCAGAGAAAGAACTAAGCAGATACCAGTGAAGAAAGAGCTAAGGAAGAGACGCTGGCGATTTGATATGACACACATTGAGATGACCGACCGGAAGCATTGCAAGACAAGCACTACTTTGGAACCCGCAGGGAAAGAGGAGTAGGGAGAACTAGACAAGACCTGGAAAGAGAGCTGGAGCTGATAGTAAAAGGATAGGTAAAACATGGAAAGAATTGGAAGGGATGGCAAAAGAGGAAGAACGGAAGAAGTTTGTTGAAGACCTGTGCTCCGTTGGGAGTTGAAAAGTGAAGAAGGAAAAATACAGCTATAAAAGTTTACATGAACATTTTGTCAAATATATTTTATAACAAGACACTGTTAAAAAAGTGAGAGTGGCAGAAGCGTAGTTGTTAGTGAATTCGCTTCTTAAGCTAGTAATGCGGGTTCAATTCTACAGTAGGCGTAACATTTTTTCTCACTATAACGGCTCTCAGGTCAACCCAGCCTCAGTTGGGTACCAGGAACAGCACTGGGAAGTAAAGGCGGCCGGCGTGATGTTGACCACATCACTCATCGTGTGCCGACGGTCAATGAAAAATACAGTACTATAACACCGTATTACGCAATATACCTCGAGGTATTTTTTTTCGATCCAGAAGCACGAGCTCTTCAGCTCTTCGGCTCGGTGCCATGGACATCGTAACCCTTCGGTTCGGTGCCACGAACACCGTAAAGCTGGGAATATGTGGCTTTTTTTGCCATCCCGCGGAATCGAACCCGCACACACAGAGGATAGTCACCCGTAGTCCAACGCGCTACGAACACGCTGGGCAGATGGGCACCTCGAGGTATAACAAGGGTTCATTTATTTTTGTTACCTTTGCTTACTGTTATACAAGAAAATTACCAGAAGATATCAATAGATAGTGAGCGTCTGTGGCCTAGAGGTAGTGAGCTCGATCACAATCCAAGTATCTGGTTCAAACTCCTCGACGGCAATTTGGAAGCAAATTTATTCCCTTGGATTTTTACGAACGGTACAAATAGATATCGTGGACGGCTTTTGACAGTATTGATAGGGAAACCCATTGGAAATTGGTGAGACATTGAATCCCACAGAAAATTATTAACCTAATAAAATCAACATATACAGATATGAAATGTAGAGTTCTTCATGAAGGTAAACTAACAGACACTTTTGGAATAGAAATAGGAGTGAGTCAGGGATGTCTTCTATCACCTTTGTTGTTCTTACTGACAATAGACTGGATTATGAAGACCACAGTAACTAACACCAGAAATGGAATCCAATGGACTCTGACAGAGCAACTAGAAGATCTGACTTCGCCGATGATATAGCCCTTCTGTCACATACACGAAATTAGATGCAGGATAAGCTAAACACATTGGATCAAAGGTCACAACAGCTAGGGCTGAACATTCATAAGGGAAAGATAATGAGAATTAACAAAGCAAACAAAATTTCGATCTTCCTGAGTGAAATCCCACTTCAAGAGGTAGAATCATACACATACAGTATTTGGGAAACAATGTAGACAGATGGTAGAACAGATATAGATGTCAAATAAGAATACAGAAGGCAAGAGGAGCTTTCATTGTAATGGGAAACATATGGAAGTCTAAAGAAATCAAAACTAGAACAAAAATTCGGATATTTAACTCTAATATTAAAGCAGTTCTACTGTATGGGTCAGAAACATGAGAACAACTAAAACAATAGCGCATAAATTGCAAACATTCATCAACTGGTGTCTGCGCAGAATAGAGGGAACTGAATGGTATGATAGGGTTACAAATGAGGACTTATGGAGAAACAAGACAGATTCCAGTGAACCAAGAGGTTAAAAAAGACGCTGGCCTTGAAAAGGACACACTTTTCGAAAACATGAGGGGAATATAACAAGACAGGTACTTTCCTGGAACCCACAGGGACAGCGAAAGAAAGGGGAGGCCGAGAAATACATGGAGACGAGATTTGGAGGCGAGATCAACAATATAAAGAAGAGTTGGAGGGAGCTGCAGGAGATAGCTGGAGATAGGAAGACTTGTCATGAGTTGGTTGAGGGTCTATGCCCCAATCCGGGTTTAAAAGCAGAGAGAAAAGAGAGAGAGAGAGAGAGAGAAGAAAAGTATTACAGCTCAGAAAGCAATGCCAAACTATTGAACGTGCATAGAAAATCACCGACTCGTTTACTGTGATTGATGGCAGCGTCCTTTTTGTTTGTTTTTTACATCCAGAAGCACTTGAGCTTTCAGCTCTTTGGCTCGGTGCTATGGACATCGTAACCCTTCGGTTTGGCGCCACGAACACCGTAAATCTGGAGAACCGTTGGCTTTTCTGCCAGTCCGCGGAATTGAACCCGCACTCACAGGGACCTTGTCACCCGCCGTTCAACGCGCTACGAACACGCTGTGCAGGCGGGCAGGCGACGTCCTGTAAAGGATATGCCACGATTTTTTTTTTCATTGTTTTTATCACTAGTATTATTATTAGTATTAGTAGTAGTAGTAGTAGTAGTAGTAGTAGTAGTTATAGAGTAGTAGTAGGCAGTCAGTAGAGTAGTAGCAGCAGGTAGTAGCAGCAGTAGTAGTAGTAGCAGCAGAGTAGTAGTAGTAGTAGCAGTAGAGTAGTAGCTTAGTAGTAGTAGTAAGGCAGTGTAGCAGTGTGAGTAGGCAGTAGTGTAGTAGTAGTAGTAGTAGTACAGTAGTAGTAGCAGGTAGTAGGTAGCTGTGAGTGAGTAGTAGAGTAAGTAGCAGTAGTAGTAGAGTAGCAGTAGTGCAGTAGTAGTAGTAGCAGTAGTAGTAGTAGTCAAGTACAGCATAGTGAGCCGTAGTAGTATTTCAACCATCAGCACATGGAGCCTCCATACAAATGGACTAATATCATAAACATTTACCAAACCAATGTGCAACGTATACACATTCTTGGCAAAGATCAAACATATCACAAAGAGTGATTTAAATTGCTCGTAAAGAACACACACAAAGAAAAAGAAGAAGATATAAACGTTGAACAACGCTTATTGTGTAGATGATCAATTTGGTGTTCCGTATCTCTGATAAACACAATGTTAATTTACGCACATTTCTTCTATGGAAAGATGATTCCTTTCATTATCAGATCCTTGAAATCTGAGAAACTTACGCACATTTCCTTTTTATCTGTTTTTATTTTCAGACCCGTTTTTAACATAACCAATTTGTAATTGCTATTGTCAGTTCCGAACCTTGCATTAACTTCTGCTACCAATATCGCAATAAAGTTCACTCAATCTGTTCCAATCGCTACTATAGCGGTGTACAGTGAAAAAGGGGGGGAAAGACATACAGACAGACAGTAGCGGTGTACAGATGGGTGAGAGAGAGAGAGAGACAGACAGACAGACGTGTTGTATTCTATGCAAATTTTATAATAAAATTATAACACCAATTTTTCACCATCTTCGAAATTACACCAGGGGTCTTCGCTGTTGCTACAGAGTTTGTGCACTGCTGTCGAGATCCCATCAATCAATCAATGAAACCTGGGCTTATATATGTATATATAGATATATATATATATATATATATGGCCTTTTCGTCTTTACAGACGGTCAATTGACAAGTGTTTTATTGTGACAACTTCTGAGTTTTCTCTCTTGTCGTTCAGCTCATACATAAGTCTCTTCTCAAAAGACTCTGCACCCTTTCGCACTTTGGCTTTCCACACAACTCTGTCATCAGCTAGTCCTTCCCATGTGCTGGGACCTATAGAAAAGTTTTTCATTGAGGCTTTGCAGACGTCTTTATATCTGAGCAGTGGTCTGCCCTGGTGCCTCTTCCCCCCGAAAGTTCACAGAACGACATTTGTTTTGGTATGCGATAAGTTTCCATTCTTCTCACATGCCCCAACCATCTTAGTCGTCTACTGCTGAGCATGCCCATGATGGAAGGCAGGTTTGCACGTTGCAGTACTTCAGTGTTGGTTATCTTGTCGTACCACCTGATGTTCATAATCTTGCGGAGCCATCGAAGGTGAAAGATGTTAAGTCTCCTCTCGTGTCTTGAGTAGGCTGTCCATGTTTCTGAGCCATATAGTAAAGAACTAATTACACAGGCTCGATATATTTGAATCTTCGTCTGCAATGTCAGTTTTGTGTTGTCCACGCTCGCTTTGATAGTTTGCCGAATGTAGTAGCCGCACTCCCTACACGAGCGTTGATTTCTTCATCAAGAGAAAGGCTGGCAGTGACCATGGACCCGAATTAGCAAAATTTTGGAACTGGTGTTAGATGGTTACCATTTAAAGTGATATTTGTTGTGTTACCTCCTTGACATAGTACACCTGTTTTGGAGACATAGTCAGAGAAAATAGGTCGCATGCCTTTGACAAATTATTGATTAGGCATTGCAGTGTAGTCTCACTGTGGGCGACTAAGGCAGCATCGTCAGCGAAAAGGATGTCCTTTATTTCGTTTTTGTCGTTGTTGTCTTGGCTCTTAAGCGAGCCAAGTTAAAGAGTGAACCATAAGATCTAGTGCGGATGAAAACATCACCATCAGCGTCCTCGAAGGCATGGTTCAAAAGGACTGCGAAGAAGATGCCAAAGAGGGTGGGGGCAAGGACACAACCCTGCTTGACTCCACTCTTAACCTCGAAACTATCAAATGTGCTGCCATCGAACTGTATGCTGGCTTTCATGCCCTCATGGAAGGAGACAATCAACTGGAGTAACTTTGGGGACAGCAATATGCTTCAGTATTATATAAAGACTTGGCCGAATGGATTAGAGCACGGACTCCCAATCGGAGGTCCTGGTTTAGATCCCCAGTAAGATCAATCAGTTTTTTTTTCTGTAGGGGTATAAAGATAAAATCATTACCTGAACAGTTTTGTGGTGATTGCACTAGCCGTGTGCCATTAAATATGTCAGATTCAAGTCCTCCGACGTCCTACACTGCCCTAAAAACGGTATTACATAGGCAGTAAAGACAATTATATATATATGTATATGTTGTCTGGTCAACCACTAGTAACAACTGTTATAAGAAAGAGGAGATGGAGATATGTTGTGCATACCTTGAGAAGAAAGGATCAAAGAATATCAAAGCAGGCATTGAAGTTTGATGCAGAGGGTTCAAGAAAGAGAGGACGAACTAAAGAGACCCTGAAACAAACTTTGCTGAGAGAGGCTAGAAATATCGGTCTCGTCGCCCAGTGGTTACCGGCCCAAATTTGGGGTGTAAAGAATAGAACCACTGTTACCTGCCATATGTCTTAAGAGGCGACTAAGGAGGTTTGGTGAAATCGGATACACGTGTTCTAAACGTGTAGAAGTCTATGCGTTTAGGGGCCTACCAAACCAATGTGCAACGTATAACGTTCTTGGCAAAGATCAAACATATCACAAAGAGTGATTAAATTGGTCTTAAAGAACGAACGCAAAGAAGAAGAAGATGTCGGTCTCAGTTCCATAGAGGAGATTGAGCGAGTTGCCCAGTATAGAGCGGTATGTAGCAATTGCTTACAGTCCCTATGTAACTTATAACGGTACTAAAATCTATGATTAAAATATGTATATGAATGTATGTTGTGTGTGCTATTCTGTTTGTTGTACAGTAATCATTCTGTTTTTCATTTCAGATAAATGAAACGGTCAGCTGTACATAATTTCTCCGGCAACTTAAAACAAGGACACATAAGGCCATCTAGAAACTCCACACAGGAAGCAATGTAGATGACGCAGTGTTGTATATTCCTCACAAAATCAATCAGATTGATCGATTATTTAACGTACATTGATCAAATGAACTTCGTCTCACAGTTTGCAGTTTCCTAATTTATGAAGCGGACGTCTCTCATATATATATATATCGTTAGACACTTTCATTATATTTTGGAGTTGTTTATGTATGTGCAACTGTACCCGTATTCTTCGGTCGAGCGGAAGATGTGATTGTATGATCAATTATTAGCCATAACCCAGGCTTCTTCTGCACTGTATTCAGACTAGATCATTCCAAAGAACACATCTAACATGTTCTCCACGCCAACAGCAGTCTACATCATCCTTGCTTTCTTTGTCAGCTCTGAATTTGGCGCAAAAGCCAGCAAGAACAAATACTTGGATTCAATGTTTGCAACTAAAGGTGTTGTATCCGATCCTTGCTACAACGAGGAAGGAGAGTCTAAGCGATGTATTCCAGACTTTGTCAATGCTGCCTTTGGAAAGCGAGTGATTCCATCTAGTACATGCGGGGCTGAACCTGAGAATTACTGTAGATCCTCAACTGATAAAAATGGAGAAATCTTAAGGTAATATTAACTCATAATGTTCACATATCTGCATTTGAATATAAGTGTTACAGAAGAGTCCTCCGTATATCATGGACAGAGAAGAGAACAAATAAATACATATTCAGAAAGAACTCAAAATTACAGAGAATTGCCAGATGCAATAAATAAGTATGAATTTAAGTAAATTTAAGACACAATTTAAGTATTTGGACAATATATATATATAAATATACACGAAGGGCTAGAGAAGACTATCGTGGAAGGAGGCATCCCGACAAAGAGGAGAAGAGGAAGACCACAGAGAGGATGGGATCAGGGTGTAAATGAGGGTTTGAACATGACGGCTGCTGAGGCGCGGGACATCTGGCATATGAGAGAGGGAGAAATTCCGAAGGACTGTTGGGGTAGCAAAGTTCTGCTCAGGACGAGCTATTTGATGATGGTGATGATTGTTTACAAGAAACCACCCGTCTGTTGCCGGGGCTCGCAAGGGGAGCAGATAATAGTAACACTGCGACCTACATGGCATATCGTAAGAATCGCCTGGGGTAGGGACTTAGGGAAGCTACTCTAATAAATAAAAAAGGTGTTGCAGAAATCGAATTTGCAGGCCTACATGTAGGCGCATAACTGGCACAACGTACAGTCGCTCTTATGCTCAGATCACATACAAAGTACAAAGAGTGGTTTAACAAGTGGTCGATATGGGGCGCTTGAATATGAAGAAGAGGAAGGTTTACAAAAATACTTAGTTATAATATTTTATAGTCGCGTGGTATGTGTTGGGGCCACAGGCGCAATAATGTAAGGATATAAAGTAGCGCCAGGATCAGTGAGCTGGCACTGATCAAGACCCTACCCACCTCCACGGGTTGGGGGTTGCTGGTAACAGACTAATGTCTGGCTAAGCGGGTAGGGATCGAAGGCGAGGTACTCTGGAATAAGTAGAAGGGTAGGTGCATACGTGTCTGATTCGAGATCTGATCGCAATACAGACGATGAGAATCTCAAAAAATGCGCCTACATGTCTCTCCTGTCCGATAGTCAGAGAAGACATACTATTTAAAGTGACGCCCGTGTGGTTACCCGGGCCGGAATTTGAGGTAAATAATAGAATCACTACTACCTTACCACATGCTGTTTACAGCGAAAGTGGAGGTTTGGCGTGGGATTAGCTACCCCACGTTGTAAAACATTTAGCTTTAATAACCACAACGAGGCGCATGAGAGATTGCAAGGAATTGGTTGTGGACCTATGCATCCTAGGAGGTGAAGGTGTAAAGAAGAAGAAGGGGTGTGTCTTGAGTTTGGACCAGACAAATGGTGCTTCCATCTCTGTTTAATGTTGTCGTTTTTTATTGGTTTGTTCACTCGTTATAAATGCAAGTGTAGTTATATCTATTAATATTGCGGATGCGACTGATTTGTGTGTGAAGACTTGCTTTCCTTATCAGAGTGTCCCTCGATATTCAAAAGAGCGTTATTGCGACTTCACATGTAGTTGTAATTTATCATCATTAGCCTATTTGTTTCAGTAGACAATAAGTTTTGTATCACCTTGTTTGTTCTGTAGAGCTGCAGGTGTGACTATAAGAGACCAAATTAGAAATGAACAAATCAGAAGGCTTATTCTTTATTGCCGTATATTTGGGCATGGATCTACGCCAAAAATACTACTTTGTACTGACTGGGTGAGGTCGTACCGGTTTAGGAGCATTCTCAACCCTTCTAAGACTAGTCATTGGAACGGTCACTTTTCTTTTATTTATTGCTCTTTCAACACTATGTTACCAGTCAGTGTCAAACATGGCCAAAAACAGCAGCTAATGAGCGGAAAATCATAACGACAGAGATGAGGGATCTTTGAAGAGCTGCAGGTGTGACATTAAGAGACAAAATTAGAAATGAAGAAATCAGGAGGCTGGATGTGAAACCAGTCATGCAATTCATAAAAGAACAACAGATTAAATGGTTTAGACACCTGACAAGAATGCCCTGGTATCGCCTACCACAGAGAGCCACACAGAAAAATGTATAACGAGTACAAAGCAAGAGGAAGACCACGCAAAAATGGAGCGACGGCATCAAGAACAGCCTTACGAACATGAATATCAGCTTACAAAGTGTCTTAAAACAAACACATACAAGATCACTACATCCCCCCACCAAACACTTCTATAAAGAAGTAAATGGTGCAAGAGAAGAAGAGGAGAAAGTATGTTCTGTGCTGAATCACAACGTCTCGTGTAGCTGTAATTGTCTATTCTGGAGGGATAATTCTTGCCACAATTGCTGTAGGTGAGACTGGAGATGGGGCTGATGAAGAGGATGGTCTCCTTGCGCTCCGCACTATTTTGCCTCCATATGTGATATCGTCTCTCTTCTTTTCTTTATGAATCATCCTCACTGCCGCTCACCATGCCTTCCTGAACTTCTAATTTAGATCCCCAAGACATTCCTCTGAAGTCGGAGAAGGCTCATTTGTATGGAGTTGGACACTGATAATAAGGAAAGCATTCATTCACGCACAAATCAGTAATAAGTACAATACAAGGCGTCATCGCTATTTCTTGAATTCATAGCGGGCGGACGCAGAAAAAGACATGTCCTTAATTGGACAAAACAAATACGGCGGAAAAAAAATCGTAAAAGAGCTATGAATACAGGAAAGGTGATACTTCCTGTGACTAGCTCTAGAAGGGTCGAGATCGCTCGGGTCTTTACCTTAGCGACCTCACCCAGTCAGCGCATGTAAGCTAATGCTCTTTGGCGTAGATCTAAGCCCAAATTTACGGCACTAAAAGATCATTAAAGAGTGTTTATCTTACGATGCGTACGGAACGACCTCAACAAAGGCAGGACAGCCGATAGAGAAGTCATCCCTTCTGCCTTCACTAAACTAACTCTGTCCGAGAAAGAGTTACAAGGACAATAGGTCTCCTGCAACGATCACTTTTGAAGGATCTAAGCTTCAAGTACCTCGGAAGTCGGCGAGGCTGTCCATATGGTTGAGGGATGCCCGTAAAATGGTAATACAGCCCACACAAAAATCAGTCAGAAGCGCAATACCAGGCGTCATGACTTTCCGCCTGAATTAACAGCGGTCGTACGAGAGTAGAAAAAGAAGTAATTGGACAAAAGAATAGATATTTCTTTAATTAGACAAAAGGCCCGCGTGCCCAGTGTGTTCGTAGCGCGTTGGACTACGGGTGACTAGTCCTCTGTAAGTGCGGGTTCAACTCCGCGGACTGGCAGAAAAACTACAGGTTCCCCAGATTTACGGTGTTCGGGGCACCGAGCCGAAGGGTTATGATGTCCATGACACCGAGCCGAAGAGCTTTCAGCTCAAGTGCTTCTGGATCGGAAAAAAGAATAGATAGTTCTTTAATTAGACACAAGAATAGATAGTTCTTTAATTAGACACAAGAATAGATAGTTCTTTAATTAGACACAAGAATAGATAGTTCTTTAATTAGACACACGAATAGATAGTTCTTTAATTAGACACAAGAATAGATAGTTCTTTAATTAGACACAATAATAGATAGTTCTTTAATTAGACACAAGAATAGATATGTAATCAGTTAAAAAAGACAGATATGGTACATTCTTCTATCTTACATGCAGACACTGCTTCGTGTGTGATGCCAGCAATCCAAAGTACAGTTTCCCGCCTGAGTATCTGACAGATCTGAACAACCCCAGTAACTTGACCTGTTGGATGTCCAAGACATACAGCGCTGTCCAGTATCCATCCAATGTGACACTGACCCTCAACCTGGATAAGAAGTTTGAGCTCACTTACATCAGGTAAGAAGATTGTCGTCACTTACTTAACATTAGGAAATATTCTTCTTCTTCTTTGCTTGCTTGTATCAACAATTAGTTTGGCCTCTCATTGTGATTTGTCTGCGATTTGCGCCTAAGGCTAACCCTTTCGCTGCTACATACTTTCTCAAGGCTGAGCTAAAAATAGCTACTCTGTGTTTCTAGGTCACAAACGTGAATGTACGCCTATAGCAGTGACAGTAGCAATGTATAATGTGTTATATAACACGTCTTTAGCCCACAGAGGAGAGATACTAACAGACATGTTAATGCGTATTAGCAGTGAATGGGGAAAACGTATATATACGTCTTTAGCAGCTAAAGTTAAACTGTCTGCGATTTGCGCATAAGAGCTTTAACTGTCTACGATTTGTGCCCAAGAGCTTTAACTGTCTGCGATTTGTGCCCAAGAGTTTTAACTGTCTGCGATTTGTGCCCAAGAGTTTTAACTATCTACGATTTGTGCCCAAGAGCTTTAACTGTCTGCGATTTGTGCCCAAGAGCTTTAACTGTCTGCGATTTGTGCCCAAGAGTTTTAACTGTCTACGATTTGTGCCCAAGAGCTTTAACTATCTACGATTTGTGCCCAAGAGCTTTAACTGTCTGCGATTTGTGCCCAAGAGCTTTAACTGTCTACGATTTGTGCCAAGGCTTTAACTGTCTGCGATTTGTGCCCAAGAGCTTTAACTGTCTGCGATTTGTGCCCAAGAGTTTTAACTGTCTGCGATTTGTGCCCAAGAGCTTTAACTATCTACGATTTGTGCCCAAGAGCTTTAACTGTCTGCGATTTGTGCCCAAGAGTTTTAACTATCTACGATTTGTGCCCAAGAGCTTTAACTGTCTGCGATTTGTGCCCAAGAGCTTTAACTGTCTGCGATTTGTGCCCAAGAGTTTTAACTGTCTGCGATTTGTGCCCAAGAGTTTTAACTATCTACGATTTGTGCCCAAGAGCTTTAACTGTCTGCGATTTGTGCCCAAGAGCTTTAACTGTCTGGATTTGTGCCAAAAGCTTTAACTGATCTGGATTTGTGCCCAAGAGCTTTAACTGTCTACGATTTATGCCCAAGAGCTTTAACTGTCTGCGATTTGTGCCCAAAGCTTTAACTGTCTGCGATTTGTGCCAAGAGCTTTAACTATCTACGATTTGTGCCCAAGAGTTTTAACTGTCTGCGATTTGTGCCCAAGAGCTTTAACTGTCTGCGATTTGTGCCCAAGAGCTTTAACTGTCTGCGATTTGTGCCCAAGAGCTTTAACTATCTACGATTTGTGCCCAAGAGCTTTAACTGTCTGCGATTTGGACATTCTTCTGTTTCGAACGCTTCATATCAACCACTTGTTAACCACTTGTTAACCACTTGTTAACCACTTGTTAACCACTCTGTGTGATTGTGTGCGGTCTGAGCGTAAGGCAATTGTATGTTGTGCCAGTTATGCACCTACAAGTAGGTCAGCACATCCGATTTCTGAGATGCTTTTTATTTACTAGGGTAGCTTCCTAGGTCATACATCAGTTACCTCTTACGACATGCATTGTAGTTTGCAGTGATACTATTCTCTGCTTCCCATGTGGACCCGGCACTACGCTGGTGAATTTTTGCAAAAGAGCTTTCATTTGTTGTGCTAGTTCATAGTTCATAAGTCCGGTTCCAACTTCACTGCAACGGGTCACCCCATAATTGCTCCGTTCCTGTGCCAATGAAAATCACACGAAATGCTAACAACTGTGAAATGTTTCCTGTGTGAACTAATTCCAGAATGAAACAGCCGCGTACCACCACAAAAAGCAACCTGCTCCGCATAAAATGCATATGGCCGTCGCTAATGTAGCAACACAAAACTGTTCATCACTTGAATTGCAATTCTTGTCGAAGGAACATCAATCATGACAAAATCCAGCTTTCTGCACTCGCAATACAACTGCATACAATCTAGTTATGATTCTACAGACCCGTAAAGCCACCATATCCGGTTTCTTCAAGCATATATCTCATCTTCACTAGAGATACCCCCATTGTGAAGATGAGATATATGCTTAGCCTTCTGTCACTACGCTCCCGTCATGCAATCGCCCAAACCAAGGCATATATGCGGGTTACTTCGGATAAGAGACATCCACTACACAAGAACACTAATGATGTTAAGGGCACGAGAATAAAGCGTGGCATGTCGTGAATGGCCCAGGCTGAGAGAACAATTGACCAGGTGACTACGGTTGCGACCCTACCAAAAGGGAAGAATGGATCCCAACAGATGGTGGCATGATGAACTATCTCAACGTGATCATTACTCTTGGAAGAGAATGTAGAGATTGGGGCAAAATGAAGGCTGATCTCGCAGTTAAGCAGCTGATAGAAGATAATGCAAGGGATGATGATGTTGTTGTATATACTGATGGGTCCGTTCAACGTGGTGAGAAATCCGGCTGGGGTTTCTTGGCTTATGCGCATGGTAGGGTTGTTGCAGAGCGAAGTGGGGCATACAGGACAACTACTTCTAGAATGAGGATGGAGGTTGAGGCCGTTACTGCTGCCCTCCATTGGATTTCTGGGACTTCATTTACTGGGGCAGTTGTTGTCTCTGACTCTCAGTCGATGCTTCACAAGATCCAGAAGGACAGGTTTCGGTATGAGTGGATGTCGTCTATAGAAGTTTCTAACCTCCAGCGGCTTACGTGGATATACTGTCCTGGGCATGCGGGTGTTTACGGTAATGAGAGAGCGGCAGGCTTGCATCAACAGCATCGATTGTTGGAGAGTTGAAGATGGATAAGGGGATATTCTTCGGTCTCTTCGCGACTCTCTATTGGATGAGGACACTAAAATCGATGTTGAATCGATCAAGCGATTTAAGCAGTTGAGAGTTACCCGTTGTTCAAGTCGAACTGGATGCCTGAGAGGCAGAGTGAGAGGTGTGTTTAATCAGCGAGCCACAGGAACCATCAGTATGCATACTCTTCGATATCTGTTGGGGAGACTGAGCACCATGGGTCTGCCCGGAGTGCAATGACGTCAGTTTAGTAACCAATAACCATCATGCATTTTCAGTAGTGTTTCTTCATATATTAGGTAATTTGATTATCAGTCACTTACATCAGATAATGACCTGCTCCTACTACCACTACTACTACTACTACTACTACTACTACTATTACTACTACTCTACGCTACCATTTACTACTACTACTACTATACTGCTGCTCTACTACTGGAGCTGCTGATGCTACTCCGTTGTAGAAGATTTATTCTTAGTACGTAGCACTGACTTTTCAGCTCTTCCTCTATGGACTACGCTTGTACGTAATCTGGACTGTGAGTCTACGTCCGAAAGTGTAAGCAAGACTATTCTTAGTAGTAGTAGCAGTAGTTGTATAGTAGTATAGTAGTAGTGTTATATGCAGTAGTCGTAATGTAAGTAGTAGTAGTAGTTGTACAATAAGTAATGTCTATTTGAACTAAACACAAATATTTTTGATTCAACATTTTTTGGTCTTTATAAAATTAGAATTTCATTTCTAATTTCTCCCAACACTTCATTGTCTTGGTTTCTGCATTCATATGAAAGCCGCGATGGTATAGTAGTTAGTGCACTTGCTACGTAGACGCGGCCCCAGGATCACATCTTCCGCTGAGTGAGTGTTCCCCGACAATACGGCGCACAGGTCAACCCAGCCACACAATAGAGTAGCAGAGAAACACTGGGAAGTTTTCTGTCAACTGTCGTTGTGCAGCACTTTGTAAATCACCTTGAGCTTCAATCAATTTGATGAAACTATTTCTGTGTTGAATGAATGAAACCATAATTATTTGATTACAATAAAATTCAAGTTGTGACCATCTCAAAATAAAAAAAAAGAAATATATAATACATTTACGATGTTTGTCATTAACCTCATGCTTGAGAGAAAGGTAATGGAAGGCATGGTTCCTGGAAAATGAAGCAGGAAAAAACAAGATGAAGGTGGCAGCAGGACATCAATGCAACCTTGAACATGACGCTAGAAGAGGCCAGAGAACTTGCAAGAAACAGAGAGCTTTTCAGGTTGGCTGTGATGAATGTGACGTTTCGCAAGGGACATGCTACTTGACAACCAATTCTTGTACAGTCACATGTAGTTTCACGTTTACTCTCATGTCTGACTTTACAGTAATGAATTTTAGATAAAGATACGATTGAAAAACTCTTTACAGTAATGAATTTTGTAAAGATACATTGAAAACTCTTTAACGAATCTTGTCAGACCACAACTCGAAACGAGGCCAGGGTTTCCCCGGTGAACTCTGTCCTGATAATATGAAGAAGGCCGCGGTCTGCCTTAAGGTCATTCGCATCGCGTGTTAGGTGAAAGCTCTCCGCATCTTAATATGGTTCTTTGTATTCTGCCACTAGTTCCAGTGTCTCCTTATCCGGTTATGTATTGTTGTCGTGAGTTCATCGAGGTCTGCGGTCTGTGCTTGATTGCTTTCTGGTTTTGCATGTCCATCGATTTCATTCTTTCTATTCGACTGTGCAGCTGGCACGCGTCTCAATATGTAATATGTCAGATGCTTCCTGACCTCAGGTCCATACAATCTCGACTTCAGTTTCGACCAGTTGTATTGTTGTCACATTTCTAGTCCGGAGATTTTAATTCGTAGTCGTCCTAGGGTGATTCAATTAATCGTGTCATGCCTGCCTGCGTAGGGGATCATGCCCCTTCACAACGCAATCTTCCTGGTAAAGTTTTCATTAGTCCTGTTTTCCTGGCTCAAAGTAAGAATAGTAGCCTGCTACCTCAAGACATAGCCACTCGAGTAAGGCTAGAAGCTTACTTAGTAAATAAAGCTGTCGAAATCAAATGTGCTGTCTATTAGCAGGTGCAAAATCTGGCACAATGTAGAATCGCTCTTAAAGGCTCGGATCAAATTACAAATCCAAGAAGGAATGGTTTAATAAGTGGGCAAGTGTCGTTCAAAGAAGAAGAGAAGTTTATCAGTTTGTAACCGATCTCTATCATAACGATGTCAACCTTCAACATCTTGAAAGATCACCCTTTCTGGAATTTTACCCATTGTCATCAAATTTTCAAAGCCTTTTCTTCGCATTAAATGTCAAAGCCTTTTCTTCGCATTAAATGTCCGAAGAACATTGTTTTTCTAATTCGTTTTAGTCATATGACCAGGCTTCGCTGTGTATAATCCTCTTAACCTCATCACTATAGTGGTTTGTTTTAGCTCTCCATTGGATTTTCAACATTTATCTGTAATTCTAATACTTCTGTTGGTCAGGTGCCGATGTGACTCACTCTATCTCTCTCGCGATCACCGCCCAGACCGATGTACCAGATCTCCCCATAAATTCTATTCATGTGGAAATCTGATTCAGGCAGCACTAGCATTGGTGTGTTTTACTTCACATCTTCAGCACCATTTAGAGCTCTGGTGCTTATCCTTCGGCAATGTGTCCGGTTTCAGCCAGCGTTTACTGGTTCGCTCTCCGTTCTGTAGCCATCTAGTGTTTTTACGGTGTGGGGTAGCTAGCCTAACCCCCAACCTCCTTAGTCGCCTCTTACGACATGCGTGGCAGGTAACAGTGGTTCTGTTCTTTACATCCTAATTTGGGCCAGGTAACCACTCGGTTGATGTGATTTAAACCTCTTTAAAACCTCATAACTAGGTGGGTCTTTTTTCGCTGTCTATGTGATGTTCAGCATTCTTCTGTGAATTCAAGCAATCTTATTGATTGTTTGTTCATTGTCCATGATTCGTTGCCACTCGGAAGTAATTCGTCAACTTATATTAGAAATATTTAATAACAAGTTTAAAGAGCAGATTCGATCTCTGTGGTCGAGTTCAGCTTTCTTTTCTCTCTTCAAAAAGGATTTTATAGTCTTCCATCATTCTTTCTTTCTTGTGAGTCTTCCATCATTCTTTCTTTCTTGTGAGTCTTCCATCATTCTTTCTTTCTTGTGAGTCTTCCATCATTCTTTCTTTCTTGTGAGTTTCTGTGGTTTAGAGGTTAGAGGCTGGCTAGCCACTTGTTCCAAAGGTAAGCGGCTCGCTCCCTCGCTGAGCCATCGATACATTTTCCCATATATCTCTGATCTCAGTGTAAGTGAGATCGAGTTCCTAGTTCTATCGGAGATGGACGATAAACCATAGGTATCGTATTCAATTTGAGCACGTAAAAAAATCGAGAAAAACAGGTTGGAAAGCTGGTGCCCGGGAAGAATTCATTAGATAAAATTAAAAATTAAATTGCAACAAAACTATCTTCACCATCTTCAAAATTACATCGGGAACCCTCGCCGGTGCTACCGAGTTCGTACACTGCAGGTGATAAGTTTCTGCGTAAGAAAGAGATCGGAGCACATATGGTTACTCACCGAAGTGCAATGATGATAGGCATATCAATCAACCATTGAAATGAAACTATCTTTCTTTCTTTCTCGAATCCTGTATGCCTCACAGCATCAGGTCAGGAAGAGATTTCTAAAACGGGCCCTAGTATGCGCTTCGTAGATAGTCTCTTTCGTCGCCTCTGTTATCTCTGAGGTCCATCTTTTGCGTGGCCGGCCTTTTGCTTTGTACCCATTGTATCGGAGCAGCATTGCTCTTTGAGGTGTACTGTCTGATAGTAATCTGCTTACGTGGCCGAACCATTTAATTTGTTGTTTCTTAATGAAGTCTAGTACTGATGTTGTACCCACTTTTTCCTGATGTCTTCATTTCTCAACCGATCTCTTCTTGTTACACCCAGCATTCTGCGTAGACACTTCATCTCTGTTGTGACTAGTTTTCTTCTATCGTTTGTTGTCAGCGTCCAGGTTTGGCACTGGTAACATAATGTGGGGAGAAAGATTGTGTTGAACATTGCTCTTTTTGTGTTCATGGTGACGTGTTTGCATCTTAAAATTGGCGCCATTTGCCTATCATTTGATTTGCTTTGTTGCATCTGTGTTGAATTTCATTAGTTATTCTTCCATTTGCTGAAAAATGCTCCCCAGGTATGTGAAATCTTTTACTTTATAATGAAACTATAACATTAGTAAAACAGTTTCTCTATTCTCCACAGTCTCCAGTTCTGTTCAGCTCGTCCACATTCTATGGCAATCTACAAGAGCGTAGATTACGGAAAGTCTTGGATTCCATTCCAGTACTACTCCAACGACTGCAAGAAAATGTACGGCAAATCTCCCAGAGGCGTTGTCACTAAAGCCAACGAGCAGGAAGCTCTGTGTACAGAGGCGTACAGCAACATGGATCCATTCACTGGGGCTCGTGTAGCGTATTCCACATTGGAAGGACGCCCTTCTGCATTAGATTTTGAAAATAGTCCTGTTTTGCAGGATTGGGTAACAGCTACTGACATCAAAGTTGTCTTTAACAAATTGAACACTTTAGGCGACGAGGCTAAGGATGACGAGGGTGCCAAAAAAAGCTACTACTATTCGTTATCGGATTTTGCTGTAGGAGGAAGATGTAAATGTAATGGGCATGCTGCGCGATGTTTCATTGGTAGAGATGGACGACAAACATGTGACTGTAAGCACAACACTGCTGGGCATGATTGTGAGAAGTGTCAACCATTCTTCTATGACAGACCCTGGCAAAGAGCAAACTCAGTGGAGGCTAACGAATGTGTTGGTAAGTAAGAAACGTGTCTCTGTTTATTTGTTAACAGTGAAACAACAAAATTATAATTGTATGTGTCATTCGAAATTTATTCATATATGCTCATATTTTACTGTTACAATATTGTTTATTATTTCCACACTATTTGTATATTTCAGGTAGACTTGGATTCTGATTGCTGTTGTTGTTGTTCTTCTTCTTCTTTGCGTTTGTTCTTTACGACCAATTTTAATCACTCTTTGTGATATGTTTGATCTTTGCCAAGAACGTGTATACGTTGCACATGTTTTGGTAGGTTCCTAAACGCATAAACTTCTACACGTTTAGGACACGTGCATCCGATTTCAGCCAAACCTCCTTAGTCGCCTCTTACGACATGCGTGGCAGGTAACAGTGATTCTATTCTTTACAGCCCAAATGTGGGCCCCGGTAACCACTCGGGCGCTGATTTTTGTTAAAATTCGTGTCAGTCATTGTCTATTTTGCTGTGTTTGGGAAACATTTACTTCTTTTTAACATAAACATTTTTGTGCCATGATTACTTTTTGTGTTATATTTACTTTTTGTGTCATATTTACTTTTGTGTTATTTACTTTTGTGTTATATTTACTTTTTGTGTCATATTTACTTTTTGTGTTATATTTACTTTTTGTGTCATATTTACTTTTGTGTTTTTATATTTACTTTTTGTGTCATATTTACTTTTTGTGTCATATTTACTTTTTGTGTCATATTTACTTTTTGTGTTATATTTACTTTTTGTGTCATATTTACTTTTGTGTTCATATTTACTTTGTATTTACTTTTTGTGTTATATTTACTTTTTGTGTCATATTTACTTTTTGTGTTATATTTACTTTTTGTGTTATATTTACTTTTTGTGTCATATTTACTTTTGTGTTCATATTTACTTTTTGTGTCATATTTACTTTTTGTGTTATATTTACTTTTTGTGTCATATTTACTTTTTATATACTTCTTTTTCTTTTGCGTTCGCTCTCTATAAATTCAGACTTAGTTACAGCTCCTGGTATGACACTTCTGACTGATTTTTGCATGAAGACCTGCTTACCTTATTATCAATTTCTCCCGCCATACAGACGTGCCCTCTCTGACTTAAGAGGTTTTATGTACTTCATCCACTATATCCTTCTCTCCATCTGTCAGTAGTAAAGGAGGGTTGGTGACATGTCAGTGTCACTTTCTCATTTATCAGCCTCAATTACTCTCCCAGGACGGGACTTGATAACCTGACTTAGAGAGCTGGTTCCTGTAGAGATGACATTGTTAATTGCATGCGTGACATATGACATCTTGGTTTTGAGAACTGGTTCAGGTAGAGATGAGATAATTAAAGACATGAGAGACATATGACATGTTTAAAGACTGACATGAGAGACAGATGACATGAGAGACAGATGACATGATTAAAGACTGACATGAGAGACAGATGACATGAGAGACATACCGATTAAGACGCATGAGAGAAATGACATGAGAGACAGATGACATGATTAAAGACGACATGAGAGACAGATGACATGATTAAAGAGCAGAGCATGACAGAGAGACAATGACATGATTAAAACATAGAGACAGATGACATCAGAGAGACTGGCTGATTAAAAGGACATGAAGACAGATGACAAGAGACATAATAGCATGTGAGACATGACATGAAAGACAAAGACGAGAGACAGATGATATGATTAAAGACTGAAAGAGACAGATGACATGAGAGACAATGACATGATTAAAGCAGCTGAGACAGAGATAGATGAAAGCATAGAGACAATGATGATTAAAGCCATGCAGACAGAGACAGATGACATGAGAGACAATGACATGGTTAAAGACTGGACAGATGAAGAAGATGACATGAGACATATGACATGATTAAAACGACATGAGACAGATGACATGAGATACAAAGATGACATGATTAAAGACATGAGAGACAGATGACATGGATACATATGACATGTTGAAGACTGAAACCATGAGAGCAGATGCACATGCAAGACGATACATGATTAGCTGAATGAAGACAGATGACATGGAGACATATGACATGATTAAGCTGCATAGAGACAGATGACATGAGAAGACATATGCCAGATTAAAGACTGACATGAGAGACATATGACATGAGAGACAGATGACATGATTAAAAACTGACATGAGAGACAGATGACATGAGAGACAGATGACATGATTAAAGACTGACATGAGAGACAGATGACATGAGAGACAGATGACATGATTAAAAACTGACATGAGAGACAGATGACATGATTAAAGACATAAGAGACAGATGACATCCAATCTTAGAGAACTGGCTAGTACAGAGGACATGATTAAAGACACGAGAGACAAAAGACATAATTAAAGTCATGAGAGACAGATGATATTATATAAAGACATGAGAGACAGATGATATGATATAAAGCCATGAGAGACAGATGACATGGTCAAAGCCATGCGAGACACATGATATGATATAAAGACATGAGACAGATGACATGATCAAAGACATGAGACAGATGACATGACAGACAAATGACATGATTAACATGATTAAAGACATGGGAGACAAATGACATGATTAAAGACATGAGACACATGATATGATATAAAGACATGAGACAGATGACATGATTAAAGACATGAGACACATGATATGATATAAAGACATGAGACAGATGACATGGTCAAAGACATGAGACACATGATATGATATAAAGACATGAGACAGATGACATGATCAAAGACATGAGACAGATGACATGACAGACAAATGACATGATTAACATGATTAAAGACATGAGAGACAAATGACATGATTAAAGACATGTGTGAGAAACTGAAAAGCTTCAGTGTGAAAAGTTTCAAATGTCACTGCCACATACTGACTCACGCAATGCAGTGCTTATTCACTTATTCCTTTGTGAACTTTGATCTTCCATTGACAGCCTAGTCTATCCACAATTCAGTGGCTGAAATGTCTCCCTAGTATCGTTTGATTACTGTCATACAAATAGTGCGTTCACTAAATCAGACAGACAAATCAGTGACAGCTGCGGAACTAAAGCGAAGTGTCAAGGAATCGGTGTCAATTGGTCGTGTCAAGGGCTTGGTAGGGGCTTCCCAGTGTCCTCTTCCATATCACAATTTCAAAGGTTGGTTAGGATATATGAAAGGAAAATCGTGGTATACTCCTTACAGGACTTAACCATCAACAACAGTAAAGAAGACATTTTCTAGGCACCACTTATACGTTCAGTAGCTTGCCATTGCTTTCTGAACGGTGAGGTCTATTTTACAGTTCGTAAAAATCCAAGGGAACTAATTTGCTTCAAATCTCCCCCTCTCCGAGGAGTTTGAACCAGGTACGCTTGGGTTGTGATCGAACTTACTACCGCTTACGACGCTCACATTATATATATATATGCATATAATAATGATAATCGTACCGTTCGTTATACGTTACATAGGGCCTGCAAGCAACTTTTCCATACCGATCTATCCTGGGCAACTCGCTCAATCTCCTCCGTGGAACTGAGACCGATATTCCTTACCTCTCTCAGCAAAGTTCGTTTCAGGGTCTCCTTAGGTCGCCCTCTCTTTCTTGAACCCTTTGCATCCAACTTCAGTGCCTGCTTTGATATTCGTTGATCATTTCTTCTCAAGATGTGTCCAACAAATCTCCATCTTCTCTTTCTTATAACAGTTGTACTAGTGGTTGACCAGACATTTCTCTGATTTCATCACTTCTCCTGAATTAGTTCCATTTTATGTTCATTATTTATACCAGCGAGAGTTGAAAATGAAAAAAAAAATTATCGTAACAGTCTGATATATATATTTTTTTCCGATCCAGAAGCACTTGAGCATTTAGCTCTTCGAACACCGTGAATCTGGGGAACCTGTGGCTTTTCTACCAGCCCGCGGAATTGAACCCGCACACACAGAGAGCTAGTCACCCGCAGTCCAACGCGCTACGAACACGCTGTGCACGCGGGCAACAGTCTACTATTACTCCGATCTTTACATTTTTTGATATCCTAAAGCTACAGTGTCTAGAATTCGATCATTCTGTCACGTTCCTCATTGATTTGATCAACAATATGTTCAAAGATGGGAAAAATCAATCAATCAATCAAGTGCCATACCTGCCGGCGTAGGCGATCATGTCTCTCCACATCTTTCTCTCCTTTTTGCAGTTAATCAGTTCTGACGTCGATCTTTTGTCGAAACCACGATGTCAGACCATCCAACATCTTCTCTATCTGTCTTCCACGATCTCTCCTTCCCTGAATTGTCCCTGTTGTCGTCAAATGTTCTAAACCTCATCTTCACATTATATGATCGAAGAGCCTTGATTCGTATTATTTTGATAAGATTTCTTTGTGTGCGGACCTGTTTTAAAACCTCATCATTTGTTTCTTAGCTCTCCATGAAACGTTCACCATGCTTCTGTAAAACCACATCTCTGTGGCTTCCAGCTGTCTTATTGATTGCTTGTTCTTTGTCCATAATATGCTGCCATACATAAGTGTTGGTTCAATATAGCACTGGAGTACTCATTTTCACAGTGTCATTGTAGTGTTATTCACGCATAGTGTCTTTTCATTTTAATAAATGCTGCTTTTGCTTGAGCTATTCTACTCTAATCCCTGTTTTACATTTTCCTTCTGATGTTAGGGATGTTCCCAGATACTTGAATCGATTTGGCTGAAATCGGATGCACATGTCCTAAACGTGTTTATGCGTTTAGGGACCTACCAAACTAATGTGCAACGTATACACATTCTTAGCAAAGATCAAACATATCACAAAGAATGATTAAAATTGCTCTTAAAGAACGAACACAAAGAAGTAGAAGATTTGAATCGATGGAAAGAATAGAGATTGAACTTCATCTGTTTTTATTTATACGAAACTTGATTAAAATGGTAAATGTTGATTGGTCAACATATTCATAAAATAGATGAGACTGCAGTAAAACTATTTGATTGGCAAAACACGTAATCACAAAGTACTGTAGTTTTACAAATTACAAAAACAATGACAAAATAAAGCAACGTTTCGACCAACACTCTTCGCATGCCTTGTAATCTATATGAGCATATGTTGAATGTAATCAAGTTATATATTTACTAGATTTTTCATTGTTTCTCTTCCTTTCTATTTCTAGTTTTTATGTGTGTTTTTGTGTTACATTTATTTCATTATTCGTTTTTATTCCCAGATTTTCATTAAAAATGTTGATATGTAGTCGTCCATATTTTTTTTTAAAAATTTGTCACTCCTGTTGTTTGTTTGCTTGATAAAGGCCTTGTTGGTCGAAACGTTGCTGTATTTTGTCATTGTTTTTGTAATTTGTAAAACTACAGTACTTTATGATTACGTGTTAGGTCAACATGGCGTTGTTAAAATGCTTATTTTCATTTTTGATAAAAACTTTAGGGAATGCTAACCCGAAACAAATGCTTGCAGAAAACGGATGCACCAGGCCGTAAGTCGCATAACATGGTGCAACGACCCTCCCAATGAGAAATGGGATAACGGATTTTACGACCGCCAATCTGCCTCGGAGATTTAGCCACGCAGTAAGAATGTCAGACCAACCATCACGAAGGTGGCCAAAACTTACTGCTGGAAGAGGCCGCCACAAACGGGGAAGCAGAAATCATAGGAATTATATCCTACAGAACTGCCCCAGTATGCAGACTTGAGAAGAAAGAGGTGGCCCATTTACACTAGCGTCCAAGACAAACTGTATGGCGTGGCTGATAATCTGAGGCAGACGGCTGCCTTTATTAGAGAATCCGAAATCTTAATCTAGTGAGAACGCAGAAGAAGAAGAAGATAAAAACTTTGTTCAGCGGAGACCATTGGTTTCTACCCAATCCGATCCATGACTTAACTCGACTTATTCCTTTCTACTCCTCGTGGAGCGTATGACCTCAACAATTGTTCGCCACTTTTCTCGATCTCTAGATGGTTTTTGCTTCTTCATAGCTGCCCAGGTTGTTATCTTGGGGCATTCCTGCGCCCTCTTTAGCCAGTCTGTCGGCATATTCATTCCCCTTGAGCTTGCAGTGTGAGGGTATCCACCTAATTACTATCCTCTCAGAATCATGGAAAAAGTTTGCTAAGGCTGAACTGAGATCATTTAGCTATGTGTTCCTTTCAGATTTCAGTGCTGAGATAGTCAAAAGCACTATTTTACCATGTAATTGTTTCATATGTTGTAGTGTCATTTTTGGAGCTGCATTTAGGGGCTCTATCCGCCCGAGTGGTTACCGGGGCCCAAATTTGGGGTGTAAAGAATAGAACCACTGTTACTTGCCATGCATGTCGCAAGAGGCGACTAAGGAGGTTTGGCTGAAATCGGATGCACATGTCCTAAACGTGTAGAAATATATGCGTTTAGGGGCCTACCAAACCAATGTGCAACGTATACACATTCTTGGCAAAGATCAAACATATCACAAAGAGTGATTAAAATTGGTCGTAAAGAACGAACGCAAGAAGAAGAAGTAGAAGGGCTCTATCTCAGCCCTGAAATTGGTGGAGAACTTACCAGTGGCCAGAGCTAAGGTTAGGTCTACTCCATTTTTAGTCGGAGGACAACTCCCTCTCTACCATTGTGACTAGCATCTGTAATCGAGCCATCTGTGTATGCATGTGTCCATGCGTTCAATGGGTAGTTTTCGTGTATGTGTTTTTTTCTGCCATGAGCCTTCTCTCCAGGTCTGTCTGTGTTCCCTTTTTGCCAATGCCACTTATTTCTTCTTAGAGCTCTGTGAGCTTGCTTGCTCAGGGAGCGGAGGTGCTGTACCTGAATTCATATAACGGCGAACGCAAGCAGAAGAAAGTCCTAACAAAACTTTCACCATCTTCCAAATTACATCGAGATCCTCGCCTGTGCTGCGTTGTTCGTGCACTGCTGCTGAGATATTCCTACTATCGGAGCACACATGGTTATTCACTAAAGTGCAGTGATGATTGTTTTAATTAATCAATCACGAAACTCGCCAAGATTGAGCTAAGTATCGACAATCATACCAGGTTGAGAACAGTTGATGTAAAAATCTCCCTACTCGTTACAGCAAGCTGTTGTATGAGCTGTCAGTAGTCGGATAGTCATTAGACACCGCCATCCAATATTGACCTAACACTTTCAGTCTCGCTTCAATGAGAGACAAATTGCGTCCGGGAATGGATATCCATCGATAGGCCGTCGATTAAACAGTTGACGCAGGGTTGATAATACCCCGGATTCCCCAAAAATCTGAAACGGTCTTTGTGTATGGACTTAACGTACGCTGGCCGAGATCTCAGCCAAGAGTCCAGACTACTTTTCTTCTAGCATCTCCGTCAGATCTGAACGGTACACAATAGAAATAATTGCACAGACTATCAGAACCAACAGCATTGAAAGTAGAGATGAAGACATTATTATTTGACTGGTGTCTCTAACACGCTATCACTTCTTGAAAAGCCGTTTCACTATTGGCTTTGATCAAATAGATTTGCCACTGCTGAAGTGAATCTGAGACATAGGTGATGTCATTTCTTTTTTAGCAACCAGCAACCAAGTGTCAGTCAGTCTACATTACCAATGTTGTTAAATATTTGTGAACAACCATCGTCTTTTTCGTCTTTATCCGCTTTCAGATTTCTAAGTTTATGATCCTTACTGTCGCATGTGATAACATTAGGCCGATCAACTCTCTCGCGAAATCGGAAATTCCCGTTCATGAGGGCTGAGTCTTATATATGTTTGGTACATGACCACCGGCATCATAAGACAGACTAGCTCAGGCGGAAATAAAAATTCGCGTTTAATGGGGACTGGTTTTGTATATGTCTTATCAAAACATTTCACTGTAAGCTTTTTAATGCAATTTTACTTAATTCAGTGAGCCCAGTGTTATTTATTCATGAAAAAAAGATTGCTGTTTTGTTGTTAAAATGAATTAGTTTATATACAACAACACTGGAATGCAAGGATCCACGTGACAGGTGTGGTCTGATTTTAGAATTTTTTTATACTGCTCATAGAGCCAGTCGTATGTTATGCTAAAGGGATGCCACTAAAGAGCTGAATCTATATATATTATATATTTGGTAGACCTCTGTTTTAAGCTTTATTGCAATTTTACATAATTCTATAAATCCTTTGAGTTATTTATTGATGAAATGTGTTTAATAAGTACTGTACTTTTACTTTTCTATTAATAGTAACTTTACTTTTTACTTTTCTATTAATAGTATTGTACTTTTACTTTTTCTATTAATAGTGCTGTACTTTATAACAACGTCAAACAACGGAGACACGATGAAAGAAATAAACTTCGTATTGCTATAGCAGCTAGTGCCTTCACTAAATTAACGAATATCTGGCAATCTCAAGATCTTAGTATATGCACAAAAGTTAAATTATTTAGGTCATGTGTGATTCCTGTACTGACCTACGGTTGTGAAAGTTGGAAATCAACAAAGAAAATTGATAAGAAACTGGACAGCTTTGAGAATAAATGTCTACGAAAATTATTAAAAGTAAAATGGAGTGATTTCGTTTCTAACAACACAGTGAGAGATAGAACACACCAACAACCCGTATCAAATATTATAAGGAAACGAAGGTGTAAATATTTAGGTCATGTTCTTAGAGCAGACGAAAAGAGACTAAATCGACAAGTCCTTATGTGGTCACCAATTGGGAAAAGAAAACATGGAAGACCAAAGACCACTTTCGAAGAACCATCCAACAAGAAAGTAAACTATTGGGATGTAAAACCATACAAGATCTGCAACTGCTAGCAAAGAACCGTATCACATGGAGATCTAAAACCTCTGCCCTATGTGCCGCCTTTGGCACGAAAGAACAAACTAACTAACTTTTATAGCTTCTCTTGTATTAATAGTACTGTACTTTTATAGCTTCTCTTGTATTAATAGTACTGTACTTTTATAGCGTGAGCGAACAATGTACCATATCGTCATAAATACTACATTATTAGAACATACTATTATTTAAAGACAAGAAAATTACTAACTTCGACAGATGTTAATTTAAGCTCCAGAAAAATGTCAACAATTTAGGAACAGTTAATCAGGATAATGTTAATCGCTTGTTGAAAGGAAATAATTGTCAAGACGACAAGTACACAGCAACGCACTCCACAGTACTGTCTTGAAAATCTGAAATCAAACAATTGCAATCTGGCCATGCTGATAGAAACTAGCGAGAGCATTGCTTCCTATTGTTTAGAAATGTGGCCAGATGATATTTGACAGTTCAACCAACAACAGAACAAAAGAAAAGAGAGAGAATCAACCACAGATTTCAACTCAAGAAAATCAGGGATTAGAAGAAATGAACACATGGCATGTCATTTTCTGAAGATGACTAGCGAGGAGAGAGAGAGAGAGAGAGAGAGAGAGAGAGAGAGAGAGATGGTAGATTGAAAAAAAACAACAATAAAGAATGTAACTATTCTTTATTTATTTTATCAATCCAAAGGAGACGAGTTTTCAATGTATTATTTCAGTGCGATGTAGTTTTCTTCTTCTGCGCTCGTCTGCTATGAATTCAGGCGCACCCGTGTGGTGCCGGGACTCGCAAGGGGAGCAAAGAATAGTACCACTGCAATCAACACAACATGTCGTAAGAGGCGATGATGTAGGACCTAGGAAGCTACCTAGTAAATAAAAAGAATCGGAAAATCGGATGGGCTTGTAGACGCATAACTAACACAACGTACAATCCTCATATAGTCAGAAAGGGTACATATTATTATCATACTAGGATACAGAAAATCGAACAAGGAAGAATGGGTCTCAACAGCAACATGGGATAAAATAGAGAACAAAGGAAAGAATAATCAAAGAAAAGAGATAATGAAATGGTTACTAAGTACGAAATTACCGAGGCTAAAAGAGAAAATTGCAACATAATTTTCGCAGAAGAACAGAGAAGTTAAATCAGGAGCAAAAGCGGATAAACGGTTGCACGTTGAAAAGCTTGCAGCCGAGGCGGAAGAGACAGCCAGTAAACGTGATATTAAATCTCTGTATACGATTACCAAAAAGTTGATAGGAAACATGGTGGCAAATCAAGATCTGCCTTTAAAGGCAGGAGATGGAAAAACGATCTCTGGAGAGAAGGATAAAATCGAAAGTTGGAAAGAGCATTTTCAACAGTTATTAAATCGTCCAAGTCCAGCCGCGCTTGCTAATATTGTGGAAGCAGGAGAGGATTTGGACATAGACACCCAACCTATCTCGGAAGCAGAGGTAAAAGAGACCATTAGGGCACAGAGGAAGAATAAAGCACCAGTAAAGATGGAGTATGCCAGAAATGCTTATGGTGGAAGAAACAGAAACACCAAGACTCATTTACAAAATTCTAAATGATATATGGGATAAAAAACATAATTTCCAGAAGAATGGAGAATAGGTTCTGTTATCAAGTTACCAAAGAAAGGGGACTTTGGATTTGCAATAACTGGAGAGGAGAATTTTAAAGTTTACTGTTATATTAACAAGTAAAATATTTAGTGAGTGATTCTTCAAAGAATAAAAGTAGCACTGGACAACAAAATTAGGATAGAACAAGCAGGTTTCAGGAAAGAACGCACAACATGATAGAAAAACAGTTTCAGAGAAATTTGAGACAAACAAAATTAGGATAGAATAAGCAGGTTTCAGGAAAGTAGCACTGGACAACAAAATTAGGATAGAATAAGCAGGTTTCAGGAAAGTAGCACTGGACAACAAAATTAGGATAGAATAAGCAGGTTTCAGGAAAGTAGCACTGGACAACAAAATTAGGATAGAATAAGCAGGTTTCAGGAAAGTAGCACTGGACAACAAAATTAGGATAGAATAAGCAGGTTTCAGGAAAGTAGCACTGGACAACAAAATTAGGATAGAATAAGCAGGTTTCAGGAAAGTAACACTGGACAACAAAATTAGGATATAACAAGCAGGTTTCAGGAAAGGAAGATCATGCATAGACCACATTTTTACACTGTGACAGAGAGTGAAACAAAGCAGTGAATGGAATAGTTCCATCTACATGGTTTTTTGTTGACTTTAAAAAGCATTTGATAGCCTGCACAGGAATCGCTATGGGAAAATACTACGTCATTTGGAATACCAATAAAGATGGTCAGTGTAATTAAAGCATTATATACAGACTTTCAGTGTCAAGTAGTATGCAATAGCCAGCTGACAGAGTGTTTTGAGGTCAATACAGGAGTTAGACAGGTATGTATTCTTTCACCATTCCTGTTTAACCTTGCCATGAACTGGTTGATGAGAGAAACCATAAAGGATAACAACAGAGGCATTCGATGGACACTTACATCAGTTCTGGAAGATTTGAATTATGCTTTATGATATTGTTTTTGGAAGCAGATGTGAGGATGCTCAAAGAAATTAGATATACTTTCTAGAACAGCTCAAACAATAGAACTTAAAATAAATATAGCAAAAATGAAGGTAATGAGAAATAATCATAAATTTGAGAACCCAATTGTATTACAAAATGAAGTCATAGAGGAAGTCCAGGATTTTGTATACCTGGGAAGTACAGTATCACAAGATGGAGATTTTGTATACATGGGAAGTACAGTATCGCAAGATGGAGATTTGAAAGGGAAATAAGTATCGAAGAAATCGAGAGATCAGAAAAGAATGTCATCGAAAATTGCAAACAGGCCTAGACAAACTTCATGATCAAAAAATTTGGCAATACAAAAGGACTAAATCTTAGAACAAAGGCTATTAAAATATATGAGAAGTAATATACTGGAGTGCTATTATACAGTAGTGAATGCTGGAAAATGGCCCAACACAAAATACACAAGTTGGAGACATTTCAGAATAAATGTTTAAGAAGAATCCTGCAAATTGTCTGGCCAAATACCATAACAAATGTGGAGTTTTTAAAACGAACAGACTGTGCATCCTTGGAGACCATCATTAAGAGACGAAGATGTAGGTGGTTTGGACATTATGTTGTCCAGTGGGGGCATTGGCTAGAACAACTCTCAGATGGACAGCAGATATGAAGAGAAGGCCTGGACGTCCAAAGGAAACATGGAGAAGAACCGTGGAGAGGGAGAATTGAAGGAGTGTGACCTGACATAGGAAACGGTTGGTAGAAAGGCAGCAGAACGGCAACAGTGGAAGTCTCTTGTGGAAGTCCTTATGGGTGGTCAATCAGGAGAAGTTAAGAGAATATAGATAGACAGCAATGTAAGGTGTTTAAATTGTTCCCAAGTAAAGCAATGTAAGGTGTTTAAATTGTTCCTGAGTAAAGCAATGTAAGGTGTTTAAATTGTTCCCCAGTAAAGCAATGTGAGGTGTTTAAATTGTTCCCCAGTAAAGCAATGTAAGGTGTTTAAATTGTTCCTGAGCAAAGCAATCAATATGCCACATCCTAAGATGAGATATGTCTTGGAAGGAATGTTTGAAATAGTATAGACTAAAACACGAAGACCACCAAAAAGTTGCAGATCACGTTAAGAGAAACACTCAGTGCCTACATTCTTAATCCCAGATAGACCTTGACAGTTTCTAGTGACTGTACTAATCTATGTCCACAGTTGGTAGCCAATAATATTTCTAGCAGGTAAAGCTCCCTCTGACTTAACCTGTCCCAGTATTTGTGTCAAGGATTGTGTCTTATCTCTACAGCGAACACTTCAACCCCTCATCCATGTATTGACACTTCGCGCCGAAGCTCGGGACGGGGGTGATAAACCTGATATGGTAATGACACATGGTGTGGGTGACTTTTAACGGTTGCTATTGATAAGATTAATCTGGTTTTGTTCTATTTGTTATTTTTATGACCTGATCAAGTCACCAGCATTAAGTTTATGATGCCAGATGCTGTTGAGATTTCTCTATTTAGTTTTTTGGTGACATGTTTATGACAGATGTTAGTCTGATGATTAAGTTCACAGACGTTGCTAAGCCAAAAAGTCTGTTCATTGTGATTTTCTGCTTCCCTGTCCTGAGAATCTCTGTGGATAGGTGGTTAAACTGTGTCTTTCATTCTGAAGGTTGGGAGTTCGAATCCGGACCGCGTAGTTCTGTTCGCGAGTGCCTTTTCCTGCAGCGATCTCTAGGATTGTTATAGGAGCTACGTAGTTCGTGCTTTATTTATTACTTTATACAGGTGGCGTGCCATATCTGCGGAGAGAGACCGAGCCATATGTTTAAAACCTGGTGCAATTAAGTCAATTCGTCGTCTTTAGACCCTTTGTTAACTCCTCTTTATGATCCGTATGTGATCTGAGCCTAAGAGGAATTGTACGAGTACGTTGTGCAAGTTATGCGCCTACAAGTAGGCCAGCCCATCCGATTTCTACGTTGATGTTTATTTACTGAGGTAGCTTCCTAGGTCCTACATCAGTCGCCTCTCCCCGACATGCCTTGTAGATCACAGTGGTACTATTCCTTATTTCCATTGCGGGCCCCGGCACCACACGACCGATATCATCAATAAATAACCATTGACTCATAGTAATGTCCAAAATTACCGAAAACCTTGCAGTGTGCTATCAAACACTTATAAAAATCAGCCCCCATCAAACTTGAATTTTCAATTTTTCTTTTCCTGTCTAATCTAGTCTGCCGCCCTCCTGCCTAGCGTGTTCGTAGCGCGTTGGACTGCGGGTGACAAGCCCTCTGAGTGCTGGTTCAGTTCCGCGGGCTGGCAGAAAAAGCCACAGATTTCCCAGATTTACGGTGTTCGTGGCACCAAACGGAAGGGTTACGATGTCCATGGCACCGAGCAGAAGAGCTGAAAGCTCAAGTGATTCTGGATCGGGGAAAAAAATCTAGTCGGCCTTATGTTACCGGGAGAGACGTCTAGACTAACGATTTATTAATCCCCTTTGTAATCTCTTTAAGAATGAGGTGAAAAAGCGTGTCTGGAAGTTAGGCCGTAGTTTACAACAGAAAAGCTGAAATACTTTGCGCCTCTATGTTTAAACATATCTAATTTCAACTTCTATTTGTTAGGGTTACGCCTTCCTGTGTTGCACAGTTGGTGTGCACATTTTACTGTTTTCTTTGTTCAATATCAGACAGACATTTGAATACGTTTCAAGACAGTAGAAATCTGTTGGATTTTGTCTGTCGTGCGTACTCTGCGATAGCATCAGTGATTGATTGATGTATTGGTAGGAACTTCATTATTGTACTTCGGTGAAAAATCATGTTTGCTTCGATATCTTTCTTACACAGGAAGATGTCGGCGGTAGTGGAAGAACTCCATAGCATCGACGAGTGTCCCCGATTTAATTTTGAAGATGTTGGCGATATGGAAGCTTTATAGCATCGGCAGTGTCCGATTTAATTTTGAAGATGTTGGCGGTAGTGGAAGGCTTTATAGCATCGGCGAGTGTCCCCGATTTAATTTTGAAGATGTTGGCGGTAGTGGAAGAACTTTATAGCATCGGCAAGTGTCCCCGATTTAATTTTGAAGATGTTGGCGGTAGTGGAAGAACTTTATAGCATCGGCAAGTGTCCCCGATTTAATTTTGAAGATGTAGGCGGTAGTGGAAGAACTTTATAGCATCGGCGAGTGTCCCCGATTTAATTTTGAAGATGTTGGCGATAGTGGAAGAACTTTATAGCATCGGCGAGTGTCCCCGATTTAATTTTGAAAATGTTGGCGGTAGTGGAAGAACTCCATAGCATCGGCGAGTGTCCCCGATTTAATTTTGAAGATGTAGGCGGTAGTGGAAGAACTTTATAGCATCGGCGAGTGTCCCCGATTTAATTTTGAAGATGTTGGCGGTAGTGGAAGAGCTTTATAGCATCGGCGAGGGACCCCGATTTAATTTTGAAGATGTTGGACATTTTTGTTGTAATTTGTTTGATATGTTGTTGTAAGCGTTCATTCTTAATGTGATACATAATTGATCTTTGACAAGAACGTGTTTTTACGTTGTGCCAATTATGCACATATGGTGACTAGACCAGCACATCCGGTTTCTCCAGCATTTATTTACTAGGTAGCTTGCCCTAGGGTTTGCTCTTTACGATCATCTTTTGTCGTATATTTGAACTTTATGTGGTGGAAAATTGAGATATTTTGGACATATAAAAAGACATGAAGAGCTGGAGAAGACTATCATAGAAGGTGGCATACCGGCAAAGAGAAGAAGAGGAAGACCACAGAGAAGATGGATTCAGGATGTTACTGATGGTTTGAACATGACGGCTGTAGAGGCAGGACATCTGGCCTATGAGAGAGAGAAATTTCGGAGAACTGTTGGGATGGCAAAGTTCTGCTAGGACAAACTATGTGTGATAAAGAAAGATCGGAGCACATCACAATGTTATTCAGCGAATCGCTAGGACAACTATGTGATGATAGAAAACGGAGCACATCACAATGTTATTCGCGAAATTCACCAACAAAGATCCAATCATTAAATAATACTAATAGCCGTGGTTCGCAAACGATGATGACAACAGTCTCAGACGTGTGATGCTGCACCTATCTGGTGTGACTGTAGAGTCCAATCCTAGAAACACAATCCCCTACCACAGGTGGGACGTCAACGTTAGACATTGAGTGTTGTATGTTCTTTTTCCGCTCAACTATGCAAGCACCTCGTGTGTTGTTACAGCGCCACATTTGGCGATCTTGAGCCAGGAATTCCCAGCACGTGGTGTCTATATCGTAGCATTTCAGAGACACTTTAAGAGTGTCTTTAAAGCGTTTTTATGTCCACGAGCTGAACGTCTGCCCTTCAAGTTGCAATATATCAACTGTTTTTGTATGCGTTTATTACGGATCCGAGCAACTTGACCAGCCCATCTCATTGGGCCTTCTGTCACAGGATGTTGACGCTTGTGAGCTTTGTTCTTATGAGGACTTCGGTATCTGGAAATTTGCCCGGCAGGTTATTTTTAGTAGTCTGCACAGACAGCTTGTTCTCTCTTCACCTTTCAACTCCCAACGGAGCACAGGTCTTCAACAAACTTCTTCCAGCTCTTCCTCTCTCCTGCCATCCCTTCCAACTCTTTCCATGTTTTACCTATCCTTTTAATATCAACCTCCAGCTCTCTTCTCAGGTCTGTCTAGGCCTCCCCTACTCCTCTTTCCCTGCGGGTTCCAAAACAGCGCCGGTCTTGCAATGTTTCCGGTCGATCTTCTCAATGTATGTCCTATCCATCGCCAGCGTCTCTTCCTTAGCTCTTTCTCCACTGGTACCTGCTTAGTTCGTTCTCTGAGTTCCTCGTTCGTAATCGTATCATACCATCTCAGTCCCTCTACTCTACGTAAACATCCATTTATGATTATCTGCAATTTTCTGGTGGTTACAGACAGCTTGTTCGATAAATCAATAAATATGAATGTATAGACGATAGTGAATATCTGGAAATTTGCAGAAGTCCTCAGAAATGTTATATGAATAATCTTAAAATTATAACGTGATAGAATGTGCCGTTGGCGGCGAGAATGACTCGTCCAGACTAAACAGGAAGTATGATTACCATTTTTGGAGGTTTCGTAATTTGAAATGTGGAGTAGACGAGGGTAATGGAGAAATGAGTTTAATTGATGAAGTATTTTTTGCTATATGACTCATAATCGATGGAACAGTGTGATTCGATCTAGGACTTGGAAGTTTAACTCACTTTTTCATTCTTCTTCTTCGACGTCCCATCTCGATCACTTGTAAAACCACTCTGTGTGATCTGTATATGATCCAGTGGCGGCTCGTGATCATTTTTGTTGGTGGGGCCAGACATTTTTGTCCGGATAAATCATGGTTTTTGGTTACTATATTTTAATTTATAAAATATTAAATACACGTTATACATTATTTTTGGTGGTGCCCGGCCTCACTGGTCCTTAATGACGAGCCGCCACTGATGTGATCTGAGCATAAGAGCGATTGTACATTGGGCCAGTTATGCGCCTACAAGTAGGCCAGCACATCAGATTTCTGCGACGCTTTTATTTACAATGGTAGCTTGCCTAGGCCCCTATTTCAGTCGTCTTTACGACATGCCTTGTAGGTTGCAGTGTTACTATTATTTGCTCCTCTGAGAGCCCCGGTAACACACGGGCGGCAACCAACACTGCTCGATATTAGAATCGATTGCAACCAACACTGCTCAATATTAGAATCTCTTGCAACCAACACTGCTCGATATTAGAATCGATTGCAACCAACACTGCTCGATATTAGAATTGCTTGCAATCCCAAAACTGCTCGATATTAGAATCGCTTGCAATCAACACTGCTCGATATTAGAATCGCTTGCAATCAACACTGCTCGATATTAGAATCACTAGCAATCAACACTGCTCGATATTAGAATCGATTGCAACCAACACTGCTCGATATTAGAATCGCTTGCAATAAATACTGCTCGATATTAGAATCACTAGCAATCAACACTGCTCGATATTAGAATCACTTGCAATCAACACTGCTCGATATTAGAATCACTTGCAACCAACACTGCTCGATATTAAAATCACTAGCAACCAACACTGCTCGATATTAGAATCACTTGCAACCAACACTGCTCGATATTAGAATCGCTTGCAGTGGTACTATTCTTTGCTGACATTGCGAGTCTAGGCAACATACCGAGATTGACTCGACATTCGAATGATATTTTACATGGAACAGTTGATGGTGTAAGATGAACAGAAGCAACAACAACAATTAATTGCGGCATGAAAATTGGCATCGCTTCGACCATTCAACACATGTTACGACCATTCAACACTTGTTACGACCATTCAACACATGTTACGACCATTCACACTATGTTACGACCATTCAACATTGTTACGACCATTCACACATGTTACGACCATTCCACACTTGTTACGACCATTCCACACTTGTTACGACCATTCCACACTTGTTACGACCATTCCACACATGTTACGACCTTTTCAACTTGTTACGACCATTCAACACTGTTACGACCATTCCAACACTTGTTACGACCATTCCACACTTGTTACGACCATTCAACACATGTTACGACCATTCAACACTTGTTACGACCATTCCACACTTGTTACGACCATTCCACACATGTTACGACCATTCCACACTTGTTACGACCATTCCACACTTGTTACGACCATTACACACATGTTACGACCATTACACACATGTTACGGTGAAGACAAAGAACTCGGGTGGGTATTATGTATGTGCTGGTGTCTCCAACGTGATATAACTACGATTCTAGCGGGTAATAGGATTTTATTATTATATAACAAGGAATGATGCGCACAGGACCGTGCGGTATATTTTCTCAGCATGATGCAAGTCTTCGAAATAAATAATAATAATTCCTCTCGTACCGTTATACGTTACATAGGGCCTGCAAGTAATTTCTCCATACCGCTCTATCCTGGGCAACTTGCTCAATCTCCTCCATGGAACTGAGACCGATATTTCCTGCCTCTCTCAGCAAAGTTCGCTTCAGGGTCTCCTTAGGTCGACCTCTCTAAGTCTTCGAAATGCAGCGCCTTAAATGTTTTTTCTTTAAAGTAACTCTCTCTCTCTTTCTCTCTCTCTCTCTCTATCACACAAGAACACAAAAGTAGTCCAATATTACCTATCATCATCATCAAGATGCGTATCCTTTATAGGACGTCGCTCTCTTTGCAGCGCATCTGAAATTCACTCTGTCTCTAGCCAGTTCACCCAAGTCGCCGATGGTTTCATATGGTTTCTTTCTTCTTCTTCTTCTTTGCGTTCGTTCTTTACCACCAATTTTAATCACGCTTTGTGATATGTTTGATCTTTGCCAAGAACGTGTATACGTTGCACTTTGGCTTGGTATGCTCCAAAATTCATTGACTTCTACATGTTTAGGACATGTTCATCCTATTTCAGCCAAACCTCCTTAGTCGCCTCTTACGACATGCGTGGCAGGTAACAATGGTTCTATTATTTACACCCCAAATTTGGGCCCCTGTAACCACTATGGTGCATGGTTTCTTTCATATCTTGTAGCCATCTTCTTCTTGGTCTGCCTCTGCGTCCTGGGACCATGCCCTCTAATATTGTTCTCTCTAGGCCATTATGACGCTTGATGTGGCCAAAGTATCTAATTGTTCTATATAGTATATTGTTTATCAGCCAATTGTCTTTAACATTCAGGACATCAGTGTTCTTACTTTTTTTCTGTCTATGGTATTCGTAGGATCGTTCAGTAGCATTTCTTTAAACCTAACCATACGTTAAAAATACAAAAGAAATAATACACAACAACGTTTCGACCAAAAGGCCTTTATCAAGCAAATGATACAACAGAAGTGACGAAATTCACAACTTATACGTCACACATGTAGAATGAGACAATACATTTCTAACTATCGACACTGTACTGGTACAAGAAGAGCTAGACGAGATTAGAATAGATACTGGCTGTCAGGCGACATGACCGACTTTCTTTGGTAAACCAACTTATTACATTCGAATTCGTGGAGCTTCTTGCCGAATGGATTAGGCTCGCTCACATGCGTGAAACCTGGGTTTAATTCACGGTAAGACCAAGGAGTTTTTTTTCTGTCGAGGGCATAATGAAAACATCCTTACCTGAACAGTTTCGTGACGACTGTACTCGCTATGCTGTCATTAAATTTTACAGGTGCATGTCTCTCTAACCAGAGCCAACTATAAACGTATGGGTCGTCGGTCTCAGGTAAGAATTGTGGGAAATTAGACCACAGCTAAACAACGTGAACCAGAGCCAACTATAAACGTATGGGTCGTCGGTCTCAGGTAAAATTGTGGAAATCAGACCACAGCTAAACAACGTGAACAGAGCCAACTATAAACGTATGGGTCTTCGATCTCGGTAAATTGTGGAAATCAGACCACAGCTAAACAACTAAACAGAGCCAATATAAACGTATGGGTCCGTCGGTCTCAGGTAAGATGTGCGGAAATCAGACCACGCTAAACACGTAACCAGAGCCACCTATAAACGTATGGTCTTCGATCTCGGTAAATTGTGGAAATCAGACCACAGCTAAACAACGTGAACCAGAGCCAACTATAAACGTATGGGTCGTCGGTCTCAGGTAAGAATTGTGGGAAATCAGACCACAGCTAAACAACGTGAACCAGAGCCAACTATAAACGTATGGGTCGTCGGTCTCAGGTAAGAATTGTGGAAATCAGACCCAGCTAAACAACGTGAACCAGAGCCAACTATAACGTATGGGCATTCGGTCTCAGTAACATTGTGGAAATCAGACCACAGCTAAACAACGTGAACAGGCCAACTATAAACGTATGGGTCGTCGGTCCTCAAGTAAGAATTGTAGGCAAATCAGACCACAGCTAAACAACGTGAACCAGAGCCAACTATAAACGTATGGGTCTTCGATCTCAGTAGAATTGTTGAAATCAGACACAGCTAAACAACGTGAACCAGAGCCAACTATAAACGTATGGGTCGTCGGTCTCAAATAAAGAAATGTGAAATCAGACACAGCTAAAGCCTATGAACCAGAGCCAACTATAAACGTAAGGGTCGTAGTCTCAGGTAAGAATTGGAAATCAGACCAGCTAAACAACGTGAACCAGAGCCAACTATAAACGTATGGGTCGTCGGTCTCAGGTAAGATTTGTGGAAATCAGACCACAGCTATAACAACATGAACCAGAGCCAACTATAAACGTATGGTCTTCGATCTCAGTAGTAATTGTCGGAAATCAGACCACAGCTAAACAACGTGAACAGAGCCAACTATAAACGCTATGGTCGTCGGTCTCAGGTAAAATTGTGGGAAATCAGACCACAGCTAAACAACGTGAACCAGAGCCAACTATAAACGTAAGGGTCGTCGGTCTCAGGTAAGAATTGTGGGAAATCAGACCACAGCTAAACAACATGACCTCGCATTCCAGTATTGTTGTATATAGACGAATTCATTTTAAAATCAACACAAAATGCTAAATCAAGGTTATATTATGCAACAAGTTAAGTTTAACAATAAGGAATATCAATATTATGAATATTTTTCACCAATAAATAACCATAGACTCACAGAATTGAGTAAAATTGCAAAAAAGCTTGCAGTGTTCTATCAAATATTTATAATTTCGAGCCCCCTTCTCTGATCTAGGTCAGGGATTGCCTGCCCAGTCAGTTGTCTGGCCTAGTTATCTAGAGTTGACTGTGCTCTAACCCTTCACCGCCTAAAAAAGCGGTATTACAGACAGTAACGACTGGCCTGTCAGGCGACATGGCCGACTTCTTTTAGTAAAACAACTTATTATAATCGAATACCTGATCACACACCTCTTTCTTCCCTCCCCACCCCCCCCTCCCCAAATTATAAATTGGTTTTTCTTTCCCGAGTAGAAATAAAACACAGAACTAAATAGCCATGTCTAAGATGAAAGAATAAGCCAGGTAATATGTCTTTGACATGCGACAGCGGAGACGGATTACTCATCAATGCAATGTTTAGAACGTTCTCTACTGTTAATCTCACAAACAGGAGGCGGCCTCGATTGCACCTCGTTGTGTGATATAGCTTCCAACCTCTGTTCCAGGACACAAGTCAAGGGGGGGTTTAATCACAAACGTTAATCCTTTTTTCTTTGTCTACACTATTCTATACGTTAGAGACGAAATGTTGTTAGTTATTGTTGTTATTCCAAATCCAAAGAAGTTCGAGTTTTTTTGGTTTTTTTTTTTTTGAAGTATTGGCTGTGTTTTTTAAATACCTGATAGTTTTCTTAAAATCTTGTCCTTCTTCTTTGCGTTCGGTTTCGTATGTTCGTCGGTTGCCTCTATTTTTATTTTATTTCCGATCCAGAAGCACTTGAGCTTTCAGCTCTTCGGTTCGGTGCCATGGACATCGTAACGCTTCGGTTCGGTGCCACGAACACAGTAAATCTGGAGAACCTGTGGCTTTTCTGCCAGCCCGCGGAATTGAACTGCACTCACAGGGGCTTGTCACCCGTCGTCCAACGCGCTACGAACACGCTGGGCAAGCGGCGCGGTTGCCTCTGTAAAGCTGCATGTCAGTTGGAGTCTTTCGAGAGTTCCCCATAGCTTGCTCTGTAAGCTTTGTTCATGATGCCATAATTCGTTTCGTTGGTGTGTGTATGGTGTACATGACGAAGGACTCTTCTGAATATAAGTGTTACAGAAGAGTCCTTCGTATATCTTGGACATAGAAGAGAACAAATTGATCTATCCAGAAAGAACTCAAAATCAAAGAAAACTGGCTGATGCTACAAATAAGAAAGAAAAATTTGAGGTATTTTGGACATATAAAAAGACATGAAGGGCTGGAGAAGACCATCATGGAAGGAGGTATACCGGCAAAGAGAAGAAAGGAAGACCACGGAGAAGATGGATTCAGGATGTAACTGATGATTTTAACATGACGGCTGCAGAGGCAGGACATCTGGCATATGAGAGACAGACATTCCGGAGGACTGTTGGGGTGGCAAAGTTCTGCTCAGGACAAGCTATTTGATGATGACATGATTGTAGGATGCGCTTTGGAGTCTGTGTTTCTGTCTGGCATGCACACTGTGCAGTTTAAGCAGGATTTAGTCTGGGCATGTGGTGGTTGAGCCTGCAGTGACCTGTTCTTAGGCGAAAGATTGTTGTGTGCTGTTTTCTGCTTTGTCTGCTGATGGGATCTTGTGGGTGTTTGCTGGGGGTTTGTTGCCTCTATACCTCTTTGTACTTTCGCTAGATATGTGTCTTGAATTCTGTAGCAATACTGGTGTTTGTGTTGTATAAGTTTTGTCCCTCCTTACCCAGCCTGTCTGCTCTCTCATTTCCTGACTCGTCACAGTACGTCCTCATCTCTAATCTTCATCTCTAATCCTCATCTATAATCCTCATCTATGATCCTCATCTCTAATCCTCATCTATGATCCTCATCTCTAATCCTCATCTCTAATCCTCATCTATGATCCTCATATCTAATTCTCATCTCTAATCCTCATCTCTAATTCTCATCTCTAATTCTCATCTATAATCCCCATCTCTAATTCTCATCTCTAATTCTCATCTATAATTCTCATCTCTAATTCTCATCTCTAATCCTCATCTATAATCCCCATTTCTAATCCTCATCTATGATCCCCATCTCTAATCATCATCTAATCATCATCAACGATCCTCATCTCTAAACCTCATCTCTAATCCTCATCTCTAATCCTCATCTCTAGTACTCATCTCTAATCCTCATCTATAATCCCCATCTCTAATCCTCATCTCTAATCCTCATCTATAATCCTCATCTATGTCCTCAATCTAAACCTCATCCTAATCCTCATCTCTAATCTCATCTAATCCATCTCTAGTCTCATCTCTAATCCTCATCTCTAATCCTCATCTATGATCCTCATCTCTAATCCTCATCTCTAATCCTCATCTCTAATCCTCATCTCTGATCCTCATCTATGATCCTCATCTCTAATCCTCATCTTAATCCTCTCAATCATCTCAATCCTCATCTCTAATCTCATCTAACGATCCTCATCTCTAGTACTCATCTCTAATCCTCATCTCTAATCCTCATCTAACGATCCTCATCTCTAGTTCTCATCTTTAATTGTCACTTGTTTGTTGCTGAACAGATAATAATGTTAGTCGAACCTGGATCCTGAGTAATTAGTTTCTTTGTATTGAAGATTTATTTGAAACTAAGCTAAATCAGAGGGTCATCATTGGACTTATTTAACACTCTCATTAAACATTCAGATTAGTGGTTGCCATCAGGTGGCGCCAGCAAGGTGCTAGTTTCTGTTACTTCTATTTCCCCGCTAGACGGTAATATTACAATGTGCCTGTTTGGGTCTTGGGTTGCTTAAGTTAAACAAAGGTAACTGATGACCAGAAACTACCAGCAGCTTATCTCTCTTGAAATATGATTTCTTTTCCTCTGCTCTAACCCTCCTAATACCCCCCCATTTTTCGCCTTTCTTCAGGTGGTAGTTATGGCATGTCCTTGAAATGTGGTCGTAGACTGTTCAATGAAAATTTGAATTAGCAACAGTAGAACTTTGACAAACGAAGTTGCAATCATAACAAATGGAAGTCCGACATGTAACATTGCAATAGTGGAAGTTTTATATGTAACATTGCAAATAAATAATATAATAATAATAATTCCTCTCGTACCGTTATACGTTACATAGGGCCTGCAAGTAATTTCTCCATACCGCTCTATCCTGGGCAACTCGCTCAATCTCTTCCATGGAACTGAGACCGATATTTCCTGCCTCTCTCAGCAAAGTTGCTTCAGGTCTCCTTAGGTCGACTCTCTTTCTTGAACCCTTTGCATCCCACTTCAATGCCTGCTTTGATATTCTTTGATCATTTCTCCTCAAGGTGTGCCCAACATATCTCCATCTTCAACATTGCAATAGTAGAAGTTTTATATGTAACATTGCAATAGTGAAAGTTTTATATGTAACATTGCAATAGTGAAAGTTTTATATGTAACATTGCAATAGAATTTATATTAACATTGCAATAGTGAAAGTTTTATATGTAACATTGCAATAGTACCAGTTGAAAGATTTAACTACATCCAGTGGTGGCTGGTGATCATTTTTGTTGGTGGGGCCAGACATTTTTTCTGGATAAATCATGGTTTTTTTGGTCGCTATATTTTAATTTATAAAATAATAAATACGCGTTATACATTATTTTTAGTGGGGCCCGGCCCCACTGGCCCTAATGACGAGCCGCCACTGACTACACCAAATCTTTAACCATTTGACCTCATAAACTCTAGCAATTGAACTACGCCAGAGCACTATAAATTTAGCTGCGGCAGCGCTCTATCGACTTTACTGCACCAACGCTCTAGCCATTAAACTACATCAGAGCACTATTAATTTAGCTGCGGCAGCCTCTATCGACTTACTGCACCAACGCTCTAGCCATTGAACTACATCAGAGCACTATTCATTTAGGCCCGGCACGCTCTATCGACTTACTGTACCAACCTTAGCCATTAAACCTACATCAGAGCACTATAAATTTAGCTGCGGCAGCGCTCTATCGACTTTACTGCACCAACGCTCTAGCCATTGAACTACACAGGAGCACTATTCATTTAACTACGGTAGCGCCCAAACCACTTAACTGCACCAGTTCACTAACCACTTGTCTTCACCGACGCTGTATATTCATAGCACGGTAGACGTACGTTACTGCACCAACCTCTAGCCATTGAACTACACAGGAGCACTATTCATTTAACTACGGTAGCGCCCAAACCACTTAACTGCACCAGCTCACTAACCACTTGTCTTCACCGACGCTGTATATTCATAGACGCACGTGGTAGATGTATAGTTCATTACATACACGTACATCCAGTGCATGGAAACTGAATCTCTCTGTAAGCTGTGAACCTTACCCGATAGAAATGTTGCCAGCCATTTAGCAAGGCCTGGCATCACTTATCACCTGCGTCTGTTTTTATTATTTAGACCAGACCTGAATGTCAGCGGCACAGAACAATGTAAACAGACCTCTCCACAGCTTCCAATGTGCTACTAAGTCGAGCGGTCCTCAAACTATCAACTGTATGTCCCAAGAACTTCGTGAGATATATATATATATATTTTCCGATCCAGAAGCACTTGAGCTTTTAGCTCTTCGGCTCGGTGCCATGGACATCGTAACCCTTCGGTTCGGTTCCACGAACACCGTAAATCTGGGGAATCTGTAGCTTTTTCTGCCATCCCGCGGAATTGAACCCGCACACACAGAGGGATAGTCACCCGTAGTCCAACGCGCTACGAACACACTGGGCAGACGGGCGAGATATATATAAAAGGGTTTTACTACGAAAAAAACACTCCTCACAAGAAATAAAGACAATGACAATACGCAGCAACGTTTCGACCAAAAGGCCTTTATCAAGCAAACAATACAACATGAGTGACGAATTTCACAGCACATTACATATTTCGCCATTCTACCTAATTAGGTGGCGTCTGTGGCTTAGGGGATAGTGACTCGGTCTATTAACCCCGACGTTCTGAGTTCGAATCACGCTGCGGACAGTTTAGTTGCAAATTGTTTCGTGTGGATTTTTACAAAAAAAGCACGATGGCACCACCCGTTCAGAAAGCAATGGCAAACTACTGAACGTAATAATGCCTAGAAAAATCACAAATAGCTTTAAAAAGCTAGGAAGTTGATTCGCAAAGTCCTGTAAAGAATATGCAATTAACTAACTCGTTTGCGTTTTGGGGCATACATTTTTGTCTCCATCTGAGTGAGCAAATTTAAAAAAGAACAATACATGTGTACATGTTTGCTGAAATGATCTTTCTATCTATTACCAAATCAGACATTTTAGTTTCACACCATCATCACACGACTTCTTCCCTCCCAAAAGGTTATCAGACTAGAAAATAAAGTCTCATGTTCTCATTAACAAGAATTCTTTTTATTATCAGAAAAATATGCTCTTTGTTTTTTTCCGCGACCAGTTTTCATGTTCTCAAATCCAAATATATTTTTTTCTCGATTCAGAAGCACTTGAGCTTTCAGCTATTCGGCTTGGTGCCATGGACATCGTAACCGTTCGTTTCGATGCCACAAACACCGTAAATCTGGACAACCTGTGACTTTTCTGCCAGCCCGCGGAAATGAAACACACTCACATTGACTTGTCACCCGTTGTCCAACGCGCTACGAACACGCTGGGCAGTCGGTCGACTCAGAGATGTGTTTCATCTATGATTTCAGTGATGATATACAGGAACAATTCGATTCTTTGTAAGATATCAGATCATATTCATTGAGTGTTGTAATAGTAGTAGTAGTAGTAGTAGTAGCAGTAACAGTAACATCTGCAGTGGACAGATGTTAATACAGTAGTTAGTAGTAGTAGTAGAAGTAATAGCAGTAACAGTAACATCTGCAGTGGACAGATGTTAAACAGTAGTTAGTGAAGTAGTAGTAAGTACATCTGCGTACAGATGTTATACAGTAGTTAGTAGTAGAGTAACGTAGTAACATCTGCAGTGGACAGATGTTAATACAGTAGTTAGTAGTAGTAGTAGAAGTAATAGCAGTAACAGTAACATCTGCAGTGGACAGATGTTAATACAGTAGTTAGTAGTAGTAGTAGAAGTAGTAGCAGTAACAGTAACATCTGCAGTGGACAGATGTTAATACAGTAGTTAGTAGTAGTAGTAGTAGTAGTAGAAGTAGTAGCAGTAACAGTAACATCTGCAGTGGACAGATGTTAATACAGTAGTTAGTAGTAGTAGTAGAAGTAGTAACAGTAACAGTAACATCTGCAGTGGACAGATGTTAATAGTTAGTAGCAGTAAGTGATCGTCTGTAGCTCATGCGGTAGTGAGCTCGATCACAAACTCAAGCGTACCTGGTTCAAACCCCACGGTGGGCAAGTTTGGAAGCAAATTCGTTTCCGTGGGACATTTCCAAAAGGTAAAAATAGACCTCACAGTTCAGAAAGCAATGACAAACTGCTGAACGTATAAGTGGTGCCTAGAAAATCAACGACTCGTTTACTGTGGTTGATGGCTACGTCCTATAAAGGTTATGCAACGATTTTAATTTTCAGTAGTAGTAGTAGTAGTAGTGGTTGTGGCAACAGCAGTTGATAGGTTTTAGTAGAATTACTAGTAGCAGCAGTTGACAGATATTAGCAGGTAGTAGTAGCAGTAGTAGTAACAGCAGTTGACATATGTTAGCAGTTAGTAATAGTAGTAGTATTAATAGTAGCAGTAACAGTTATAAATTAGCAGTTAGTAGTAGTAGTAGTAGTGGTTGTGGTAACAGCAATTGATAGGTTTTAGTAGAATTACTAGTAGCAGCAGTTGACAGATATTAGCAGGTAGTAGTAGCAATAGTAGTAGCAGCAGTTGACAGATATTAGCAGGTAGTAGTAGCAATAGTAGTAGCAGCAGTTGACATATGTTAGCAGTTAGTAATAGTAGTAGTAATAGTATTAATAGTAGCAGTCTCTCTCTTCTCTTTGCCTTTTTACCCGGGTTGGGGCATAGGCCCTCAACCAACTCATGCCAAGTCCTCCTATCTCTAGCTATCTCCTGCAGCTCCCTCCAGCTCTTCTTTATATTGTTGATCTCCGCCTCCAAATCTCGTCTCCATGTATTCCTCGGCCTCCCCTTCTTTCGCTGTGCCTGCGGGTTCCAGGCAAGGACCCTTCTTGTTATATTCCCTCCGGTTTTCGCAAAGTGTGTCCTATCCAGCGCCAGCGTCTTTTTAACCTGTTCGTTCACTGGAATCTGTCTTGTTCTCTCCATAAGTTCCTCATTTGTGACCCTATCATACCATCTTATTCCCTCTATTCTGCGTAGACACCAGTTGATGAATGTTTGCAATTTATGTGCTATTGTTTTAGTTGTTCTCAATGTTTCTGACCCATACAGTAGAACTGCTTTAACATTAGAGTTAAATATCCGAATTTTAATAGTAGCAGTAGCAGTTATAAATTAGCAGTTAGTAGTAGTAATCCTCTATAAGTTCTGAGATAACCGTAAAGATGTGCCACCGAATAAGTGCTTCCTTGCTTTGTTGGTGACTAATCTCTGATACTGGAATGGACAGCCTCTGTCACAATTCTCACACCCTAATCGACGAGACAGATCTCTCGGGACAGGATGGCGTATTAAAGTGAAACCTCTTTTCCTCTGCTTGTTTGATCAGACTGCTCAAAATGTTTTGGTTTAGTTTAGTCGTTAGATATCATCCCTGCACTTCGAAACAGTCCATAAGTGAACCGATCTCCTCTTCAGTATGACTTTCATCGTGTGACGACTAACGACCCCGATTCTTCGTTGGTTTACTATTCTTTTTTGTTTTGCTACTAGTACAGTGCTCGTGTCTAGCTGCACCACATTTGACTTGGAATTCTTGCAGTCTTGTTAGTGCTGTATAGTGCTCTTGTCTATCTGCACCACATTTGACTTGGAATTCTTGCAGTCTTGTTAGTGCTGTATAGTGCTCTTGTCTAGCTGCACCACATTTGACTTGGAATTCTTGCAGTCTTGTTAGTGCTGTATAGTGCTCTTGTCTAGCTGCACCACATTTGACTTGGAATTCTTGCAGTCTGGTTAGTATTGTATATTCACCATTCCTTGAATCATGTACACGCCCGCTCTCCCTTAGGGAATTTATAATATCAGCCTGGTTCATTGCTCGTCCGGGTTTTTTTTTTACAGCAGCCTTCATTTTTTCACCTGCTAGCATATCGGCGTGCTCATTTCCTCTTACACCTGCATGCTCTGGTACAAAACTAAAACTTACTTTTGTCAGCCTAGACCTCCTCAGCGACTCCATCCATTGTCTCCGAGCACAGCCTGTTTCAATCTTCCTGAGCAAACTTATTGAGTCAGTGAGAAAACATGCATGGATAAAATTATGTGATTCCAGCCATACCATCGCTTAAGCAACTGTCATGATTTCCATAGTAAGACTGCTTGTAGTCACAACAAAACAACCACTGTCTTCCTTCACAACATCCCCTCTGACTTGAGCAGTGAAAGTCCATGAGCCCTGAACATGTCTTCTTTTTCTTCTAACGCTCCATATCGACCACTTGTTAACCACTCTTTGTGATTTGTATGTGATCTGAGCCTAATAGCGATTGTACGTTGTGCCAGTTATTAGCCTACAAGTAGACCAGTACATCCGATTTCTGCGATGCTTTTTATTTACTAGGTAGCTTCCTAGGTCCTACATCAGTCACCTCTTACTTTAGGTTGCAGTGTTACTATTCTTTGCTTCCCTTGGGGCCCTGGCACCACTCGGAACATTATGTTGCAATGTGTATTGAATTAACCGGTAACTACCTTGAAGTCGAAAAGCCCGACTTTGTGCGAGGGACACCCATAAAACGCTAAGCATGCTTTCACGGAAAAATTAGTCAGAAACGCCACCCAAGGTGCCATGGTTACGCCTGAATTCATAGAGGGCGAAAGCAGAAGAAGAAGAAGTCGATACACTGATCTACAATGCGTGTTCTGCGTCTGATTCTGTATCCAGTAGAGTTGGGGTCGGCTAGTATTTCTTAGGTAGGGTGAAAATTAGCAGCCTAATGATGACCGTAGAATACATAAGTCAACCCAACCCCCCTTTGGCGCAGACTGAAAATTTGACCGCGAGGTCAAAGAGTAAAGTGGCTCTGGCTTCCCTAGAAGGATGGACTCTCCTATCTGATTTTTTGGGTGATCCTACGTAGGAGATCAAATTAAATATATACTTTTTAAAAACAAGCAGAAACCTGATGTGCTTACCTGCAGGTCTGTATGCGTCAAACAAGCACAATTAATAACTCACACTGAACTAAAAAAATGTACATCTCACACCGACTACAAATAGATCATGTCGACTTGGTGGTCTCTGTGTGAGTTGTAGAAGTTAGATGCTCTCTGTCGTGCCAGAAGGATACCAGTGAGTTAATTGTGCTGATTTCTGGTGATTATGAGCCTTGTGTAGTTGACTTTATATGTGTGGTAAGTAATCTGTAGATGGTTGTGTGAGGTAGATATATACATGTTGGTGGGGACATTCGTCGGGTAGTAGACTATCTTCGCAAAGCAGTTCGCTTCCTCGTGGAGCCATTTAGATATTTTTCCAGAGATCCCTGATTTCAATGTAGGTGAGATCGAGTTCCTAGTCCTATCGGAGACGGACGATAAAACGTTGGTCCCGTGTTCAAGTTGAGCATGTAAAAGAACCCTCGGCAGTTGAAAATCATGAGCAGCTGCATCGTCCGTGCAAAATTCGGTTTATTTTCATCTTCATTATGAAATCTTCATCTTCTCTCCTACATGGGGGAAGAGAAGAGAAGAGTTAGTGTGTGTGCTTCTTTGATGCACTTTGTAAGATGTTGTAGACTGTTCTGATACTTGATGCTGCACTTTGTAAGGTGTTGTAGACTGTCTTCCGTTGATGTGCACTTTGTAAGGTGTTGTAGACTGTTCTTGATGCCTTTAAGATTTATCTTTCTTGGATCTTCATCTTGTTCTGTCTCTGTCATTCTTTTCTCCCTGTGTTGATCTTCTGTGCACGGAATACCAGGGCATTCTTGTCAAGCCATTAAAAAAATGAATTGCATGACTAGTTTCACATCCAGTCTCTTCTAATTTCTTCATTTCTAATTGCGTCTCTTATTGTCACACGTGCAGCGCTTCTAAGACACATTATCTCTCGGAAAATACACTCAGTAATTATACAACCGATGGAATAGCTGGGTCTCGGATATATTACTATGTACGTGAAGGACTCAACAATACATTTAGTTTGAGAACCTCTACTCGAGATCTATCAGATTTGCGAATTGTTTGTCTACTCTATGTTTGTTGGTCTGTCCTTTCCAGTCCTAGCTATATAATAGCTTACTTCTTGTTATATTATTCCATATGTTTATTTGTTTATATCAACTATTTTAAAAAAAATATTCGTGATATTAAAAAAAATTATCAACAAATAAACAATGTACAGGTATTAAGATCTTCCGAAAAATAAATACAAATATAATGAATAGAATGGCTCGCTGGTTGTGTTCGTAAGGACGCTCGTATGGCTAGGCGATGGGTGTCGTAAGAAATGATGGTAAGTGGTTCGAATCCGTGTTTGTCTATTTTTTTTTTCGGAAGCTATTAATACCTGTACATTGTTTATTTGTTGATCATATTCTTTGCTTCCGTTGCTTCCTCTGGGGATCTTGCAAAAAAACCTCCTTGTTCTCATATTAAAAAATACTGAAAATACTGAGTGACGCTTATTTCAAATGTTCTTGTTCATCGTTGGCGTGAATGGCGTGGCTGATAATCTGAGGCAGACGGCTGCCTTTATTAGAGAATCCGAAATCCCAATCTAGTGAGAAAGCAGAAGACAAACTGTATGGCGTGGTTTATAATCTGAGGCAGACGGCTGCCTTTATTAGAGAATCCGAAATCCCAATCTAGTGAGAAAGCAGAAGACAAACTGTATGGCGTGGCTGATAATCTGAGGAAGACGGATGCCTTTATTAGAGAATCCGAAATCCCAATCTAGTGAGAATGCAGAAGACAAACTGTATGCGTGGCTGATAATCTGAGGCAGATGGCTGCCTTTATTAGAGAATCCGAAATCCCAATCTAGTGAGAATGCAGAAGACAAACTGTATGCGTGGCTGATAATCTGAGGCAGATGGCTGCCTTTATTAGAGAATCCGAAATCCCAATCTAGTGAGAATGCAGAAGACAAACTGTATGCGTGGCTGATAATCTGAGGCAGATGGCTTCCTTTATTAGAGAATCCAAAATGCCAATCTAGTGAGAACGCAAACAGAAGAAAGAAGTTCTACGTTGTTTTTCTTCTGTTACTCATCACATCACAGAACTAATAGTTTTAATGAACTATAAAACTTAATAATTTGTTGATGTGGTTTGCGTTCGTTTTTTTCCAACCAAGTTAACTACTCTTTGTAATCTGTGTGGTTTGCGCTGAGAATGTGAATCCGTTGCTCCTAAGTTAGGGCTGTAGCCGTGTTGTTCTGATAAGCTACTAATATTATCCTAACGCTCATACATATCAATCTGAACATTCATATCCAGACATTCTCCCTCTGTCTTACCCAAGTCTGTATCAATTTTAATATATTTATTTCCTGACCTTTCCATTATAATACATAACTACAAATAACATAAACACAACCAAATTAATATATACAACAAAACATTTAACACATAAAAGAATGTCTCTAACTTAAAATGTTTAAGTTATTTTTTTCATATACATTATACTCTACACAAGCATACCTATAGTTCAACCTTAACTTATCTCCACTGGAAGTAAGACACAACTTGATTTGGCCTTGCTGGCGAGTCTCAAAACTATCTCTTCGATGATGATAGAAACTTTAAAGTCATTGGGAGACGGTTGTCTCAGATCGATGGTGTTAATCTACGTTCTCTATATGGGTAGATTATTTGGTGAGGTTGAAGACTTCCGAGTGAGTAGGGAGACGGTTGTCTCTGACTATAGCATAAGTGTTAACTGTAATAAGACTTATAACCTCTGTGATTGTCTCAGACATGTCGCTGGGTCTGTCTCTACGCATCTCTCCTTCTGCTGTAGACTACACTTCCTGTATAGTCGAATCTTTCTGTGTGTGTCTCTTCACTCTTTCTTAATGACGAATATTGACTGTTGCAGTCTAACTGTTTCAGGACTACCTACACTGACTGTCCCTTTGGTCTGTCTCAGCCCTTCTGAATCGCTGAATCAATCTGTTCTTTAGTGTTGTGTTCTCTAGATAGTATGTGTATCTCTTCTACTCTGTTCTGCTGGCGAATATTAACTGTGTGTCTCTTATTCTAGACAACACTTATTGACTAGTCAATTCTTTCTGTCTGTAACTGTCTCAGACTGCCCTCACTGACTGTTCCTGGGTACCTCTCTGTCCCTCTAAATCGCTGAATCTGCCAAGTGTCTGTCCCTACTGTGTGTTGATGAAGTGTGTCTGCCAAGTGTCCCTCTGCCAAGTGTCTCTGCCAAGTGTCTGTGCAAAGTGTGTCTGCCAACTGTCTGTGCGAAGTGTGTCTGCCAACTGTCTGTGCCAAGTGTCTCTGCCAAGTGTGTCTGAATGATCCATATCCATTCTATTTAACATATGACATTTTTCTTTGTTTCCAAATCTGTCATTGTCCTGTTAGTACATTCTCACGGTCAAATCTGGTTTTTGGTTGGGAAACCCCCTAATTGATATTTGTGACTGGACACTCACCTATGGCATTTCTAGAAAAAGGAATTACAATTAACCTCAACTTGGCTGCAGGAGAAAGAAAACACAGGGCATAAATTTACTTTCTAGTTAAGGAAAAGTCCCCTTGCTAATATATCTGGTCTGTTATTATACGCCCACAGTCCAGGTATATGGTTACCCCGCTGTTTCATTGAAAATACGCGGCTAGTTGAAGCTTGGGACTAGGAAAAAAACCTGGTATCCTATTCCCTGCTACAAGGGCCACAACGGCATGTGCGGCAGGTAGATCTAAAATTCGACAAAAGTGTATGCATATTATCCAACAGGACATTACAATGTACAGACGGCTAGCTAAGATTTTACCAACAAGAAAACCTCACTGTAAATTATTCATCTACGATTTGGCGGAATCTAAAGTACCTCTGAAGTCTGATTAAGGCTCGCCTGAATAACGAGGGACACTGGTGATAAGGAAAGCAATCCTCCACGCAAAATCAGTCAGAATTACCTTATTAATCGCTCTGTTCCTAGCGAGCTAACCACAAATAAAAATAACCCCCAAAAGTACTGCCTCTTCTACTATACTGTAGCATGGCAAAACACGTAATAGCAAAGCACTATAGTTTTACCAGAGGCGGCTCGTCATTAAGGGCCAGTGGGGTCGGACCCCACCAAAAATAATGTGTAACGTGTATTTATTATTTTGGAAATTAAAAAAATACCAACCCAAATCCATGATTTTTCCAAAAATATGTGTATGGCCCCACCAGCAAAAATGGTCACGAGCCGCCACTGAGTTTTACAAAATTCATTTGAAAAGACTAAAAATAAAACACCTACAAAATTACACCGTGGACTCTCGCCGGTACGACGGAGTTCGTGAACTGCAGTTGAGATCTTTCTGTGTAAGAAAGAGATCGGAGCACATATGGTAACTCACCAAAGTGCAAGGATTATAGTTCTATCAATCAATCAACTAATCAGACCATGTTAACCCTTTCACTCCGCAATTTTTGTTCAACCTTCGGACGCATTTATATTGCAAGTTATATTGAAATATGGAACGAATTCAGGAGAAGTGATGAAATCAGAGAAATGTCTGGTCAACCACTAGTGACAACTGTTATAAGAAAGAGAAGATGGAGATATGTTGGACACACCTTGAGGAGAAATGATCAACGAATATCAAAGCAGGCATTGAAGTGGGATGCAAAGGGTTCAAGAAAGAGAGGTCGACCTAAGGAGACCCTGAAACGAACTTTTCTAAGAGAGGCAAGAAATATCGGTCTCAGTTCCATGGAGGAGATTGAGCGGGTTGTCCAGGATAGAGCGGTATGGAGAAATTACTTGCAGGCCCTATGTAACGTATAACGGTACGAGAGAAATTGTTATATTATTATACTGAAATAGGCAGTATACTGGCCCTGCGTCTACGTAAAAAATACTGCGAGACAGTATCTGGACTCAGAAGATCTAATGGGTTAAAATTCGTTTTTTTTTTAAATTCTTTGTGCAGAAAATCTTTCCAAATTATTCTAGACCTAAAAAAAGGGAATGCAATTTTCTATAGAAATACACCAGATATCTGCCCTCACAATGAAGAAAACTTAGCAAGTATCAGATTTATAAGCCCGAACCAAGGCTCAAATGAATGTGACGTGAAGGAACGTTTAATTCAGTTCATGAAATTTGAAAGAACAACTAGATAAAAATGCTTGACACTTAAGAAAACAAACATTATACCTTTCCAAGTTTTTCGTTGACAATGCAACGATAATGTGACACATGTTTGATAACTTAAACTGCGTCAAGTCAGCTTAGAAAGCTTTCATTATATCAACTATTTTTGTTAGTATTCCATAATGACGGCGTGTCTTCCATAAAGATTTCATGCGCAGACTATCAAATGTCTTTTTAAAGTATATTATCAAATGTCTTTTTAAAGTAGATTATCAAATGTTTTTTTAAAGTATATTATCAAATGTCTTTTTAAAGTATATTATCAAATGTCTTTTTAAAGTATATTATCAAATGTCTTTTTAAAGTAGATTATCAAATGTCTTTTTAAAGTAGATTATCAAATGTCTTTTTAAAGTAATCATCATCATCCAATAGCTTGTCTTGAGCAGAACTTTGCCACATTAACAGTCCTTCTGAGTTTCTCTCTATCGTAGGCCAGAAGTCCTGCCTCTGTAACCGTCATGTTCAAACCATCAGTTACATTATGAATCCATCTTCTCCGTGGTCTTCCTCCTCATTGCCGGGATGCCTCCTTCCATAATGGTCATATCTAACCCTTCGTGTCTCTCTTTATGTACAAAATACATCAATTTTCTCATTATTATTTGTAGCATCAGCCAGATTTCTTTGATTTTGAGTTCTTTATATATATATATATATATATATATATGTTCTCTTCTCTGTCCATGCTATACAGATGAGGACTCTTCTGTAACACTTATATTCAAAAACAGATCTATGTTTTTCCACCGCCTTGTTAAATGTCCATGCTTCACACCCATACACTGAACTTTTCACAGTAGGCTATCAAATACCTTTTCATAGTCAACAAAAACTACGCCTGTGTGCTGTCGGTGCTCGCAAGGGGATAGTAACACTGCGACCTACAAGGCATGCTGTAAGAGGCGACTGATGTAGGAGCCATGGGAAGCTGCCCTGGTAACTAAAAGATATCGGATGTGCTGGCCTACTTGTAGGCGCATAACTGGCACAATGTATAATCGCTCTTAGGCTAAGATCACATACAAATCACAAAGAGTGATTTAACAAGTGGTCGATATGGAGCGTTTGAAGAAGAAGAAGAAGAAACACAAACTTTATAGAAGAATTATTTTAATTGATTGATTTGTTAAATTATCTGACACAATACAAACGTGATCTATGCATGATTTTTTCCACTCTAGAAACCTGCTGATTATTTTCTAAATAAATATGAGACTGTAGAAGCATTAACATGGCAGTCAAACGACAACTGATAAACTGCATATTTATTCCAACTCTCTGCTATCAGTGACAAACATGGCCCCTGCATAAGACACAAGAAAGAAAGATTACAACATGTGAAATGAGATGTCTACGAAAAGCTGTCAACGTTACAATGAGAGATAGAGTGAGAAACGAGAATATCAGAAGCATCGTTGGTACTATACCATGCGTACAGTACATCGAGAAGCAAAGATTCAAGTGGTTCGGCCATTTAATGAGAATGGAACCACATTTACTACCATCACGTGCTTATAATAATCGACGCTCAGGGCGCAGAGCACGAAGCAGGCCAAGAACACGATGGATAGATAACATCTCAGAGTCCCTGCGAAAGCATGGACTGACAACGTCAAGCGCAACACACCTGGCACAAGATAGGAAACTAACTCTCCCACGACGCTTCACGGCAAATGTGGTTAAGATAAGATAAGATAAGTAAAACTATTTGATTGGCGAAATACGAAATCACAAAGTTCTGTAGCTTTACAAATTACAAAAACAATGACAATATACTGCAACGTATCGACAATCAGGTACTGCAAGAAGAATATTTTGGTTATTTTCTAATTGTGTTATCCAATACTATTTTTATTCTTTAAAGGATCACTATACTAAATATTTTATCTGTTAATGATATCAAGATTATCCCTATCCAGTTGTAACCATTTCCTTAATCCTTCTTATTTGCTAGCTTGATAATACAGCCAGTTCTCCATTACTTCTTAACTCTTAAACGTTCATGGGTTTTTAAGGTTTTTATTTTTATTTTGGAAGGTCTGCTCTATTACTAGAAGCCAAATGTACTCCTTGAATTAAAAATAGACATGTTATACATGGTTAGAAAGCTAATTGAATGTACTATCTTCTTCTTCTTCTTCTTCTTCTTCTTTGCGTTCATTCTTTAAGACCAAATTTAATCACTCTTTGTGATATGTTTGATCTTTGCCAAGAACGTGTATACGTTGCACATTGGTTTGGTAGGCCCCTAAACGCATATACTTTTACATGTTTAGGACATGTGCATCCGATTTCAGCCAAACCTCCTTAGTCGCCTCTTACAACATGCGTGGAAGGTAACAGTATTTCTATTCTTTACACCCCAAATTTGGGTCCCGGTAACCACTCGGGCGGAATGTACTATCAAGATATGTGGTTTTAATATCAGTGTCGTGTAATATGTGATATCAGTGACCTAATTTTGGTGATGCTAAAAATAGATTCTTTACAAATTTCAAATAATTATACAGTCACAAAGAAGGAAAAAATGTACGAAATATATCATGAAAACTATTAACACAGTCTCTTAGTACCTTCATATTTATACAATATCTCCAAACATGAAGTTGTTTGGACAATATATAAGGCAATAATCAAGAAATATGTAACTTCTAAATAATAAATTTTAAGATAAATTTTAATAAATAAGTGAGAGAAAATGATGTAGAACTGGTCTAGTAAGCAGCCCATAAAGAACTGACATTTATAGTCTTGATCAGGACAGTAATCTGAGTCCTTAGATGCCATTTTATAAGCAAATGTGTGCTTTTTGACAAGGGCAAGTGAAAACACGTCTACAGAGATTATCCAAAATGGCAGCCGATCGGAAATGTCGGTGTAATAAAAGCATGCTCTTAACACTGAAGTCGGAGAAGATTCGCCTGAATGGCTAAGGAAACTGTAGAAACCGTAAGTAGGCTTTCACGCAAAAATCAGTCAGATGTGCCATACCCGGCTCTCTGACTACGCATGAAATCATAGCAGACGAACACAGAAGAAGAAGAACAAAAAAGCATGCTTTAGTCAACGAGATTAGACATCTTAAAAAATTTACTTCATTGCACCGGGTTTTATCCCATCTGGCTCGGTCCTTCTCCGCAGAAATGGCACGCCACCTGCCGAGAGTATTGCACAAAGCACGAACTACGTAGCTCCAGCAACAATCCTAGTGGTCTCTGGAAAAAACTGGACTCGTGAACAGAATGGCGCGGTTCGGATTCGAACCCACGACCTTCGACTCACAAGGCAAAGGGCTTTACCACCTTCAGCCACAGAGACCTTCGACTCACAAGGCAAAGGGCTTTACCACCTTCAGCCACAGAGACTTGTACCAGTCCGATGTTGATTGATAAACCTACTAATACAACTGTTGTGCTGTTATTTTCTGACCATTATATGTCTTCTTTATCACAGACACAAAGGTACTGCAAGAAGTATGTAGTCAGCACTCATCACGTCAGACTCATGTAGATCTACTGTCCTGGGCATGCGGGTGTTCGCTGCATTGAGAGAGAAAGTACAGGCTTGCATCGATTGTTGGGGAGTTTAGGATGGATAAGGGGATGTTCTTTGGTCTCTTGGTGACCTACGGTTAGATGAGGACAACTAAAATTGATATTGGATCAATCCAGCGATTTAAGCAGTTTGGAATTACACGTTATACCGCCCGAGTGGTTACCGGGGCCCAAGTTTGGGGTGTAAAGAATAGAACAACTGTTACCTGGCATGCATGTCGTAAGAGGCAACTAAGGAGGTTTGGCTGAAATCGGATGCATGTGTCCTAAACGTGTAAAAGTATATGCGTTTAGGGGCCTACCAAACCAATGTGCAACGTATACACGTTCTTGGCAAAGATCAAACATATCACAAAGAGTGATTAAAATTGATCGTAAAGAACGAACGCAAAGAAGAAGTACACGTTATACAAGTAGAACTGGATACTTGAGGGGTAGAGAGAAGAGTATGTTTAATCAGCGAGCCACAAGAACCGTCAGTATGCATACCCTTTAACATCTGTTAGGTGAGACTGAGCACCAATGGGTCTGCCCGGAGAGCTGTGACATCAGTTCAATAACCAATAACCGCTACGCGAGACTATGAAAACTTAAAGATATTCTTCACATTCTATGTTGCTGTTTGAATGACTTAACCAGCATACACATTTCATTGTTTTGTTTCCTATCTAGCTTGCAACTGCAACATGCACGCTCGACAATGCCGGTTTAACATGGAACTCTTCCAGTTATCCGGTTTCAAGAGTGGAGGCGTATGCATCAAGTGTCGGCACAACACGGCCGGTAGGAATTGCAACTATTGTACAGAAGGCTTCTACCGAGATAAGAGTAAAACCATCACTGACAGGAAGGCCTGTAAAGGTACCAGACATGATCTGCATCCTAAGTGAGCCTAGGGGCTGTCATCGCGCTTCAGCATGTGTTGTTGTCGCTTGTAATCACATCTGCTTCTTCTACTAACCAGCAATTTTTTTTGGTTTCAGTTCCAGTCAGCTACTATTTCGCAAGTGACACATTCTGTGATATTTCAGCCAAATTAATTATTTCAGAGAACATGATCTGTTAACATTTTCACACCTTCATTTTATTTACATCTTTATGCATTTTTATTGCAATTAATACTGAAACATTTTCAGTATTTATGAAATTCTGTCCGTCATTTTTAAAATTACAGCGAGCCAATATGTTGGCCCAGAAGGGTGAAGGGGTTATGATAAGAGTTACGGTAGAAAGGCCTCCCCACCTCCACACAAAAAAACACAAAAACACACACACAAAAACACGAACTTAATACAGAATAACCAACCAGTTATTAAAATATGAAAAAGAAAACTAATTATTTCAAAATAATCAGCTGTTTCCTGGAAATCAATTATTTCTGAGAATGACTTTGACGCTGGAGACTAGTGTTAGCTCAGAAAGTTAACAATTTTAGAATATTATTTATTACAAACAGTTTGTTCGACAATTAGTTTTCTCAGACAGTTTTGATGATAGACAGTATATTAAACCAGACAGTTTCGACAATTATTTACTTTCCGATAGTCAATAATTTTAGAAAGTCATTTATACCAGACAGTTTGTTTCGACAATGACCTACTTCAGAGAGTATAAAGAGTTTAAAGGCCGAAGGATTGACTTCATTGCACCGGGTTTTACCCATACGGCTCAATTCCGCGTGCTGGCAGAAAAGCCACAGGTTCTCTAGATTTACGGTGTTCGTAGCACCGAACTGAAGGGTTACGATGTCCATGGCACCGAGCCCAGAGTGGAAGGTTTTTTTTTGGGGTCACTCTCCGCAGAAATGGCACGCCATCTGCCGAGAGTATTGCACAAAGCACGAACTCCGTAGCTCCAACAATAATCCTAGGGGTCTCTGGAAAAAACTGCACTCAGAATGGTGCTGTCCGGGCTCGAACCCACGACCTTCGACTCACAAGGCAAAGGGCTTAACCACTTAGCCACAGAGACCTCAGAGAGTACATCCATCTGAAGTCGGAGAACGCATGCCTGTATGGAGAGGGGGCGGGGACACTGATAATAAGGAAAGCATGCCTTTACGAAAAAATCAGTCATAAGTGCCATACCAGACTATGCCTTAATTCATAGCGCACAATGGGGAAAACGTTACTCCAGGCAGCCATTGATCTTAAACATCAATTTACATCCAGACAGCCAGCTGCGATAGTTACCTGAGACAGTTAGTTCAAAACTTATGTCTTGTAACCGCCCATGTGGTGCCGGAGCCTGTAAGGGAAGCAAAGAATAGTACCACTGCAACCTACAAGGCATGTCGTAAGAGGCGACTGATGTAGGAACTACGGAAGCGCTACCCTAGTAAATATAAAGTGTCACAGAAATCGGATGTGCTGGCCTACTTGTAGGCGCATATCTGGCACAACGTACAATCGCTCTTAGACTCAGATCACATACACATCACACAGAGTGGCTCGATAGGGAGCGTTCGAAGAAGACGATATGAGAAAATTCAATATTTCAGAAACTTATTTTACAGTAATGTATTTGGGAAACTTATTTTACAGTAATGTATTTCAGATAGTCAGTTATTTATTTCAAGTAATTGTTTATTTTAAACATTTTTTAGAGTAATTTATTTTAGACTATTGTTTCAGGTAGCTTTTTTAACTCTTTGGATCAGGGCAAAAGCCATGTTTTTACAAGCCATTTGTTTTTAGAATAAATAACGCCCTGTAGTTTGGCTCCTGGTAAAAGGCATCAACCCAAAGCCACATAGTGTGGCATTTGGCCCAGAAAGAGTTAATATAGATCACAGATAGACACGACAAGCTCGACTAATTCAGAATGATAATTATATGTATATATAGTCTTTTTTTTTTTACTTGCATGGAATAATAATAATTTCTCTCGTACCGTTATACGTTACATAGGGCCCGCAAGCAATATCTCCACACCACTCTATCCTGGGCAACTCGCTCAATCTCCTCCATGGAACTGAGACCGATATTTCTTGCCTCTCTCAGCAATGTTCGTTTCAGGGTCTCCTTAGGTCGTCCTCTCTTTCTTGAACGTTTTGCATCCGACTTTAATGCCTGCTTTGATATTCTTTGTTGTTCTATATTATTCATTTTAATATTAGCTTGCCCCCTCTTTGTACAATCAACAATTCCTATATGTTATATCTATATGAATATATATATGCAACACCTTGCATAGAATGTTCATGGTGTTTGAACAATTCCTATATTTGTTGTATATATATATATATTTTTTTCGATCCAGAAGCACTTGAGCTTTCAGCTCTTCGACTCGGTGCCATGGACATCGTAACCCTTCAGTTCGGTGCTACGAACACCGTAAATCTAGAGAACCTGTGGTTTTTCTGCCAGCACGCGGAATTGAACCAGCTCTCGGAATTGAACCAGCACTCACATAGAGCTTGTCACCCGTCGTCCAACGCGCTACGAACACGCTGGGCATGCGGGCATTTGTTGTATATATGTGTATATATATATATATATATATCCAACATCTTGCATGGAATTTGCATGTTGTATTTGTTGTTGCCTTACAGCTCCTTGCATGGAATTTGCATGTTGTATTAACAATTCATATGTTTGTTGTAAATATATATATATATCCAACATCTTGCATGGCATTTGCATGTTGTATTTGTTGCTGTCTTACAGCTTGTAACTGTAACTTGCATGCACGTCGTTGCCGCTTCAATTATGAGCTGTTCCAATTGTCTGGCATGCGTGGTGGAGGTGTCTGTATTAACTGTAAGCACAATACTAACGGACGTTACTGCAATTACTGTCAGGAAGGATTTTACAGAGACAGTGCTATGAGAATAACAGACAAGAAAGCATGTAAAGGTAAGTAAAGAAGTAAAGGAACCCTTTCATACCTCATGGTATATAGGGCAATACAGTGTTAGTCCTGTATTTTTCATTGACCGTCGGCACACAATGGGTGATGTGGTCAGCATCACGCCAGCCGCATTTACTTTCCCAGAGCATGTCTGGTACCCAGTTGAGGCTGGGTCGACCTGAGAGCCGTCGCGGTCGGGAAAAATTTTGGGAGTTGAACCCAGACCACCAGCCTTGAGAAGCGAGGTCACTAACAACTACACTACCGCGGCTCTCCATGTAAAGGTAGGTTGGTGTTGATACAGTCGAGGAACTGACTTCTAAATGATGGCAATGGAAGAAGTTTTGTCAGATACGTGAGTTTTTGCTTTCTTTAACCCTCAATGTGTTATGTTATGTTATGTTATGTTATGTGATCGACGTCATGGCACATTGGGCATTCCCATTCGCGCTCTGTCCTGCGCTTCAGCAGCCATCCCAAAGTCCATTTGCTCATCGTACCCATGAGAAGTTGATTACTATTTCTTCTCTCTCTACCACGACGACGACACTGTCTGGCATTTCCAAACTTAACTCCTAATTTTCGAACTGATTCCAGTGTCTGAGACTCGCTCATGTCACATAAATGAGAGCGTACCGCATTGATGATATCCGCTCTTTCCATACTTCTGCCCGCTTGAGTCTGGGCATTGTTTGCAAGAAAGTCAGAACTCTCGTTACCCTGAACTCCAACATGTCCAGGTAGGTACAGCCAAGTCATTTTCTTGAGATGTGATCTACGAATGATGTCCACCCATTCCATGCACATACTTCCAGAACCTCCAATGGGGCTTGTTTGAAGACCAACTCTGCTTGAAATTTGTAATATTGTTTCAAATTGTGGCAGATAATTTCGTCTAGTTTATATTTATCCACTACTTATGTGCTACTTATGTGCTACTGATGTGCTACTTATGTTCTACTTTTCACCAAAAAAGCCCGTCTGCCCAGCGTGTTCGTAGCGCGTTCGACTACGGGTGACTATTCCTCTGTGTGTGCGGGTTCAATTCTGCGGGATGTCAAAAAAGCCACAGATTCCCCAGATTTACGGTGTTCATGGCACCGAACCGAAGGTTACGATGTCCATGGCACCGAGCCGAAGAGCTGAAAAGCACAAGTGCTTCTGGATCGAAAAAAAAAAAGCTATTGTAATATCTTTATGTCTCCCCTCCCCACCACCCCTTTTCACCCCCCATCCTCCGAGGTTTACATGGATCTCATCATCATCAGGTGCCGTCTCCACATCGAAGGTTGGCTGCAATGAATCTCCAGCATCCTCTGTCTTTCGCCTCGGTGTTGCACACTGCCAGACTGTAACCTGTCCATTTCTTAAAGGATCTACTGTCACCTTAAATCGCTGAATAGATTCCGCCAGCGTAGTAACGGGGCCCACAGTGGAAGCAAAGAATAGTACCATTGCAATCTACAATGCATGTCGTAAGAGTCGACTGATGTAGGCCCTAGGGATACTACCCTAGTAAATGAAAAACAGCGCAGAAAGCGGATGTGCTGGCCTACTTGTAGGCGCATAACTGGCACAGCGTACAATCGGTCTTAGGCTCAGATCACATACAAATCACACAGAGTGGTTGACAAGTGGTTGATATGGAGCGTTCGAAGAAGAAGAAGCGGGATAGATTCAATATCGAATTTTGTGCCTTCATGCATGCATACACACATACACTTATGCACACACACACTTATGCACCAACATTCGCACACGCTCTCAGACACCCTCACTCATACATCAACACAGAAACATGCATACACTCAAACACCAACACCCACACAAGCAGAGATACTCAGACACCCACACACGCACACGTATTCTGACACCCTCACTCACACACACATACGCACAACCCACGTAGAATCACCCTTTCCCGAAAACGCAGACAGTGCAAATGTACATCTGTTATCCAGCATCATTAAGTGAGCAGAAATATCGCCAATAACAACATTATATATGACATTACCAAATTGTCTTCTCCTAACGTTGAATCTGTCTTGTGAGAATGTTTATTAAATTTGTACTTGACGGGCCGCATGCTCGTTCGTAACGAGGACCAGACAGAAGGAGCATGTGCCTTCAAGTAAAATCATTCAGCCTCATATTACAAGCAGATTCTGAGGTTATTTGGTTCTCTAATAAAAGCATAGTAATCGATTCAATATTTCACTTCATGGCGCAGAAGTTTCAGCTGTTATGGATTCGTTCGTTCGTATAATTTTCTTCTCCGTTTCACTTTCAGGCGTCATCTGGAATGTGTTCAGGGAAACAGTGGTTTGCCTCAGATTGTCTGTCCGCTTCAGGTTGCACGTCCACCTCATATTGCCTGCCCTCCTCATATTGCCTGTCTCCCTCAAGTCTGTCCGCTTCAGGTTGCACGTCCACCTCACATTGCCTGCCCTCCTCATATTGCCCATCTCCCTCAGATCGCCCGTCTCCCCTCATATTGCCCATCTCCCTCAGATCGCCCGTCTCCCCTCATATTGCCCATCTCCCTCAGATCGCCCGTCTCCCCTCATATTGCCCATCTCCCTCAGATTGCCCGTCTCCCCTCATATTGCCCATCTCCCTCAGATCGCCCGTCTCCCCTCATATTGCCCCTCTGCCTCAAATTGTACATCTGCCTCATATTGTCCATTCGCCTCAGATTTCACGTCCGTGTGATTATTCGTCGAAGTGCAATGCTGATGGTACTATCAACCAATCAACTATCTTTGTAAAAGATGTTCAGATATAACTTGCATTCATTCAAAGGTGTTTGCGGTCATCGATAGCCAAGCTTATAACACATTGCGCGCCCTTCTGCCCAGCGTGTTCGTAGCGCGTTGGACTATGGGTGACTATCCCTCTGTGTGTGCGGGTTCAATTCCGCGGGATGGCAGAAAAAGCCACAGATTCCCCAGATTTACGGTGTTCATGGAACCGAACCGAAGGGTTACGATGTCCATGGCACCGAGCAGAAGAGCTGCAAAGCTCAAGTGCTTCTGGATCGGGAAAAAAAAATAAAACAATAACACATTGCGCTACTGTTCACAAGTCGTGGAAACTCCGAGACCAGTTTAGGCACAACATGTCCAGTGTACACCCGACACCTGGTTGGACTACATGAAACTATGATCATTTACTTGTGTGATCTAAGTTACAAGCACCTCTGAAGACAGAGTACGGTTCGCCTGAATGATGAGGGACATGATGATAAAGAAAGCAAACCTTCACGCTAAATTTAGTCAGAAGTGCTATATTAGTCGCCATGACCGCCCGAGTGGTTACCGGGGTCCAAATTGGGGTGTAAAGAATAGAATCACTGTTACCTGCCACGCATATCGTAAGAGGCGACTCAGGAGGTTGGGAGTGGGGCTAGCTACCCCACACCATAAAAACACTAGATGGCTACAGAACGGAGAGCGAACCGAGTAAACGCTGGCTGAAACCGGACACATCGCCGAAGGATAAGCACCAGAGCTCTAAATGGTGCTGAAGATGTGACGTAAAATACACCAATGCCAAGGCAGCATGAATCAGATTTCCACACGAATAGAATTTATGGGGAGATCTGGTACATCGGTCTGGGCGGTAATCGCGAGAGAGAGAGAGAGTCGCCATGACTACGCCTGAATTCATACTGGGAAAACTAAAGAAAGAACAGAAGACGGCGGTAGATCACACAAGGAACTCAAGAAGTGTTTGACCAATTAAGACACGGAGAAGAGATATTTATACTGATTGATTGATTGATTGATTGATTGATTGATAGGATCATCATCATTGCACTTCGGTGAGCAACAATGTGTGCTCCGATCTCTTTCTTACACAAGAAATCTCAGCTGCAGTGCATGAACTCCGTAGAACCGGCGAGGGTCACCGATGTAATTTTGAAGCGCCATTCCATGCGCCCTGACTAGGCCTGAATTCATAGCCGGCGAATTCAAGAAGAAGAAGGAGAAGAACAGCTTCTTTTGTATATATACATCTTGTTATGCCTCTTTTGTTGATGTCAAATTACACAGTTGTCAGTTCTGAGCAATTCATTTGGACACAAGGTAACATTGTGCTCTCTTCAGCAACCACTTTTCAGGATGACTAGGAAAATGTGATTCAGAAGCTCTCTTCAGCAACCACTTTTCAGGATGACTAGGAAAATGTGATTCAGAAGAAATTTGGAAGAAATCTTGTCATGAATATACATAGATTCCTGAGAGGACGGTTTATATATATGTGTGTATGTGTGTGTGTGTGTATGTAGCCAGCGAGTTATGGGAACCATCAGCATGCATGTACCTCGACATCTTCTGAAAGAAACTGAGCACCTATTGGTCTGTCTACAGAGGGCGCAGTATCTTCGGTTCTTGTAACTAGCTAACTATTCTATAGCTAAATCTTCTTCTTCTTCTTTTGTCGTCACACTGCTACCGGGTTGTTGCCCAGTGTCGTCACACTGCTACCGGGTTGTTGCCCAGTGTCGTCACACTGCTACCGGGTTGTTGCCCAGTGTCGTCACACTGCTACCGGGTTGTTGCCCAGTGTCGTCACACTGCTACCGGGTTGTTGCCCAGTGTCGTCACACTGCTACCGGGTTGTTGCCCAGTGTCGTGGTTTTCTGTTTTTGTCTTGCGTTGTTCTGGTGGCTTGTGTGATTGTTATTTTTGCTCTTTCACAGGATTCTGCTACGCCATCTAACCATCTTTTCCGTGGTCTTCCTCTTGCCTTCTTTCCCGATGTTCTGTTGTAGAAGACTCTGTATACTGTGGAGTTTGGATGCATTCTTATTAAGTGGCCAAACCACTTCATTCTTTGTTTCTCAATGTAATTCAAGCACGGTTTTGTGCCAACTTTCTTTCTTATGCTGAAGTTGGTGATTCTTTCTTTTCTGGTGTTGTTGGTAACTTTTCTGATGTTGTTGGTAACTTTTCTGGTGTTGTTGGTAACTTTTCTGATGTTGTTGGTAACTTTTCTGGTGTTGTTGGTAACTTTTCTGGTGTTGTTGGTAACTTTTCTGGTGTTGTTGTTAACTTTTCTGATGTTGTTGGTAACTTTTCTGGTGTTGTTGGTAACTTTTCTGATGTTGTTGTTAACTTTTCTGATGTTGTTGGTAACTTTTCTGGTGTTGTTGGTAAGTTTTCTGATGTTGTTGTTAACTTTTCTGATGTTGTTGGTAACTTTTCTGATGTTGTTGTTAACTTTTCTGATGTTGTTGGTAACTTTTCTGGTGTTGTTGGTAACTTTTCTGATGTTGTTGTTAACTTTTCTGATGTTGTTGGTAACTTTTCTGGTGTTGTTGGTAACTTTTCTGATGTTGTTGTTAACTTTTCTGATGTTGTTGTTAACTTTTCTGATGTTGTTGGTAACTTTTCTGGTGTTGTTGATAGCTAAATCTAGCAGCTACAAACTGTCATTACCTTGTCGCTTAGAGCAGTGTTTCACAACAAGGGGCAATTTAATTGTTGGGGGCAATTAAATACTTGAATTTCAGTACTCCATTAAATGTTTAGAAAATTTATTTACTGTGTTTCCTCAACAGTTTCCTAGTTATTTATTCCTACAACCTATCAATTAAGTTTCTTCAGTGAAGAATTCAATTTTTGAAAATTAAAGATTATGTGTATATTACGTAGGGGGCATAACAATTTGAGTAAGACAGAAAAAAAATCGTTCCTGAAAATGAGAAGCATTATCTACAACCAGTGGCGGCTCGTCATTAAGGGCCAGTGGGGACGGGCCCCACCAAAAATAATGTATAACGTGTATTTATTATTTTATAAATTAAAAAATAGCAACCAAAAACCATGATTTATCCGGAAAAAAATGTCTGGCCCCACCAAAAAAATGATCACGAACTGCCACTGTCTGCAACAAGTCCTTGTCAATTGCGATCATAGTGTGAGTTATTTAGTGCTACATAGAACCAATACTGACATACGGATGCGAGTCATGGACAATGAACACACAGATCGAAATATCTCTGAGGGTCACTGAGATGTGGTTTTATAGAAGAATGATGAAAATCCCATTGACTGCTAAAATGACTAATGTAGAGGTGTTGAATGAGATCAAGACACAGAGAAAGCTTATCATCAATTTTTTTTTTTTCTCTTACTTTCGCCAGCTTTCAACTCAGACGAAGTTTCATCTCTGAAACTGATTTTTGCGTGAAAAATCTGTTTTTCCAATTTCTTACAATGGCAGCAGCGTGCACATTGTAAATTACTTACACTGGCAGCCGTGTGCTCAATGTACTCGTAATTAGTATTCCCTCGCCATACACGCAGATTTTCTCCGACTTCAGAGGTACTCACGTTATCGTCCTGAGTAAAACCAGGGGACTCGAACAAATGCCGGACAGTAGGTTCGAACCCGAGCTATGAGGCGTCTCACAGCTAGCAGGCCGAGCTACTATCAACTACTCTAGGCAGTCTCCTATCATCAATATAATAATGAGGCAGTCATCATTTTTCGGGCATGTGATGAGGAGGGGAGGCTTATAGCACACTGTAACAACCGGTAAAATCGAGTGTAGACGAGATAGAGGAAGACAGAGAGAAAATGTTGGATAGCCTGACTTCATGACACGGTAGAGCGTCAACATCTGAGTTGATAGCAAACACCATAGACAGAGATTTGTGAAGATCCATGATGATTAGGTGGGCATGGCACAAAAAAGGTTGGGAAACTGATATTCAGAATTTGTTTCTTTGAATCCACGAGTTGATTTTTTAAAATATGTTTTTATAACATTCTTACAGTCTTGAAAAATGTCTTGAACAAATAATTGTAGAAAAATAAAGGCCCAACATTTCTAGAGATATTATAACATGCAGAGAAAATAATTGTAGAAAAATAAAGGCCCAACATTTCTAGAGATATTATAACATGCAGAGAAAATAATTGTAGAAAAATAAAGGCCCAACATTTTTAGAGATATTATAACATGCAGAGAAAAGTGCGCATTTGATAGATCTTAACACACGAATTCCTACTGAGAAAATAATACCCATCCCCTGCGGCGAAGCACTGCTTTGCTCTCTCAGTGGAGATATTTATTAGCAGTCTGTTTTACATATTAGATTGCTAATCACGACAACAGATTTTTACTTCTTTCTCGCTTGTTATTTGTTGTTTCGTAATGCGCAGTTTTCTTGCTCCTAGTTCGTTGGCAATTTTGATAGGAAAGGGGCATAAAGTTCTAATAGCACTCGGTTCGATCCCTCATGGAGCCATCGGGATATCTTTTCCAGAGATCTCTGATCTCAGTGTAGGTGAGATCTAGTTCCTAGTCCTATCGGAGATGGACAATTGATATGACTATTATCATTGCACTTCGGTGAGTAACCACGTGTGCTTCAATATCTTTCTTATACATGTAGATCTCAGCACAGTGATATCTAAACTCCGTAGCACCGCCAAGGATTCTTAATGTAATTTAGAAGTTTGTGAAAACAGTTTTACGGATTTTTTTCTAATGAATTTTTGCGGACAGCGGCTTTCTAGCCTGCTCTTCACGATTTTGAACTGCCAAGGGTTCTTTTACGTGCTCACATTTAACACGGTACCTACGCTTTATCGTCCATCTCCGATAGGGCTAGGAACTCGATCTCAACTACATTCAGATCAGGGAACTCTGGAAAAATGTCCAAATGGCTCCACGAGTGATCGAACCTGGTAACTTTGGAATGTCAGATGGCACCTAGCCTCTACTCTACTTCCCCATTGAAATTGTCAACGAATTAGGAGCAAGAAAACTGCGTTTTACGAAACAACAAGTAACAAGCAAGAAAGAAGACAAAATTCAGGTGGATCATGTGTATTGAAGATGAAAGACTGAACTGTATTTGATGTTATTGGAACATGTTTCACAGTTTCTTGAAAAAACACACTCAACCTATCCTCGGAAATGGATAAGTAAAATTCCAGTTATTGTGCATGCCACGAGAGAGAGAGAGAGAGAGAGAGAGATGGGATATTTACAATGTCCTCGATGTAGGCGAGATTGTAATCTGGTAATATAATCATATCACATCTGTGGTTCTAATATTGCATGGTCTCTTATTTATCTTGTAAACATGTGTTATTCAGATGTTTGATATGTCGGCTTTGTACCTTGCAAGCCTTTCAACCTGCAAGCCTTTCACACAGGGATGAGTGTTACAATCTGCAGATTTAATCACTATGTTTGACCCGGAAGCAATCTCTTACACATGCTCCCTCTTTTTTTATATTTCCATGTTCCCTCTTCTACCTCTCTCTTGTTCTTTCTCTCTTTTTTCTTTTCTTCAATCTTGTTTTGCCTCACAGAGTCAGGATAAGAAGACATTTCTAGAATGAGTTTTTGTGTTCGCTTCATAAACAGTGTCTTTCGTCGCTTCTGTTATCTCTGAGGTCCACCTTTTAATCCCATAGTCACCACACTCCCGTCATTTTTGAAGGATACAAACCACGCTTTGTCTGTCTTTTCTACCATTGAGTTGCTACCGAGAGAACCTACCGTCTCTTCCTCCTTGATGTGTGCTCATTGTACACTTCTATACCTCATCCTGACGGCCTTATAGCTCTCCAGTTCTTTCTCAATAGGAGAACTAATCCACTTGTGTCAACTTCTGCTCTCCTTCGTCTTGCGGAACTAGTTCTCACTCTTAACTCCTTTCAGTTTAATGACCAATTCTTTGAGCAGATCAGTGGGGTTGCCATGGGTACTAAAATGGGACCTAGTTATGCTTGTCTTTTCATGGGTTATCTTGAACACCTAGTATGGACTACATATGATGGCCCCCTTCCGTCTGTCTATCACAGATACATTGATGACTGTATTGGCATCACTGATATGCCTGAAGCCGATTTGTCACGCTTCATTAATTTCATTAATGTTTTCAACCCTTCTATTCGTTTTACTTCTCACATCTCCACTACTTGTGTCAACTTTCTTGACATTACTATCACCTTACGCCTATCCGCTATCTCTACATCAGTATATTACAAGCCTACTGATGCACATAGTTTTCTCCTCTATACTTCTTCCCATCCCCGGGCATGTCGTGACTCTTTGCCATTCTCGCAGCTCTTACGCCTTCGTCGCCTTTGTAGTGAGGACGATGATTTTCTTGAGAGAGCTCGCGAGATGCTTGATTTCTTTCGTAGGCGCCTATACCCGGAGAGGGTGCTTGTCTCGGCTATGCATCGAGTTCAGAAAATCACTCGCCAGCAGGCCCTTACCAGTCAGCATAGCACTACTAACTCTGACAGAGTAAAACTTATCTTAACTTACCACCCCCATAGTTCCCTGGTGAAAAATGTTTTATTCCGTCATCTGTCTCTCCTTAGATCAGATCCTGAGACCCGTTCTGTCTTCTCCAACTATCCTTTGGTGTCTTACAGACGGGACAGAAGTCTTAAGGATATGTTGGTACACAGTCGCCTTAAGTCCAATATCCAGACTCATTTTGGCACTGTCCAGTGTGGTCGTCGGCGTTGCAACACGTGTGCTTATGTGATACAGACGCGTACTGTATCTTTCCTTTAGGCACGTTTCTTATTGACGATGGGTTCACATGCGAGTCCGTAATCTTATCTATGCCATTATCTGTAAGCGGTGTAACAAGGCTTATATCGGCGAGACAGGCAAGAGGCTCAGTGACCGATTCGCCCAACACTTACGCGACATACGCCAATGCTCTGTGACCCCTGTAGCCACCCATTTCAATGACACTGGCCATTTAGGTGCTCACGATGTCCAGGTCACAGCCATCCGATCATGTTCCTCGGATGATCGCAGTCGATTTGCTCTGGAGAATCGGTTGATTTCTTTGTATGGTACCTTGCGACCACGCGGGCTCAACGTATTACATTCTTATGCTTCTTAGTACTTTCTCTTCCCATGCTTTGTAATCTATATGGGTATATGTTGCATGTATTCATGTTATATTCCATTCTTATGCTTCTTAGTAATTTCTCTTCCCCTGCTTTGTAATCTATATGGGTATATGTTGCATGTATTCAAGTTATATATTTACTAGATGTTTCATTGTTTCTTTTCCTTTCTATTTCTAGTTTTTATGTGTGTTTTTGTGTTACATTTATTTCGTTATTCGTTTTTATTCCAGATTTTCCTTAGATACGTTTGTATTTGGTCGTCCATTTGTGTTTCATTTTAATTTGTCACTCCTGTTTGTTCGTTTGCTTGATAAAGGCCTTGTTGGTCGAAACGTTGCTGTATTTTGTCATTGTTTTTGTAATTTGTAAAACTACAGTACTTTGTAATTACGTGTTTTGCCAATCAAATAGTTTTACTGCAGTTCCATATATATATACTGAGGTCCACCTTTTGCGTGGCCGGTCTTTTGCTTTGTATCTTCTTCTTCGAACGCTTCATATCGACCACTTGATAACCACTCTTTGTGATTTGTATGTGATCTGATCCTAGGAGCGATTATACTTTATGCCACTTATGCACCTAGAAGTAGGCCGGTACATCCGATTCCTACGACGCTTTTCTGCACTAGCCATGAGGCCATTAAATGTCTCAGGCTCTCGTCTCACCTATCCCACACCGCCATGCCCGCCTGCCCAGCGTGTTCGTAGCGTGTCGGACGACGGGTGAAAAAAAAAACCTGTGAGTACGATTCAATTCCGCGGGCTGGCAGAAAAGCCACAGGTTCTCCAAATTTACGGTGTTCATGGCACCGAACCGAAGGGTTACGATGTACATGGCACCGAGCTGAAGAGCTGAAAGCTTAAGTGCTTCTGGATTAAAAAAAAAAAAATCATACACCGCCCTAAAAAGCAGTAACTACAGATATCAGCATCTCGCCATCTTCTCCTTTGATTCAGTCCAGAAAGAGCTTGTCTATACAAACAATTGGAAAGGATAGCCCTTTATTTTATCATCCTTCGATCTGAACTTCCGTCAGTACTTATTGTTTCCGCCCACACACGGTTTCTAGTTTAGTCGACACAGAGTTGATTTTCTAAAACTGGGAAGATTTCAGAATGGATAAGAAACGGGGAACGCCTTTCCTTCTTTATCGTTGGGGACAATTCTTTAAACCAGGGGACAGTAAATGCTAAGTATGTGGCAATATACTAGATGGGTTGTCCTCTCTTTTATTATAATCTTATCGTATAAACTTTTTATTTAGTTAAAAGAAGAAAATTTTTCCACTTGGTATGGTTATAGTTTTTTGCACAGGAAATGTTAAAAAAGAAATTATGCTACGAATTGGCAAGGCAACATCAGCTTTTAAAAATCTAAATAAAATATGGAACTGCAAGTTGTATAGTATTAAAACTAAATTACGAATTTTCAATTCAAATGTTGTATCAATCCTAACATATGCCAGCGAGAGTTGGAAAATGACTAAAGATATAGAAAGCAAGTTGAATGCATTTGAAAATAGATGTCTGCGAAAAATAATGAATATAAAATGGAACGAATTCAGGAGAAGTGATGAAATCAGAGACATGTCTGGTCAACCACTAGTGACAACTGTTATAAGAAAGAGAAGATGGAGATATGTTGGGCACACTTTGAGGAGAAATAATCAACGAATATCAAAGCAGGCATTGAAGTGGGATGCAAAGGGTTCAAGAAAGAGAGGTCGACCTAAAGAGACCCTGAAACGAACTTTGCTGAAAGAGGCAAGAAATATCGATCTCAGTTCCATGGAGGAGATTGAGCGAGTTGCCCAGGATAGAGCGGTATGGAGAAGTTACTTGCAGGCCCTATGTAACGTATAACGGTACGAGAGGAATTATTATTATGGTTATGAGACATGGACCATTGACAAAGCGGCAGAGAAGATCATCAATGCCTTTGAATACAAATGCTACAGAAGAGTACTTAGAATATCATGTACCGAAAAGAAAACAAATGCGTATGTTCTGCAAGAGCTTGATAGTTGGTTACTAAAGAACATAAAAACTAGGAACATTTAATATTTCGGACATATTAAACGAGTGCCTGGAGAAGGTAATTCTCGAAGGAACAGTGTCTGGAAGAAGAGCGAGAGAAACCTAAACGACATAGCAGAGGGATTATGGTCGATTGCCCGAAGTAGGCGCCACGTATGTGCAGGTCGTTGGTTTTATTTTCTCATCATACGGGCAAAAACAAAAATTATTGACCTTACAGAGGAACCCATCACGTTTTCAACAGGAAACGCTACTCTACCGTACTTAACCCTTCCATTCCGTAATTGTGTTGCACTTCTGAACGCACCAATAATGCAATTTGTACTGAATACGCCAGCATACTGGCCTTGCGTCATGTTACAAAATACTACAAGCCGATATATCGTCTCAGTAGAGTGATTCAGGTGGCGTCTGTGGCTCAGGGGATAGTGACTCGGTATATTAACTCTGACGTTCTGAGTTCGAATCACGCTATGGACAATTTAGTTGCACATTTTTTCGCGTGGATTTTTACAAATGGACGATGGCACCACTCGTTCAGAAAGCAATGGCAAACTACTGAACGTAATAATGTCTAGAAAAATCACAAACAGCGTGAAAAAGCTGGGGTTTATTCGCAAAGTCCTGTAAGGGCGCTAAAGGATATGCATTTAACTTTTTCTTTTTTTTAGAGTGATTCAGACAAGTAAAGTATTTTGGGCACATACAAATACATGACACCATGATAAAATCTTTACTAGAGGGGAAAGTTGAGGGGAAAAGAGCAAGAGGAAGACCGAGAGATAAGTGGGAGGGAAATTTAAGAAATGGTCAGGTTACAGTCTGACAAAGTGCAACACCAAGGCGAAAGACAGAAGATGCTGGAGATTCATTGCAGCCAACCTTCGATGTGGAGACGGCACCTGATGATGATGAGAGTGATAAAATTCAACCACCCTTAATAATAATTCCTCTCGTACCGTTATACGTTACATAGGGCCTGCAAGTAATTTCTCCATATCCTGGGCAACTCGCTCAATCTCCTCCAATGAACTGAGACCGATATTTCCTGCCTCTCTCAGCAAAGTTCGCTTCAGGGTCTCCTTAGGTCGACCTCTCTTTCTTGAACCCTTTGCATTCCACTTCAATGCCTGCTTTGATATTCGTTGATCAACCACCCGTACTGAAGGAAATTTTCTGTTAAATTTCATCATAAATTCTCAAAAAAGTCACATACAAAAGTAGACATTCTAAACAAGTTGCACGTTTTGTCAGATCCTTATCAAGTTCTGAAACATAAATGTCGTCAAAGATTGAACTTGGTAGTCACGATAGTATAAGAACATCCTTTAAAATGTGTCGTTATCGTACAATATATCGACAATAAACTAATGTCGACACCTCTGCCTACCACCGGGTCAGGACTATCTAGAGCAGTTAAGATTCATATCTTTGACTGCGGAAACCAACACAACATCCTGTTTCTAGGATGCCAGGTTCAGTTCTGATAGATAAGTCAATCATAGGCGTAAATCAGAGCAACAAAGTAACATGAAACAGAGGGTGTGAAATTTACGAGTTGTCATGGGCGGGGGAATGACAACTCTAATGTGAGTGTCAACTCTGTGCGGTCGGTCCAGTGTGTTACAAATAATGAAAATACAGCTGAATATGATAATGAAAGATGCGAGCGTGTGTGTGTGTGTGGGTGACGCTCATAACTGAGAAATTGGTGTCATGTGATGAAATACATGATGTGAGGGGGAAATCTGTACAATCATAACATACTTTCCGATTTTTTTTTGTCCCGAAAGGAAGAAGGTTGGAGTGGGGGAGGCTAAATACACTCTCAACTGGTTGGGGGAGAGGAGCTAAATACACTCTCAACTGGTTGGGGGAGGAGCTAAATACACTCTCAACTGGTTGGGGGAGGCTAAAAATACACTCTCAACTGGTTGGGGTGAGGAGCTAAATACACTCTCAACTGGTTGGGGGAGGCTAAATACACTCTCAACTGGTGTGGGGGAGGCTAAATACACTCTCAACTGGTTGGGGGCTAAATACACTCTCAACTGGTGTGGGGGAGGCTAAATACACTCTCAACTGGTTGGGGGGTTGTAAGCGTCGAACATAAAATTAAAGTATGACTGATTGATAGGACCATCATCATTACACTTCGGTGAGTAACCATGTGTGCTCCAATCTCTTTAATACACAGGAAGTTCTCAGCGACAGTGCACGAACTCTGTAGCACCGTTGGAGGGTCCCCGATGTAATTTTGAAGGTGGCGAAGATATTTTTGTAGGAACTTTTATTTTTAATATTTTCTAATGAATTTAGCGCGGGCAGTGGCTTTCCAGCCTGTTCTTCTCGATTTTGAACTGTCAATGGTTCTTTAACGTGCTCAAATTGAACACAGGACCTACGTTTTATCGTCCATCTCCGATAGGTCTTCAGGAGCTCGATCTCACCTATACTGAGATTGGGGATCTCTGTAATAATATCCAGATGGATCCAAGATGAACCTGGTACCTTTGACGCTAGAGACGAGCTCCTAAACTCTACGCCAAAGAGATATAACTGAGATATTGGTGCCATGTGAGGAAGTACATGTTGTGAAAGGAAATCTGGAACATGGATAAGACATTCAGCTCAGATGTGCAATCTGTGTTGCTGTATGGCTCAGAAACGTGGCGAGTCACCAAGTTTAATCAGAACTTTGTCAACGGATGTTTTCGGTGGATTCTCAGACTGAGATGGTATGATAGAGTTGCAAACAAAGACCTGTGGATAAGAATCGGACAGGAACCCATGATGACCCAGGTCACGAGGAGAAAATGACGATGGGTAGGGCATACCCTACGAAAGACACAGTCGAGTGTCACTATACAAACACTTGAGTGGAACCCGCAAGGAAAACGAAAAAGAGGACGCCATAAGCAGACCTGGAGACGAAGTCTTCTTAAGGAACTAAAGAGTGCTCAATTGACCTGTGAGACTATAAAGAAAACAGCCAGAGACCGAGAAGAGTGGCGAACAACTGTTGAGGCCCTATGCTCCACGAGGAGCGGAGAGGAATGAATCAAGTCATAAAATACTTTCATATTATTTTGCCCAAAGGAAGAAGGTTATAGTCTAAATCGCCCGAGTGGTTACCGGGGCCCAAATTTGGGGTGTAAAGAATAGAACGAGTGTTACCTGCCACGAATGTCGTAGGAGGCGACTAAGGAGGTTTGGTTTAAATCGGATGCATGTGTCCTAAACATGTAGAAATCTATGCGTTTAGAGGCCTACCAAACCAATGTGCAATGTATACAGGTTCTTAACAAAGATCAAACATATCACAAAGAGTGATTAGAATTGGTCGTAAAGAACGAAGGCAAAGAAGAAGAAGGGTCTAAATAAGCTCTGAATTGGTTGATTAGTTCAGTTGGTATAAGGAAGTGTAGAACTTAAAATTAAAATATATGGATGTTTAGTTTGGATTCTGCAAAAGTATTCAATTCTTATTGTTCATGTTTGTTGGTTTACACGCTCTGATACAACTAATGCACGTCTCGACCTTATGTTCTTCTTCGAATGCTTCATACTGACCACTTGTTAACCACTCGTTGTCATTTGTATGTGATCCGAGTCTAACAGCGATTGTACGTTGTGCCAGTTATGCGTCTAAAAGTTGGCCAGCACATCCGATTTCTGCGATGTTTTTTATTGACTAGGTTAGCTACCCTAGCTCCCTACATCAGCTGACTCTTGCGTCATGACTTATACGTCACAGTGTTGTTCTTCTTTGTTTCACTAGCTCCCTACATCAGCTGACTCTTGCGTCATGACTTATACGTCACAGTGTTGTTCTTCTTTGTTTCACTAGCTCCCTACATCAGCTGACTCTTACGTCATGACTTATACGTCACAGTGTTGTTCTTCTTTGTTTCACTAGCTCCCTACATCAGCTGACTCTTACGTCATGACTTATACGTCACAGTGTTGTTCTTCTTTGTTTCCCTAGCTCCCTACATCAGCTGACTCTTACGTCATGACTTATACGTCACAGTGTTGTTCTTCTTTGTTTCACTAGCTCCCTACATCAGCTGACTCTTACGTCATGACTTATACGTCACAGTGTTGCTCTTCTTTGTTTCCCTAGCTCCCTACATCAGCTGACTCTTGCGTCATGACTTATACGTCACAGTGTTGTTCTTCTTTGTTTCACTAGCTCCCTACATCAGCTGACTCTTACGACATGACTTATACGTCACAGCGTTGTTCTTCTTTGTTTCACTAGCTCCCTACATCAGCTGACTCTTACGTCATGACTTATACGTCACAGTGTTGTTCTTCTTTGTTTCACTAGCTCCCTACATCAGCTGACTCTTACGTCATGACTTATACGTCACAGTGTTGCTCTTCTTTGTTTCCCTAGCTCCCTACATCAGCTGACTCTTGCGTCATGACTTATACGTCACAGTGTTGTTCTTCTTTGTTTCACTAGCTCCCTACATCAGCTGACTCTTACGTCATGACTTATACGTCACAGTGTTGTTCTTCTTTGTTTCACTAGCTCCCTACATCAGCTGACTCTTGCGTCATGACTTATACGTCACAGTGTTGTTCTTCTTTGTTTCACTAGCTCCCTACATCAGCTGACTCTTGCGTCATGACTTATACGTCACAGTGTTGTTCTTCTTTGTTTCACTAGCTCCCTACATCAGCTGACTCTTGCGTCATGACTTATACGTCACAGTGTTGTTCTTCTTTGTTTCCCTAGCTCCCTACATCAGCTGACACTTACGACATGACTTATACGTCACAGTGTTGTTCTTCTTTGTTTCACTAGCTCCCTACATCAACTGACTCTTACGACATGACTTATACGTCACAGTGTTGTTCTTCTTTGTTTCACTAGCTCCCTACATCAACTGACTCTTACGTCATGACTTATACGTCACAGTGTTGTTCTTCTTTGTTTCCCTTGCGGGCCCCGACAACATACGGGCGGCTGGGGTAGGGGGATGGAGGAGGGGGTCTAAATACACTCTGAACTGGTTGATCAGTTAAGTTAGTTGGAAGGGGGAGTGGGTGGTGGTTTGGATCAAACATAAAATTAAAATATCTGGATGTTTAGGTTCGTTGAAAAGGGCGCCACAGTGATGCCGAGGCCCTTAAGGGAACCGAAGATTAGTAATATTTTGAAGAAAATTAATTATTTTAAAAATAAATAATGACAATGCATACACTAAACGTTGTTTATCATCGCAACACAGTCTTTTGTAACATGTGGCCAAATTGTATGACAATATGTTTGTTAGTGTTTTTGTCTGTTTATTTTAAGAAAAGACAACCCTTGTTCTGGGTGGGTCTCCCGCATTAAATCGCTATATAGATTCAACATCCATTATAGTGTCCTCATCCAGCAGGATGTCACCAAGTGACTGAAGAACATCCCCCTTATCCATCCTAAACTTCTCGACGATATGTTTATTAATATTATTATTACGTTAATTAATAGTATGTGAGATGTTAATTAATATTATGTTAAATATTAATTAATATTGTGGAATACGTTAATTAATATTTAATATGTTAAATAATTTTATGAGATATGTTAATTAATGTATGGTTGAGGGATGCATGTACAAAGATAATATAGCTCCACGCAAAAATCAGTCATAAACGCAATACCAGGCGCCATGACTTTCCGCCTGAATTAACTGTGGGCGTACGAGAGAAGAAGAAAAAAGAATTAATGTATGGGATATGTCAATTAATATTATGGGATATGTTAGTTAAAAGTATGCGATATGTTAGTCAATATTATGTGATATGTTGGTTAATATTATGCGATATGTTAGTCAATATTATGTAATATGTTAATTAATATTATGGGATATGTTTGTCAATATTATGAAATATGTTAGTTAATATTATGGGATATGTTTGTCAATATTATGGGATATGTTAGTTAATATTATGGGATATGTTAGTTAATAGTATGTCATATGTTAATTAAGATTTATGTTAAGTGTGAATTAATATTATGTGATATGTTAATTAATATTATGAGATATGTTAATTAATATTATGAGATATGTTAATTAATATTATGAGATATGTTAATTAATATTATGAGATATGTTAATTAATATTATGAGATGTGTTAATTAATATTATGAGATATGTTAATTAATATTATGAGATATGTTAATTAATATTATGAGATATGTTAATAAATATTATGTGATATGTTAATTAGTATTCTTCAGTGCTAATTGGTAGGATTTGTAAAGATTTGCATAAATGATATCACTTGTGTTTCTAACTAAATGTTAACATTTGCGATCTGATTGTTACCCCGCAGCTTGTAGTTGCCATCCTGTAGGTGCTCTAGGAAAGACATGTAACCAAACAACTGGTCAGTGTCCATGTAAAGATGGAGTGACAGGACTCACCTGTAATCGATGTGCTAAAAGTTATCAACAAAGCAAGTCACCAATAGCGCCATGTATACGTGAGTACCTTGTTAAGTGTTTTTATACTGCTGGTCTTATATGACTTCGACATTAACACGACTTTCCTCACTTTTCTATGTGACATTTGTGTTTCCCTATACTACGTTCCCACTGTTTGTTCTGAAATGTTGAAGTAACACTATTTTCCCCACTGTTTGTTCTGAAATGTTGATTATATCCAGAGGCGGCTCGTCATTAAGGGTCAGTGGGGCCTGGCCCCACCAATAATCGAAAGGGGAAGAATAGACAAATAAATACTCCAAAAGCCATGATTTTTCCGAAAATTTGTGTCTGGCCCCACCAAGAAAAGTGACCATGAGCCGCCACTGATTATATCGATACAATACTTCATCTCTCTGAACATGTTTGCTTTGTTCTGAATTATTCGTATATCGATAAGAATGTTGTAATTTGTTGGGTTTGAAATATGATTTTCTCTCTGTTGAATTTGATATATGTATTACCCCCGTGTGTTGTCAGGGCTCGCAAGGGGAGCAAAGAATAGTAACACTGCCACCTACAAGGCATGCCGTAAGAGGCGACTGATGTAGAACCTACGGAAGCTACCATAGTAAATAAAAAGCATGGCAGAAATCGGATGTGATGGCCTACTTGTAGGCGCATAACTGGCACAGCGTACAATCGCGCTTATGCTCAGATTACATACAAATTACACAAAGTGGTTGACAAGTAGTCGATATATAGCGTTTGAAGAAGAAGAAAGAAGAAGAAGTTTGATAACGTAAATCATGAGGACATTTCAATAATATTTAAAACGTTTTAATATCGGCAGCAAAGATCTAAGAGTTGTTCTGAACGTATATGTATGTTGATAACAAACAGCAGTTAGAATTACCTCTGGAGTCGGAGAAGACACATCTGTATGACGGGGACACTGATAACAAGGAAGCAGGCCTTCACGCAAAAATTAGTCAGAAGCGCAATACCATACGCCCTAGCTAAGCCTGAATTTATAGTGGGCGAACGCAGGAAGAAGCAGATACCAGTGGAGACGCCCGAGTGGTTACCGGGGCCCAAATTTGGGGTGTAAAGAATAGAACCACTGTTACCTGCCACGCATGTCGTAAGAGGCGACTAAGGAGGTTTGGCTGAAATCGGATGCACGTGTCCTAAACGTGTAGAAGTCTATGCGTTTAGGGGTCTACCAAACCAATGTGTAACGTATACACGTTCATGGCAAAGATCAAACATATCACAAAGAGTGATTAAAATTGGTCGTAAAGAATAAACGCAAAGAAAAAGAAGAGGAGACCAGTGGAGAAAGAGCTAAGGAAGAGTCGCTGGCGATGGATATGACTAACATTGAGAAGACCGACCAGAAGCATCGCAAGACAGGCAATGTTTTGGAGCCTGCAGGGAGAGAGAAGTAGGGGAATGCCTAGACATACCTGGAGAAGTGAGCTGGAGACTGATATGAATAGGATAGATAAAACATGGAAAGAATTGGAAGGGATGACGGGAAAGAGGAAGAGCTGGAAGAGAGGAAGTTTCTTGAAGACATGTGCTCCTTTGGGTATTGAAAATGAAGAAGAAGAAGAAGAAGAATGCAGGAATAAGAAGCAGTTATAAGTGTAGACAAACAGATACAACATTTCCAGCAGATCAAAAAGAGTGTTAGACAAGAATGTGTATTATCAACTGACTTGTTTTCTCTGTAGAGCTAAAGGTTTTTGAGATGAATAAATAAGATGACTGAAATAGCAGTAGCAGGACATAATATAAGATATGATCCGAGATATGCTGACTACACTATCTTAACGACGAAACATGAAAGAGAGCTACATGAACTAGTGATTATAGTGGTGACAAAAGGTAGCAACAAATGTCCAAGTCTGAATAGCAGACAGAAGTTATGACCGATCATTGTAAACAAAAAGGCAGATTCCACCAAAATACACCATCAAAGTAAATGGGAGAAGATAAAACAAACCCATCCAAATTTTTTATTTTTTTTCGATCCAGAAGCACTTGAGCTGAAAGCTCTTCGGCTCGGTGTCATGGACATCGTAACCCTTCGGCTCGGTGTCACGAACATCGTAAATCTGGGGAACCTGTAGCTTTTCTGCCAGTCCGCGGAGTTGAACCCGCACTTAGTCACTAAGTCACCCGTAGTCCAACGCGCTACGAACACGCTGGGCACGCGGGCAACCCATCAAATTAAGTGACGTGAACCCAAATAACAGCATATGGTAGATGCAGATCAAAAATAAAGAGTATAATAGGATGGACAATAGAAATATTTCAGAAAATGAAAGACATTATATGCGATACATCATTGTCAATTGAAGTCAGAAAGTTATTCACGTTTACATAAGGTTAACACTGACATATGTAAGCAAGTCATGGACATTAACTAAACAGATAGTAAAATCTCTCTGCATTGAAGTGGGAGCAAAGGGCGCAAGAAAGAAAGAACGACACAGGGAGACCATGAAAAGAACTTTGCTGAGAGAGGCAAGAAATATCGGTACCAGTTCCATAGAAGAGATTGATCTAGTTACCCAGGATAGAGCGGTATGGATAAATTGCTTGCAGACCCTATGTAACGTATAACGGTACGAGAGGAATGATTATTATTATTATTATAAAATCTCTTGAGGTCACAGAGATGTCAAATTACCAGAGAATGCTAAAAATTCTATAGCTAGAACGACAAATGTTAAAGTGTTGAAATAGGCCAGGATACAGAGAGAACTTATTATCAATACAAGAAAGAGACAATCATCATTTTTGGGCATGTAATGAGAAAGAGACAACCATATTTGGACATGTAATGAGAAAGAGACAACCATATTTGGGCATGTAATGAGAAAGAGACAACCATATTTGGGCATGTAATGAGAATGAAACTACCATATTTGGGCATGTAATGAGAATGAAACTACCATATTTGGGCATGTAATGAGAAAGAGACAACCATATTTGAGCATGTAATGAGAAAGAGACAACCATATTTGGGCATGTAATGAGAAAGAGACACCCATATTTGGGCATGTAATGAGAATGAAACTACCATATTTGAGCATGTAATGAGAAAGAGACAACCATATTTGAGCATGTAATGAGAAAGAGACAACCATATTTGGGCATGTAATGGGAAAGAGACAACCATATTTGGGCATGTAATGAGAAAGAGACAACCATATTTGAGCATGTAATGAGAAAGAGACAACCATATTTGGGCATGTAATGAGAAAGAGACAACCATATTTGGGCATGTAATGAGAAAGAGACAACCATATTTGGACATGTAATGAGAAAGAGACAACCATATTTGGACATGTAATGAGAAAGAGACAACCATATTTGGACATGTAATGAGAAAGAGACAACCATATTTGGGCATGTAATGAGAAAGAGACAACCATATTTGGACATGTAATGAGAAAGAGACAACCATATTTGGGCATGTAATGAGAAAGAGACAACCATATTTGGACATGTAATGAGAAAGAGACAACCATATTTGGGCATGTAATGAGAAAGAGACAACCATATTTGGGCATGTAATGAGAAAGAGACAACCATATTTGGGCATGTAATGAGAAAGAGACAACCATATTTGGGCATGTAATGAGAAAGAGACAACCATATTTGGGCATGTAATGAGAAAGAGACAACCATATTTGAGCATGTAATGAGAAAGAGACAACCATATTTGAGCATGTAATGAGAAAGAGACAACCATATTTGAGCATGTAATGAGAAAGAGACAACCATATTTGGGCATGTAATGAGAAAGAGACAACCATATTTGGGCATGTAATGAGAAAGAGACAACCATATTTGAGCATGTAATGAGAAAGAGACAACCATATTTGGGCATGTAATGAGAAAGCGACAACCATATTTGAGCATGTAATGAGAAAGAGACAACCATATTTGGGCATGTAATGAGAAAGAGACAACCATATTTGGGCATGTAATGAGAAAGAGACAACCATATTTGGGCATGTAATGAGAAAGAGACAACCATATTTGAGCATGTAATGAGAAAGAGACAACCATATTTGGGCATGTAATGAGAAAGAGACTACCATATTTGGGCATGTAATGAGAAAGGGACAACCATATTTGGGCATGTAATGAGAAAGAGACTACCAAATTTGGGCATGTAATGAGAAAGAGACTACCATATTTGGGCACGTAATGAGAAAAAGGTGGGCGTCTGTAGCTCAAGCAGTAGTGCGTTTGATTAGAATCAAGTACCTGGTTCAAACTACGCCGCCGGCAGTTTGGAAGCAAATTTGTTCGCGTGGACTTTTACGAACGTGTAAAACAGACCTCACTGTTCAGAAAGCAATGGCAAACTACTAAAATTATAAGTGATTCCTAGAAAAATCGGCGACTATTTTACTGTGGTTGATAGCGGGCAAAGTCCTGTAGGATATGCCTGGATTTTCAAATATTCGAAAGGAAAAAATGAGGTTTAGAACACATTATGACAACTGGTCAAACCAATGGTAGATGATACTGAGGAAGACAGATAGAAAAAGCTGGACAGTATGTATCTTCATGGCACAGGATAGTGTCAACATATAAAATAATAGTCGGAACCAAGAACCTATATTTGTGGATGTCCATGATTCTCTACCACATGGCACACCACATTGCCTACGCTAATCGACGTGGCACATAATGCTGATGATACTATCTGAAGTGTTCACTGAGATGTACAATAAGATTAAATAGTAGATGTACACAATAAGATTAAATAGTAGATGAACAATAAGATTAAATAGTAGATGTACAATAAGATTAAATAGTAGATGTACACAATAAGATTAAATAGTAGATGAACACAATAAGATGAAATAGTAGATGCACACAATAAGATGAAATAGTAGATGAACACAATAAGATTAAATAGTAGATGTATAATAAGATTAAATAGTAGATGTACACAATAAGAGGAAATAGTAGATGTATACAATAAGATGAAATAGTAGATGTATAATAAGATTAAATAGTAGATGTACACAATAAGATGAAATAGTAGATGTACAATAAGATTAAATAGTAGATGCACACAATAAGATTAAATAGTAGATGAACAATAAGATTAAATAGTAGATGTATAATAAGATGAAATAGTAGATGAACAATAAGATTAAATAGTAGATGTATAATAAGATTAAATAGTAGATGCACACAATAAGATTAAATAGTAGATGAACACAATAAGATGAAATAGTAGATGTATAATAAGATTAAATAGTAGATGAACAATAAGATTAAATAGTAGATGTACACAATAAGATTAAATAATAGATGAACACAATAAGATGAAATAGTAGATGTATAATAAGATTAAATAGTAGATGCACACAATAAGATGAAATAGTAGATGTACACAATAAGATTAAATAGTAGATGTACACAATAAGATGAAATAGTAGATGCACACAATAAGATTAAATAGTAGATGTATAATAAGATGAAATAGTAGATGAACAATAAGATTAAATAGTAGATGAACAATAAGATTAAATAGTAGATGTACACAATAAGATGAAATAGTAGATGTACAATAAATTTAATTAGTAGATGAACAATAAGATTATATAGTAGATGTACACAATAAGATTAAATAGTAGATGTACACAATAAGATTAAATAGTAGATGAACAATAAGATTAAATAGTAGATGTACAATAAGATTAAATAGTAGATGTACACAATAAGATTAAATAGTAGATGCACACAATAAGATGAAATAGTAGATGCACACAATAAGATGAAATAGTAGATGAACACAATAAGATTAAATAGTAGATGTATAATAAGATTAAATAGTAGATGTACACAATAAGATGAAATAGTAGATGTATACAATAAGATGAAATAGTAGATGTATAATAAGATTAAATAGTAGATGTACACAATAAGATGAAATAGTAGATGTACAATAAGATTAAATAGTAGATGAACAATAAGATTAAATAGTAGATGTATAATAAGATGAAATAGTAGATGAACAATAAGATTAAATAGTAGATGTATAATACGATTAAATAGTAGATGCACACAATAAGATTAAATAGTAGATGAACACAATAAGATGAAATAGTAGATGTATAATAAGATTAAATAGTAGATGAACAATAAGATTAAATAGTAGATGAACAATAAGATTAAATAGTAGATGTACACAATAAGATTAAATAATAGATGAACACAATAAGATGAAATAGTAGATGTATAATAAGATTAAATAGTAGATGCACACAATAAGATGAAATAGTAGATGTACACAATAAGATTAAATAGTAGATGTACACAATAAGATGAAATAGTAGATGCACACAATAAGATTAAATAGTAGATGTATAATAAGATGAAATAGTAGATGAACAATAAGATTAAATAGTAGATGTACACAATAAGATTAAATAGTAGATGTACACAATAAGATGAAATAGTAGATGTACAATAAATTTAATTAGTAGATGAACAATAAGATTATATAGTAGATGTACACAATAAGATTAAATAGTAGATGTACACAATAAGATTAAATAGTAGATGAACAATAAGATTAAATAGTAGATGTACAAAATAAGATTAAATAGTAGATGAACACAATAAGATTAAATAGTAGATGAACACAATAAGATTAAATAGTAGATGAACAATAAGATTAAATAGTAGATGAACACGATAAGATTAAATAGTAGATGTACACAATAAGATTAAAAAGTAGATGTACGATAAGATTAAAAAGTAGATGGACGATAAGATGAAATAGTAGATGGACGATAAGATGAAATAGTAGATGTACAATAAGATTAAAAAGTAGATGGACGATAAGATTAAATAGTAGATGAACACAATAAGATTAAATAGTAGATGAACAATAAGATTAAATAGTAGATGAACAATAAGCTTAAATAGTAGATGTACACAATAAGATTAAATAGTAGATGAACACAATAAGATGAAATAGTAGATGTACACAATAAGATTAAATAGTAGATGAACACGATAAGATGAAATAGTAGATGAACACGATAAGATGAAATAGTAGATGTACACAATAAGATTAAATAGTAGATCTATAACAAGATTAAATAGTAGATCTATAACAAGATTAAATAGTAGATCTATAACAAGATTAAATAGTAGATCTATAACAAGATTAAATAGTAGATCTATAACAAGATTAAATAGTAGATCTATAACAAGATTAAATAGTAGATCTATAACAAGATTAAATAGTAGATCTATAACAAGATTAAATAGTAGATATCCATGAAAATCTTAGCATTTAATTGTAAAATGAGATTTGTAGTTTGTACGTTCAGAAATTCATTTTTTCATCCATGAAATTGATTCATTCAAAATCAGTATTTGTCAATTACCACTTTGACTTTCTCTCTGCTTCATGCTTGCTTCAACTTCCAGAACATGTAGATACACCTACCTTCAAGCGTACCTTTAACATATTTGACCTGCTTATCATGGAATGTACCTTCCTTTTAGTTAACATAACTCTAGTCCCAGCGACTTGTGTTTTGTATGCAGCTTTGATAATACTATTTGACTTATAGATTTTAGTTTTAAATTGTGGCTATAAATTTGACTTGCAGCATTGTTAGCAGTTTGTTCATTAACTCAATCCGTACCATGAACCGCTATAGGGGATTGTAAATATGCACCAACCACACCACCAGTTGATATAGTGGCTGGTAAATATAAGGAACGGGGAAATACGTAAGAAAGTAGTATATTTTAGTACACAAAGTACTTCTTCTTCTTTGAGTTCGGTTTCGTATGCTCGTCTAAATCATGAGATGGGTTGCCTCTATGAAGCTGCATGTCAGTTGGAGTTCTTCGAGAGTTCCCATAGCTTGGTCTGTAAGCTTTGTTCATGAGGCCATGTTTCATTTCGTTGGTGTATGTATGATGGACATGACTGCAGGATGTGCTCTGGAGTCTGTGTTTCTGTCTGGCATGCACAATGTGCAGTCTGAGCAGGCTTTATTCTGTGCATGTGGTGGTTGAGCCTGCAGTGACCTGTTCTTAGGCGAAAGATTGTTGTACACAAAGTACACAAACAATATACAGTGACGTTTCGACCAACAGGTCTTTATCAAGCAAAGGATAAAAAAGCGAAAAATTCAGTCTTCCTATATAGTTTTATATTGAATTAAATTTTTGCTTACTTTTGTGATACTGTACACAAGTGTATGTGTCCTTAAACGCCAATTTACTTAGTATCACTGCAGCCTACCCACGGTTGTCTCCAGATCTAGTCTGGTCTGACCACCTTAGATTTATAGATGTCCGTACATCGTCTTCCTATAAGCAAGACATACCATACATAATCAAACAATAAATTCCCAACGATTGTAAACGTATACCAATCACACCACCGGCTCCTATAGGTCTATTCACATAGAGTACTTTCTTTATCTTTGCAAAATCCAATCCACGTTTTTATTGTAACTAAAATTAGTAAAATAAATAATGTAAATAATATGCTGAATTATATATATATATTGATGTTTTCGCCCGTGTAGTGCCGAGGCCGATGGAAGAGAAGCAAAGAATAGTACTACTGTGACCTACAAGGCATGTCGTAAGAGGCGACTGATGTAGGACGTAGGGAAACTACCCTAGTAAATAAAAAACATCGCAGAAATTGGACATGCTGGCCTACATGTAGACGCATAACTGACACAACGCACAATCGCTCTTAGGCTCAGATCACATACAAATCACACAAAGTGGTTAACAAGTGTTCGATATGGAGCGTAAGAAGAAGTTGATGTTGTACTTCCTTGATATAAATAAAACCACTGTTTTGGTGTTAGGGGGGTCTCTGTGTCTGAGTGGTTCGAATTCGGACCGCGACCTTCTGTTCACGAGTGCAGTTTTTTCAAGAGACCCTAGGATTGTTGCCGGAGCTCTCGGCAGGTGGCGTGCCATTTCTGCGGAGAGGGACCGAGCCATATGGGGTAAAACCCGGTACAATGAAGTCAACCCTTCGGCTTTAAACTTTGTTTTGGTGACACTGTTTTGTATAGTCAGAAAAAATATGTTGCATGCCCTGGTCAAATGATTGCAGTGTAGCCTTGCTGTGTGCTACTAAAGCAACATCGTCAGCGAAAAGGAACACATAATTACAAAGTACTGTAGTTTTACAAATTACAAAAACAATGACAATACACAGCAACGTTTCGATCAACAAGGCCTTTATCAAGCAAACGAACAACAGGAGTGACGAATTAAAAACCACTAACATATGGACGATACATCGGAGACATTCAAACTTATTACATACACCACATATATAACTATCTAATCGTTAGGTAAGATTTAGTAGTTAATTGTGTGTTGTATGTAATACGTTTGAATGTCTCCGTATGTAGTCGTTCATATGTTAGTGGTTTTTTTAATTTGTCACTCCTGTTGTTCGTTTGCTTGATAAAGGCCTTGTTGGCAGTGCCGGATTAGGCTAGCGCGGGGCCCGTAGCAAATTTTAGCGCGGGGCCCTAGGTTTTGTATGATAATAAAATAAAACACAACTTTTACAAACAAACTTGTCTCGATTTAATGTGAGCAAATTTAGAGATAATACTAGACAAATCAATTTCTCTAAGTAAATTACATTCAATGTTCATTAAGATGAGGTTACTTAGACGATCTTGTCCCATCATGTTCCTGAACTCACTTTTTATACGCTTTAATGTTGAAAAAGAACGTTCTCATTAAAAATCAGTTAGTAATCATTAAAGACAAATACATTCGTAAGACTATTTCTACATTTGGGAAACACGACTCTAATGAATTTTCCATTATAAGTTTATAAAATTGCAGTTCAAGAGCCTCATGTTTTTCGTTGCTAATAGCAGCAGCTACATTAGTTTTAAGAAGTTCAGTGAACTGCATAAGTTCGTCGCCTAGGCGTTCTTCCAAATCCTCTTGGTAAGAGCTGACAATATTTGGAGTTCTTTTCAAGATCTCTTCTGCTGTAATAGATTTTAACTGCCGGAGTATTCCAAATACACCAGTCACTCTATGGTACAGCCTAAATCAATAACTTTGCAAACAAAACAGAACAGTTGTCCTTTAGTTTCTGTATAACACAACCAATCTCTCACGAGAGTTTTGTTTGTTGGTGTATGTGTGTATGTGAAAAACGACTTTCGACAAAATCATGGATTGTTTACTTTATGTTTTTGTTTTTTTAAGATATGAAATCACTGTTCATATGTTGCACTTCGCTATTTTCTTTCACAATCCAATAATCTCGATTGAAGTTGTTTGGCCATTCACCAATATCGTTGGGGTACATTTTACTTTCGTTGTGTTTTTGGCTTGTAGAAGATGTTGCTACATTGGAAGCATGTGCTGTGCTTTCTGACTCTCTTTGGCTTGAAGATGATATGGCTAAATTGGAAGGACTTTGTGAAAAATGTGGCTAAATCGTGAAGAGTTGCTGATCTTAATGGTAATATTGGTAAAGATGATTCTTCTATAGCACTGCTTTCATCTACTACACAGTGGGACACGTCTTCTGTATTTTCTGCTTCGATTTCGTTGGATTCGGTACCATCACATACAACATTAAAAAATTCAGACAGCGTGCGTGTTTTTGATATAACATCTGGTTATTTTTTCCTTAATCTCTGTCACATAGGCGCGGGGCCCCCCTAAAGCGCGGGGCCCGTAGCATTTGCTACTTCTGCTACTAGGCTAATCCGGCTCTGCTTGTTGGTCGAAACGTTGCTGTATATTGTCATTGTTTTTGTAATTTGTAAAACTACAGCGAAAAGGAGCACATTGAGAAACATGACTGTTGTTTTTGTCTTGGTTCTTAAGTGAGCCAAGTTGAAGAGTGAGCCATTAGATCTAGTGCGGATGAAAACATCAGCGTCCCCGAATGCATGAATAACAGGACTCAGAAGAAGATCCCAAAGAGAGTGGAAGTGCAAGGACACATCTCTTTTGATTCCACTCTAAACATCGACGCTATCAGATGTGATGCCATTGAACTGTATGCTGACTTTCCTACCCTCATGTAAGGAGATATAATATATATGAACACAACATAAACACATAATCTTTGCGTGATTAAAGTACTTATTTTATCAAAAGCAATTATTGTCAGATGTCGGTAACGTTCATGGTACGGAAAGAGTTAATGACACGTTTTTTGTTTAGTTTGTTAATTAGTTAATGTTTAGTTTGAATTTTGTAGTGATCACTTATTCCCGTTCTTGCATTTGCATTCTATTTTTACCTGACCTTGACCCCCGTGGTCACTTTCAGGGAAAATTGAAGTTCTTCTCCTTAGACCACGTATCCAGGTCACAAAGCCGACAGTTGTCAGAAGTTCGATCAAACTAGTAAAGAAAAAAGGGGATGGTAAACATCCAAATCACCATAGCAACGGTGTGGAAATCAGTAACGCAGGTCACTCTGGTTTTTAAGTCTACATGTCTACTCACATTTTGTTGCATGACTCCGTCTAATCAAATTGTTATCTAGTACAGTTTCAGCTATTTATACGTCAGTTGGTTTAGTGGTCTTACTGTTGTCTTTACATTTACCTTTAAAAATATTAATTACATTTTTGCTTACATATGTGATACTATGAGAGCCGCGGTAGCGTAGTTGTTAACGAACTCACTTCTCAAGGCTGGTGGTCCGGGTTCAGCACCCGCAGTGGGCGTGGAATTTTTCCCGACCACGACGGCTCTCATGTCGACCCAGTCTCAACTGGGTACCAGACATGCTCTGGGAAGTAAAGGCGGCCGGCGTGATGCTGACCACATCACCCATCGTGTGCCGACGGTCAATGAAAAATACATGCCTAACACTGTATTGCCCTATATACCACGAGGTATGAAAGGGTTACTTTGCTTTTACTATGTGATACTATACACACGTGTCTTTGTCTTGCACACGTGTCTTTGTCCTTAAACGCCAATTTACTTAGTATCACCGCTCCCTACCCACGGTTGTCTCCAGATCTGATTTGACCACCTCACGTGTATTTTTGTGTGTGGCTGTTTAGGTAATACATTTGTATCCTGAAATATTGATTAACTGATTGATTGATTGATTGATAAGACAATCATCATTGCACTTGATGAATAACCATGTGTGCTCCGATCTCTTTCTTACACAAGAAGATCTCATCTGCAGTGCACGAACTCCGTAGCACTGGCGAGGGTCCGCGAGTGCAAATTCGAAAATCAAGATATGATATTTATTAGGAATTCTATTTTAAATATTTTCTAATGAATTTTGCTCGAGCAGCGGCTTTCCAGCCTGTTCTTCTCGATTTTGAACTGTCAATGGTTCTTTTACGTGCTCAAATTAAACACGGGACCTATTTTATCGCCCGTTTCCGATAGGACTAGGAACTTGATCTTACCTACAATGGGATCAGGGATCTCTTGAAAAATATCCGATGGCTCCACGAGGCACCTGGTACCTTTGACACGAAAAACGAACACTTTATTCCATACACACCTCTAAGAGAGAAAAGAACGATGCCAAGATCTGAATAAAAGCGAAAACCGTTCACGTTTTTCCTCAATATACAATTGTTCAGACTAAATGTTGGATTTGCCTTGCATGATTACTAACTAGTAAAAGTTCTTTGTTGAGATATTTCAACATCTTTACACAATGCTTGTCTGGATCGTGAACTAAAGTTTGGATGTAGGTAGAAGCTTGTGTCGTTTAACCAGCATGTCATCAAAGTTCTAACAGTATCCTGTAAAGATGTTAACCTCATTTCACAATACAATGTCATATATTTATTCTCTTATGTTCAGCAACGTAGACAAAGAGGGTGGAACAGATAGAGATGTTAAAATAAGAATACAGAAGGCAAGAGGAGCTTTAATTGCACTGGAAAATATTTGGAAGTCCATGGAGATCAAATCTAGAAAAAAAATTCGGATATTTAACTCTAATGTTAAAGTAGTTCTATTGTATGGGTCAGAAACATGGAGAACAATCAAAACAATAGCGCATAAATTGCAAACATTTATCAACTGGTGTCTGCGCAGAATAGAGGGAATAAGATGGTATGATAGGGTCACAAATGAGGAACTTATGGAGAGAACAAGACAGATTCCATTGAACGAACAGGTTAAAAAAGACGCTGGTGCTGGATAGGACACACTTTGCGAAAACCGGAGGTGAATATAACAAGAAGGGTCCTTGCCTGGAACCCGCAGGGACAGCGAAAGAAGGGGAGGCCGAGAAATACATGGAGACGAGATTTGGAGGCGGAGATCAACAATATAAAGAAGAGCTGGAGGGAGCTGCAGGAGATAGCTAGAGATAGGAAGACTTGGCATAAGTTGGTTGAGGGCCTATGCCCCAACCCGGGGTAAAAGGCAAAGAGAGAGAGAGAAAGATATTCTCTCATGTTGACTGAATGATAATTTAGTTGATAATTAGGGGGTCCCCGAGGCTAAGGGGTGAATCATTTACTTAGCGTTCCGTAGATCGGGGATTCCATGTAGACCATGAAGTTCTGTACACTAGTGAATTTTTCCTCAGAGACCCCTAAGATTGGTACTGGAGCTACCGAGTTAGTGATTTGTGCAATACTCTGCAGGTGACGTGCCATTTCGTTGGAGAGGGGCCTAGCAATATGGGGTAAAACTCGGCGCAATGAAGTAAATCCTTCGGCTTTAAACCTTTAGTAAATAATTAAACTGGGAACTAGAGTTTATATGGGTTTCTTTCAACAAGTTATGTATGTGTTGGGGGAGACTGAGCACCTATGGGTCTGCCATGATGTGCAATAACTTCGGTTCAATAACCAGTGTCAACAAGTTAAAAGTCTGCTGTTTTACTGTGTAATCTTACTTCGTGTCTAATACTTTGAATTTCGTATGGTTTTTATGGTATGGTGTGACGCCCGTGTGTTTCCGGGGAGCACAAAGGGAGCAACAAATATTAACACTGCTACCTACAAGACATGTCGTAAGAGGTGACTGAGGCAGGGGCTTAGTGAAGCTACCCTAGTAAATAAAAAGCGCCTCAGAAATCGGATGTACTGGCCAACTTGTAGGCACATACTGGCACAACGCACAACCGCTCTTAGGCTCTGATCACATACAAATCACAAAGAGTGGTTTAACAAGTGGACGATGTGAAGCGTTCAAGACATTTTATAATCTTCTTTCTGATTGAACCTGCAGTGTCCTGTTCTGAGGATAAAAGTATTGCAATAAATCATTTAAAAAATACAAATTTTAAAAAATACCCATAAAAAATACACAAATATAAAAATAAAAAAACCCTGTAAAAACAAAGTAAACAAACACAAATAAATATAGTTTTTTAAAATGAGCAATAAAAAATTTTAATAAACAAACAAAAAGTAAAAATAAACACAAATAAAATAAATAAATCATAAAAATACAAATAAACAATATTTACAAAAATGAAAGTTAATACATAAAAAGTATACATTAAAAAAATATATATAAACAATAAAAAAATTGAATTAAAAATATCAAATTTTAAACCGAAATTAAAAAAATATAAACGATAACAAATAAAGCTAAAAAATTTTAACAAAAAAATTAACTAAAAGCATAAAACGAAGGAAAAAATAACAATAAAAATTACAAAATTAAAAATATTACAAATTTGAATAATTAGAATTAAAAAAAAACAATTAAAAGAAATATGTAAAACAAATGAAGAATTACAATTAAAATTTTATTTAAAAAAAATATGAAGTGAAAAATATAAAGTAAAAAATACAAAAATTAACAAAAATACAAGAACAAACTATTAAAAGGGCGCGTAACTGGCAATTTGTTCCCGTAGTAGAAACATACCTCACCGTTCTGAAAAGAAAAACAAAACACTGAGCGTATAAGTGATGTCTAGAAAGTCAATGATTCCTTTATAGTTCTTAATGGCGACGTCATGTAAAGGATATGACAGGAGTGTTATTTTCTCATTCGTGTTTGTATCAGCCAGTTTTCTTTGATTTTGAGTTCTTTCTGGATAGATCTATCTATCTGTTCTCTTCTCCGACCCTAATATCAACATCATCATCAGGTGCCGTGTCAGTATGCGATCATGGATCTCCACAAATCTCCTTCTTTTTTTCTATCACCTCAGATGGTGACGCTCTTCCGTGCCATGAAGTCAGGCTGTTCAACATTTTCTATTTTCTCTCTATCTGTTTTCCTCTGTCTTGTCTCCCCTTGAGTTTACCGGTTGTCACAATGTCAGAAGCCGCCCCTTCTCATACATGTCCGAAATTTGATGACTGCCTCTTTCTTATATTAGTAATAAACTTTCCCTGTGTCTTGGCCTCATTCAATTCCTCCACAAACCTGCTGCCTTACAGGTCGACTGGGGACAGCCAAAGGCTGACGGAGAGCGAACCCAGTAAACGCTGGCTGAAACCGGACACATCTCCGAAGGATAAACACCAGAGCTCCAAATGTCGCTGAAAATGTGACGAAACCCACTCATGCTAAGGCTGCATGAATCCGATTTTCATGAGATTTTTTGTGAAATCTTGTACATCAGTCTAAGCGGTGATCGCGAGGAAGAAGAATTCCTCCACACATCATCAATTAGCCTGTCCTGAGCCGAATTTTGTGACCTTAATCAGAGCCAACTATAAATTTATGGGCCTTCGGACTCAGGTAAGAATTATGGGATATCAGACCACAACTACACCACGTGTCCTCGTATACCGGTATTGGTGTCTATAGATGAATTCATTTTAAAATCAACACAAAATGCTTAATCGAAGTTATATTATGCAACAAGTTAAGTTTAACAATAAGGAATATCAATATTATGAATATTTTTTCACCAATAAATAACCATAGACTCACAGAATTAAGTAAAATTGCAAAATATTTTGCAGTGCTCTATCAAACATCTATATTTTCCGGCCCCTTTTTCTGATCTAGGTCAGGGAACCCCTTGTCAGTTGTCTTGCCTAGTTATCTAGAGTTGGCTGTGCCTTAACAGTCCTTCGGAATTTCTCTCTCTCTCTTTCTCTCTCTCTCTCTCTCATAGACATGTACATCCGTCATGCTCAAATCATCAGTAACATCCTGAATCTAACATCTTATTATACACTGCAATAATAATAATAATAATAATAATGAAAACAACGACTAGCTTTAGATAAAAGAAGAAAAAATGTTACTACAGACATAACTAACATATGTTTAAAAGTTAAGTAACAATTCATGACTACTGCCAGACATGGAAACTAAAGATAAATTGTGCCAAAACAGTGTATACCATCTTCACTATTAGCCACAAAGTTGCCAAACAGAATATCACCTTGAATTTAGACAATCACCAGCTGCTAAGAGAACAACACCCCACATATCTTGGAGTAACACTTGACCGCCAGCTTAACCTGAAGAAGCATGTTGTGAATGTAAAGAACAAAGCATTAAGAAGATTACAGCTATTGAAGAAGCTTGCTGGCACAACATGGGGATCAGACAAAGATACTCTGAGAGGCTTATATCTTGGTTACATCCGCTCTGCAATAGAGTACAACAGTGCTCTTCTCTAACAACTTGCTCCAAGACAAACCTTGATTCCTGGACAGAGTACAGAACAATGCCTTACGTCTAATCAGTGGAGCAATGAGGTCAACACCAACCGCTGCGTAGGGACAAACACACTCCAGAGTGCCAACTGTGCGCACATCATCATGAAACCGTTCACCACCACCTCTTCAAGTGTCAAACACTAGATGACATCAGAAAGACCCTCCTTCCTTGAAGGCCAGATAAATGGAACACATTATACGGAACAAAAGAACAACTTACAAACACATGCAGATACCACTACATAGCATTGGGCCGAGGGCAAGAGCTCAAGTGCCGCTGGATCATTGAAGAAGAAGAAGTAGAAGAAGAGGAAGAAGAAGGAGAAGAAGTAACAATAATAAAATAATCGAATGGAACTAACTGATTGACTTTAGCCTGTTTTAATGATTTCATGTTTCGTCTTGTATTTGACAGAAGTTCCCAAGTCTGCGTTAACAGATAGTAGAAGCAGACAGCAGACTCAGGGTGAGTATGTGTGTGTATCATCTGTTACTCGTGTCTGTCTCTCGGGTAATCGTGCAAGAGATTTCTAGAACGGACTCTAGTATCATCATCAAATAGCTTGTTCTGAGCAGAACTTTGCCACTCCAACAGTCCTCCGGAATTTCTCTCATAGGCTAGAAGTCCCGCCTCTGCAACCGTCATTTTCAAATCATCAGTTACATCCTGAATCCATCTTCTCCGTGGTCTTCCTTTTCTTCTCTTTGCTGGTATGTTTCCTTCCATGATGGTCTTCTCCAGCCCTTCATGTCTTTTATGTCCAAAATATATCAATTTTCTCTTTCTTATTTGTAGCATCAGCCAGTTTTCTTTGATTTTGAGTTCTTTCTGGATAGATCTATTTGTTCTCTTCTCTGTCCAAGATATATGGAGGACTCTTCTGTAATACTTATATGTTTTTCCACTGCTATGGAAAGCATGTATGTGTTTTCCCACTGCTTTATTAAATGTCCATGCTTCACACCCATACGTTGCCACTGGGAATATGCATGCTCTTAGTATTCTGATCTTTGTTTTATTAACAGTTCCGTTCCATAACTGCGTTTACGTTGCTAAATTCTTCCATGCATTCCACTTTCCCTTCTTCAGTATCGACATTATTTTAATTTTAATTTGACACAGATTTTGACAACTTCACTTTGTTTTCTTTCCTTCCAGGAGAGGAGACTGGAGACGAGTGTGGGGCATGTCAGAAACGTGTTCGAAAGTTAAATCTAAACAAATTCTGCCGTCGTGACTATGGTGAGTATATAGTAATTAAACAAATTCTGCCGTCGTGACTATGGTGAGTATATAGTAATCTTCTTCTTCTTCGCGTTCGTTCTTTACGACCAATTGTAATCACTCTTTGTGATATGATTTGATCTTGGTCAAGAACGTGTATACGTTGCACATTTGTTTGGTAGGCCCCTAAACGCATAGCTTCTACACGTTTAGGACATGTGCATCCGATTTCAGCCAAACCTCCTTAGTCGCCTTTTACGACATGCGTGGCAGGTAACAGTGGTTCTATTCTTTACACCCAAAATTGGGCCCCGGTAACCACTCAGCGAGTATATAGTAATTAGTTTACACATTTTTGTAGAGGTATCTAGTACATTACCATCAGTATCAGAAATCAGTATAATGCGCTATTTATCTCTATTATATTTTACATCTTGTTCGTTAATACATGGTGTTCAAGATAATTGCAGCCCCATTGACAATTCGAAACTTGCCAGGTACACATTGAGTTATGTTTATTTACTATTTAAACCGGTTCTGACTAGCTCGTCCTACGTCACATTTGTTCATCGCCCCTTCCCGCACTACAATTACACACCGTCACACAACCTTCACCTATACTACGTCATAACTGAACCGTCTCATTTCCATACATATATGCCAGATTAGCTCCATTCACGGGCTGCTTTTAAGTTGAGCACCCTGTAGTTATTGGCAAATGAAAATCGGAGCATATACGTTACATGTCGTCGCTATCAACCATAGCAAACGAGGTGTTGATATTCTAGACACCATTTGTACTTTAAGTAGTTTGCCATTGCATTATGAATGGTGCGGTCTATTTTTACCGTTTGTAAAAATCCACGGGAACAAATTAACTTCCAAACTGATTCCCGCCGAATTTGAACCAGGTACGGGTGATCGCGAGAGAGAGAGAGAGAGAGAGAGAGAGAGAGAGAGAGAGAGAGAAAACCAGGTACTCTTGGGTTGGGATCGAGTTCACTGCCTCTAAGCCCCAGACGCCAACTGCCTTTCTATACCTTCGTTATTTGTGTGGTTCATCTTGCTATTTGTGTGCTCTATCCGCTATTTCTGTGCTACACCTTACATATTGTTCCTTAATTGTAAAAGATATATTGTTTATTACCTCTGAAACCTGAGTATGGTTCGCCCGAATAGCGAGTGACGTTGGTGATAAGGTAAGCAAGCCTTCACGCAAAAGTAAACCAGAGACCCCAAAGATCGTAAGTCAGTTTACGATGAATTCATAGCGGTAAACGAAAAAACAGTTGTTCATGAACATCTATTACACGCACATCAAAGATTCGCAGCACGCGCTGGGGTTGTTGTCATCATTGCTTGTGATAGATGACTGGTTGAGAGTTTTCTGAAACGAAGTGATTATAACGGTTTCCTTGCGTTCAGAAAGTTGTACCTGAGATCGAAAGAAAGAAAGTTGTACCTGAGATCAAAAGAAAGAAAGTTGTACCTGAGATCGAAAGAAAGAAAGTTGTACCTGAGATCGAAAGAAAGTTGTACCTGAGATCAAAAGAAAGAAAGTTGTACCTGAGATCGAAAGAAAGAAAGTTGTACCTGTGATCGAAAGAAAGAAAGTTGTACCTGTGATCGAAAGAAAGAAAGTTGTACCGCGATCAAAAGAAAGAAAGTTGTACCTGTGATCAAAAGAAAGAAAGTTGTACCTGAGATCAAAAGAAAGAAAGTTGTACCTGAGATCAAAAGAAAGAAAGTTGTACCTGAGATCGAAAGAAAGAAAGTTGTACCTGAGATCGAAAGAAAGAAAGTTGTGCCAAGAGGGACGGAGCCATACCGGGAAACCCGGTGCAATGTAGTCAATCCTTTTTGTCTGTGGAATTGTTTCTCTAGACTATTATCGAAAAAGGGTGGAGACTGCAGTAAACTTGGAAAATAGTGAACACGTAAAACAAAGTACTATAGTTTTAAAATACAGAAATAGTGACGATAAAGCAACGTTCGACAAAGGCTTTATCAGCAAACAATACAACAAGAATGACGATTTCGAGGAACACTCAAATGCGATTACATGTAGAAACATTCAAACCTATCTAATGAAAATCTGGGAATAGATTTCTGGAAATCTATTCCCAGATTTTCATTAGATAGGTTTGAATGTTTCTACATGTAATCGTCCATTTGTAGTGTTCCTCGAAATTCGTCATTCTTGTTGTATTGTTTGCTTGATAAAGGCCTTTGGTCGAAACGTTGCTGTTTATCGTCACTGTTTCTGTATTTTGTAAAACTATAGTACTTTGTTTTACGTGTTTAGCTATTTTTCTAGACTACTATTATTACTAATAATATGTTACCTTATTTTATGTTATGTTATGCGATCGACGTCATGCACATTGGGCATTTCATTCGTTCTCTGTTCTCCGCTGCAGCAGCCACCCTAACGTCCATTTGCTCATCGTACCCATGAGAAGTTGATTAGCATACCCTCGCTCTCTACCACGAAGATGACACTGTCTGGCATGTCCCAACTTAACTCCTAATTCTCGCACTCGTTCCACTGTATGAGACTCGTCCACATCACATAAATGTGAGCGTACCGCATTGATGATACCGGCTCTGTCCACACTTCTCCACACTTGAGTTGGGGCATTGTTTACAAGAAAGTCAACACGCTCGTTACCCTGCACACCAGCATGTCTAGGTGTATACAGCCAAGTCATTTTCTTGAGATGTGATCTCCGAATGCTGTCCACCCATTCCACGCGCATACTTCCAGATTCAATCCTTTTTTCCGATCCAGAAGCACTTGAGCTCTTCGGCTCAGTGCCATCGACATCGTAACCCTTCGGTTCGGTGCCACGAACACCGTAAATCTGAGGAATCTGTGGCTTTTTCTGTCATCCCGCGGAATTGAACCCGCACACACAGAGGGATAGTCACCCGTAGTCCAACGCGCTACGAATACGCTGGGCAGGCGGGCGGTCACTGACATAAAACGAAATAAGAAATCTAATCACGACAGTTGTTATATATATATATATATATATATTATACTTATATATAAATCTTGCATTCTCCGAAAGGAGTTTATCCTTATTTTTAATATTTGTTGGCCTAAACGCTCTAAATCGCTAAACGTTTCGCAAAACAATTGTTGGATATTGGGAATGGGAAAATGCCAATCGATGATTCCACACGATGTATCACATTGTCAACAAACTTCTGTAACATCATAGCGACCACAGACGAATTGATTCATAAAGTTTTCCCAAATATTGCACATAATTACAAAAATCATCAGTGGCTCAGTGCACGTGCAATATTAGCAGCAAAAACAAGGATGTATATGACATGAATTTGAGCATTCAAAACAAAATACCAGGCGAAGTGACAACGTATAAGTCCATCGATACTGTAATGAATCAAGACGAAGTTGTCAATTATCCAACTGAATTCTTGAATTCACTTGATTTGCCAGGCATGCCACCACATGTTTTAACATTTAAAATTGGCGTGCCTATCATTCTTCTCCGAAACATCAATCCACCACAACTTTGCAACGGTACCAGGCTTTTAGTGAAAAATATGATGAACAATATCATCGAAGGTACAATTTTAAATGGAAAATTTAAAGGAGAAGATGCCACGCATCGCAATGATTCCAACAGACATGCCATTCGAATTCAAACGCTTGCAGTTTCCGGTGCGACTCACCTTTGCAATGACCATCAACAAATAACAAGGACAATCACTACAAGTGTGTGGACTACATTTGGAAAATCCAAGCTTTTCACATGGACAGCTATATGTGGCCTGTTCACGCGTCGGAAAACCTTCTGATTTATTCGTGTATGCACCAGACGGAAAAACAAAGAGTATTGTATATCAAAGAGCACTTCAATAAACAGAATTAAAATGAAATGTTAAATTGTAAGTTTTTTTCCCAAGAAAAGGAACATGAAGACAATGATCCAAAATTGTCTTTATTGTTATAGCAAGTTTCCTTTCAATTCAATTTCTGTTGGAGTCGTAGCAACGCCCGCAGGGTACAGCTAGTAACCAATAAAAGGTTCGCCTTAGGTTGAAAGGGCGTGCCTCGGCTTAAAGAGGTTTTAATCCCCTACGTAACAAACAAACAACAATCACGACAGAGATGAAATATACGCATGGTGCTGGGTGTATACTGAAAAGACCGGTTTAGGAATAAAAACATCAGGAAAGAAATGTGTGCAACCTCAGTACTGAACTTCATTAAGCAACAACACATGAAATAGTTCAGCCATATAAGCAGATTACCAACACACAGGGCGTCTCAAATGGTAATGCTATGGAGATAGTGTGGATACCAGGCAAAGATACAGGGTGTTCAAGATAATAGTAGCACAGTCAAGAAAGCCAATCTGGCATAAATTTACGAATATTAGAAGGTTCAATTATGTAGTAGTATAGGTCAAGTGTGCTAGTCTTTTTGTAATGGTGTGTAATTATAGTGCGGGAAGGGACAATGAACAAATGTGACCAGTCAGAACCGGTTTAAATAGTAAATAGACACAACGCAATGCGTACCTAGCAACTTCTGATTTGTCAATGGGCTACTTTTATCTTGAATACCCTGTAATTGAAAATGCTTTTTTTTTTGTTAGTCTTCGAATTCTGGCGTAGTCATGGCGCTCTAATTTGATACATTTTTACACATTTTTGCGTGATGACTTGCTTTCCTTAACATCAGCGTTCCTTGCCATTCAGGCGAACATTACTCCGACTTCAGAGGTACGTGTGATTTAGATCATCAAGTAAAGGATCAGGGTCTCCTAGTCCAACCACGTACTGTTGTATCTTCTTCACCTTTCAACTCCCAACGGAGCACAGGTCTTCAACAAACTTCTTCCAGCTCCTCTTGTCATCTCTTCCAACTCTTTCCATGTTTTACCTATCCTTTTAATATCAGCCTCCAGCTCTCTTCTCCAGGTCTGTCTAACTAGGCTTTCCCCTACTCCTCTTTCCCTGCGGGTTCCAAAGCAGTGTACTGTTGTATGCACACCGATAATTTTTGGTCTTGGCTGACCAAACCCTGAAATTTTCCTGGCACTTGATCACTAGCGTAACGTGTTATCAACTTTGATATCGTCAACCGCACCATTGAAAGTCTAAAACAAGAATATGTTATATACTGATTTTCTTCTATGTTATTTCCTCTGTTTTCATTTGTTATCACTCATTTACTTGTGTTCTTTCAAATATATCTATCATTCCGGTTCTTATTCTTCTTCTTTGAGAGATCCAAATCGACCACTTGTTTAAACCACTCTTTGTTAGTTGTATGAGATCTAGACCACTCTTTGTTAGTTGTATGAGATGTAAACCACTCTTTGTTAGTTGTATGAGATTTAATCCACTCTTTGTTAGTTGTATGAGATCTAAACCACTCTTTGTTAGTTGTATGAGATTTAATCCACTCTTTGTTAGTTGTATGAGATCTAAACCACTCTTTGTTAGTTGTATGAGATGTAAACCACTCTTTGTTAGTTGTATGAGATGTAAACCACTCTTTGTTAGTTGTATGAGATTTAATCCACTCTTTGTTAGTTGTATGAGATTTGAACCACTCTTTGTTAGTTGTATGAGATTTAATCCACTCTTTGTTAGTTGTATGAGATTTAATCCACTCTTTGTTAGTTGTATGAGATTTAATCCACTCTTTGTTAGTTGTATGAGATTTAATCCACTCTTTGTTAGTTGTATGAGATTTAATCCACTCTTTGTTAGTTGTATGAGATCTAAACCACTCTTTGTTAGTTGTATGAGATCTGAACCACTCTTTGTTAGTTGTATGAGATTTAATCCACTCTTTGTTAGTTGTATGAGATCTAAACCACTCTTTGTTAGTTGTATGAGATTTAATCCACTCTTTGTTAGTTGTATGAGATCTAATCCTAAGAGCCATTGTACGTTGTGCCAGTTAAGCGCTTACAAGTAGGTCAGCACATCCGATTTCTACGACGCTTTTTATTTACTAGGTAGCTTCCTAGGGTCCTACATCAGTCGCCTCTTACAACATAACTTGTAGGTTGCGGTGGTACTATTATTTGCTTCCCTTGTGTTTCCGGCAAGACATGGGCGTACTTCCGGTTCAAAGGTTGTATTTATTGAAGGGAGTTAGCCATAGTGGGTAGGTTAGTTTTTTTCCCCGATCCAGAAGTACTTGAGCTTTCAGCTCTTCGGCTCGGTGCCATGGACATCGCAACCCTTCGGTTCGGTGCCACGAACACTGTAAATCTGGAGAACCTGTGACTTTTCTGCCATTCCGTGGAATTGAACCCGCACAGAGGACTTGCCACCCGTCGTCCAAAGCGCTACGAACACGCTGGGCATAGTGTGTAGGTAATCTACAACATTTACGTTACGGTAATGAGAGAGCGGACAGGCTTGCATCAACAGCATCGATTGTTCGGGAGTTGAAGATGGATAAAGTGGATGTTCTTCAGTCTCTTCGCGAATGTCTGTTGGATGAGGACACTAAAATCGATGTTGAATCGATCAAGCGATTTAAGCAGTTTGGAATTACCCGTTGTACAAGTAGAACTGGATGCCTGAGGGACAGAGTGAGAGGTGTGTTTAATCAGCGAGCCACGGGAACCATCAGTATGCATACTCTTCGATATCTGTTAATGGAGAAAGAGCACTTATTGATCTGCCCGGAGTGTAATGGCGTTAGTTTAGTAACCAATAACCAATCTACAACAATCTAGAATATTCTCGTTCGTGAACACATCCGATAAAACGGTTTCGTGCTATTTTTCCAGGTGTGAGCAGGTGCGAACATTCTTCTCCTTTGATTGATCCACCGAAAGCTCCTGACATGTTCTAACTTCACTTGTAGTGTAGATGGGTCGTCTACCTGTCTATGTTTGCACAAAGGAATGAGAGCAGACACCTTCAGTTGGCACATAATATAGACATCGTGTGTTGTGCACATTCCAGATTGCCCCCTTTCATGACTTTTACATGTTCTTTTTTTTTCAGTCCCACATTTTCCAGTCCAACTTTTCCAGTTCCTATTTTTTAAGTCCCACATTTTCCAGTCCAACTTTTCCAGTTCCTATTTGTTAAGTCCCACATTTTCCAGTCCAACTTTTACATGTTCCTATTTTTTCAGTCCCAAATTTTCCAGTCCAACTTTTCCAGTTCCTATTTTTTCAGTCCCACATTTTCCAGTCCAACTTTTCAAGTTCCTATTTTTTCAGTCCAACATTTTCCAGTCCAACTTTTACAGTTCTATTGTCTTTCCTCATGTGGATGATGAAATTGGTTGTCCCCTCTTGCCGAGGGGTCTGAGCTTGAATATGCATTCCAGGGCCAGATAGTCTTCCTTGTTGTGTTATATCCGTGTTTATCTAGTGTGTTCTTGATATTGTCTATCCATCTTTCTCTTGGAGTTCACTTGGCTCTAGTACCTGATCGCTTTTATTGTATGCTGTTATTGGCGGGTAATTGTATTCTCATTTTCATTAAATGTCCGAACCACTGCATTTGTTGTTTTTCAATGTATTCGGTGCATGAGGTTACGCTCGCTCTACTTCAGATATCCTCGTTTCTTATTAGCTTCTACTAGAAATGTAAAGCCTTTTTTTTTTTTTAAATGTGTGTGTGTGTGTGTTTGTCCTTTCTTTTATTATCTTTCTAATCTAAAGGTCGGTTTGTTTTTCTTTGTGTTCATTTGTAAACTTCACTTAAGACCCTCCATTTTTAAATAATAGGTAAACCACGCTAAGGTATTAGATTGCACAATTGTTTCCTTTGTGCGTGTCTCAGAATCAAATACCACAATGGGAGTGGGAATTTTTCCCAACGATACCGACTCTCAAATCGACCCAGTGGTTACCGGGGCCCAAATTTGGGGTGTAAAGAATAGAACCACTGTTATCTGCCACACATGTCGTAAGAGACGACTAAGGATGTTTGGCTGAAATCGGATGCATGTGTCCTAAACTCATAGAAGTCTATGCGTTTAGGGCCTACCAAACCAATGTGCAACGTATACATGTTCTTGGCAAAGATCAAACATATCACAAAGAGTGATTAAAATTGGTCGTAAAGAACGAACGTAAAGAAGAAATCGACCCAGGATCAACTAGGTACCAGATAAATCCTGGGAAAGTAAAGGTGACAGAAGTGATATTAACTCCATCGTTTACTGTTTGTCGTTGCCCGTGCGGTGCCGGGGCCCGCAAGGTAAGCAAACAATAGTAGGCTACCATTGCGACCTTCTTCTTCTGCGTTAGCCCACTATGAATTCAGGCGTAGCTATGGCGCCTAGTGTGGCGCTTCTCACTGGTTTTTGCGTGAAAGCCTGCTTACTGTTTTATTGGTTTCCTCGCCATACAGGCGGGCCTTCTTCGACTTCAGAGGTCCACTGCGACCTATAGGGCATCTTATAAGAGGCGACTGATGTGGGTCCTAGGGAAGCTACTCATGAAAATAAAAAGCATCGCAGAAATCGGATGGACTGGCCTACTTGTAGACGCATAACAGGCACAACGTACAATTGCTCTTAGGTTCAGATCACATACAAATCACACAGAGTGATTAACAAGTGGTCGATATGGTGCATTCGAAGAAGAAATCGTTTGTCGTAGGACGTTGAAAGATAATAAAAATAACAGGCTCTAAATTTGGCAATAGTGATATTGCGCGTTGGAACGGCTTGTTATAAGGATAGGTCGGAAGTCAAACTTGTATGAGAGTACAAGCTTTGACAATCATGAAAACAGACGCACTATTAGACTGACAAAGTAAACACTGGCAAAGTCAAGTTCAAAAAAGAGGAAATAAGTCTAAGAGGACGATAGACGTCATTATTCAAGTCCTTACTCGAATCCAAACTACGCACTCGATCTGTTTCTCTGACCAAGAACTACTCTCACATGTCCACGTGTTTCTACTCACGCTCATAGCTCGGGGCCTGCATAAGCTCAATCAACGCGCATCGCACAATTACCTACACGTGCTGGCAATCTGTACGATATCCTGCAGCCTTAAATGCAAACAGGAGGGATAAATTTCCGCGTGACTTGTTCATATTATATTTACCATGTTCATATTCATTCTGTTTTCACTTCAATGCTAGTCTTTAGCTCTTACTTACTTCCCTTGTTGTTATAGATATGAAGCTTTCAACTGACAGTACAATACGTATGTTTTCCGTTCCGTATCTGGGAATTTAGGCGTAGCCATGGCGACTAGTTGGCTTCTTTGACTGGTTGTAATATATCGTTATAATTCTCTCAATGTTATTGTAATTTAATATGTTATTATTTGTTATAATTATCTCATTATTATTATTTAATATGTCATTATTTGTTATAATTATCTCATTATTATTATTATTTTTTAATATGTCATTATTTGTTATAAATATAAAAGTAAAGTAAAGGAACCCTTTCATACCTCGTGGTATATAGGGCAATACAGTGTTAGGCCTGTATTTTTCATTGACATTCGGCACACGATGGGTGATGTGGTCAGCATCACGCCGGCCGCCTTTACTTCCCAGAGCATGTCTGGTACCCACTTGAGGCTGGTTCGATCTGAGAGCCGTCGCGGTCGGGAAAAATTCCACGCACACTGCGGAAGTTGAACCCAGACCACCAGCCTTGAGAAGCGAGTTCACTAACAACTACGCTACTGCGGCTCTCCTCTTAGTCTCAGATCACATACAAATCACACAGAGTGGTTAACAAGTGGTCGATATAGAGAGGTAGAAGAAGAAGGTTATATGTTAATATGTCATTATTTGCTATGATTCTCTCATTATTATTTAATATGTCATTATTTGCTATGATTCTCTCATTATTTAATATGTCATTATTTGCTATGATTCTCTCATTATTATTTAATATGTCATTATTTGCTATGATTCTCTCATTATTATTTAATATGTCATTATTTGCTATGATTCTCTCATTATTTAATATGTCATTATTTGCTATGATTCTCTCATTATTATTTAATATGTCATTATTCATGATTCTCTCATTATTTAATATGTTATTATTGCTAGATTATCTCATTATTTAATATTATTTAATATGTCATTATTTGCTATGATTCTCTCATTATTATTTAATATGTCATTATTTGCTATGATTCTTTCATTATTATTATTCCACCAACACGTAACCTCTGATCTTTCTTTTTACTCTATCCTAGCTGTTCAAATCCAGGTTGTATCCAGAGAAAATGAAGACACCTGGGTCAAGTTCACAGTGACGATCATGGGCTCATACCAGAAGGGAACTCTAGACCGAACACAAAGAAAAGCGGAGACATATCTCTGGGTACCTAAATCAGATCTGGAATGCAAATGCCCTAAAGTACGGATAGACAGGTTATACCTGGTCGTGGGGAAGTATCGACCCGAAGACAAGCTTCGACCTGGTTTTGTGGTGGACAGGTTGGGTACTGTCTTACGTTGGAAGGATAAGTGGCAAAGACGACTTCGACGCTACCTCAAACAGGAGAGTCGAGGGACATGTTTGTCTTAAATCTTAACCTGTAAACTAGAGTAGAAAAACAGTTACAAATATGAAGATAATAAGATGGATATATATTTTGAGAGTTTGTTGTTTTCTTCACTTTTTAACCCATTCAACCTTACGAGCTGATATAACGGCTCGCGGTATATTTTAACTCTTTCGCTGCTACATACTTTCTGAAGGTTGAGCTAAAAATAGCTACTCTTTGTTTCTAGGTCACAAACGTGAATGTACGAATATAGCAGTGACAGTAGCAATGTATAACGTGTTAATACGTCTTTAGCCCACAGAGGAGAGATAATAACACGTGTTAATGCGTCTTTAGAAGTGAATGGGAAAACGTATATATACGTCCTTAGCAGCTAAAGGGTTAGGATGACGCAAAGCCAGTATACTAGCTATTTTATTATATATTGCAATATATATGCATCCGGGCGTATTGAAAATTATAGAGTGAAAGGGTTAACGGAAAATATTTATCTGATTGCTATTATAAATGATGATAGTGGGATTAAAATAAAATGTCTACAAAAATGTTCAAAATTACTTCGGAGACCTTCGCTACTGATGCTGAGTTCATGAACAGCCGCTGAGATCTTCCAGTGTAAGAAAGAGATCGGAGCACGCATGGTTATTCACCAAAGTGCAATGATGATATTTCTATCAATTATACATTTGGTGTACAAGTAAAACAGTTTTAATGTTCTCAACTGTTTTAAAAAGATGTATATAACTTTTATAGAACTTTGATGCATATGTTTAAACAAAGATGTTAGGTCTGTGTGTAATATGTAAGCATTGATCTTATGTCTTCATGTAATATGTAAGCATTGATCTTATGTCTATGTGTAATATGTAAGCATTGATCTTAGTCTTATGTAATATGAAAGCATTGATCTTATGTCTTCATGTAATATGTAAGCATTGATCTTAGTCTTCATGTAATATGTAAGCATTGATCTTAGGTCTTGTGTAATATGTAATCAAGATCTTAGGTCTGTGTGTAATATGTAAGCACAGATCTTAGGTTTGTGTGTAATATGTAAGCACAGATCTTAGGTCTGTGTGTAATTGTAAGACATATCTTAGGTTTATTGTGATGACTTAATATGTGTAATTGTAATAGAATCTTAGTTATGTGTAATTTGTACTTGATCTTAGGTTTGTGTGTAATATGTAAGCAAAGATCTTAGGTCTGTGTGTAATATGTAAGCATAGATCTTAGTTTGTGTGTGTAAGTACATTGATCTTAGGTTTGTGTGTAATATGTAAGCAAAGATCTTAGTTGTTGTGTAATATGTAAGCATAGATCTTAGTCTGTGTATATGTAAGCATATCTTAGTTATGTGTAATTGTAAGCATTGATCTTAGTTATGTGTGTAATATGTAAGCAAAGATCTTAGTTCTGTGTGTAATATGTAAGCAAAGATCTTAGGTCTGTGTGTAATATGTAAGCATTGATCTTAGTTATGTGTGTAATATGTAAGCATTGATCTTAGTTATGTGTGTAATATGTAAGCAAAGATCTTAGTTCTGTGTGTAATATGTAAGCAAAGATCTTAGGTCTGTGTGTAATATGTAAGCATTGATCATAGTTATGTGTGTATATGTAGCATTGATCTAAGTTCTGTGTAATATGTGCAAGATCTTAGTTCTGTGTGTAATATGTTAGCAAAGATCTTAGTTCTGTGTGTAATATGTTAGCAAAGATCTTATGTTTGTGTGTAATATGTAAGCATTGATCTTTGTTCTGTGTGTAATATGTTAACAAAGATCTTAGGTTTGTGTTTAATATGTAAGCATTGATCTTAGTTCTGTGTGTAATATGTAAGCATAAATCTTAGTTCTGTGTGTAATATGTAAGCATCAATTTTAGTTATGTGTGTAATGTGTAAGCATAAATCTTAGTTCTGTGAGTTATATGTTATAATTAATCTTAGTTCTGTGTGTAATATGTTATCATTAATCTTAGTTATGTGTGTAATATGTAAGCAATAATCTGGGATTTAGTTGTATAACGTATAAGAACATCTTTTACTTTTTCTTAAATAGATGGGTAGTTCAGCCCATTTGTCGGAAATGTAATGAAAAGGGAAGACTTTAGAACACATTGGGACATCGGAAAAATCGAGGGGAGGCGAGACAGAGGAAGATATAGAGAGAACATTGTGAACAGCCTGACTTCATGGCACAGAAGAGTGTCAGATCTGAGATGATAACAAACACTAGGGACAGAGATTTGTGGAGATCCATGATTACCTACGCCAACCAGCACGGCAGCTGATGATGATGAATAGCTGATGATGATGTAAGATATTCAGCATATATATGCAGAGTCAGTGAAAATCTTATACGTTTATAATATATGCCTATTAAAAATAATGAACATAAATTGTGATGAATTCAGGAGAAGTGATGAAATCAGAGAAATGTCTGGTCAACCACTATTAACATCTGTTATTAAAAGAGAAGATGGTGATATATTGGGCATACTCTGAGAAGATGGTGATATATGCCTATTAAAATGATGCATAATTGGGAATCTCAGGAGAAGATGGGAAATTTGGAACTATACTCTTTGAGAAGATGGTGATATATTGGGCATACTCTGAGAAGATGGTGATATATTGGGCATACTCTGAGAAGATGGTGATATATTGGGCATACTCTGAGAAGATGGTGATATATTGGGCATACTCTGAGAAGATGGTGATATATTGGGCATACTCTGAGAAGATGGTGATATGTTGGGCATACTCTGAGAAGATGGTGATATATTGGGCCTACTCTGAGAAGAAATGATCAAAGAATTACAAAGAAGTGATGGAAGTTGGAGCCAACTGGTTCATTGAATAAAAGAACATCTTAGAGGAACAAGTAAACGATCTTTTTGTTGAGAAACTGGAGAAATATTAGACTTAATTGCATATTAGAAAGAAGAAACAAAACTATCATTACTGCCTGTAGTCTTCTTCTTCTTCTTCTTGCGTTCTTCTTTACAACCAATTTAATCACAATTTTGTGATATGTTTGATCTTTGCCAAGAACGTGTATACGTTGCACATTGCATAGACTTCTACACGTTTAGGACACATGCATCCGATTTCAGCCAAACCTCCTTAGTGCCTCTTACGACATGCGTGGCAGGTAACAGTGGTTCTATTCTTTACACCCCAAATTTGGGCCCCGGTAACCACTCGGGCAACTGCCTGTAGTAAAACACGTAATAACAAAGTACTGTAGTTTTACAAATTACAAAAACAATGAGTACTCCCTGTAATACCGCTTTTTAAAGCAGTGTAGGACAGGAGGGACATGAGCATGTGGAATTTAATGGCCGCATGGCTAGTGCAGTCGTCGCGAAACTGGTCAGGTTATGATTTTTCTTGTATGCCCCGACAGAATAAAATCCTTGGCCTTACCGGGGATTGAACATGATTCTTGCCGGTCTTCCCAGCGTGTTCGTAACGCGTTGGACTACGGGTGACTATCCCTCTGTGTGTGCGGGTTCAATTCCGCGGATGGCAGAAAAAGCCACAGATTCCCCAGATTTACGGTGTTCGTGGCACCGAACCGAAGGGTTACGATGTCCATGGCACCGAGCCGAAGAGCTGAATAGCTCAAGTGCTTCTGGATCGGAAAAACCCCCAAAAAAACATGATTCTCCGGCATTGGAGCAGCGCTCTAATCTATTCCGCCAGACAAATTGCCCAGGATAGAACGGTATGGAGAAACTAGCTTGCAGGCCCTATGTAACGTATAACAGTACGATAGGAATATAATATATAAAATAGTAATATACAGTGGCGGCTCGTGATCATTTTTGTTGAGTCCTCGGCCTCTAAACTACTCCTTATACATTATTTTGGTGGACGTAATGAAGCCGCCCTGGTATATATATATATATATATATATATATATATATATATATATATATATATATATATATATGTATATGGAAAATGACTAAAGATATAGAAAGCAAGTTGAATGCATTTGAAAATAGATGTCTGCAAAAATAATGAATATAAATGGAACGAATTCAGAAGTGATGAAATCAGAGACATGTCTGGTCAACCACTAGTGACAACTGTTATAAGAAGAGAAGATGGAGATATGTTGGGCACACCTTGAGGAGAAATGATCAACGAATATCAAAGCAGGCATTGAAGTGGGATGCAAAGTGTTCAAGAAGAGAGGTTGACCTAAGGAGACCCTGAAACGAACTTTGCTGAGAGAGGCAGGAAATATCGGTCTCAGTTCCATGGAGGAGATTGAGCGAGTTGCCCAGGATAGAGCGGTATGGAGAAATTACTTGCAGGCCCTATGTAACGTATAACGGTACGAGAGGAATTATTATATTATTATAAATATATATATCTATATATATATATATATATAAATATATGTGTGTGTGTGTAATATATAATATCTGCAATGTATACAAGTAAGTATGGATGTATATATATGCACATGTAATATGTAGGTAATGGTCTTGTGGGGCGAGCTTGAAGGGGCCAGGTGTTCAGCTGGTGTGCAGAAAAAACGCTTTAAATGTACCCTTAAAGTGTCTCTTAAATGCTTCGATATAGACACCACGTGTTGGGAATCCTTGGCGCAAGATCGCCACATGTGGCGCTATAAGAACACAAGAGGAACCCGCGTAGTTGAGAACCGTTGTGCCGTTGAGGCACAGAGTAAACGAGCTGCGCGAAAAGACAGAACACACAACACCCATGTCTAATCTTGATCATGGATTCTAGGATTGGACTCCTAGTCACCTCCGCACACACCAGAGAGGTGCAATATGAGGCGGAGGTCTCAATACATGTCTGAGGCGGGTGTTATCATCGCTTGCGATGGGTGGCTATTATTATCTTATTAACTCTTTCATGCATGCATTTTTGGGATGAATATCGTCTTGTTCCACATCTTGACCACACAGTAGAAGTACAAGTTCATTTACGACACTGGCAACAGACACACCGTCCACATCTAGTTCCTAGCAGTGTACTGAATGCGCCAGAGGTCACGAAACACGGATGTGTAGCTATGAAACGAACAAATAGTAGTTTTCCACTACAGTGGACACTATGTGTGAGAGGGTTAATGGTCTTGTATGTATGCATGTAATGTTTAAGACTGTCAATGCGTACCTGTAAGCTGCGAATACCGTATATATATATATAACATAGAACATGGACAGCCTACTCAAGACACGAGAGGAGACTTAACATCTTTCACCTTCGATGTCTCCGCAAGATTATGAACATCAGGTGGTACGACAAGATAACCAACTCTGAAGTACTGTAACATACAAACCTGCCTTCCATCATGGACATGCTCAGCAGTAGACGACTAAGATGGTTGGGGCATGTGAGAAGAATGGAAACTTATCGCATACCAAAACAAATGTTGTTCTGTGAACTTTCGGAGGAAGAGGCACCAGGGCAGACCACTGCTCAGATATAAAGATGTCTGCAAAGCCTCAATGAAAAATTTTCTATAGGTCCCATCACATGGGAAGGACTAGCTGATGACAGAGTTGTGTGGAAAGCCAAATTACGAAAGGGTGCAGAATCTTTTGAGAAGAGACTTATGTACGAGCTGAACAACAAGAGAAAAAAGCGAAAACTCAAAAGTTGTCACAGTAAAACACTTGCCAATTGACCGTCTGTAAAGTCGAAAAAGGCCATATATAGTACCATAGAAATGGACAGTAGAAGCGAAGAAAACAAATGTGGAGGTTTTAAATCAGGTCTGCAGACAAAGAAACCTTATCAAAAGAATAAGAATCCGACAATCAAGGTTTTTCGGGCATATAATGCGAAGAGAAGGTTTAGAACATTTGGTGACAACAGGTAAAGTTCAGGAAAGAAGAGATCGTGGAAGATAGAGAGAGAAGATGCTGGATGACCTGACATCATGGTTCGACACAAGATCGACGTCAGAACTGATTACATGCACCAAGCAGAGAGAGAGAGTTGTGGAAAGACATGATCGCCTAAGCCGGCAGGCATGGCACTTGATTGATTGATATATATATATATGTATGTAATATAAATACTTTTTTATATACATGTAATACAAAAGTTCCTTTAAAAGTCTAATATTTGCTTTCATCTTGGTGAACAAGGGCGCACTCTGGTTGGGGCGGGGCGCCGTCCTAGTGCGCACTAACACGACTGCGCCGCTGATATGGAGTAATAGTAATTTAAGACTTGGTGATCTCTCAGTCTATACTTGAAGGGTCTCTGTGGTAGCGTGGAGGTATGGTTCACTCTCTCCAAGGTTCGTTTCCCCTAGGATGATTGGAATACTTGTATGTTATATGTATACATGTAATATATAAGTTCCTTTACTTGGGGAACCAAAATTACAAGTACAACTGAAGTCGAAGTAAAGCTCGCCTGAATGGCGAAAGAAACTGGTAATAAAGAAAGCAAGTCTTCACAAAAAAATCAGTCAGATGCTTTTTATTAGATGCCATGACTATGCCTGAACTCATAGCGAGCGAGAGAGAACAGAAAAACAATATATATGTAAATACATTATATGTGTAGATGTAATATGTAAGCAAATACATTATATGTACACATGTATTATATTATGTAAGTTGAAAACGTTAGTGTTTATTAATAATATGTTTATCAAAGATGTTATTACATGCAGTGATGTCAATTATATTTATATATTATGAATATTAGCTTTTGTGCGTTAAGCTTCTTCCTCTTCTTCTTCTTTTCAACTCTCAACGGAGCACAGGTCTGTAACAAACTTCTTCCAGCTCTTCCTCTCTCTTGCCATCCCTTCCAATTCTTTCCATGTTTTACCTATCCTTTTAATATCAGCCTTCAGTTCTTTTCTCCGGGTATGTCTAGGCCTTCCCCCACTACTCTTTCCCTGCGGGTTCCAAAACAGTGCCTGTCTTGCAATGCTTCCGGTCAGTCTTCTCAATATGTGTCCTATCCATCGCCAGTGTCTGTCCGCTAAAGCTTACATCATAATTAATTAGACATGTCTCTCTCTCTGTTGCTGTCACATCATAGTTCGTTGTAGTTAGTTTACTATATTTAAAGTAAAACTATGCCACATATCTTAGCTGTGCTGGTTTGGGAAAACACATCTTTGTGACAACTTTTATAGTACCACAAAATTGGAAGATAGGGTTTAAAGGGGTTGTAAAGCCGAAGGATTGACTTCATTGCACCGGGTTTTACCTCATATGGCTCGGTCCTCTCTGCAGAAATGGCACGCCACCTGCCGAGAGTATTGCATAAAGCACGAACTCTGTAGCTCCAACAACAATCCTAGGGTCTCTGTAAAAACTGCATTCGTGAACAGAACATCGCGGTCCGGATTCGAACCCACGACCTTCGACTCGCAAGACAAAGGGCATAACCCCTTAGTCACAGAGACCCCCACCCCCAATTGGAAGGTAGCAGCGAAGAAACTATTAAACTTCACGGAATTTCAAGCTTTACTTTACCGGATTTCATTCCTGTATTTCTTTATTAAAGCTTGACATGGTTCCACGCCCCGTGTGTTGCTGGTGCCCACAGGCAGAGCAAAGAATAGTAGCACTGGGACCTACAAGGCATGTCGTAAGAGGTGAATGTGGTAGGAGCCTAGGGAAGCTACCCTAGTAAATACAAACGTATCAGAAATCGGATGTGCTGACCTACTTGTAAGTGCATAACTGACACAACGCACAATTGTTCTTAGGCTCAGATCACATACAAATCACAAAGAGTGGTTAACAAGTTGTCGACGTGGAACGTTCAAAGACGGCATGGTTCCAGATTTGTCTTGATTTCTCAAGCTTCAAATCTTTGTTGTGTATCTTGTGTATCATTCAGTAAATATCTTTGATGCGTAGCTTATGTATCTATGAGTAAATATCTTTCTTATGTAACTTGTGTATCATTGAGTAAAATTCTTTGTAATATAATTTGTGTATCATTGAGTAAATATCTTTCTTACGTAACTTGTGTATTATTGAGTAAAATTCTTTGTAATATAATTTGTGTATCATTGAGTAAATATCTTTCTTACGTAACTTGTGTATCATTGAGTAAATATCTTTGTTATATAACTTGTGTATCATTGAGTACATATCTTTGTTGTGTAACTTGTGTATCATTGAGTAAATATCTTTGTTACATAACTTGTGTATCATTGAGTAAATATCTTTGTTGGGTAACTTGTGTATCATTGAGTACATATCTTTGTTGTGTAACTTGTGTATCATTGAGTACATATCTTTGTTGTGTAACCCGTGTATCATTGAGTAAATATCTTTGTTGTGTATCATTGAGTACACATCTTTGTTATGTAACGTGTGTATCATTGAGGAATTCAGTAACAGAAAGCTTACAATGGCAGACCTGGTGATGAGTTCGGCCCACTACCCCCTTTAACTTCCCTAACTCTAAGATTGAGAAATTGATGTATATGACCATCATCATTGCACTTCGGTGAATAACCATGTGTGATCCGATCTCTTTCTTACACAGGGGGATCTCAGCGGCAGTGCACGCACAACCTAGCACCGGCGAGGGTTCCCGATGTAATTTTGAAGATGGTGAAGATACTTTGTCCACAGTAAACATGGTCTTCTGCAACAGAACATCAGGAAAGAAGGCGAGAGGAAGATCACGAAAAAGATGGTTAGATGGTATAGCAGAATCCTGTCAAATAACATAAATAATAAATCATTATAAATATCACATAAATAATTAAAAAATAACAATCGCCAAAAGCCACCAGAACAGCGCAAGACAAAAACAGAAAACCATGACACTGGGCAACAACCCGGTAACAGTGTGACGACAAAAGCCACCAGAACAGCGCAAGACAAAAACAGAAAACCATGACACTGGGCAACAACCCGGTAACAGTGTGACGACAAAAGCCACCAGAACAGCGCAAGACAAAAACAGAAAACCATGACACTGGGCAACAACCCGGTAACAGTGTGACGACAAAAGCCACCAGAACAGCGCAAGACAAAAACAGAAAACCATGACACTGGGCAACAACCCGGTAACAGTGTGACGACAAAAGCCACCAGAACAGCGCAAGACAAAACAGAAAACCATGACACTGGGCAACAACCCGGTAACAGTGTGACGACAAAAGCACCAGAACAGCGCAAGACAAAACGAAAACCAGTGACGACTGGGCAACAACCCGGTAACAGTGTGACGACAAAGCCACCAGAACAGCGCAGACAAAAAGAAACCATGACACTGGGCAACAACCTGGTAACAGTGTGACGACAAAAGCCACCAGAACAGCGCAAGACAGAAAACCATGACACTGGGCAACAACCCGGTAACAGTGTGATGACACTGGGCAACAACCCGGTAACAGTGTGACGACATTGAGCAACAACCCGGTAACAGTGTGACGACACTGGGCAGCAACCCGGTAACAGTGTGACGACACTGGGCAGCAACCCGGTAACAGTGTGACGACACTGGGCAACAACCCGGTAACAGTGTGACGACACTGGGCAACAACCGGTAACAGTGTGACGACACTGGGCAACAACCTGGTAACAGTGTGACGACACTGGGCAACAACCCGGTAACAGTGTGACGACACTGGGCAACAACCCGGTAACAGTGTGACGACACTGGGCAACAACCCGGTAACAGTGTGACCACAAAAGAAAAAGAAGATATTTTGTAAGAATTTTTATTTCTAATCTTGCTAATGAATTTTGACCAGGCAGCGGCTTTCCAGCCTGCTCTTTTCAGAAAGTATAAATATTAATCTTCAGCCAGGTGACTAGACCATCGAGTTACCGGGAATTGAACACCGTTGACTAGTCAGACTAATATGAGTTCCATGATTAAAGTCCTGCAGTAACACTCATGGACATACATTACAGCCTAACTGACAGAGGATTCTCTTCTTGTCGATCTTCTTTTTAGCCATTTTGATCATTCTTATTGTGATATATAATATATAGCCGTCCATCGCAAGCGATGATGACAACAATCTCAGACGTGTGCTGTTGCACCTCTCTGGTGTGTGCGGAGGTGACTGTAGAGTCAATCCTAGAACAGAATCCCCGACCACAGGTGGTGCATACATGATCAAGGTTAGACATATGCGTGTTGTGTGCTCTTGTCTTTTCGCGCTGCTCATTTTCTCTGTGACTCAACAATACGATGATTCTCAGCTATTCGGGTTCCTCTTTTGTTGTTACAGCGCCACATTCGGCGATCTTGCGCAAGGATTCCCAGCACGTATTGTCTATATCGAAGCATTTCAGAGACACTTTAAGAGTGTCTTTAAAGCGTTTTTCTGTCCACCAGCTAAACGTCTGCCCCCTTCAAGCTCGCCATACATCAACTGTTTTGGGATGCGTTTATCAGGCATTCGAGCAACGTGACCGACCCATCTCAGTTGGGCCTTCTGCAACAGGGTGTTGACGCTTGGGATCTTTGCTCTTGTGAGGACTTCGCTGTCTGGAATTTTGTCCTGCCAGTTTATTTTTAGTATTCTGCGTAGACAGCTTGTGTGGAAATGGTTTAATTTTCTTGCGTGTCTGCTTACACTGTCCATGTCTCGCTTGCGTATAGCAGCGTGGTTAGCACTATGGCCTGGTAAACTTTCAGCTTTAAACAGCCTTTGACAAGAACGGTTTTTTACGTCACATTTTCAGTACCATTTGGAGCTTTGGTGCTTATCCTTCGGCGATGTGTCCGATTTCAGCCACCGTTTACTATGTTAGCTCTCAGTCAGCCTTTGGCTGTCCCAGCCGACCTGCAAGACAGCAGGTTTGGCCGAGGATTGAAAGTGACCGTCTACTGCTACAGTAGAGAGCATCTTCAGGGTGACCAGGAGGACTGACATAATGAGCAGGCATTTATACTTGTTACATACTTATTCCTCTCCCCTTCTCGTGAAGCATGGGGTCTCAACAGTTGTTTGCCACTTTTCTCGGCCTCTAACTGTTTTCTTTATGACATCCCAGGATAGCTCAGCATTCTTCAACTCCTCAGAAGACTCCATGTTCTGGTCTGTTTAGGACGTCCCTTTTCAGTTTTCCCTGGGGACTCCACTCAAGTGCTTGTCTAGTGACACTCGACTGTCTTCCTTAGGGTATGCCAGACACATCGCCATTTTTTCATTCTAACCTGGTTATCATGGGTTACTGTCATGTAATTATCAACAGGTCTTCTTTTGAAACTCTATCATACTATCTCAGTCTGAGAATACACAGAAGACATCCGTTGATAAATGTCTAAATCTTATTTGTATTTAACTTTGTGACTCGCCATGTTTCCAAGCCATAAGCAACACAGATTTCACATTTGCGATGAATATCCTGAGCTTTATTTTAGTGGAGATGTCTGTAGATGTCCACATTGTATATGTAGCACAAATACTAGTACACCAGGATATAGCATATAATAGGATAAGGGATCTCTATGGTAAAGGAGTTAAGATATTTGCCTGGCGTTCTGGAGGATGTGGTTTCGAAACCGGACAGTCACATGTACAATTTGTTCATGAGTTCCATACCTTCTTCTACTCTTAACGCCTCTTGAAGCATAAAGCACCAACATATTTCCTCCAAACCGATATGTCTTGAGCAAGCCAGTTTAGTTCCTTCCAGGTCTTTCACGCCTCCTCTCTTTCTTTGTCTACATTTCGTCTCCATGTCTCTCTAGGTCGCCTCCTACCTCTCTTGCCTCCTAGATTTCATTTCAAAGTCACATGTGGTTGTCTGGACTTCTACACACTTAATGTATGTCCCAACCACTTACACACGTTTTATTTCATCGATACTGTTGATGCCTGTGCGCCGGGTGATCTCAGTAATTTGTATTCTCTGGTCCCAGCGAATTCTTCAGAGACACTTTCCCTCAAATCCTTTTTTTCTTATTCGAACCCTCCTTATCGACCACTTGTCAATACCACTCTGTGTGATTTGTATGCGATATGAGCCTAAGAGCGATTGTACGTTGCGCCAGTTGCGCAAGTACAAGTAGACCAGCACATCCAATTTCTGCGTTGTTTTTTATTTACTAGGGTACAATCCCTAGGGCCTACATCATTCGCCTCTTACGACATGCATTGTAGGTTTGCAGTGTTACTATTCTTTGCTTCCCTTGCGAGCCCAGACCCAACACGGGCGAAATCTCAAAGCCTCTTATGCAACTGTCTGTCTTGATACTTGTTTTCCATATCTCTGAGCTACTGTGTTCTTGTTTTGTGTAACATTTTTCGGCAGATGGTGTGCCATTTCTGCCGACAGGGGCGAGTTATATAGGAAACACGGTGCAATGAAGTCAATCTTTTGCCTTTAGACGTTGTTTTTTAAATATGATAAAGATATGAGTTGTTAAATGCCTCACAGTTCTTGACATTTCTATTAGGAAGAGAGCTAACCACTTCATTGTCATCAGTTCCCGTCGGTCTCATTATGTCAAGTAAGAGTGCAGAAGACAGGAACAACAAGCTGCTCGCTAAAATGAGCAGTTTTTTTTCTGCCTTGTTTCTGTAGCTGTTTGCTTTTATACAGTGCCACATCACCGGTCCCACGCCCTTCCGCTCTTAGCCTTCTTTTGCGACATGTGAGAACAGACAGTGGTTCTCCCTCTCTCTCTCTCTCTCCCTCTCTCTCTCTCTCTCTCCCCTCTCTCTCTCCTCTCTCTCTCTCTCCTCTCTCTCTCCTCTCCTCTCTCTCTCTCTCTCTCTCTCATGATCTTTCTTTTGGCCATTTTGATCATTCTTATTATGATATATAAACAGCCTTTGCCAAGAACGTAATTTTACGTCACATCGTCCGGTTTCAGCCCGCGTTTACTGGGTTTCGCTCTCCGTCAGCCTTTAGCTGTCCCCAGCCTACCTGCAAGGCAACAGATTACAGTGGTTCTATTCTTCGATACTCCGAAAACCAAAAAAGGGAAATTACTAGTTAACGATCTCTCTAACTTTCCTTACATAACTAAACAAATCTGAGTTACATTTACAGCAGAATCGACTTACACAGAGAAGCTATCTTTTTTTCTATTCTCCCAATAAGACTGCTTTCTAAACACTGGAATTAGATCTGAAGAGGAAATTCTATTTCTGAAAATATTTTGGACTGTACAATTTTCATGGCGATGTTTATAATTTATTTGTTGTAGGGAAAAAAATACATGTAATAACATCCTTGATTAAACAAAGTTCTTTTGTTCACATCTATTTTATTTCTATTTCATGTTTGATTCTTTGTATCTGATTCTCCTTCTTCTTCTTTGCGTTCGTTCTTTACGACCAATTTTAATCATTCTTTGTGATATGTTTTATCTTTTCCATGAACGTGTATACGTTGCACATTGGTTTGGTAGGCCCCTAAACGTATAGACTTTTACACGTTTAGGACACATGCATCTAATTTCAGCCAAACCTTACGACATGCGGGTCAGATAACAGTGGTTCTATTCTTTGCACCCCAAATTTGGGCCCGGTAACCACTCGGGCGGTATCTGATTCTATTTTACTAAGTTTTGGGGAAACCTGACAGACCTGAAGCTGATTGACTGGCCAGTATGTGGCCCACAGTATATTAGGCGCATGACTAGAGATCGAGGAAGAAAAAGAATTCCATGTTCGCATTTATCAGGTCTCCGTCACACACGATTTTTCATTCCTTTTATTTACTAGAGTAGCTTCTCTAGGTCCCTATCTCAGTCGCTTCTTACGACATGCTTTGTAGGTCGCAGCGTTACAATTCATTTCTCCCAATGCGGGCAACAAACGGGCGTCGATGATAATCAAACTTTAAAGCATCTGGTCTAAAAAAAAGCACACACACACACAAGGACAATATATTTTGGAGGAAAGGCTCTAGTTTAACACACTCAAAGCTTGTCTTGAATTTTAGCATAATGTTAATCATTAAAACACTCAGATTAATCGTTAACCGTGTCATTTTGTTGTCACAAAGAATGGATACTGATTTGGCTACGGAATCTAACGGAAAAACGAGAGCATAAATTGACTTTGAAATGAGGGTTCTAATCCAGGAATTACAGGAGACTTTCTTGCAAACAATGCCCCGATTTAAGCGGGCAGAAGTATGGACAGAGCCGATGTCATCAATGCGGTACGCTCTCATTAATGTGATATGGACGAGTCTCAGACACTGGAACGAGTGCGAGAATTAGAAGTTAATTTGAACATGCCAAACAGTGTCGTCTTCGTGGTAGAGAGAGAAGGTATACTAATCAACTTCTCATGGGCACGGTGAGCAATGGACTTAAGGATGGCTGCGCCCGTCTGCCCAGCGTGTTCGTAGCGCGTTGGACTACGGGTGACTATCCCTCTGTGTGCGCGGGTTCAATTCCGCGGGATGGCAGAAAAAGACACAGATTCCCCAGATTTACGGTGTTCGTGGCACCGAACCGAAGGTTACGATGTCCATGGCACCGAGCCGAAGAGCTGAAAAGCTCAAGTGCTTCTGGATCGGTTGAAAAAAAAAAATGATGGCTGCTGCAGCGAAGGAGGGTCTCTGTGGCTAAGTGGTTACGCCCTTTGCCTTGTGGGTCGAAGGTCGTGGGTTCGAATCCGGACAGCGTCGTTCTGTTCACGGGGCAGTTTTTCCAGAGATCCTATGATTATTGCTGGAGCTACGGGTTCGTGCTTTGTGCAATACTCTCGACATGTGGCGTGCCATTTCTGCGGAGAAGGACCTAGCCATATTGGGTAAAACCCCGTGTAATGAAGTCAATCCTTCGGTTTTAAAACCCTTTTATACAGAGTACGCATGGGAATGCCCAATGTGCCATGACGTCGATCGCGTAAAATAGCAAAAGTGGAGTTTCAAAGGATGCTGGATGGATAGTACAATTCTAACCTCATAAGTCCCGTGCTGGTTGCTACAGATCAGCGGTTCTCAGCCTATGTATTAGTAATTTTCTACCGGAGTGGATAAGGAAAACAGCATTCCTGCTGTTAGTTCCCATGTTAAATCATCATCATCATCAGTCTCCACATCGAAGGTTGGCTGCAATGAATCTCCAGCACCCTCTGTCTTTCGCCTTGGTGTTGCACACTGCCAGACTGTAACCTGTCCATTTCTTAAAGTTTCCCTCCCACTTATCTCTCGGTCTTCCTCTTGCTCTTCCCCCTCAACTTTCCCCTCTAGTAAATGTTTTAGCATGGTGTCATGTCTTTTTATGTACCCACAAATGTTAGTCCCCTATAGCCTTTTCAGACATTATGGTATGAAGTATTTTTCACTTCACATTTCTAGTTTCTAGTATGTAGGTAGGCCAATTCTTGTTCTCATGTGTGAAACGTTGAGTGTTACATGCAGTAGTAACTCAAGGCTATTTTGAATCTCTAGAAAGTATAACGGTATAAGACATGGCTCTAGTAACGTATACGTTAAAGCATTTTGATCTCTATGTAACGTATAACAGTATAAGAGAACTATATTGCAGTCTCTATGTAACGTATAACGGTATAAGAGAACTATATTGAAGTCTCTATGTAACGTATAACGGTATAAGATAACTATATTGAAGTCTCTATGTAACGTATAACAGTATAAGAGAACTATATTGCAGTCTCTATGTAACGTATAACGGTATAAGAGAACTATATTGAAGTCTCTATGTAACGTATAACGGTATAAGAGAACTATATTGAAGTCTCTATGTAACGTATAACGGTATAAGAGGACTATATTGCAGTCTCTATGTAACGTATAACGGTATAAGAGGACTATATTGAAGTCTCTATGTAACGTATACCGGTATAAGAGGACTATATTGAAGTCTCTATGTAACGTATAACAGTATAAGAGAACTATATTGAAGTATCTATGTAACGTAGAGGTTAGTTGTTCACCTCTCGTGCAAAAGGCACTCGGTTGATTCCCTCGTGGATTCATCTGGATATTTTTTCAGAGATCTCTGATCTCAGTGTAGGTGAGATCGAGTTCCTAGTCCTATCGGAGACGGACGATAAAACGTAGGTCCCGTGTTCAATTTGAGCACGTAAAAGAACCATTAGCAGATCAAAATCGAGTAGAACAGGCTGGAAAGCCGCTGACCTGACAACACTCATTTGATAGATTAAAAATAACATTCTGACAAAATATCTTCATCATCTTAAATAATTACATTAGGGACCCTCGCCGGTGCTACGGAGTTCGTACACTGCAGCCGAGATCTTCCTGTGTAAGAAAGAGATCGGAACACATGGTTACTCACTGAAGTGCAATATGATGGTTCTATCCAATCAATCAAACAAACAAATAGTGTAACCATAGATTCCCAAACTTTTTCGGCCCACCGCCCACTTTGCACGACATAAACTTTGTAACGCCCCCCATTTGCAGTCTAAACTACGCCCCCCACCACCCATTTCATGCATAAATTTTCTCTCGACCCATAGAAAATTTTAAGTCATTATACATTTCGCACATACATGCTCAATTTCTCTACATGAATTTATATATATTTCTGAACATAGAAAAATTGGATGACAAAATGGATCGTGTAAGACGGACAAGATGAATTTGAATGTAGAATTCAAATTTTTAATGATTATCGCAAAATCACGAAAATAATTTATTTTAAAATATTTAAGATTAATTTTTTTTTAGGAGACATCGACCGCTAATCGTCTGAACACCTCCAAAATTATTTGGAACCTAATACCACAGTGCCCATCTCCCCTCCTCCCTAGAGCGTTTCAGCCCCCCTCCCCCACCCACTGAGGAGGTACCGCCCACTACGGAAATGCTGCTGTACATCAACCAGTGAACTACACCAGGGGAAATAATTCATTAAATTTATTGTATTTAAGAAGAACGTTGAAATCGAATGATTACTGTCCCTAGTTCAAAATTTTTAAAATTAAGAACATTTTCTTCAAACGATTCATATCGACTACTTGTTAAACCACTCTTTGTTATATGTATGTGATCTGAGCCTAGGAACGATTGTAATTTGCCATGCGCCTACAAGTAGGCCTGCACATTCTATTTCTGCAACGCTTTTTATTTACTAGGGTAGCTTTCCTAGGCCCCTTCCTTAGTCGCCTCTTACGACATGCCTTGTAGGTCGCAGTGTTACTATTCTTTGCTCCTTTGCGAGCCCCAGCAATACACGAGCGGAGTACCCACTTGATTGCAGTTAAAGAGTGGGAGCATCATTAAATGTCAAATCGCAAAATAAAACTCCTTAAACAAACTCCGAGCGCTCTTTTTCGAAAGATTTATGACGCTCGAAGTTTTAAACGTTTTCACTTTCACTATAACTGTGCCCACCGTTGTGGCACTTCCAGGTCAGGCGCAATTTTAATATATTGTATAACGGTGCAAGATTAATATAATAATATTACATGCTGTGGGTTCCTGTGTCAGATTGATTAATCAGTCTTATTATTCTTCCTCTGAGATGCACAGTCACGCTCGTACACTAGAGGAAGGTTTTAAGAGTTATTAAGCCGAAGGATTGACTTCATTGCACCGGGTTTTACCCCATATGGCTCTGTCCTCTCCGCAGAAATGGCACGTCACCTGCCGAGAGTATTGCACAAAGCACGAACTCCGTAGCTCCAGCAACAATCCTAGGGGTCTTTGGAGAAAACTGCACTCGTGACCAGAACGGCGCGGTCCGGTTCGAACCCACGACCTTCGACTCACAAGGCAAAGGGCTTAGCCACAGAGATCCCCACACTAGAGGAGGAATCTTTGATTATGTTAGGAAATATATATGTTTGTAATTATCTTGTTCATCGAGGAGGGGTCCTTGTGTAAAGTATGAAAGAAGAAGAGCACTTTGTAAGTATGAAAGAAGAAGAGCACTTTGTAATTTTGAAAGGGAGGGGTAGCTCTTTGTAAATAAAAACAAAAAGGCCCTTTGTAATTGTGAAAAGGGGTCCCTTTATAAGTATGAAGGGAGGAGGGAGGGGCTCTACAAGCACAAACAGGAGGACCCTTTGTAATTATGAAAGATGGGTTTCTTTGTAAGAATAAAAGGAGGGTCTTTTGTGTGAAAGAAGGGGCCCTTTGTAAGAGTAAAAGGAGGGGCTCTGTAAGTGTAAAAGGAGGGGCTCTTTGTAATTGTTAAAGAAGGGGCCCTTTGTAAGAGTAAAAGGAGGGGCTCTGTGTAAGTGTAAAAGGAGGGGTTCTTTGTAATTGTAAAAAGATAAAAGGAGAAAATGAGAAAACGATAAGGAAGACGAATACCAACCAATAAAATGAAAAAGAAAATAATAAACAATGCGGCATTAGAAGAAACATAATTAATTTTTGAACACATTAACAAAAAGATTATTATGCCAGTTATGCAATTCATAAAAGAACTACAGATTAAATGGTTTGGACACCTGACCAGAATGCCCTGGTATCGCCTACCACAGAGAGCCACACAGAAAAAGTATAATGAGTAAAAGCAAGAGGAAGACCACGCAAAGATGGAGCGACGGCATCAAGAACAGCCTTACGAACATGAATATCAGATTACAAAGTGCCTTAAAACAAGCACATATAAGATCACTACGTTTCACCTCCAACACTTCTATAAAGAAGTAAATGGTGGAAAAGAAGAAGAACAAGCACACACAAGATCACTACGTTTCACCCCAACACTTCTATAAAGAAGAACATAGTATAAGAGAAGAACAAGCACACACAAGATCACTACGTTTCACCCCAACACTTCTATAAAAAGTAAATAGTGGAAGAGAAGAGCAAACACACACAAGATCACTACGTTTCACCCCAACACTTCTATAAAGAAGTAAATAGTGGAAGAGAAGAACAAGCACACACAAGATCACTACGTTTCACCCCCAACACTTCTATAAAGAAGTAAATAGTGGAAGAGAAGAGCAAACACACACAAGATCACTACGTTTCACCCCCAACACTTCTATGAAGAAGTAAATAGTGGAAGAGAAGAACAAGCACACACAAGATCACTACGTTTCACCCAACACTTCATAAAGAAGACATAGTGGAAGAAAGAAAACACGTTCCCAACACTTCTATAAAGAAGTCAATGGTGGAAGAAAGAATAAGAACAAAAATATGTGAGAGTAGACATAGAAAACTAATACTCCCACAACACGGTATGATCGACTTCATGACCTATGGCCCTGAAGAGTCCATTCTGTTCCCCTTTGATATAACACCCATTTATTCCTTTGATTGTGAGAACAGAAGAACTTCTTGGTTCCAGTTGAAAGGGCTCTGGACTGTCTCCATCGGAAATAATAGATGCATCATCTGCCAGTCTCCAGTATTTGTTGTTGGTTCCTGAAAGATAAACATTGAAAGTTTATGATATTTCAAATCAAAGTTTTTATGTGATAGTTCAGAAAAAAACTGGGAACCAGCTGTAACTCAGTATGTTCATCTAGTGTAGTAGTTCTCAAACTGTGGGTCACGATCCCTTTGTGGGTCGAACGACCATTTCACAGTGGTCACCTAAGACCATCGGAAAACACATATTTATCATAATTAGAAATAAATATTGTTACATAATTTTATGGTTGGGGGCAGTGGCGGCTCGTCATTAAGGGCCAGAATGGCCGTGCCCCACCAAAAATAATGTGTAACGTGTATTTATTATTTATTAAATTAAAATATAACCTAACCCAAAGCCATGATTTTCCCGAAATTTGTGTCTGGCCCCACCAGCAAAAACGATCACTAGCCGCCACTGGTTGGGGGTTCACCACAACATGAGGAACTGTATGAAAGGGTCGCGGTATTAGGAAGATTGAGAACCACTGCTCTAGTGATATGTTATCATTTTCATACAGGTGATACACCTATGTCAGTACATTTAGACAGGAGATACACCTGTGTCATTACTTTTAGACAGATTATACACATGTGTCATTACTTTTAGACAGAAAGACAGTATACACCGTGTGTCATTACATTTAGACAGGTTATACACTCTGTGTCATTACTTTTAGACAGGTGATATCGCCCGAGTGGTTACCGGGGCCCAAATTTGGGGTGTAAAGAATAGAACCATTGTTACCTGCCACGCATGTCGTAAGAGGCGACTAAAGAGGTTTGGATGAAATCGGATGCATGTGTCCTAAACGTGTAGAAGTCTATGCGTTTAGGGGCCTACCAAACCAATATGCAACGTATACACGTTCTTGGCAAAGATCAAACATATCATAAAGAGTGATTAAAATTGGTCGTAAAGAACGAACGAAAAGAAGAAGAAGAAGACAGGTGATACACCTGTGTTATTACTTTTAGACAGGTGGCACACAGGTGTCATCACTTCCCCATATTTCTCTGTGGTGTAATGGTTAGGTGCCCGCTTCTTGTGCCAAATGTCCCCGGTGACAACCTCGTGGAGCCATTGGGGTATTTTTCCAGAGATCCCTGATCTCAGTGTAGGTGATATTGAGTTTCTAGTCCTATCGGAGACGGACGATACAACGTAGGTTCCATGTTCAATTTGAGCACGTAAAAGAATCCTTGGCTGTTCCAAATCGAAAAGAGCAAGCTGGAAAGCCACTGCCAGGGTAACATTCATTAGTTAAAAAATTAAAAACAAAATCCTTACAAAAGTTCTTCACTATCTTCAAAATTACACAATGGACCCTCGCCGGTGCTACAGAGCTCGTTCACTGGCAGATGAGATCTTCCTGTGTGAGAATAGAGATCGGAGCACACATGATTAATCCCCGATGTGCAATGATGGTGTTCCTATCAATTAAACAATCGATCAATCAGTGACACACCTGAGCTATCCCTTTCCCATATGTGACACACCTGAGTACTCACTTCTTCATTTGCGACACACCTGAGCTGTTACTACTAAACATGTGTCGCACCTGGTGTAGCTGAGAATCGTCCTACTGATGAGGCACGGAGAAAACGAGCCACGCTATAAGATAGAAATAACAACATCCCAATGTCTAACTGACCATGTCTGTAATCATCTAGGGTAGGGGATTGCGGTCCATGACTGGACTCTACAGTCATCTCTGCACACACCAGAAAGGTGAAATAACACAGATCTGATGATGTTGTCATCACCGCTTGCAATGTACAATATTATTACGACTTTTACCTCTGACGTCAGAGAAGGCGCGCCTAAGGAAACCTGGCCTCCACGCAAAATTAAGTCAGAAGCGCCATACCAAACGCCGTGACTATGTCTGAATTCATACCGGTCGAACCGGAAAAGAATTCCTACTTTGTTGGAAAAAACCCCAAAAAACCTGTTAAATCGTATCCTTCTTCTTCAGCGAACCCTACATATCGACCACTTATTAAACCACTCTTTGTGGTTTGTATGTGATCTGAGCCTAAGAACGGTTGTGCGTTGTGACAAGTTATGCACATATTGATGCCTAGGCCAGCACATCCGATTTCTTGTCATCTTTTTATTTACTAGGGCAGCATTCTCTAGAACTGTGGAACAGTTGGGCTTGCCACTTGGACGTAATTTTGCTAGAATAGGATGATCGGCGTCCGAAAAGTATCGCCTTTAGCCAATGTTTGGGTTTATACCAGTCAACCTTTAAATTATCGGCCTTACTTTTCTATCCACTGAGAGTTTATTCCAGAATAGGAGTATTCTCAGCCGCTTCGGGGCGGCTGTCGGCACTTGACAATTTGCAATGTCTGATCTCCATTTTCCCTGTCCCCGGGAATCACTGGACTGGGGCTGCGCACAGATATTCTAGATGGTATTTCATTCGGCGCTAGCTACGCAACTGAGATTTTGCGCTCGCCACTATCACCCACCCCAGTTCTTCCAGTGATGTTATTCAAGTCAAGAAGTTGACCTTATAAATTTAATGACTGTTTCTCAAGTATAAAACAAGATATATGTTATTTACCCTTCAAGAAATAGTGTCCATCGTTGCTAGGTTCCACATAGATGATCTCATAGTTTGCTCTGCTACACATCACCTCTGGCTTGGACGTAGATCTTAGACCCACAAATCCATATTCATTTCTCAGCAAGAGTAACGGCCGGTTGATGATTCTAGGGTAAAACTTCTCCTTGTTGGTCACCGAATCACTGACAGCCATCAACTGACCAGTCTGACGACTCTGGATGTAATGTTTGTTGTTGGCTTTCAGTGATATTGTCCCATCTCCTAACCATTCAACCACAAACTGGGCATTAGGATTGCTGTAAAAGAAAATGAAGAAAATGTCGTGGTCAGTGTCTTCAATAAGTTGAACATATTAATCACAAATGTTAAATATGTCCTCAACTAAGAAGGGCAGTGCCAAAGAGCAAATTTACCAACCCTTGTCTTTTCAAGAGGTCAAAACCCTGGTACAGAGAAAATCTTCAGTAGAATTAAAGACACATGCTGGATATGATTAGGGAAAAGACTCAATCAAAGACATAAACAGAATAGACCAGTTCATTATATTTCGACTACGTACCGGACACTGCAGACTAAACAAACACTTATATAGACTAGGAATAAGTCAAACAGCTCTCTGCAAGTGTCATCAGGCGGAACAAACACCGGAGCATGTCCTGCAAGACTGTCCTCTCCTGGGTGAGCTGAGAAGCAACATGTGGCCACCCCCAGTAGACCTGAAAACTAAGCTTTGGGGAAACCTGACAGGACCTGAAGCTGACTGCCCAGTTTGTAGTCCACAGTAAATTAAGTGCATGACCAGAGATTGCTGAAGAAGGAAACCTGACAGACCTGAAGCTGACTGCCCAGTTTGTAGTCCACAGTAAATTAAGCGCATGACCAGAGATCGCTGAAGACAAAGAAGAAATATCTCCTACTCTAAAGCGCATGACCAGAGATCGCTGGAGAAAAAGAAGAAATATCTCCTACTCTAAAGTGTATGACCAGAGATCGCTGGAGACAAAGAAGAAAAATCTCCTACTCTAAAGTGTATGACCAGAGATCGCTGGAGACAAAGAAGAAATATCTCCTACTCTAAAGTGTATGACCAGAGATCGCTGGAGACAAAGAAGAAAAATCTCCTACTCTATGACTTTGAAAACTGACATGTAACTAAAAATCATTAAATCGATATCCTCTTCGAGTCTCATTTGACATATCAGGTTTCTGGTGGATCTCTGTGGCTAAGTGGTTATGCTCTTGCCATGCGAGTCGAAGGTCGTGAGTTCGAATCCAAACCGCACCGTTTTGTTCATGATTGCATTTTTTTCTAGAGACCCTTAGGATTTTTGCCGGAGCTACTGAATTCGTGCTTTATGTAAGACTCTCGGCATTTGGCGTGCCATTTCTGCCTAGAGGGAACGAGCCATATGGAGTACAATGAAGTTAATCCTTCGGCATTAAAGCCCCTTTTAAAAAATATATGGTTTCTACAAGAGCTTACCACTGTTGCCAATCTGTTGTCTTTCTGCCAAGCGTTTTCTACCCCAGATAACACTCTTTTTCTCTCTCTCTCTCTCGATCCCCGCTTAGACCGATGAATCAAATTTTATCATGAATTGTACTTTTTTTTAGGGACTCCGTCTCTCTGTACAGCTTCTCGCGAAGCTCTGTGTTATCGGGCCAAGTTTCGCTTCTCAAGCCTGCTAACAATTGGCAGTCTTGCAGTATGTGCTTTGCCATCATGTCCGCCTTTTCACAGTTGCACAGGCTAGTTGTGCCAATATTAATTTGTTGAACATGTGGGCCTGAAGCCTGTTATGGCCGGTACGGAGGCGGAATATAGCAACGTGCTCACTACAGGATGAACCATAGTATCCATCTCTGCTTATGTGTTGTGGGTGGTCTTTCGACTACTTTTTTTGTACTGCCAACCGATGGTTGTTTTGGCTTCTTGATAGCTGATCTCATGATCGGACTGCGGTAGTCGCCCACCTTCTTTTGCTATCCTGTCGGCTTCTTCATTTCCCCTTACATTGCAGTGTGATGGTATCCACTGAATGACGGTGCGTTTAAGTGAGTTCACTATTACACCGAGGATCGCTTTTATCTCATTGAGCTCTGTATTGGCTGCGCTTTTTAATGCTTTGATTACCGGGAGAGCATCGGTGAATATCACGACTTTGTTGCGTGAGGCGCTACTTCTCTCTATGATCATTTCAGCAGCTGTTCTTATTGCCTCTGCCCGGTAGTTGTTTGAGAACTTACCTGTGGCAATCGCCTTCGTGATCGTCACTTTCTTCGAGAGTTTAAGCACTATTCCTCCTCCGCCTTCGCTGATTGCGTGTTTTACCAATCGGTATACACGTGTGCCCACGCACTCTCGGGGTACTCGGTCACTATGTATTTTTCTGTGCCCGCTTCTCTTTCGCAGTTCTCTTGCTGTCCTTGTTTTAGTATTCCTGGGATTGATTCCCTTAATTCTGGCATCAAATACCACAGAATAGTAAACAAGTGGTCCATATGGAGTGTTCGATGATGAAGAAGCAACTTTATTTTTCAAACAACAGACCACCTCTTAAACAGACCACCTCTTAAACAGACCACCTCTTAAACAGACCACCTCTTAAACAGACCACCTCTTAAACAGACCACCTCTTAAACAGACCACCTCTTAAACAGAACTACAACCTCTTAAACAGACCACCTCTTAAACAGACCACCTCTTAAACAGACCACCTTACTTTAAACAGACCACCTCTTAAACAGACCACCTCTTAAACAGACCACCTCTTAGATAATTATGTTTTTTTTACTAAGTAAGTTTCCTACTTGTTGTCTTTGGCCCTGGCTTGGATACCTCCGAGTGGTTCCTGTATCCAGCAGTCGTTATTAACTGTCCTGAACGCCCACTTGGCTGGGCTGCTGTCTGTTTCAGGAGCAACCAGTTCCATCTGAAAGATATCATGGTTTGTGTGTTCAACTTCGTCTTGGTTTGCTGTGACATCAACACCTGAAGACAAAAATATCATAGATAAATTAATACTATATATTCATCATCAGTGGCGGCTTGTGATCATTTTTGTTGGTGGGGCCAGATACACATTTTAGGGAAAATCGTGGTTTTGGATTAGGCTATGTTTTAATTTATAAAATAATAAACACACGTTATTTTTGGTGGGGCCCGGTCCTACATGCCCTTAATGATGAGCCGCCACTGTTCATCATTCCTATCATAATATAGAGTGCCAGCTCTCTGCCAGTGCCAGCAGGCGGAACAGAGACCGGAGCAGATGTTGCAAGACTGTCCTCTCATGGGTGAGCTGAGAAGCAACATGTGGCCACACCCAGTTGACCTGAAAACTAAACTTTGGGAAACCTTTTAGGTGACGAGGGTGACCAAAACTTACTGTGGGAAAAGGTCGGCACAAACGGGGAAGCAGAAATCATAGGAATTATATCCTACAGAACTGCCCCCAGTGTGCAGACTTGAGAAGAAAGAGGTGGCCCACTTACACTAGCGTCCAAGACAAACTGTGTGGCGTGACTGATAATCTGAGGCAGACGGCTGCCTTTATTAGAGAATCCGAAATCCCAATCTAGTGAGAACGCAGAAGACACTGTGTGGCGACTTTGATAATCTGGTTGAGTTGTTATGCTTTTATTAGAGAATCGAAATTTCCCAATCCCTAGTGAGACGTCATGAAGACAAACTGTGTGGCGTGACTGATAATCTGAGGCAGACGGCTGCCTTTATTAGAGAATCCGAAATCCCAATCTAGTGAGAACGCAGAAGACAAACTGTATGGCGTGACTGATAATCTGAGGCAGACGGCTGCCTTTATTAGAGAATCCGAAATCCCAATCTAGTGAGAACGCAGAAGACGCGATCATTTTTGTTGGTGGGACCAGACAAAAATTTTCGGAAAAATCATGGTTTTGAGTTGTTATGTTTTAATTTATAAAATAATAAATATTATACATTCTTTTTGGTGGGGCCCTGCCCCAGTGACCCTTAATGACGAGCCGTCACTGAACACAAGCCTATGGTATACGATCGAACGTTATACCAACAAAAGTTGCTGATAATTAAATCAAACATCTGAAGACATAAAACACACTCAGAAAGTAACTGAACAATATAACTAGACATTAACTAGAACAAATATGGGAAGAGAGATGTAAGAGAGGGAGGAAGTGGAACTAAGGAATAATAAAACAGGATGGAAGAGAAACGTGAGTCGTGTAGCAAGAGTTCAAGATGATGAACCCGGATCTGAGTTAGCGTGTAGTAACATGAATAGCATGTAGTAGCGTGTAGTAACATGAATAGCATGTAGTAGCGTGTAGTAACATGAATAGCATGTAGTAGCGTGTAGTAACATCAATAGCATGTAGTAGCGTGTAGTAACATCAATAGCATGTAGTATCGTGTAGTGAAATCAATAGCATGTAGTATCGTGTAGTGAAATGAATAACATGTAGTATCGTGTAGTGAAATCAATAGCATGTAGTAGCGTGTAGTAACATGAATAGCATGTAGTATCGTGTAGTGAAATCAATAGCATGTAGATAAGTAATAACATCGAAGCATGCTAAGTAACTTAGAAAAATATAATAGCATTAACTGAATAAATATGGGAAAGGATGTAAGAGGAGTGAAGTAACTAGGAATAATCATGATAAAGAAAGTGTCGTGAGAATTTCAATATGACGATCTAGTTAGCGTGTAGTAACATGAATAGCATGTAGTATCGTGTAGTGAAATGAATAAGTCATGTTATTATTAGTTGAATTAGAAGTACCAAGTCACGTGTTACGTGGATATATTATCTGTAATCATAATATAAAGTCCATCTAACTTATAGATTCCCAAACTTTTTTCGGCCTACCGCCCACTTTGCACAACATAAACTTTGTAACACCCTCCTCCCCCTTCCACATTAGAACAGTTTGCCAACGCCCCCACATATACATACTCTATTTTCTCTTTGACATAGAAAATTTATAAAATATTTATGTAATACATGGTCAATTTTCAAATGATAAATGATTATATACATTAAATAGAAAATTGATGAAAAAATGGATCGTGTAAGACGGCCATAAGATGAATTAAAATGCAGAATTCACATTTTATATGATTATTCAATCGCAAAATCACGAAAATAATTTATTTTAAAATATTTATTATTAATTTCTTCTTTAAGGAGCCACCGGCCCCTAATCGCCTGAGCCCCCACAAAAAAAGTTATGAACCCACTATCTCCCCTAGAACGCCGCTTTAGCGCCCACTGGGGTTGTACCGCCCACTTGGGGAAACGCTGATCAAATACGAGTTCGTCTAACTAGCGCAGTTAGTTACAACTCAAACAACTGAACATGGAAAATGTAACTTCGTCGATTTGTTTAATGATCCGGCGACATTTGGGATCTGGTCGTTCAATCAAATTGTATGAAGATCTCCCGTGTGGTGCCTGGGCCCGCAAGGTAATCAAAGAATAGAACCACTGCTACCTACAAGGCATGTCGTAAAAGGCGACTGATGTATGAGCTAGGGAAGCTACCCTAGTAAATAAAAAGCATCGCAGAAATCGGATGTGCTGGCCTACTTGTAGACGCATAACTGGTACAACGTACAATCGCTCTTAAGCTCAGATCACATACAAATCACACAGAGTGGTTAACAGGTGGTTGTTGTGGAGCGTTTGAATAAGAAGTATTGAGATTTCTTCTTCTTCTTCTTTGCGATCGGCTTCATATAAGTAAAAGTAATGGGCCCTTTTTCATACCTCGAGGTATACGGTGTTAGACCCGTATTTTTCATTGACTGTCGGCACACGATGAATGAGTGATGTGGGCAGCATCACGACGGCCGCCTTTACTTCTCAGTGATTTTCCTGGTACCCAATTGAGGCTGGGTCGATCTGAGAGCTGTTACGGTCGGAGAAACTAGACTACGTCCACTGTGGAATTGAACCCGAACCACTAGCCTAAGAAGCGAATTCACTAACAACTACGCTACTGCCGTTCTCATCGGCTTCCTATAAAAGTAAAGGTAAAGGAACCCTTTCATACCTCGTGGTATATAGGGCAATACAGTGTTACGCATGTATTTTTCATTGACCGTCGGCACCCGATGGGTGATGTGGTCAGCATCACGCCGGCCGCCTTTACTTTCCAGAGCATGTCTGGTACCCAGTTGAGGCTGGGTCGACCTGAGAGCCGTCGCGGAAAAAGTCCACGCGCACTGCGGGAGTTGAACCCAGACCACCAGCCTTGAGAAGCGAGTTCACTAACAACTACGCTACCGCATCGGCTTCCTATGCTCATTCTAAAATACGATACAGGCTGCACTTTAGTTTGAGTTCTTTGAGGGTTCCCCATAGCTTACTCTGTATGCTTCGTTCATACTGTCATGCTTCTTTTCCTTCGTGTATGTATGATGGAAGAACTGCAGGATATGCTCTTGACTCTGTGTTTCAGTCTGACATGCACACTATGCAGTTTGAGCAGGCTTTATTTTGTGCATGTGATGGCTGAGCCTGCAGTGTCCTGTTCTGAAACGAAAGATTGTTGTGTGTTTTTTTCTGTTGTTTCTGCAAATAGGATTTGCGACTGTTTGCTGTTGGTTTGTTATCTCCACACCTGTTTGTATTTTTGTTCGATATGTGTCTTGATCTCTGGTAGTGACACTGAGTGTTTTGGCTATATTAACTTTGTCTCACTATTACCCAGTCTGTCTACTCTCTTATTTCCTGATATGCCACAATGATCTGGTATAATGAACAGAAGGTGGCGATGGATAGGACACACACTGAGGAAACCCCTGACAGCATCGCGAGACAGGCTCTCCGATGGAACCCCAGGGCAATAGAAGTAAGGGAAGACCCAGAAACACCTGGAGACGGGAGTTAGAGATGGAACGCAAAAAAACGGGAGAGAGTGGAGAGATCTGGAAAAGATGGCATTGGATAGGCGGGCTTGGAAGACCTTGGTTGCAGGCCTATGCTTCCTAGGGCGAAGGGTGAAGAAGAAGAAAATGATCTGGTATCTACTGGAGAATAATTTGGTTGTGTTCTGAGAGTCAATAAGATCACTGGAAACCACAGAGATGTGGTTTGACAGAATAATGTGAAAATTCTATAGACAGCGAAGAAAACAAAGGAACAGGCCTGCACACAAAGAAACCTTATCAAAAGAATAAGAATCAGACAAATAAGGTTCCTTGGGCATATAACTCGAAGATGAGGTTTAGAACATTTGGTGGCAACAGGTAAAATTCAGGAAGGAGAGATCGTGGAAGACAGATGGAGAAGATGTTGGATGGTCTACATAGTGGTTCGACAAAATATCGACGTCAGAATTGATTACCTGCATGGTCGGGTGTGTGAGGTATCGATGTATGTATAGGTCCACTCTGGTCGGGTATGTGAGATATCGATGTATGTATGGGTCCACTCGGGTCGGGTGTGTGAGGTATCGATGTATGTATGGGTCCACTCGGGTCCTGTGTGTGAGGTATCGATGTATGTATGGGTCCACTCGGGTCGGGTGTGTGAGGTATCGATGTATGTATGGGTCCACTCGGGTCCTGTGTGTGAGGTATCGATGTATGTATAGGTCCACTCGGGTCCTGTATGTGAGGTATCGATGTATGTATACGTCCAGGTCCTGTATGTGAGGTATCGATGTATGTATAGGTCCACTCGGGTCCTGTGTGTGAGGTATCGATGTATGTATAGGTCCACTCGGGTCATGTATGTGAGGTATCGATGTATGTATGGGTCCACTCGGGTCGGGTGTGTGAGGTATCGATGTTCTCCGTAGTTAATGTGTATTTATTTACCAAATCCCCTAATAATAGCAGTCCATCGCAAGCGATAACAACAGCCTCAGACGTGTGCTGCTGCACCTCTCTGTTGTTTGCGGAGATGACTGTACAGTCCAATCGTAGAACACAGTCCTCTACCACAGGTAGGGCATACATCTTCTTCTTTGCGTTCGTTCTTTACGACCAATTTCAATCACTCTTTGTGATATGTTTGATCTTTGCCAAGAACGTGTATACGTTGCCCATTGGTTTAGTAGGCCTCTAAACACATAAGACTTCTACACATTTAGGACATATGCATCCGATTTCAGCAAACCTCCTTAGTCGCCTCTTACGACATGCGTGGCAGGTAGCAGTGGTTCTATTCTTTACACCCCAAATTTGTGCCCCGGTAACCACTCGGGCGAGGGCATACATGATCAAGGTTAGACATGAGGGTGTTGTGTGTTCTGTTTTTTTCGTGCGGCTCGTTTTCTCTGTGCCTTAACGGCACGACGCTTCTCAGCTATGCGGGTTTCTCTTGTGTTGTTACATCACCACATTTGGCAATCTTGCGCCAGTGATTAACAGCAAGTGGTGTCTATATCGAAGCATTTCACAGACACTTCAAGAGTGTCTTTAAAGCGGTTTTTTTCTGTCCAACCACTGAACGTATGTTGTCTTCAAGCCCGCCATGCATTAACTGTTTTGGGATGCGTTTATCAGGCATCCTAGCAACGTGACCGAATCTCCTAGACGACCTTACGCTAACCACCAACGGAACCCCTACGAAGATCCTGAAAGATAGCAACGTGTCTAAATCGGTGTCAACATATGCGAATATATGCTAATCGAGTCATCTTGTTTTGATCAGCCTCGTTAATCGTGTCATTTTGTAGAGCTTTTCAAGTTGACTCGTTATGGCAGTGTGTGTTTGAGATAGAAACGAGGATCGAGTGAGTAACGTAATCGCACACACACACACACACAGAGAAGCACATAAGTGCAGTACAGTAATCATGTACATACTGTAACATTGTGAAAAATGTGCACTTTAAAAAAATGGAGAGCACCTATCTCAGATTAGTTTGGTCTTTTCTCGCCCAGTGTATGCATAACGTTTTCGAAAGATCAAGGTCGAGGTATGTGAGTTAGCAATGTAAATATAGAATAATACTGCTATTTTGAAGTGAGTTTTAGCATGGTTATGGTGGTCTAGATTGTTGGAGCTAACTAATACTGGCAGATGAGTTTCTGTTGGTCAATCTGGGTTTTGCTAGTTGTTAAAATAAACTGTCTGTACTGCCTGTGTGAGAGCCGCGGTAGCGTAGTTGTTAGTGAACTCGCTTCTCAAGGCTGGTGGTCCGGGTTCAACTTCCGCAGTGTGCGTGGAATTTTTCCCGACCCCGACGGGCTCTCAGGTCCACCCAGCCTTAATTGGGTACCAGACATGCTCTGGGAAAGTAAAGGCGGCCAGTGTGATGCTGACCACATCACCCATCGTGTGCCGACGTTCAATGAACGATACAGGCCTAACACTGTATTGCCCTATATACCACGTGGTATGAAAGGGTTCCGTTAGCTTAGCTTTTAACTGCCTGTTTAATATCGTTTTTTAGGAAGGCGGGGGTGGGGCCGTCTGCGCAGAATAGAGGGGCTAAGATGTTATGATAGGGTCCCAAATGAGGAACGTATGAAGAGAACAAGACAGATTTCAGTGAATAAAGATGTTAAAAAAAGACGCTAGCGCTGGATAGGAGATACTTTGAGAAAACCAGAGGGGAATATAACAAGAAAGGTCCTTTCCTGGAACCCACAGGGAGAGCGAAAAAAACGGAAGGCCTGGAAATACATGGAGACGAGATGTGGAGGCAGAGATCAACAATATAAAGAATAGCTGGAGGAAGCTGCAGAAGATAGGAAGACTTGGCATGAGTTGGTTGTGGGCCTATGCCCTAATCAGGGTTAAAAAGTCACAGAGAGAGAGAGGACCAGGGGGGACACTGAGCCTGATAAATTTAATGGTCACATGACTAGTACAGTCACCACGAAACTGTTCATGTTAGGATTTTTTATTTATGCCCCGACAGAAAAAAATCTCCCTGGCCTTATCGGGCATTGAGTCCGGGTCTTCCCAATTGGAGCTCGCGCTCTAATCCATTCGTCCTGACGTTCCTCATATCTGGTTGTGTTCTTATAAACGCTCGTCTGTAGAGCTAGGCAATGGGTGCCGTAATGAATAAAAGTTTGTGGTTCAAATCTTGTTTGGTAATTTGATTTTCCGAAAGTTCCTACTTGTTCATTGTCTATTTGTAGGTCAATCTCAACACTGACTGCATTTTTGTGTGAAGACATGTTTTCCTTCTCACAAGTATTCATAGTCTTCTTCTTCTTTGCGATCGCTTTTTTGATGATTATACCGTTAGACGCGTTCTTATGATGAAATCGACTGTTGTCTGGAGCTCATCTCCAGTACCATGTAGTTTTGAATGTAGTGTTGTGTTGTAGGGCCAGCATTCCTTTCTTGGGAGGACATACAGGGGACAGTCTTGCAGGACATGTTCTGTGGTTTGTTCAGCGGAGCCACAGGGGCACAGAGGGGTTGGGGACAATCGCAGCCTGTGTAGGTGTTTGTTCAGTCTGTTATGACCTATCCTGAGTCGGAAGATGATAGTCTGTCCTTGTCTGTCAAGTGTGTCGTAGTCATCGTTGGATGATGTAGCTTCTTTTCTAATGTTCAATGCGAGCTTTACTCCGACTTCAGAGAAAGATGTTTCTACTAACTTGCTGTCGTGTCCTTCTATCCACCTGTCCAGTCTGGTATTTTCTTACAACTAACAGAAGAACCCGTACCTGTTTAGTTGTTTCTGTCACTCATATTGACACTTTTGGGTCAACTAATGGAATAACCTGTCTCTCACACTTTTTCTCTTCTGTTCAGTTTTTGCTCTGGAGTTTTACAGGAAACTTCTTTGTTCTGTCCGTGGCCTCTAATAACATACGGCCGGCGGGCTCATGTACAGATTCCAGTAAATAAGAACAACACCGTCGCGTGATCCTCGCATTGCAATATTCTTGCATGTAGACTAATTCATTTTAAACACAACACAACATGTTATAAATAAAGGTTATATTATGTTACAAGTTAAGTTTAAAGCTAAGGAATATCAGAATTATTAACATTTGACATCAATAAATAATCATGAAAGCATAGAATTGAGTACAATAAAAAAAAAAGCGTACAGTGTTCTATTAAACATATACAAAAATCAGCCCCCTCCCTCATTAAACAGCAATTTTCAATTTATCGTCTGAGCTATTCGGCCTTATGTTGCTGGTAGCCACGGTTCTGTCAAAGTTTGTCTTCTCAAGACAGTAGGACGTATCATGCTCGCCTACCCAACGTGTTCGTAGCGCGTTGGACTACGGGTGACTAGCCCTCTGTGAATGCGGGTTCAATTCCGTGGGCTGACAAAAAAGACACATGTTCCTCAAATTTAAGGTGTTCGTGGCACCGAACCGAGGGGTTACGATGTCCATGGCACCGAGTCGAAGAGCTGAATGCTCAAGTGCTTCTGGATCGGGAAAAAGGACACAAAGTAACACATAACATATTATGACATACCAAGTTAAGGGGTAACATATTTTGATATACCTAGGTATGACATTGTCCTTGCCTGGAACCCGCAGGGATAGCAAAAGAAGGGGAGGCCGAGAAATACATGGAGACGAGATTTGGAGGCGGAGATCAACAATATAAAGAAGAGCTGGAGGGAGCTGCAGGAGATAGCTAGAGATAGGAAGACTTGGCATGAGTTGGTTGAGGGCCTATGCCCCAACCCGGGTAAAAAGGCAAAGAGAGAGAGAGAGAGGTATGACATTACCTTAGTGGTTACCGGGTCTAAATCAGGGTGTAAAGAATATCACCACTGATACCTGCCACGCATGTCGTAAGAAGCGATTAAGGTCGTTGCGGTGGGACTAGCTACCTCAACCGTAAAAAACTAGATAGCTACAGAAAAACAACCAGGAAAATTTATAGCTCAAACTCGAGGAAGAAGGGACCTCGAAAAGAAGGACTCATGAAGCGACCCGATGAAATCCAAAGGAATATGCCGACTCACCTTCTTTCAACTCGGAAGATCTCCAGGGGAAGAGAGTGAATTGATCTGGAAAAGGTGATCTTGGAAGGGAGGGGGGCTTGGAAAACCTTAATTGAGGAACTATACCTCCATAGGGGGTCAAAGGTGAAGAGGAAGGTAAGAAATATCAAGACAAAACAAAAGTATGACACAGCATATTATGACATAACATATAACAAATTACCATCTTAAGACATAACAAGTTATGAGATAACAACTTTTAACATAACAAGGGCATACATCCCATTATTATCTATTTTCCATTGCCAAGATTTATTTAGTGTTAACTTCAACACAGACACTATGCTTCGTAGTCCGCTCCTGATATGACCATACACTTAACATCACCTACATTGAGATCTCGAATCACTGGAACATATCCCGATCTCCTCATATGTGATGCGAGCCGAGTACTGAAGGAGCGTGAAGCAAGAATCGTAAGAAAGGTACGAAGTTCGTGCTTTGTGCAACAATCTCGGCAGATGGCATGCCATCTCTGTCGACAGGGGCGGAACCATATGGGGGGAACCCGGTGCAATGAAATCGATCCTTCGCCTTTAGAACCCATTTTTAAGTTACAATGGAAGAAGCTCAAAGATGTTCTTCTCTATTCTCTCTCTTGTGCTTTTTTAATCCCAATTAGGGCATACGCCTTCAACTAACTCATGCCAAGTCTTCCTTCTGTAGTAGTCTGCCAGGACCGGGCACAACCGTTCCCCAACCCCAGGTAGTAGCCAACAGACTAGACAGGTAGTTTAGATAGATAAGTTGGTAGAAATGCATAAGTAGAAATGCATAAGTAGAAATGTCTGTAGTGTTTGCACACCAAATCTGCTCACTTTGAGCAGTAGCAACACTAGAACGAGACATTGACGTAGTGAAACTAGTTGACGTAGATTTGTTAGTACTGCTTAGCGACGTAGTGACAACATGAGGGGACGAACATAAACACGACTGATGAATGGACGTGTTTTGTGTCTAGAGGGATAACATCAATCAACTTATATGAAGTCTACCAGACTGAGTTTGTGTTTTGTAACGTCGTTGACTACCATCACTTTATAACATCATCACCAAAAACATCCAAACTACAACACTTCCTTTATCTATCTCATGCAGCTTTCCCCAGCTCTTCCGCTAATCTCTGGCCCTTCTTCTTCTTCTTCGACCGCTCCATATCGACCACTTGTCAACCACTCTGTGTGTTTTGTATGTGATCTGAGCCTAAGAGCGATTGTACGTTGTGCCAGTTATGCGCCTACAAGTAGGCCAGCACATCCGATTTCTGCGCTGCTTTTTATTTACTAGGGTAGCATCCCTAGTGCTTACATTAGTCGCCTCTTACGACATGCATTGTAGGTAGCAGTGGTGTTATTCTTTGCTTCCCTTGCGGGCCCCGACACCACACGGGTAATCTCTACCTCCAAATATCTTCTCCATTTATTCATAAGCATCCTCTTTCGCATTCTCAGTAGGTTCCAGGAAATGGCCCTTCTTGTTATATTCCCTTTCAATTTTCTTAAGGTATATCATATCCAGCTAAAGCCTCTTTTCTTCACCTCTTGTTATTGTGCAACTTCAATATTATACATTTTCATATCACACATTGTTGATAATTATTACAATACTTTCTTTCTTTCTTTTCTCTATTGCTGTTTTTGTCTCACAACTTCAGGATAAAAAGAGATTTATAGAACAGGCTTCTGTCTGCGATTTATAAATAGCGTTTTATATATATATATTTGGCCTTTTTCGTCTTTATAGACGGTCAATTGGCAAGTGTTTTACTGTGACAACTTCTGAGTTTTCGCTTTTCTCTCTTGTCGTTCAGCTCATACAAAGTCTCTTCTCAAAAGACTGCGCCCTTTCGTAATTAGGCTTTCCACATAACTCTATTATCAGCTAGTTTTTCCCATGTGCTGGGACCTATAGAAAAGTTTTTCATTGAGGCTTTGCAGACATCTTTATATCTGAGCAGTGGTCTGCCCTGGTGCCTCTTCCCTCCGAAATTTCCCAGAACAACATTTGTTTTGGTATGCGACAAGTTTCCATTCTTCTCACATGCCCCAACCATCTTAGTCGTCTACTGCTGATCATGCCCATGATGGAAGGCAGGTTTGCACGTTGCAGTACTTCAGAGTTGGTTATCTTGTCGTACCACCTGATGTTCATAATCTTGCGGAGACATCGAAGGTGAAAGATGTTAAGTCTCCTCTCGTGTCTTGAGTTGGCTGTCCATGTTTCTGAGCCATAAAGCGTTTTATAATACAATAATAATTGCAATAATTATTGCAACAATAATAAGAACAACGACAATCTTTAGATAAAAGCAGAAAAAATGGTACAACAGACATAACTAACATTTGTTTAAAAGTTTAGTAACAATAATAAAATAATAATGGAACTAACTGATTGACTTTAGCATGTTTTACTGATTTCATGTCTTCTCTTGTATTTGACAGAAATTCTCAAGTCTGCGCTAACAGATAGTAGAAGTAGGCAGCAGACTCAGGGTGAGTATGTGTGTGTATCATCCGTTACTCGTGTCTGTCTTTCGGGTAATCTCGCAAAAGATTTATAGAACGGACTCTAGTATGTGCTTCATAGATAGAATATTTCACCGCCTCTGTTATCTCCGATGTCCACCTTTTGCGTGGACGATATTTTGCTTTGTATCCACTGTATCGGAGTAACATTGCTCTTCGATGAGCACTGTCCCGTTGGTATTCTGCTTATGTGTCGAACCGTTTAATTTGTTGTTTCTTGATGATCAGTATTGATGTCGTAGTCACCTTTTTCCTGATTTCTTCATTTCTAAACCGGTTTCTTCTTGATACTCTCAACATTCTGTGACAATACTAAAAGGTAAAAAAGAAGTTACTAATGAATAGAATAATCTACTTAGACCATTCCTTCGTTGAAACAATTTTATACGCACGCCACACACAATAGAGATTTGTGCTAGATTTATCACTAGAAAAGTACTGACGTGTGTCCATGAATTTTAATGAGATATTTATTTCAAGATGTACCGCAACTAATATGTGATCTTGTGTGTATCTGTGAGCAGGGGCGGCTCGTCATTAAGGGCTAGGGGGCCTGGTCCCACCAATAATCGAAAGGAGGAAACTTCCCGGAATATACAAATAATAGTAAATACTCCAAAAACTATGACTTTTCATGAATATTTGTATCTGGCCCCACCAAGAAAAATGACTACGAGCCGCCACTGTCTGTGAGTGTTTGTGAATAATTTAGTACTGTATAAAAGCGAAGCAAAGCGATAAATTAATTTATGAAACAATATTATGGTTAGAGGATGTAGATCTGAAGAGAAAGCTATATGACTACCACTTAGATATGGAGAGAAGATTGTAGACTTGTTCTGACGGAATACCTGAGCATCTCTAGCGTGACCAATTTACAAGAGTACTGAAGAATAAACTATTTGGTTAAAAAGGGGTTTTAAAGCCGAAGGACGCCCGTCTGCAAAGCGTGTTCGTAGCGCCTTGGACTACGGGTGACTATTCTTCTGTGTGTGCGGGTTTCATTCCGCGGGATGGCAGAAAAAGCCACAGATTCCCCAGATTTACGGTGTTCGTGGCACCGAACCGAAGTTTTACGATGTCCATGGCACCGAGCCGAAGAGTTGAAAGCTCAAGTGCTTCTGGATCGGAAAAAAAAAAGCCGAAGGATTGACTTCATTGCATCGGGTTTTACCTCATACGGCTCGGTCCCTTTCCGCAGAAATGGCACGCCACCTGCCGAGAGTATTGCACAAAGCACGAACTCCGTAGCTCCAGCAACAATCTTAGGGGTCTTTGAAAAAAAACTGCTCTCGTGAACAGAACGGCGCAGTCCGGACTCGAACCCACGACCTTCGACTCACAAGGCAAAGGGTTCAACCACTTAGCCACAGAGATCCCATAAACTATTTGGTTAGATCAGCGGCTCCCAAACATTGCATTACCACTGACCTCCTTTTAAGATGAGCACACGGAGTTTTTTTTTTAAGAACCCCAGAGGAAACAACGGAAGTAACGAATATGATCAACAAATAAACATGGTACAGGTATTAAGAGCTTCCGAAAAAACAAATAGACAAACACGGGACTCGAACCACTTACCCTAGTCCTTACGACACTGATCGCCTAGCCTAGCAATACGAGCGTTTTTACGTACACAACCAATGAGCCATTCTAATAAAAATGACTCACGGGACAGTGTCTTTCTCAAACGCTCGTTATTTAACTAGACACAGAACAATCAGGTAGGGTTCGTTCCAACAATGTCAGCACAAACACATGCTATAAGCATATTGTGCTTGTATATATTTGAGACGAGACAATATCATACATACACACATGTATACACATATAACAAACATGCATACATCATTCAAAGTAGCTTCAAATTTATTATAAGATGAACACACGGAGTTTTTAAGACACTCCCAGTGAGTCATTTTTTTAGAATGGCTCATTGGTTGTGTACGTAAAAGCGCTCGTACTACTAGGCTAGGCGATTGGTGTCGTAATGACTAGGGTAAGTGGTTCGAGTCCCGTGTTTGTCTATTTGTTTTTTCGGAAGTTCTTAATACCTGTACCATGTTTATTTGTTGATCACCTCCTTTTAAATACATTTATTTACAATACAGCCCCAATTAATTATATATGAAAATAGACAGGAATTAATTATTTGTGTGTTACAATAGTAAACAATGTCTGCAAATTAACATTTTAATAAACAGGAAGAGGTTTCCTTTGCCTTGAACAAGACGCGCCATCATTAGCATCATCAGTACATTTGCGTTTCAATTTCAGTCAGGAATCCAATATGAAACTGAGCCAAAATGTTTTGTAGCAAAATCCAATGTACGTCACCTGTCAACCACTCTGTGTGATTTGTATGTGATCTGAGCATAAGAGCAATTGTACGTTGTACCAGTTATGCGCCTACAAGTAGACCTGCACATCCAATTTCTGCAACACCTTTTATTTACTAGGGTAGCTTTCCTAGGTCCTACATCCGTCGCTTCTTACGGCATGCCTTGTAGGTCGTAGTTATACTATTCTTTGCTTACCTTGCGGGTCCAGGCACCCCACGGGCGAATCAAACGGTATATTTATGTCTCTAGGACCACCACTTAAATGACATATTAACCGGAAGGAAAAAGTAAACGGAAGCGGCTGTTTCCGTGCCATAAAGTGTCGAGAAGATCCGTTAAACCTGATATCCACTATTTACATCACGTGTGTTACCGTTGGACGTGTTAAGTGGTTCAGAGATAGGACGAAGGATGTCAAGCGGAAGCTCACTATTCACCAAATGACTTGTTTTGTTTTGCTTGTTATGTAGAACATTAAAGCCTCTTTAGTCGAGGCACACCACTTTCAACCTAAGGACGGGCCTTTTATTGGTTATACCAGAACGTGTAGGTCAACAAACATAATAATAATAATTCCCCTCGTACCGTTGTACGTTACATAGGGCCTGCTATCAATTTCTCCATACCGCTCTATCCTGGGCAACTCTCTCAATCTTATCCATGGAACTGAGACCGATATTTCTTGCCTCTCTCAGCAAAGTTCGTTTCAGGGTCTCATTGTGTCGTCCTCTCTTTCTTGAACCCTTTGCATCCCACTTCAATGCCTGCTTTGATATTCGTTGATCATTCCTCCTCAAGGTGTGCCCAACATATCTCAATCTTCTCCTTCTTATAACAGTTGTCACTAGTGCTTGACCAGACATGTCTCTGATTTCATCACTTCTCCTGAATTCGTTCCATTTTATATTCATTATTTTTCGCAGACATCTATTTTCAAATGCATTCAACTTACTTTCTGTATCTTTAGTCATTTTCCAACTCTCGCTGGCATATGTTAGGATTGATACAACATTTGAATTGAAAATTCGTAATTTAGTAAACATGAACAATACGAATTAACTCCTTTAGGAGAATCCAGGAAAAAAAATTACCAAAGAGCTATGCACCTTTCTATATTTTTATCTCAATATCTTCCCTTCGTTTCTTCTCAGTGTTTAGTGATTGCAATAATAACTGGTCGGCTAGTGATCTGTAAACATCATCATCATCAAGGTGCGTGTCTTATATAGGACGTTGCTCTCTTTGCAGCACATTTGAAATTCACTCTGTCTCTAGCCAGTTCACCCACTTCGTCGATGGTCATGTTCATGGTTTCTTTAATATCTTGTAGTCATCTTCGTCTTGGTCTACCTTTGCCTCTGCGTCCTGGGGCCCTGCCCTCCAATAGTGTAGGCCTACACAATGTTAAGTGACAAGTTGGGAGACAAGAGGGTATTTAGATGTTGCTTCACATTTTAAGCAATTACATAGCATGAAGTGAAGTCATAGTCCGCTTAAAATTAAACTTTTCAGTCCGTCCTAATTTTCCCATGTTCAGAAGTCCAAATTGAAAGTTGAGTTGTCTCCAATGACTCTTAGTGCTTTATTTTTTCCAATCCAGCAGTCATCTGAGCGTTTGACCTTCAACTTCAGACCATGGTGACTCTTAGTGTAAGGCCACTAAAACTCGGTTTTGTACGAAATCCTTTTTATGAATAAAATTTGGTACTATAACAAATCAGGAAGTTAAACACTATGAAGAACATGTGACAAAGCACCTGCAAAATTTTAACATTAAAAATACCGAGAACATGCATTTTTTCAGTGGCTTCTTATGGTTGTGAATCATTGACCCTTACACAAACAAAAGAACGAAAATCCAGTCCTTCGAAAAAATGCTACAGAAAGATCCTACGAATACCATGGACAGAAAAAGGAAGAACACTGGTGTCCTGAAAGAAGTGAATGTTAAAGACAACTGGTTGATAAACAATATACTATACAGAAAGATTAGATACTTTGGTTACATCAAGCGTCACGATGGTCTGGAGAGAACAATATTAGAGGTCAGGGTCCCAGGATGCAGAGGCAGACCAAGAAGAAGATGGTTACAAGATATTAAAGAAACCATGAATATGACCATCGACGAAGTGGGTGAACTAACTAGAGACAGAGTGAATTTCAGATGCGCTGCAAAGAGAGATATCCTATAAAGGATATTCACCTTGATGAGCTATAAAAAAACCTGTTGCAACTTCCTTAAGTCAATTATGTTTTCTCTAATCCTGTTTTGCCTCACAATGTCAGGATCAAAAGTTTTAAAGCCGAAGGATTGGCTTCATTGCACCGGACTTTACCCCATATGGCTCGGTTCCTCTCTACAGAAATAGAACGCCATCTGTCACTTCCGAAACTTAACTCCCACGACAGCAGTCCTGAAAAACTCTCTATTCTGTGCAAGTTAACCGGCGTCAGCAGCAGTCATTCTCAGATTGTCAGTGACATCTTGCACCCATCGTCTTCTAGGTCTTCCTCTCATTCTTCTTCCAAGCATCATTCCCTAAAAAATTATCTTCTCTAGGCGCTCATGTCTTTTACTGTTGATGAATACCATATATATATATATATAACTATTTATATCTACGATACAAAATTAGAATGGGTAGTGCAAAGCGAAGAGAATGTGCTTTAAAAACTATTATAACTGTTGGTTGTGCGATTGACCACCTCTGTAATGGTTGTGGGTATGGATTGGTTTTTTGGTTTTCTTTTTTTTCGATCCAGAAGCACTTGAGCTGAAAGCTCTTCGGCTCGGTGTCATGGACATCGTAACGCTTCGGTTCGGTGCCACGAACACCGTAAATCTGGGGAACATGTAGCTTTTCTGCCAGTTCGCGGAGTTGAACCCGCACTTACAGAGGACTTGTCACCCGTAGTCCAACGCGCTACGAACACGCTGGGCACGCGGGCAATGGATTAGGTTAAAATAAGTACCGTAAAAGAACTGATATAATTTATGTTAATACTGCACATAAAGGAAACAATCTTGTGAAGGGTCTCCATGACGTAGAGGCTAGGTGCTCACCTCTCGTGTCAAAGGTACTCGTTTCGCTCCCTCGTGGCGTCATCAGGATATTTTTCCAGAGATCCCTAATCTCAGTGTAGGTGAGATCGAGTTCCTAGTCCTATCGGAGAAGGACAATAAAACGTAGGCCCCTTGTTGAAGTTGAGCACGTAAAAGAACTTTTGGTAGTTTAAAATCGAGAAGAGCAGGCTGGAAAGCCGCTGCCCGAGCCAAATTCATTAGATAAGATTAAAAATAAAATTCCTACAAAAACATCTTCACCGTCTTCAAAAATACATCGGACACTCGCCGGTTATATGGTGTTCGTGCACTGTCGCTGAGATCTTCCTGTGTAAGAAAGAGATCGGAGCACACATGGCTACTCACCGAAGTGCGATGATGATGGTTCTATCAATCAACCAATCAATCAGTTAATATATCTTGTGATAATGATATGATTTATGTTAAAACTGCACCCATATGGTGCCGGGCCCGAAGGAAGCAAATAATAATACCACTGCGACGTACAAGGCATGTCGTAAGAGACGACTGATGTAGAATATAGAGAAGCTACCCTAGTAAATAAAAAGCATCGCAGAAATTGAATGTGTTGGCCTACTTGTAGGCGCATAACTGACACAACGTACAATCACTCTTAGGCTCCGATCACATACAAATCACACATAGTGGTTAACAAGTGGTCGATATAGAGCATAAGAAGAAGTTAATCTGCATATAAGGGAGATAATCTTGTGGTAATGATGTTATTCTGCATATAAGGGAGATAATCTTGTAGTAATGATGTTATTCTGCATATAAGGGAGATAATCTTGTAGTAATGATGTTATTCTGCATATAAGGGAGATAATCTTGTAGTAATGATGTTATTCTGCATATAAGGGAGATAATCTTGTAGTAATGATGTTATTCTGCATATAAGGGAGATAATCTTGTGGTAATGATGTTATTCTGCATATAAGGGAGATAATCTTGTAGTAATGATGTTATTCTGCATATAAGGGAGATAATCTTGTAGTAATGATGTTATTCTGCATATAAGGGAGATAATCTTGTAGTAATGATGTTATTCTGCATATAAGGGAGATAATCTTGTGGTAATGAGACAACAACATAATCTAACCTTGTTTGATGGACACTTTCTTGTTGTTTGCGAGTGACGTAAGAATGATCTGTGGACAAGAGTCCTCTATCTTGAACAGCTCATCCTTGGTTACTGTCTTGTTCCGACTCTTCATCGTTGCCGTTGCTCCAACAGCTGTAAGATATTCTCCCACACAATCCTTGAAAGCAAATCCACTGTTGGCACCACTTTTGATCTCTAATGTAAACCGACTGTTATCGTTTAGGTCTGTGATCAGTGTACCATCTCTAGATAAGAAACGGTTGTCGTATGTCTTGATGGCGTACTTGCCATTGTCATAGTGAAGTATTATTAAAGCTTCCTGCCCCCATGGAATTACTTCTGTGACTTGCAGTTCATCGTTTATTAGATGAGCATATCGTCTTCTATTGATATTCAGAAGATTTACCTGCGGATGAATCGCCATCTGAACCTGCCACAGCTCCGTGTCTTTCACAGACTTTGAGAAACACTTAAGGTTGTCATCGCTACCACCTAGATAGTTACCGTGGTTAATATTTTTGAAAGCCCATCTACCTGATCCATTTTTGTCGTACTCAATTGCAAACTTCTCCATCTGTCCTCGCTCCTCGCTATCGCAAGTAACATTACCGTACTTGTCAGCTGCCATATAGCGCCCTGTGTGACTTTTAACATACACAACTTCCTCTTGGGCGTCCTGTTCCAAAATAAAAGTCTGTTTCTTCTTTAGCGATGTCCCTGAAGCGTTGACCTTGAAACCGAATGACTCAGCAGTAAGAAATTTATTAGCGCTATTTATAAGTCCAACTTTCAATTGGTGATCAGACCTGCTACCACTAGCTCCAATTGCTGCCATATTTGTAACAATATATAGAAATATGCTAACGAATATACAATTTAATCCAATTTATATCTATATCGAAAAAATGTATTTATAACGTTTATGATTCGAATCAACTGGCTCTAAAATATTAACAGTTCGAAATACAGAACCATCCTTCGTGACCAGATCGAACAAATACACTGTTAGAATCAAAGATAGTATATGACTTTAGAGATCTGCACTGACAATTTCAATAAATATTAAAGCAAATCAAAATTAACAAGTCGTATGCACTACTATAGTACGCACTAGAGACCTGAAGTCAACTGCGATTGTCTGGTTCAACGTCGTGTGTTTAGCATCGAAACCGACCAGACAAAACTTAGTTTCATTGGTCGCGTATCTAGTCTTGTCACATCTGACAATTTAATTGGTTGTTCCCCATTGTTGTGTAAATTGTGAGCTGGAGTAGTGGGTCTTGACAAATGAACATTGATGGTAAGGGTCAAAGCTGGTTACCAGGTCTTAAGTCCAATACCTGACTTCATTTTGGCACTTTCATTGGGTTCGTTGCTTCCTTAGGTTCTTTGCACAGACCTTACTCCTATCTTTTCCTTAGGACACCATCGCCATGGTCTACATGAGGTCCTCGACAACCCAGCATATGACACTGTATTGTGCGGTGAGGCTATATGGGAGTAAGATAAGGGTGTGACCGAAACTTGTAGTAATTTTCGGAATCCCAATACCTGTGACCTGTCTCTCTTTTTCAGCACACTTGCCATTTGTTAAGCCAGTGTCGGTTAGTCATGTTTTGCACTCCGGTCCCTGTTACCGGTGAACCCAGGGCGATCGTTTTAGATTTGTTTGATTTCCTTTGTAGCACACTGTTACCACGGGTTGAACTCAACGGTTATTATTTCTTGCATTGCTTTTTCAGCATTCTGTTCCCAGGTTGTTTAATCCATGTCGGGTTATTGATGTATTTGTTATTGCCATTCTTGGTGCTTTGAGTACTTTTCTTCCCCTGCTAAATTAACTTTGTGGTATACTGTTACCAGTTGTTAACCAGATGTCATGTTTTTTTCTTTCTTTCTGTTTTGTGACATGTTTTTCAGTTGTTAACATTTAGTTGTCGTTTTGTTTTGTCTTGCGATTTTCCTTAGATACGTTTTGTAGTTGGTGATTCATTGTAGCCTGTTCATTTTAATTTGTCACTCCTGTTTGTTCGTTTGCTTGATAAAGGCTTTGTTGGTCGAAACGTTGCTGTATTTTGTCATTGTTTTTTAATTTGTAAAACTACAGTACTTTGTGATTACGTGTTTTGCCAATCAAATGGTTTTACTGCAGTTCCATATATATATGCTGGAATAGTTGGACTCTTGCACAAATGAACATTGATAGTAAGGGGTTCGAATCCTGTGTTTGTCTTTTTGTTTTTTTCGGAAGCTCTTAATACCTGTACATTGTTTATTTGTTGATCTTATTCTTTGCTTCCGTTGCTTCCTCTGGGGTTCTTGCAAAAACTTCTTAAAAAAAAACTTACCCAAATTTCCTACGACACCCATCGCCTAGCCTAGCAATATGAGCGTCCTTACGAACACAACCCCCGAGCCATAGAACACTCGTATTGTTGGGTGAGGCAATGTGTGGCGTAAGAAATAAGGGTGTGTGGTTCGAATCTTGTGTAAGGTAATTTTTTTCGGAAGTCCTAATACGTGTACACTGTCTTCTTCTTCTTTTGTCAGCACACTGTTACCGAGTTGTTAACCCAGTGTCGTGGTTTTATGTATTTGTTTTGCGCTTCTCTGCTTTTGTTAGTACACTGTTACCGGGTTGTTAACCCAGTGTCGTGGTTTTATGTATTTGTTTTGCTCTTCTCTTGTGACTTGAGTGATGGTTCTCTTAGTCCACTGGCAGAATTCAACTTTTGTCAGCACACTGTTACCGGGTTGTTAACCCATTGTCGTGGTTTTCAGTATTTGTCTTGCGCTTCTCTGGTGACTTGAGTGATGGTTTTCTTAGTCCCCTGGCTGAATTCAACATTTGTCAGCGCACTGTTACCGAGTTGTTAACCCAGTGTCGTGGTTTTATGTATTTGTTTTGCGCTTCTCGGTGACTTGGTGGTGGTTTTCTTAGTTCCCTGGCTGAATTCAACTTTTGTCAGCACACTGTTACCAAGTTGTTAACCCAGTGTCGTGGTTTTATGTATTTGTTTTGCGCTTCTCTTGTGACTTGAGTGATGGTTTTCTTAGTTCCCTGACAGAATTCAACTACGTTATCTATCCACATTTTCCTCGGTCTTCCTCTCGCCTTCCTTCCTGATATTCTGTTGTGGAAAGCTTTATAGGCAGTTCGCATTCTTACTAAGTGGCAACCAGCTTAATTCTCTGTTTCGCTATATAATTCAAGCACGGTCTTGTTCCAACCTTTTCTCTGATGTTGGTATTCGTTACTCTATCGATTCTTGTGTTGTTGGTGACTTTGTGGAGACATCTCATTTCGCATGTTGCTATTTTATGTGTATGTTTCTTATTCATTGTCCATGTTTGACATTGGTAACATAGAGTGGGTATGAAGATGCTATTGATCAACTGTTGTTTAGCTGTCAGTGAGATGTTTGGTTGTCTAAGTAGTGTCGCCAGTTGGTAGGTTATTGCATTTGGTTTCTGATTCTAGTTTCTATCTCTCTGTCGAGTCTTCCATCTCTGTAAATATGCTTCCTATTTACTTGAATTCCTGTACTTGCTCTAAATAGCCATTGATGTTGATGTTTAGTGTATTATGTTTCCTTCCTATATTCATAACCTCAGTTTTGGCTATGTTTATGTTCATGTCATATTTTTACAGTTATAATATAAGGTGTCGATATGATGTTGTAGCTCTTGTTCTTGGTGGCAAATCAAACATTGGTCGTCTGCAAATAACAATTCATTAATTGATTCCGTTTCTAGTTTTGACTTCTGTGTAATTTTATCCATGTTTGTTATAAAATGTAGAGGTGAGAGGACACACCCCTGTCTGACGTCTGATGTAATAGGGAACCAGTCTATCATTCCCACTGTTGTTCTTACTGAGCTTTCTGTACACAATTAATCATGAATTTCTACAGGATTGACTCTGACGTTAGACACTGTTCTGACACTGACAGTTTCATCGAGCTGAAAGACACCGAGAACAAATGATGTGGCACCATGGCTGAATTAAACATTAATGAAAATGAAAAGCATGTTTAGGAATGGAAAGGAGGGTAGGCACATACATTGTTTATTGACTGAGACACATGGAACAAATGGTGGAACTGAGCCATGTGCTGAATAAAGGGGTTCCCACAATAAATGACATTTAAAAAATAATAACAATAGCCGTCCATCGCAAGCGATTATAACAACAGCAGCAGACGTGTGTTGTTGCCTCTATCTGATGTGTGCGGAAGTGAACGTACAATCCTGGAACACGATGTTCTACCACAGTGTGAGGCATACATAATCAGGCTGGAGTGTGGGTCACACAAGAACAAACAATGTAGACAGAACACACTAGATATGAGTCTCTGATTGCTACAAGATCACGCAGCTTGTGTGTAGCCTCCACAAGGAGGACGGAGCGTCTGATAGGGCTACCCATGAAGATACAGAAATATACAAAACATTTATGTTGGACACAGAAAAAGTCATGACACTCTGCTGAAAACCAAATTTCCGGTAAGGGGACAAACGAAAGTTATAAATATTAAAGAGTGGAGGAAATGAAGAGATGGACAAACAATATTGTATAAGATTGTGCCATCATATCAATGAACAGAAAATAATGGTGATCTATTTCAGACGATCGTCGATGTAGTAATAACACTTGAGTAAGCAATTAATTTGTTGAGTCTGTGGCTTAGGGGATAATGACTTAGTCTATTAACCCCGACGTTCTGAGTTCGAATCACGCTGCGGATAATTTGGTTGCATATTGTTTCATGTGAATTTTTACACAAGGACGACGGCACAACCCATTCAGAAAGCAATGGCAAACTACTGAACGTAATAATACCTAGAAAAATCACAAACAGCGTTAAAAAGCTGGGGTTGATCGCAAAGTCCGATAAAGGAAATGCAATTAACGTAACTTCTTCTTCTTTTGTCGTCACACTGCTACCGGGTTGTTGCCCAGTGTCGTCGTTTTCTGTTTTTGTCTTGCGCTGTTCTGGTGGCTTGTGTGATTGTTATTTTTGCTATTTCACAGGATTCTGTTACACCATCTAACCATCTTTTCAGTGGTCTCCCTCTTGCCTTCTTTCCCGATGTTCTGATTAACGTAACTTAAGCAATTAATTAATAACCAATAATTAAGGATATAGTGTTTTAAAAGAGAATTTGTGTGTGTTATTTGTGTGTGTGTGAGATAACATTTTGTTTCACGTGTGTTTGTTTTATTTAATATAATTATTATATTTAATTGTAGATACATTCAAGATATATAAATCAAGAAAGAAGTTAAACTTTCGCAATGCTCAACAAAGTCTGGAAAAGAAAAGGATTAAATCTCAAAATATATAGAAGCAATATTTTCATACAGTTTCCTATTATATGGAGGAATAAAAACAATTTACCAAACACACGATTCGAACCTCAGCCGTACATCTTATTTCACACATTTCCTAGCCAGAGCCAACTATAAACTTATGGGCCTTCGGACTCAGGTAAGAATTATGGGAAATCAGACCACAACTACACCACGTGACCTCGCATTCCAGTATTGGCGTATATAGACGAATTAATTTTAAAATCAACACAAAATGCTAATCGAAGTTATATTATGCAACAAATTAAGTTTAACAATAAGGAATATCAATATTATGAATATTTTCCCCAATAAATAACCATAGACTCACAGAATGGAGTAAAATTGCAAAACAGCTTGCAGTGTTCTATCAAACATATATATTTTCCAGCGCCCCCTTCCGCTCTGATCTAGGTCAGGATTCCCGTCAGTTGTCTGGCTAGTTATCTAGAGTTGGCTGTGGTCATACCCTTGTAAGTCGCAGTCAAGTGTCACTAGACAAGCACTTTAGGGAACCCCAGGTAAAAAGGAACGTCCTAAACAGCACGAAGTCTTCTTGAGGAACGGAAGGACGATAGACTATCCTGGGAAGCCATAAAGAAAACAATCAGAGAGCGAACTAAGTAAAGGACAACTGTTGAGACACTATGCTAAACGAGAAGTGGAGCGAAATGAAGATAGAGGTTAATAGTATGGATTAAGCTAACCAATAGCAAGCTACATGACATCAACGTGCACACTGTTTGACCTCTGGTGGACAAGACTGAACACAAACGGATCAGGCTGATGTCGGTTTAACAACCAATACTATTTCTTAATATTTACTTTTTTTTCTCTCTCTCTCTCTATCCCCTCTCTTTCTCTCTCTCTCTCACTCTCTGCCTTTTAAACCCAGATTGGGGCATAGACCTTCAACCAACTCATGCCAATTTTTCCTATCTCTATCTCCTGCAGCTCCCTCCAGCTCTTCTTTATATTGTTGATGATCTCTGCCTCCAAATCCCGTATCCATGTATCCCCCCACCTCTTTCGCTGTACCTGCGGGTTCCAGAAAAAGGCCCTTCTTGTTATATTTCCTTCCGGTTTCCGCAAAGTGTGTCCTATCCATCGCCACCGTCTTTTTTTAGCTTCTTGGTCCACTGTAATCTGTCATGTTCTCTCCTAAGTTCCTCATTTGTGACACTATCATACCATCTCAGTCCCTCTATTCTGCGAACACCATATTCAGTCGTCAAGGGAAATAATAAGTTTTAAATGTTATTCAAGAGTTATTCTCGTTCTTCAATGTTTAACTCTTCCATGACAGAAGTTTAGTTTCTTACTAGTTGTCGCCATATCACGTGAGACCGTGGATCAAAATAATGTGGAAATTCCGTTCTTTCTGATATTGGCAGAAAATGTATATAGTCGTATTGAATTAAAATTGTTATACATGTTAGAAAATGTGGAAGGCCTTCTTTCAGGTAAAAATAAAAGAGAAAAGGAGCAAGGAATACACCTAACAATTAGGAATTACATTCAGGTATTACTAATCATGTTGTTTTAAAAAATGAAACAAGTACTGCAAATTAAATGAGTGGCAGACGAGTGACATAAAATAATATTGCATAATAATATTGTTATTCAGTTATCAGTTATATGAGGACTATCATCATAGCACTCCGGACATGTCCATAGGTGCTCCGATCTCCGCCTCAGCAAATCCAGCAGCGTCCAGTGACCCAACACGCCAGTTCGATGTTGATTAATCAATGTCTTTGCATATTTAGTTAGTATGTCGTTCTTTTCGGGCTGCACCAATATTGACACCCATCTCTTTCAATCGGGCCAGCGAGTGGGATTCACAGCCCTGAAACTCCTCTGTTCGGAAAGACTCTCTCAATGCGGGAAGAATGTCACTTCGATCCATGGCAGTTCCCTCTGATATTGTAGCCAAGCCAGCCAATCTATCAGCTCGTTCATTACCCCTAACTCCTGCATGCCCAGGGACAAAAATGAAGGTGATTTCTCTGATCATTGTCTGTACCAGTACCTCCACCCAGTTGCGTCTCACCATACCTGATTCGACTTTACGAATCATGCTCATGGAGTCACTGAGTATGAAAACACGAGAGTAATTGTGAGATGCCAACCAGTTCACCGCCTCCGTAACCGCCCGAACCTCCATTGTCAAGCTACTTGTGGTTGTTGCGTAGGCCCCACTGGCCTCTCTTATTATTTTCCTCCTGAGCGTGCTGAAAAAGCCCACGCACAGCGTTGTTGGAATTACTGAACCATCGGTATAAATAACCACATCTGTATCATTGATGATGTCATTCAAGAGAGCCTCCACGTTTAGCAGTGATAGATTATTTTGTTCGCAGTTTTTCTTAATAGATGTAATAACGGTGAAAACAGTTTGAAATTGATGTGGCAGAGCAATCCATTCCTCTCCTTTTTCAATTCCGGAAGGATCACATATTTTCCTAAGCGTATCTTCCCCCTGACTCAGCCATGATCTGCCTCTCTTGAGTCTAAACCCTTTCTCTTTAATGAGTTCTTCATGGAGAGGATGTTCCTTGTTTGTATTGATTCTTAGATATGATCGAACCCTCCAAGTTTCAATTCTGTTAGCAATAGTTGAGAGGTCAAGAAGGAATCACATTGATACTCCTGGTGTATCTTTGGTGCATCCCAGAATGATGCGCATATCCTCATTCTGAATTCTTTCCAGTCTCACTGTTTGCGTAGGACTAATTGTTAGGAGAGTGCATGCATATTCTATACATGACAGAACAACACCTTGGTACAAGAGCACAAGAAGGCGTTGCTCAATATTGTTATTATAGCCTCTTAGTAGTCGTAGCTTAGGCTATGCCAGGCCACTAGGAAGAGCATGATTTACTAAGTTGAGAGATTAGAGGAAGACACTTTGAAAATCAAATAAGGCTATATGACTGTTATCTGTTTTTGGTTAATTGAGAAACTGAGGGATGCTCAGATGCTGGATTATCCAGTCCCATGGAGGCCAAAGAAAACAGCGAGACCGGGGAAAGTGCCGAACAACTGTTGAGGCTCCATGCGGGGAGGAATAACGATGATGACGAAGGTCTAAAAGTACTTATCTAAGTACATTAAACCTTTTAACAGGCCTAAAAATATATATCTAGTTTCATTAAATTTGTTCACAAGCCCAAAAGTCAAAAGAACATCTTATCATCATGTAGCATATCCATCAGGTATCCTTCACAGAACAACACTCCTATCTCATCCTGCCTGTAAATTCTCTTCTTCAATGATTCAGCGGCACTTGTGCTCTTGCCCTTCAGCCCAATGCTATGTAGTGGTATCTGCATGTGTTTAAAAGTTGTTCTTTTGTTCTGTATAATGTATTCCACTTATCAGATCTTGGAAGAAGATGGAACTTCCTGACATCATCTAGCACTTGGCACCTGAAGAGGTGGCGGTGAATAGTTTCATTATGATGTGCACACAGCTCGCACTCTAGAGTTTGTTGTGGTTGAATTCTGTTCATGTGATTATTCAGTGTTATGTGTTGGGTTCGGAGTCTAAAAATGGTGCTCTGATCTCTCCTTGTAAAGTGGTTGATTTCTGAAAACTCCCCATTTCTAGAAAATTCACCCACTTTTCCATCATCATATTCAAGGTTTCTAGTTGTCGTTAATGTTCTGTTATCACCGTTATCTTGGTCCTCATCATCCAGAAACCATGCTCTCCATTATATTCACCTTTTTTCCATGATGAAGGAAAATGACAAGTGATAAATACCAATTTGTTTATATTAATGTGAAACAGACCAAATCTATGAAAACAACGTTGCAGTGAAGTGTTAATCATTAACATAAATGTGTGGTGCAAGGACCCACAAGGGTAGCAAAGAATAGTACCACTGAGACCTACAATGCATGTCATAGGCGGTGACTGATGTAGGCACTAGGGATGCTACCTAGTAAATAAAAAGCAGCGCAGAAATCGGATGTGCTGGCATACTTGTAGGCACATAACTGGCACAACGTGCAATCGCTCTTAGGCTCAGATCACATACAAATCACAAAAAGTGGTTGACAAGTCGTCAATATGGAGCGTTGGAAGAAGAAGAAGATTAACATAACTACTTTTAATAATATTAGATAGACAGACATAAGAAATATGTTCCAGAATTGATTAAAAGTGATTAATATTTCAAAACAATTGTTGGCAGTGTACAACTATAAGGAGAAATGTTGTGAGTCAATGAAATAATACTTGGCTAATTATCCATTGAATCTTCTTGTTTTGTCATGACACTGTTAACCATGTTGTTGCCCAGTGTTGCGGTTGTTTGTTTTTGTCTTGCACTGCTGTAGGGACTTGGGTGATAGTAAACGTGGCTTTTTGACAGGATTCTGCTATGTCATCTAGCCTTCTTTGCTGATGTTCTGTTGTAGAAGCCTCTGTATACAGTGGTTTTTGTTTGCATTTTTAGTGTGACCAAACCACTTCATTCTTTGTTTCTCAGTGTAATTCAAACAAGGTTTTGTCCCAACTTTCTTTCTTATGCTGATGTTGGTGAGTCTTTTCTAGTGTTGTTGGTAACTTTTCGTAGGCATCACATTTCACATGTAGTTATTTTTGCGATTGTACTTTGCTCATTGTCCATGTTTGGCTCTGGTAACACAGTGTAGGCATGAAAATGCTGGTGATCATCTGTTGTTTAGCTACTATGATCCAGTCATCAATATAAAACAGCAGCATCTCCTGCCAGCGGACAATTTTGCCTATCATGGCAGCATCCTATACAGATCGGCAAACATAGACTCTGACATCGACAACAGAGTCCAAAGGAGTGTAAGTACTACATCTGGTATCAATTTGGTTGCTGGAGCTGCCGGTAGGATATCACATGATGCATGCCCACCTTAGGTGCTACACTCCGGATTTCCTGTTGGGGTTTATTCCCATAGCCTTTGCCTCTCTCTCTTGAGACTCCCATAAGGCAGGGGGGCTATTTGCCCAGTTTGGGTTGCAGGAGCTGCCGATAGAGTATCACATGATGCCTGCCCACCTTAGAGCCCCACTCCTGATTTTCTGTATGGATTTACTTGCATAGCCTTCTCCCGTCCCTAGATTTCCACAAGGCAGTGGGACTATGTGCTCATAGCTGGTAGTCTTGTTCTTGGATATCAGGGTAAATCCACTCATATCACAAGTCTGGGGCCTGACTTACTCCAATATATTTGTGTCTGGTTTACTCTGCATGCACAATAAAAACAACCTTACCTAGGGGATGAGGATGAATGATGAAGATCCATGATGTGGTGTAATACAGTAAAGTATAACTTGAATGAAAACCTACACTTCTGCATTTTGTTTATTGTGGTCCCTTTTTATTGAAGGTTGCAGAATGCATGAGTCATACATGTGGCTTGTTAACCACCTGGGAGGTGTGTTCAAACTTGGTACATTCCATCGAAAATTTAAACAGTTGGAAAACACATGGGATGATGCTGTCAGTGTCAAACGGTTATCAGCAAGTCATTGGTGTGCCTGGGCTATTGGTCACGATCACAGAGTTTACATCTATGTACGTTCATCAGATGTACCAATACGAGTTCCAGAAACAACATTTGAAAACCAGGTATTTTTTGTATTTTGTTTCCCTTCTTCTTTGCCTTCGTTCTTTATGACCAATTTGAATCACTCTTTGTGATATGTTTGATCTTTGCCAAGAACGTGTATACGTTGCATATTGGTTTGATAGGCCCCTAAATGCATAGACTTCTACACACTTAGGACACATGCATCCGATTTCAGCCAAACCTCCGTAGTCACCTCTTATGACATGCGTGGCAGGTAACAGTGGTTCTATTCTTTACACCCCAAATTTGGGCCCGTAACCACTCGGGCGATTTTTTTTTCCCAAAAATTGTATTTAAGTGAATAACTTAACGCTTAAAATATTAACTAATGTTTAAAAGAACATGCTGTGACTAAATTAATTTGTTTGTTATATTTTCACTCCTTATGTATATGTACAAATTAGTATGGGGTCTCTGTAGCGCAGAGGTTAGATGCTCACATCTCATGCCAAAGGTACCAGGTTTGCTCCCACATCAAGCCATTGGGATTTTTTTCCAGAGATCCCTGATCTCAGTGTAGGTGAGATCGAGTTCCTAGTCCTATCGGAGACGGATGATAAAACATAGGTCCTGTGTTCAATTTGAGCACGTAAAAGAACTCAGCAGCTCAAAATTGAGAAGTTCAGGCTGGAAAGCCGCTGCACTGCAAATTTTATTAGCAAATATTTAAAATAAAAATTCCTACAAAATATTTTTACCATCTTCAAAATTACATCAGGGACCCTCGCTGGTGCTACAGAGTTCGTGCACTGCAACTGAGGTCTTCCTGAGTTAGAAGGAAATCGGAGCGCACATGGTTACCCACCAAAGTGCAATGACGATAGTCCTATCAATCAATCATGTACACGTTAAGCTTAGGTTTTGGGGTAGTTGACAGCAAGGTTGATAACACATTTCCTTAATGACCATGTGGGGGGGCTGCCTAGAGTAGTTGATAGTAGCTCGACCTGCTAGCTGTGAGACGCCTCATAGCTCGGGTTCAAACCTACTGTCCGGCATTTGTTCGAGTCCCTGGTCTTACTCAGGACGATAACGTGAGTACCTCTGAAGTCGGAGAAAATCTGCCTGTATGGCGAGGGAATACTAATTACGAGTACATTGAGCACACGGCTGCCAGTGTAAGTAATTTACAATGTGCACGCTGCTGCCATTGTAAGAAATTGGAAAAAACAGATTTTCACGCAAAAATCAGTTTCAGAGATGAAACTCCGTCTGAGTTGAAAGCGGACGAAAGAAAAAAAAAAAATGACCATGTGCTGGGAAAATTAGTGCGTTTGAGCCAAAAAATTATTGGTATCTGCACTGCTGAACGTCGTCGAAATACAGACTATGATCCTTTACTTGGGAAATCTAAATTACAAGTACGTCTGAAGTTGAAATAAGGGCTGCCTGAATGGCGAGAGGCACTGTGATAAGAAAAGAAAACATTCATGCTTAATCAATCAGAGGCACCATATTTGCGATGTGACTACATTTGAATTCATAGTAGGTGAACATTAAATAACTGACGTTTGCCTATTTTATATATAAATTTGATGCATGTCATTTTGAAGATAAATGAATGTAATTTTATCACAAGCTAACGGATTGTGAAAGAATTAATACAGAACTGAAAACAATCAGAATGTGCAAGCATAAAGTTAGAGCTAATGTAACAATGAAGTAAATCATGATGCAGTCTACGGCATATGATTAAATGGGCGCAGGCTGCTGCATTTAGTAGCTAAGGTGTTAATAATTGTTAGAGCAAAGTATTGTTTCCAGCCATGTTACCATTATTCAGCCTGATGTTTTATGGTAGATTTATACTTTAATCATTTGTTGTATATTTTCCAGCGATGGTCTCCAATTCATGGATTCTCAAAAAGCAGTCTCATAAAAACAGATCGACCTGCATGGAGTAATGAAGTTGGAACAATTTATCGTCCGAAGGAAAGTGTACGACTTCAATCTGCACACTGGGAGTGGGAGGGTGATTGGTTAATTGATGACAATCTTCGTGGAGAAGTTGTGGGAATAGAGGTTTGTATTTTAATAATCATAATAATACCTCTCGTACTGTCATACATTACATAGGGTCTACAAGTAATTTATCCATACCGCTCTATTCTGGGCAACTCGCTCAATCTCCTCCATGGAACTAAGATCGATATTTCTTACCTCTCTCAGCAAAGTTTGTTTCAGAGTCTCCTTAGGCTGTCCTCTATTTCTTTGCATCCCATTTCAATGCCTGCTTTGAAATTCATTGATCATTTCTTCTCAAGGTGTGTCCAACATATCATATCTCCATCTTCTCTTTCTTATAACAGTTGTTACTAGTGGTCGACCAGACATTTCTTTGATTTCATCACTTCTCCTCGCCCAAGTGGTTACAGAGTCCCAAATTTGGGTGTAAAGAATAGAATCACTTCTACCTGCCACACATGTCGTAAGAGGCGACTAAGGAGGTTTGGTTGAAATCAGATGCATGTGTCCTAAATGTGTAGAAGTCTATGCATTTAGGGGCCTACCAAAGCAATGTGCAATGTATACACGTTCTTGACAAAGATCACACATATAACAAAGAGTGATTAAAATTGGTCATAAAGAACGAACGCAAAGAAGAAGAAGATCACTTCTCCTGAATTCGCTCCAAAGTATATTCATTTTATTGTATATTGTACATTTTATATTATATTGTATTTTACTGTTCATCATCTAATAGCTTGTCCTGAGCAGAACTTTGTCATCATAACAGTCCTTTAGTGATTAACAGTAATTTTAGGGCCATTAGGGATTTTTTGTCTTGCTGTATATGTTATGTCTCATCACCTTTCAACTCCCATCGGAGCACAGGTCTTCAACAAACTTCTTCCATCTCTTCCTCTCTCTTGCCATCCCTTCCAATTCTTTCCATGTTTTACCTATCCTCTTTATATCCGCCTCCAGCTCTGTTCTCCAGGTCTGCCTAGGCCTTCCCCTACTCCTCTTTCCTGCGGGTTCCAAAACAATGCCTGTCTTGCGATGCTTCCGGTCGGTCTTCTCAATGTATGTCCTATCCATTGCCAGCGTCTCTTCCTGAGCTCTCTCTCCACTGGTATCTGCTTTGTTCTCTCCTGAGTTCCTCGTTTGTAATCTTATCATACCATCTCAATCCCTCTATCCTACGTAAACATCCATTTACGAAGTTCTGCAGTTTTCTGATAGTTTCCTTTGTGGTCTTCCATGTTTCCGAGCCATAGAACATCACTGACTTCACATTGGACTGGAAAATTCTCAATTTTGTGTTTGTTTTGATCTCCTTGCCTTCCATATCTTACTCAATGCAATAAAGTTCCCTCTTGCTGTATATGTTATGTCTGGCGTATAGGAAGTCTACATTTTGAAGGGAGCAAAGAATAGAGTACCACTGCAACCTACAAGGCATGTTGCTAGAGGCAACTGATGTAGGAGCCTAGGGAAGCTATCCTAGTAAATAAAAAGCATAGCAGAAATCAGATGTGCTGGCCTACTTGTAGGTGCATAACTGGCACAATGTACAATCACTTTTAGGCTTAGATCACATGCAAATCACAAAGAGTGGCTTAACAAGTGGTCTTCTTCTTCTTCAGCGATCTCTTGTCATGCGCTTAATTTTCTTTGGACCACAAACTGGGCAGTCAGCTTCAGGTCTGTCAGGTTTCCCCAAAGCTTAGTTTTCAGGTCGACTGGGTGTGGTCACATGTTGCTTCTCAGCTCATACAGGAGAGGACAGTCTTGCAGGATATGCTCTGGTGTCTGTTCGCCTGCTGACACTGGCAGAAGGCTGTTTGACTTTTTCCCTAATCTATATAAGTATTTGAAGTGGTCGATACGGAGCATTCGCAGAAGAAGAAGCTCCATAATACACCACGTTTTGTCGATCCATCTGTGTATATACATGTCTATATTTTTTTGTAAGTAAAGTAGTAAGTAAAGGAACCCTTTCATACCTCGTGGTATATAGGTCAATACAGTGTTATGCCTGTATTTTTCATTGACCATCGGCACACGATGGGTGATGTGGTCAGCATCACGCCGACCGCCTTTACTTTCCCAGAGCATGTCTGGTACCCAGTTGAGGCTGGAGTCGACCTGAGAGCCGTCGTGGTGGGAAAAATTCCACGCACATTGCGGAGGCTGAACCCGGACCACCAGCCTTGCGAGCGAGTTCACTAACAACTACGCTACAGCGGCTCTGGGAGTATCTTTATCTGTATGGTTTCTGTCGCCCGCCTGCCCACCGTGTTCGTAGCGCGTTGGACTACGGGTGATAAGTCCTCTGTGAGTGCGGGTTCAACTCCGTGGACTGGCAGAAAAGCCACAGATTCCCCAGATTTACGGTGTTCGTGGCACCGAACCGAAGGATTACGATGTCCATGGCACCGAGTCGAAGAGCTTTCAGCTCAAGTGCTTCTGGATCGAAAAAAAAAATGGTTTTCTGTTACTTTTCACACCTGTACTGGGACTGGAGAGAAGCGTCTGACCGAATGAATTAGAGCAAAGGCTCCCATTTGGAGATCCCCATTAAGATCAGAGTTTTTCTGTGGGGGTATAAAGAAAATATGATAAACTGAACATTTTCATGGTGACTGCATTAGACATGCGGCCATTAAATTCCTCAGGCTTGTGTTTTCCCTGTCCTACTTCACTCTAAAAAGCGGTATTACTCAAGCAGTAAAAACTGGGGCTTAAGTTTTGTAGATGATACCCGATATACATAATTCGTTTTGTTTGAGTTTTTTCTGGCCCAACGGGGATATGTCTGACAGGTGTTTAATGGGCTCAGATTTCATATGCCCAGGAAGATTGAAATAGGCTGGGCTAGAAGACAATGGTTGGAGTCACTGAGGAGGCCTAGACTGTTAAGTCTGTATTCAAGAGAGATTTCTCAAGCTGTTTTGCAGTGTGTAGAAAATTAATTTTCTTGCTGTTGCCTATTTACTCTTTGGGGTTCATGAGGTACTGAAACTGTCAAAATATCACAGAAAGTGTACTGAGATTAGTGTTCACCAATTTCACATATGCCATTTTGATTGCCTGTCTTCTTCAAACACATTTCATATCATAACATAAAATATTTTTTAACAGGGATGGCAGTATGCATTTGACTTTCCAGCAGTATACACACCAGAGAAGCACTGGAATTCATTTGTTAGGAAAAGAAAATGGATTCGTTTTCGTCGTTTCTCATCTACAGATGTGTGGGCAAGGGTAAGTTGAACTGAATTCTTTCTTCTTCTTCGATCGTTCTAGGCCTGTTTTAATCATTCTCATTGTGATATATAAACAGCCAAACATCCGAACGTAATGTACGTGCACCAGCCTTCAGCACCTATTGGAGCCCAGTTGCTTATCCTTCGGTGGGGTGTTCGTTTTCAGCCAGCTTTTGATTTACTAGGTGAGTTTTCCCCTAGGTCGATCAGCTTTGCCGTATTTTTGGGCTTTGTGATCTACGCCGGGACAGTGAGTTACGCTGTTTATGCCCGTTCTGACTGATAAATATTTCTCGGGGCTTGTAAGCTTATCCTCGGACGGCGTCTTACTCATATAAGACACCGTGTAAAGTATCGGCCTTCGCCAATGTTCAGACCGAACTTCCTGTTTGATCCGTACATTGTCGGCCTTGCTTTACCGTACATTTTTGAGTTTGATCCGGGAAGGAACATTCTCAGCCTCTTCTAGACGCGTATCGTGCGTGGCAATTTGCAATTAACCTCGAAAGCACTGGCATGGGGCGAGTACAAACAATGTAGAGAGTCGTTTCAGTGGGCACTATGAGCGTAACTGAGGATTTTGCGCTCGCGCCATCACCCGCCCCAGTTATTCCGGGGATGTTAGTTACGACTGCAATCGAACCTTGCCCAGTTGCCCCAAGGCTGGCAGTTCCGTTAGGCATCACCAACCTCAGTTTGTTGAACTGAATTGATTAACTTTTGTTTTACTCGCTATTTATAGATCATAAACTTAACCCTTTAGCTGCTACGGACGTATATATACGTTTTTCCCATTCACATCTAAAGAACATGTTTGTTATTATCTCTCCTCTGTGGGCTAAAGACACATTAACACGTTATACATTGGTACTGTCACTGCTATAGGCGTACATTCATGTTTGTGACCTAGAAACAAAGAGTAGCTATTTTTAGCTCAGCCTTCGGAAAGTATGTAGCAACAAAAGGGTTAATATTCCATACCACCGTGTGTTGCCGGAGCCCTTAAATGGAGCAAAGAATAATAACATTGTGATCTACAAGGCATGTCATAAGAAGTGACTGAGGTAGGGGCCTAGGAAAGATACCCTAGTAAATAAAAAGTGTCGCAGAAATCGGATGTGCTGACCTACTTGTAGGCGCATAACTGGCACGACGTATAATTACTCTTAGGCACAGATCACATAAGATCTCACAGTGTGATCCTTTTTCCAACGATTTAAAAGATGTGTGGTCACTCATTGTACAAGCAGAGCTTCATGCCTGAGAAGTAGAATTAAGGATGTATTTAACTTGCAAGCCATGGGAACCATTAGCATACATATCCTTTAACTCTAATTGAGGGGAGACTGAGCTACTATGGATCTGCATAGAGTGCCATGCTTCAGTTCAGTAACCATTAACCAATTTCATTGTCAGTTAATTTTAAAATGTTATGCTTTGTGCATGTTATTTTCTTAAGGGCTGATGGCAGCTGTTAAACTATGTAGTTTATCATAAAAACTGGATGAAATTCATTGTTTTAGCACAAAAATAGGGTTTTGCTACATAGGGTAAGTGATACAAGGCCAATGACAAGACAATAATTTATCATGTGACACAGTTTTACAAGAGGTCAGAGGACAAGAGTTCAAGTCATGTTAAACCAATAACAAATCAATAAATTGCCATTATTCTGTTATTTATATTGGCATTTATTTTCTTATTTTAAAAAATCTATTGATGCTGATTGAATTATTGATTGATAGGACCATCATCATTGCACTGCTGTGAGTAACCATGTGTGCTCCGATCTCTTTCTTACACAGGAAGACCTCAACGGCAGTGCGTGAACTTTGTAGCACCAATGGGGGTCACCGATGTAATTTAGAAGATGGTGAAAATTGTGTAGAAATTTTATTTTAAAAAATTTTTCCTGAGCAGCGGCTTCCCATCCTGCTCTTCTCGATTTTGTACTGTCAATGGTTTTTTACGGGCTCAGCTTGAACACATGACTTACATTTTATCATCCGCCCCCGATAAGACTAGGAACTCAATGCGAGCAGGGATCTCTGGAAAAATATACTGATAGCTGTACGATTGAGTGAACCAAGTACCTTTGGAGCAAGGGACGAGCACCTAACCTCTATGTCACAGAGACCCTGAAATCTATGGATGTTAGATGATCCTTCTTTTTGGTGGAAAATATTTGTTATTTTGTTTCATCTTCTTCTCCATGAGCCACTTTTTAATATATTCTGGTTGTATCTAATTATATGTCATCTAGTTTTACATACCTGTTTCTATCATTGTTTCTTCTGTTCAGATCTCCGACATGGAAGTAGTGGAGAGATCAGAGTGTTTTATAGATATCAGTGTCGGAGGTTTCCTTATGCCAAGTCAGCCTGCTGGATTCCTGTCAGTGTGGGCTGTCACTAACAGTGGACATGTATGTAGCACATTTCTCATGTATGTTGTCATGAGATAATAATTATATGACCCATTTTTATAACATGTGATACATTTTGATATTGTTCCTGTACTGACCTACGGTTGTGAAAGTTGAAATCAACAAAGAAAATTGATAAGAAACTGGACAGCTTTGAGAATAAATGTCTACGAACATTATTAAAAGTAAAATGGAGTGATTTCGTTTCTAACAACACAGTGAGAGATAGAACACACCAACAACCCTTATCAAATATTATAAGGAAACGAAGGTGGAAATATTTAAGTCATGTTCTTAGATCAGACGAAAAGAGAATAAATCGACAAGTCATTATGTGGTCACCAGTTGGGAAAAGAAAACGTGGAAGACCAAAGACCACTCTTTGAAGAACCATCCAACAAGAAAGTAAACTATTGGGATGTAAAACCATACAAGATCTCCAACTGCTAGCAAAGAACCGTATCACATGGAGATCTAAAACCTCTGCCCTATGTGCCGCCTTTGTACGAAAGGAACAAACTAACTAAACATTTTGATATGCATTGTTGGACCTGTATTATTCTTTGATCAACAGCACACAATGTGTAAAAACATTTTAATAATAGTTAGTTTTAATTTGCTCATATTTACATGTAGTTTAACTCAATAATATAATTTGTTGTTTCTTAGTGAAGTTCAGTATTGATGTTGTACCCACTTTTTTCCTGATGTCTTCATTTCTAAACCGGTCTCTTCTTGATACTCCCAGCGTTCTATGTAGACACTTCATCTTTGTCATGACTAGTTTTCTTCTATTACTTGATGTCAGCGTCCATGTTTGACACTGGTAGCATAATGTAGGGAGAAAGACTGTGTTGAACAATGCTCTTTTAGTGTTCATGGTCAACACAATGACCACCAATAACAGCATACATTAAAAAGAGATCAGGTACTAGAGTCAAGGGAAGACCAAGAAAAGATGGATAGACAATATCAAGACCACACTAAATAAACACTGATATAACATAACAAATGTGACTCATCTGGTCCTGGAACGCAATATAAAGCTCCCACCCCAACGCTTAACGGCAAGAGTGGACAACCAATTCCATCATTCACCTGGGGAAAGACAATAGGTGACATGTTTGCATTTTAAAATGGCCGTGATTTATGTGATAGGATGTAATTTATTTATCACCTGTAAGATATTTATTAAAATAGAAACCAATGATCAATATTAACAGTGCTTATTGAAATACATATTACAGGTGTATGTGCGCACAAATGTCAATCATGACAATCCTGAGGGAAGTACTTGGCAGGAGGTGGACATTTCAGATCAAATTGGAATCATTAACATTTCTGTTGGAGCCAGCAATCTTGTGTGGGCTGTTACCTGGGACGGAAACACTTTAGTCAGGACACAAGTCTCCAGAAGCAAGATCTATGGTATATTCTTGATAACTCTGTAGTCCTCTCCAGAAATGTATTTTCATCGTCATCATTCTGTCAGTCTTCAGATCACAACGTCAGTCGCCGTGTGGTACCGGGGCCCGCAAGGGAAGCAAAGAATAGTACCACTGCAACCTACAATGCATGTCGTAGAGGCGACTGATGTAGGCCCTAGGGATGCTACCTAGTAAATAAAAAGCAGTGCAGAAATAAGATGTGCTGGTATACTGGTAACCCATAACTGGCACAACATACAATCGCTCTTACACTCAGATCACATACAAATCACACAGAGTGATGACAAGTGGTCGATATGGAGCGTTAGAAGAAAGAACAATGTCAGTAGTTTTATTTAACTGCATGATTCCCTTCAGGGTGGAGCATTTGGCCGAATAGATTAGAGCATGGGCTCTCATTCAGGAAACCTGAGATCAATCCCCAGTACGGCCAAGGAGTTTTTTCTTTAAGGAATATAAAGAAAAAATTATAACCTGAACAGTTCATAGCGCGGCATTTAGCCATGCGGTAATTAAATTCCACAGGCTCATGTTCTTCCCGTCCTACTCCGCCCTCAAAAGCAGTATTACAGTTTTGTTTTTAATACATCCTTCAGGTCACCCATAGAGCCCCCATATTCAACGTATTGCTGTTCATGACTTGAAAGAATGTGCATGCCCTGTTCTTTGCCTCACATGAAATCAAATCATGCGTTGCTATTTTCTTGTTTATGTTCAATTGGTAGATTATCTGCTAGTAGATTAAAAAGCTGATAGAAGATATTAAAAGGATGATGATGAGAAGTTGTTTATACCGATGGGTCGGTTCATCGTGGTGAGAAGTCATGCTGGGGTTTCTTGGCTAATGCGCATGGTAGGGTTGTTGCAGAGCAAAGTGGAGCATACAGGACAACTACTTCCAGTATGAGGATGGAGGTTGAGGCCATTACTGCTGCTCTCCATTGGATCTCTATGACTCCGTTTACTGAGGCCGTGGTTGTATCTGACTCTCAGGTGATGCTTTGGAAGATCCAAAATGGCAAGTTCCAGTATGAGTTTACTTTGTCTATTGAAGTGTCTAACCTCCAGAGGCTTACCTAGATCTACTGTCTTAAGCATGCATGTGTTCATGGCAATGGGGGAGCGAACACCCGTGCATCAACAGCATTGATTGTTGGGGAGTCGAACATGGATAGGGGGGAGGATTTTCGGTCTCTTCATGACTCCCTGTTGGATGAAGACACTAAAATAAATGTTGAGACTATCCAGCGATTTAAGGAGTTTGGAGTTATCCTTGTACAAGTAGAAATGTATGCCTGAGGTGCAGAGCAAGGAGTGTGTTTAACCAAAGAGCAATGGGAACCATCAGCATACCCTTCGACATCTGTTAAGGAAGACTGAGCAAATATGAGTCTGCCCAGAATGCAATGATGTCAATTCAGTAACCAATAACCAATAGTAGATTATCAAGAATTATGCTATCATTGTTGCTCACCGCAGCTAATGAGCTGAAAATCATAACAACAGAGAAGAGCTGCAGGAGTAACAATGAGAGATAACATTAACAATTCAGAAATTAGATCCACACTGAGAAATCAAACATAATAAATACAAAGCAAGACAAAGACCATGCAAAATGTTGAGTGACAACATCAAGAATACCATAACTTTAGAGAAATAAATATCAACTTACAAAGCACAATAAAAAAAATTTAAGATGGGAAGAAATAGCCAAACATTTCATGGAAATAATTATAAAATATGCGTTTAGGGGCCTACCAAACCAATGTGCAACGTATACGTTCTTGGCAAAGATCAAACCTATCACAAAGAGTGATTAAAATTAAGTCGTAAGAACGAATGCAAAAAGAAGAAGAAGATTATAAAATATGAGGAAGTTCTTTTCGTTAGTTGAGGACTACCTGCATTTGTTTCATCATCATTAGTCCTGGTCGAGCCCAAGGGCATATAAGACAGAGGAGACAACAAAATTACCACTCTGTTTGGTTTTGTGCCTTTCTATTGTCTTTTCCCAGGTGGATGATGGAATTGGTTGTCCACTCTTGCCATTAAGCGTAGGGGTGGGAGCTTTAACTTATGTTCCAGGGCCAGATGAGTCGCTTGTATTGTGTTATAACCGTGTTTATTTAGTGTGGTCTTGATATTGTCTATCCAACTTTTTCTTGGTCTTCCCTTGGCTCTAGTACCTGATCTCCCTGGGCTCCAGTGCCTTTCTTTCCATCCTAAACCTATTCCTATGCATGTGTTTGAGCTCTGCTTCAACAGTTTTCCTCCATGTGTCCCTAGGCCTCCCTTTTCTCCGCTGCCCCTGCGGTGTGCTTGACGCCTTACTTTTCTCATCCTGAAGACAAGTCCAAACTATCGCCTTCATCACTTTTGTATCTCTTTATTTATATCATCCAAACTAGTTAGTTCTTGAAGTCTGATACTGCCAATATTAACATCCCAGATGTATCCAAGTATTCTTCTAAAAAACATTTGTTTACTTCATCTTAAATATATTTTTGTTGGCTGCCAGGCTCCAGTTGGGTTGTAGTTGAACATCCCAATAACTCCACAAGATTCATGCAGGTGTCTGTTGGAAGAAACTCTGTGTGGGCAATCAGCAGAGAGGGAAAGGTATGTATTAATCATGATAAGATGACATTCTGTCAAGAGGTTAGACTCATATCATTCAATCTTTTTTTGATTAAGTTAATTAGACCAACATGAAAATTAACACCATCAAAACAGAAGCCATGACAATAAGTAGATCAAACAACCAAATCAACACACACATGTGAACAATGCAAAAATCACACAGCTCCCAGAATTCAGATATCAGAGAAGTATTTTCGCAGAAGATGGTAAAACGGACAGAGAAATCAAGACTAGATGCCAATGCAGTACTAACTGTCCCAACTGCTCAAACACCCAAACATAGGCATAGCAGTCAAGCAGAAACTAATAAATTGCATACTTCTACTAAATCTCAGTTATTAATTTCAAATATGGACCATAACTAAATCCCAAGAGAGAAAGATCACAAAGTTGGAAATGAACTGTTTAAGAAAAGCCGTCAATGTTACAAGACTGGATAGATTGAGAAATGAGAACCTTAAGAATGTCGTTGGCATCACACCATGCATCCAACATATTATAAGACAACAAATAAAATGGTTTGGTTATTTGATGAGAATGAAACCAGATCTTCTACCATCTTGCGCCTATTAGAACCGGCAACCCGGATACAGAGCGATAGGTAGACCAAAAACTTGATGGATAGATAATATCACAGTTATCCTACAATATCAAAGACTAACAACTACAGATGCAACACGTCTGGCACAGGATAGAAAACTGAAACGCCTCACGACTCTTCACAGCATATGTGGACAAGACAGACTAACAAAGAATTGGTGTAAGAAAATATTTTTAAAATTTCTTCAAATGTCACAGTGGAACTTGTTTGTATTGTTTACACTTACAAGACCGACCAATGAGAAGAAGCAGAATCAGTTTCAGTTTGAAATATCTGCATTGCCCGGACCTGTTCATAGGTGTTCTGATCTCCTTTGCAATATCTCCAACAGCGTCCAGCGACTGACCATCCCAGTCCGATTTTGACTGGCAGCCCACTGATATACCTGTTCTGCTGTTCTTTTCTTGTTACTCCAATCTTGAATCCCAGCTCCTGCAATCTAGCAGTTAACGTGGATTGGTTTAAATGAAAATCTTCTTTGCCGCCAAACTCTATGAGGACGTTCAAAATGTCAGCTCTATGCATTTGGCTGGCCCCCTGATATAGTGGCAGAGCTCTCTCATTGCCAGCAGAATCAACAATTCATAAGTCAGTTAATAAATGAACTGTCATTTGCTGCTTCATTGGATCAGTTATCAGTTATATGAGGACTATCATCATAGCACTCCGGACATGTCCATAGGTGCTCCGATCTCTGCCTCAGCAAATCCAGCAGCGTCCATCGACCCAACACGCCAGTTCGATGTTGATTAATCAATCTCTTTGCATATTTAGTATGTCGTTCTTTTCGGGCTTCGCCAATATTGACACCCATCTCTTTCAATCTGGTCAGCGAGTGGGATTCACAGCCCTGAAACTCCTCTGTTCGGAAAGACTCTCTCAATGCGTGAAGAATGTCACTTCGATTCATTGCAGCTCCCTCTGATATTGTAGCTAAGCCAGCCAATCTATCAGCTCGTTCATTACCCCTAACTCCTGCGTGCCCAGGGATATACATTATACAGACATAGAACTAGCATTGCAAATAAGCACCGCATCCATCTACTAAACAGTTTTCTAGGCTATTGTCAGTCTCCGTATATCATTGACAGAGAAGATAAAAAATAGATATACCCAGAAAGAACTCAAAATAAAAAAAACTGGCTAATGCTACAAATACGAAGGAGAAAATTGCAGTATTTTGGATATATGAAGAGACGCAAAGGGTTGGAGAAGACCGAGACCATCGTGGAAGGAATCATCCTGGCAAACATGAGAAGAGGAAGGCCATGGAGAAGATGGATTCAGGATGTAACTGACCACAGAGAAGATGGATTCAGGACGTAACTGATAATTTGAGCATGAAATCAACTGTATATACATTCTCTTGTTTGCCATGAGAGAAAGAAATTCCGAAGGACTGTTAGGGTGGCAAAGTTTTGCTCCCGACAAGCTATTGGATGGTGATATCAGTCTTGTCTCTTGTTTATCTTTTAACTGTTAATAATCATCTATGTCCAACAATGCATACTTAATACTAATATTTTCTTTAGGTCGGGTTTCCCGAAAAGGGACCTCTGGAGATGATATGTTCTGGAATCATGCGGCTGCTCTAGGAACTATCTGGGTCGAGATGGTTGGAGAAATGTCTCAGGTTGCAGTCTCCTCAAATGACCAGGTACTTGTCATATTTAAAAAAATCTATATTTATATCTTGTTCAGATTAGATACAAATAAATTTTGGTTGATAAAAATGCAAAAAATATGTTGGATCATCATCAACCCTTATATCAAACAAGGGCACATAAGGTAGAGAAAAAAAAAATGTTCACTTGGTTTTATGTTGTGCCTTTTTTTTCTACCTCAAACCTAGACCTATGTAAACCTAGACCTATGTATGTTCCTGAGGTCTGCTTCAAAATTTCTTCATGTGCCCCTTGGTCATCCTTTTTTGCTCCCCTGAGGCATCCATTGCATTGAGTGTCTTGGCCGCCTTTTTTTCTCCCCTGAAGACATGACAAATCCATCACTATTGTCTCCCTTGTATCTCCTTATTTATCTCTTCCAGGCCAGTTAGTTCTTGAAGTCTGATATTGCCAATCCTATCCGCCGATGTGGTGCTGGTGCCTGCAAGGAAGCAAAGTAGAACCACTGCAACCTACAAGGCATGTCGTAGAGGCGACTGATGTAGGACCTGGGAAGGTACCTAGTAAATAAAAAGCATTACAGAAATCATATGTATTGGCCTACTTCTAGATGCATAACTGGCACAACGTACAATCGCTCTTAGGCTCAGATCACATACAAATCACACACAGAGTGGTAACCAAGTGGTCGTTGTAGAGTGTTTGAAGAAGAAGAATCCAATCTTATCTTCCCAGGTTTACCCAAGTATTCTGCTAAGAAGTCTTCTCTCAGATCTTCAACATACTTTCTTTTATCTTATATCTTCTCTTCCACCATTTACTTCTTTATGGAAGTGCTGGGGGTGAAACGTGGTGATTTTGTGTGTGCTTTTTTAAGGCACTTTGTAAGCTGATATTCATGTTCGTAAGGCTGTTCTTGATGCCGTCGCTCCATCTTTGCGTGGTCTTCCTCTTGCCTTGTACTCATTATACTTTTTCTGTGTGGCTCTCTGTGGTAGGCGATACCAGGGCATTCTGGTCAGGTGTCCAAACCATTTAATCTGTTGTTCTTTTATGAATTGCATAACTGGTTTCACATCCAGTCTCCTTCTGATTTCTTCATTTCTAATTTTGTCTCTTATTGTCACACCAGAAAGTTCTTCTAAGACACCTCATCTCTGTCGTTATGATTTTCCGCTCATTAGCTGCTGTTATTGGCCATGTTTGACACTGGAATGTTTGACATGTTTGAAATTTTATCTTATATGTTTTCCAAATATCATAAAGCAAGACAGTTCTAACACATGTTTTGTATAGTTAAAACTTTATCTTGGTACCATAAATGTTCGATCTCCAGATGTTGCGACGTCTGCTGTAGGCTGCATTTGCCCTTCCAATCCTTTGTTTAATCATAGCAACAGATAATAGATGTTCTAGAAGAGCTGCAGTAGTAACAAGGAAGAAAAGAATTATAAATGAAGAAAGCAGAAGGAGACTGATGCTGTAACCTGTTGTGAAATTCATTAAAGAGAAAAAGGTCTGATGGTTTTGACATCTTACAAGAATGTTCTGTTATCACCTGCACGGAGAGCCATACTGAGAAAATATAATGTCTAAAGGTGAACAATTTACTTCATTGCAGCTGGTTTCACCTCATTTTTTTTTTTTCGATCCAGAAGCACTTGAGCTTTTCAGCTCTTCGGCTCAGTGCCATGGACATCATAACCCTTCGGTTCGGTGCCACGAACACCGTAAATCTGTGGAATCTGTGGCTTTTCTGCCATCCCGTGGAATTGAACCCGCACTCACAGAGGGATAGTCACCCATAGTCCAACGCACTACGAACACGCTGGGCAGACGGGCGTTTCACCTCATATGGCTGTGTCCCTGATGGCCGAAATGGTACACCATTCGCTGAGAGTGTTGCAGCGCACAAACTCTGTCCCTCCAACAGTCCTAGGGATCTCATGAAAAATTGCACATGTAACTCGGCCCACATTCGAACCCACAACCTTCAGAAGATAGTCTTACCCACTTCGCCATTGATGCCTCCTATAATATGTAACGTCTATGATTGCGTAAAAGGTGGAGCAACAACATCAAGAATAGCCTTAGAGAAATGAATGTTAGTTTACACGATACATTTGATAAAACAGACGAAAGATCCTTATATATGGTCCCCACTAAAACATCATAATAAGGTAAAGGATCTTCTTCTTTGCGTTCGTTCTTTAGACTAATTTTAATCACTCTTTGTGATATGTTTGACCTTTGCTAAGAACGTGTATACATTGCACATTGGTTTGGTAGGCCCTAAACGCATAGACTTCTACATGTTTAGGACATGTACATCCGATTTCAGCCAAACCTCCTTAGTCGCCTCTTATGACATGCGTGGCAGGTAACAGCGGTTCTATTCTTTACACCCCAAATTTGGGCCACGGTAACCACTTGGGCGAGGTAAAGGATGAAAGAGAAGACTCATTTATTACAGCCTGTGTCTTGTTGGTACTAACTGTTTTATGCATATTTTTCATTTGTTAGGTCTTTGCTATTGACGTGACTGGAAAAAATGTATGCTTCCGTACTGGTGTGACAACTGCAGACCCTACAGGAAAAACATGGCAACCAGTAAGCCTGCATGAAGACATGACTCGTCTACAGAAAGAAGGTTTACTCTCGGAAGGAGAAGTTTGTTCTTGTGGAGACCCCGATGTCTCTTGTGCTTTGCATATTGAAGCACGACCTCGTTTGTCTTCAACAACCACCAGCAGTAGCAGTACCAGCGCTGCAACTAATGTAGACGAGAGCCCTGATGGATTCAGCTCAACACTACAACAGTACCAACCATTTCCAATTCATATCTCTGAACCATTTGCAGGTCTTGATACAGCAGTCTCTTCATGGAATCCATCTCAAATGATACGTAGTGACATTGTTGATGCTCTCCACAATCAGGAACAATCAAGCAACACTTCATCTCCTGAGGTTGTCAGTTGTTTCCCCTCTCAATTTCAGCCACCAGACTTGTGTAGTAGCACAGTTCACAAGAGGGAAGCGACACCATTAATAGTAACTGCAGGTTTTGAAAAAAGTTGTAGTTTTGACACTATAACATCTTCCACAATATCAGAAGTGTCAGGTTGTAGTTTTGACACTATAACACCTCCCACGACATCAGAAGTGTCAAGTTGTAGTTTTGACACTATAACACCTTCCACAATATCAGAAGTGTCAATGAGTGAAGAAGTAACATTTTATCAACATAGGACAGAAACAGTGGCTTTATCACCAGTATTGAGCGTAAGTTATAAAGTAACAAAAAGTGTACACAATGCAGTTACACCACTTGGGGACACATCTATAGCATTGAAGCAACAAAAAGAACACAGTGCAGTTACACCACTTGGTGGGACATCTATAGCATCAAAGCAACAAAAAGAACACAGTGTAGTTACACCACTTGGGGACACATCTATAGCATTGAAGCAACAAAAAGAACACAGTGCAGTTACACCACTTGGGGACACATCTATAGCATTGAAGCAACAAAAAGAACCCAATGCAGTTACACCACTTGGTGGGACATCTATAGCATCAAAGCAACAAAAAGAACCCAGTGCAGATCTTAATATACTAGATTACACTACTTCCAAAAATGAACCATCATCGGACAAAAATATATGTTTACAAAACTCGCAGAGAGTAACACAAACTAATCCAGAAATCTGTTATCGTGAATCTGTGGATAAAACTAATTCACAAAGTTATGTGACCTCTTCATTTGGTAACCAGAGCAATATAGAAGAAACAATAGTGAAGCAGGCATCACTCATTCCACGTTCAGAACAACCAATTGATAACATTTTGATGTTGAGATCTGGTGATAACAAAGTGATAACTGAGGTGACAATGTTTGATAATCTTCCAGAAAATATTACCATTCCTATAAATGTCGATCATCCTTGTAAACCACATTCTTTAAATACGGATTCGACACTTATATCACATAAAAGTGTCAGCGACAATGATTTGATATCCACACATCCAGACAAAAGGCTGCACATACCAGTAACCAGTGCTAGTGCATTAAGTCACGGACAGTACACCACAAAGCTTAAGAAAATCTGTGACAGACGTTGCTGAGATTCTTTCAGAGTCAAAAACAAAAATAAGCAACAATGAGTCCAACAGATTGTCTTTTGAAGAAAATAATTATTCACCTGCAGTCTGCAATATTTATACTAGAGATGTAGGACCGTCAATGCGAAGACATACAATAGATCAGACGTATAATAAGGAACATATGATACTAAAGAAGAAATCAAAAGAAAGGCGGCCAAAAATAGTCGACCTTTCCTATAATGACCTAATAGCGACTCCATTGTTTTTAAAACATTTAAAACACGAAGAAAAAGACGAGTAAAGTACTCCACAAATGACGAAATGGACAAAATTGATACTCTTAGTGTAAGTAGTGATACTAGTCACTACTTGATAAGTGAAACAGACCTCCAAATGATGAATGACGGCATCAGTATGTCAGCTGAAAGTTTAGAGAAAGAAACAGATATTGATTATGTGGAGGGGTCTGTATTTGATTCTCCGTATGATCAGTATAGCCCAGACTCAAGCTACCAAACTTCATTTCAATCTACATTTCCAAATTTAGCCAGTTTTTCTGGAGATTATTTGGCTGCTGTTGGGTTTAGCACAGATTCTGCTCTGTCTATGCTGTCTGATTTAGGGACATTTCAGACACAGATCATTTTTTCAAAGAATCTGAAGAGAAATACTCCTAAAGAAAGTTTAATAGAAAATAACAGAGGGAACTGGTTAACTCCTACAGCAAGTGGTAATAATAGCAAGATGCCGCTTGTAAGAAATGACAGTGGTTTTTCAAAACCTGTTTTAACTACGGTTGATATAGATAGTGCAAAGTCAGCTTCCACAACAAGTGATAGCCAGATATCGCACATAAGCAGTGACAGTGGTTTTTTAAAACCTGTTTTAGCTACAGTTCATACAGATGGATTAAAGTCAGCTTCCACAACAAGTGGAAATGATAGTCAGATACCGCATCTAAAAAGAAATTCTGAAAAACCTGTTTTAGTTGTTGAAACAGATAGTTCAAAGACAGCATCCATAGCAAGTGGTAAGGTTAGCCCAATACCTCTTGTAAAAAGTGATTCTGAAAAACCTGTTTTAGCTAAAGTTTATACAGATGGACTAAAGTCAGCTTCCATGCGAGTAGTAATGATATCCAAATACCTCTTATAAAAGTGACGTTAAAAAAGCTGTTTTAGCTGTAGTTGGTACAGATAGTTCAAAGAATGCTGATTCAACAAGTGATATTGATAGCCTGATATGTTCTGTTTCAACATGCGATAGAAATTGTTCCGAAACATCATGTGATATTAATAGTTCAAAAGCAATCAGTGAAGTTTGTGATACCAAGTTTTCAGCAATGAAAGAAACAACATCAAATAACAATAACAAGAGCTGTGATCAAAATCTGGAGGATTCATCACAACCACGCACAGTATCAAATTATCTAACAGATGTTGATAATTCTTGTGATATAACAATTCATATTCAACGTGAGCATGATATTGATGATAAAATCATTCCAGAAGATAACTCTGTTGTGGGTTTATCACATACAAACAGTATGCTTGAAAACATTCCGTTGAGAGACGGTGAACATAATATAAAACTTATGGGTTCAACAGCAGGAACAAATGCAAGAGACGAAATAGAAAATGACACAAATAAAAATAACGCTTTAGAAACAGCTATTGTTAATAGTGATTCTATGGGTGGACTGGTTGAAGAGCAAACTAAAATAAACAGCCTAGGGAGTCAGCAACTGTTGAGGATTGATGAGTTTGTTGATAATAGGTTCTCTAGTGTGGATTCAGAAGAAATTCTTGATTTTGTTACTGATCTCCTGGTGTCGGATGATGAGAAGTTGCAGAAGAAGAGTGATGAAGATGAAGAAATAAGTCAGTCACAGACAGATGAGTCGCTGAGCTCAATGAAATTTAAATGTCAAAGTCAAATCAGCATGACAAGCATTAAATCAACAGGAAGTAGTTTGTCTAATATGACCAGAAGTTCTGTTGACGACGGTGAGCAGAATGAAAGTGATAATACAGGTCCAGCGGGAGATAGTCGGAACCGCAGCTCATCACAGACATCTAGCACAACCAATCATCCTCAAACTCTCCCATTTAGTAGCATGATGTCAGCAAAGAAAGTATCTATGTACACCAAGTCTCCTTCACCAAGTTACGTTCCAACGGGTGATATCATTCCTTTGATGACATTAACAGTGGCTCAGCCACGATTGTATTGGAAGTGGCTGGATGCAACAAGTTGTGTCATAGATGATCCTTCCACGGTTGAATGGTTGTCAAATACTTTCAAAGGTATGCTCTCCTTTATAACTGTTTCTTCTTGTATCCATTTTTATTTCTTCTTGTGTCCATTTTTGTTTCTTCTTGTGTCCATTTTTGTTTCTTCTTGTGTCCATTTTTGTTTCTTCTTGTGTCCATTTTTGTTTCTTCTTGTGTCCATTTTTGTTTCTTCTTGTGTCCATTTTTGTTTATTCTTGTGTCCAGTTTTGTTTCTTCTTGTGTCCATTTTTGTTTCTTCTTGTGTCCATTTTTGTTTCTTCTTGTGTCCATTTTTGTTTCTTCTTGTGTCCATTTTTGTTTCTTCTTGTGTCCATTTTTGTTTCTTCTTGTGTCCATTTTTGTTTATTCTTGTGTCCAGTTTTGTTTCTTCTTGTGTCCATTTTTGTTTATTCTTGTGTCCATTTTTGTTTATTCTTGTGTCCATTTTTGTTTCTTCTTGTGTCCATTTTTGTTTCTTCTTGTGTCCATTTTTGTTTCTTCTTGTGTCCATTTTCGTTTCTTCTTGTGTCCATTTTTGTTTCTTCTGATATCTGTTTTTATCTTAATCTCTCGCCAGTGTGTTGCCGGGGCTCTTCTTCTTCTTCTTCTTCTTTGCGTTCGTTCTTTCGACCAATTTTAATCACTCTTTGTGATATGTTTGATCATTGCCAAGACCGTGTATACGTTGCACATTGGTTTGGTAGGCCCCTAAACGCATAGACTTCTGCGCGTTTAGGACATGTGCATCCGATTTCAGCCAAACCTCCTTAGTCACCTCTTACGACATACGTGGCAGGTAACAGTGGTTCTATTCTTTACACCCCAAATTTGGGCTCCGGTAACCACTCGGGTGGCTGGGGCTCTCAAGAGGAGAAAAGAATAGTAACACTGCTACCTATAAGGTATGTCGAATAGCGACTGATGTAGGACCTAGGGAAGCTTTCCTAGTAAATAAAAAGCATCCCAATAATCGGATATGCTGGCCTACTTGTAGGTGCATAACTGACACAATGTACAATCGCTCTTAGGCTCATATCACATACAAATCACAAAGAGTGGTTTAACAAGTGGTTGATATGGACTGTTCGAAGAAGAAATCTTAATCTCTAATACATTTAATTAGCCGCCCGAGTGGTTACCGGAGCCCAAATTTGGGGTGTAAAGAATAGAACCACTGTTACCTGCCACGCATGTCGTAAGAGGCGACTAAGGAGGTTTGGCTGAAATCAGATGCATGTGTCCTAAACATGTAGAAGTCTATGCGTTTAGGGCCTACCAAACCAATGTGCAACGTATACATGTTCTGGACAAAGATCACACATATAACAAGGAATGATTCAAATAGGTCGTAAAGACAGACGCAAAGAAGAAGAAGAAGATTTAATGAGTCTTTATTGTTAACATATTCAATCTTACACTACCAATGCCAGACATGGACAAATTTAGTCAAAAGTGTAAGGTCACGGCATAGAAGATGAGATGCATATAAAATGCCAATTAAGAAAAGATAGCAAAAAAAGTGTCTTTACTGCCTGTGTAATACCGCTTTGTAGGGTGGTTGGGACATGAGCCTGAGGAAGTTAATAACCGCATGGTTAGTGTAGTCACAGTGAAACTGTTCAGGTTAGGATTTGTTCTTTATGCCCCGGCAGGAATAATCCCTGACCTTGTCGGGATCGAACCGGGTCTCCTGAATGGTAACCAGCGCTCTAATCCATTCGGCCAGATGCTCCTCAGAGATAGAATATCAAATGAAATGTTAAGAACAAGTGTAGGGTTAACATCCGTCAACGAGTTTATAGAACATGAAAGACTTAACTGGTTCGGTCATTTGGTTTAGAATGAAACCAAACTAACCTGCAGCTCGAGCATACCACATAAGAATATAAAACTACTAGACAAGGGAGACAAATAAAAATAAAAATCGCCAGTGTGTTGCCGGGGCTCATAAGGGGAGCAAGAAATAGTAACATTGCGACCTACAAGGCATGTCATAAAAGGCCACTAAGGTAGGAGCCTGCCTTTGTGTTCCCGGTGCTCAAAAGGAGAGGAAAGAATATGCTGCAATGTGTACCTGTCAAACATGTCGTAAAAGGCGATCAAGGAGGGTTGAAATGGGGCTGGCTACCTCACCTCATGGACCATTACACAAAAAACAAGAACGAAAATCCAGTCCTTGAAACTAAATGCTACAGAAAGATCCTACGAATACCATGGACAGAAAAAGAACGAACACTGATGTCCTGAAAGAACTAAATGTTAAAGAGAATTGGCTGATAAACAACATACTATACAGAAAAATTAGATACTTTGGTCACATCAAGCGTCACGATGGCCTGAAAAGAATAATATTAGAGGGCAGGGTCCCAGGACGTAGAGGCAGACCAAGAAGAAGATGGCTACAAGATATTAAAGAAACCATGAATATGACCATTGCGAAGTGGGTGAACTGGCTAGAGACAGAGTGAATTTCAGATGAGCAAAGAGAGCAACGTCCTATAAAGGATACGCACCTTGACCCATAGAAAGGAGAAGCCAAAAATCTTTAATAAATATGGATAGTACAACGAAAAGATGTAACCTGAGGAAGGGTTGGAAGTAGTTTGTTGAAGACCTGTGTTACGTTTTGAGTTGAAAGGGGGAGAAGAGTAGAAATAAACTCAATATTTTGTTTTCGATCCAGAAGCACTTGAGCATTCAGCTCTTCGGCTCGGTGCCATGAATATCGTAACCCTTTGGTTCGGTGCCATGAACACTGTGAATCTGGGGAACCTGTGGCTTTTCTGCCAGCCTGCGAAATTGAACCCGCACTCACAGAGGGTTAGTCACCCGCAGTCCAACACGCTACGAACACGCTGGGCAGGCAGGCAAATAAACTCAATATAACAATAGCCCAAGCTACACACTGGGTGACCAAAAAAAACTCAACATACTCTGCAACACTTCACAGCACAAGAAGTAAGACAAAATAAAAACAATGAGATTGTTAATATTTGTCCAACAAGTTAGCTTCTTATGATCATCACCCAATCTTCTGTTGGAATACTTAGTGTCTGTACATTCTTAACTCATTAAGAGTCTTTCTGAGTAGAAAAGTTTCAGAGCTGTGAATCCCAGTAGCTGACCAGAATAAGAGACACAGGTGTTAATATTGAAACAGCCAGAAAAGAACAACATACTAAATATGCAAAAAGATTTATTAATCAACATCGAACTGCATAAATAGTATGCAGGTTACAGACATCTTAAAACTCCACAATACCACAGCATATCTAGCGACCGAGCTTGCACTATCTCGGAAACCAATCATGTTAAATCTGCTAAGCCTAACGGCAAAATAAAGCAGAGAAGTACAAAAGAAAGAAAAGAAAGAAGATGAATTGGCATGTTGGGCCGCTGGACGTTGCTGGATTTGTTAAGACAGAGATCGAAGCACCTATGGACATGTCTGAAGTGCTTTGATGATAGTTCTTATATAACTGATAACTTGGTTAGTTCTGTTAATTAGTTCAATTAAAATATACATTTTTTAACCTCAGGCTCCACCCCTGAGAGTTATCATTTTTTTTGGTGGTAAAAATGAAAGCTGACACCAATTCTGTAAGATTTCCCACTAATTTAAAATGTTATGTGAAACAAAACATAATTCTCAGATCATGGTAAATTTAGTTAAATTTGCTTGAATCGGTGACTTAGGGAGTTTGGAATAACATGTATAAATAGAGCTGGTTGCTTGAGGGACAGAGAGAGAGAAGTGTGTTTAACCAGCGAACTACAGGAACCATCAGTATGCATACCCTTTGAAATCTGTTGGGGAGACTGAACACCTATGGGTCTGCCGGAGCGCTCTGACGTCAGTTTATTAACCGATAACCAATATTTAAATTCTATAACCTTCTAAGCAGCTTCTGATAGTTAATGTGTTAATTTATATTAGAATGGACTTAACGTTTGGTTCTGTTTTGATTTCATGAAGAGTCCGAGACCAAGAAAAAAGTTTTGAAAATTGCAAAACAGTTGCGTGAGGATGTCATGAAGAAGCTTCAAGATCGCAACAAGAGAGAGGTTCTCAAGTTCAAAGACATCGAGCAGGCTGTCAAAAGAGTGAGTAGGTCAATTTAAGTTAAGCTATTTGACTTTTATTTCCTTCTGTCACCAGGACCAATATCATACACATAAATGACTGTTTGGTTAGTTGCAATAGTTAGTAGGAGAGAGCCGCTGTAGTGTAGTTGTTAGTGAACTCGCTTCGCAAGGCTGGTGGTCTGGGTTCAGCTCCGCAATGTGCGTGGAATTTTCCCGACCACGACGGCTCTCAGGTCGACCCAGCCTCAACTGGGTACCAGACATGCTCTGGGAAGTAAAGGCGGCCGGCGTGATGCTGACCACATCACCCATCGTGTGCCGACAGTCAATGAAAATACAGGCCTAACACTGTATTGACCCATATACCACGAGGTATGAAAGGGTTCCTTAAAAAAAAAATAGTTAGTAGGAGAGCGACAATAGCATAGTTAGAATGCAAATTCTATAGAAGAGTACTTAGAATATCATGGACAGAGAAAAGAACAAACCCTTCTGTTTTGCAACAGCTTGATATTAAAGAGAGTTGACTATTAAAGAGCATAAAAACAAGGACAATTAAATGTTTCAGACACATCAAATGACATGAGTGCCTAGAGAAAATAATTTTGGAGGAATGGTGCCTGGAAGAAGAATGAGAGGAAGACATAGAAGACGATGGATACAAGATGTCATTGACAATCTGATAATGACTGCAGCTGACGCCGGCCAACTTGCACAGAACAGAGTTTTTCAGGATGAGAGCCAAGTTCCGGAAGGGACAAGCTACTTGATGATGATGATGACTAGCATAGTGATTAGTGCATTTGCTTTGTAGATGGGTGGTCTTTTTTTTTATCATGTGACTTTCAGATCAATCCAGACTCAATTTAGTACCAGAGAAACACTAGCAGCTGACATAATATTGACCACATCACCTTTTATTTCTCTCTTTTTCCGGGCAGTAGCAAATGTACACCATTCTTACGAGAAACATAGAAAAATAAGTTAAGTAAGTCATTATTTGTTTTGAAATTTTACCAAGGCAGCAGCTTTACAACCTACTGTTTTTATTTTTTCAACTGCTAGCCAAGAGTTCTTTTACTTGCTCAACTTGACCTACTTTTTATGTTCCATCTCCGTAGAACTAGGCGCTTCATATCACCTACCATGAGATGTGGGATCACTGGAAAAAAGAACCGACTGCTGGGGCGTTTATACAGACCCACTGCTTCTTACACAAATGAATGTTCATGAAGAAAAGAAATTCAGAGCTCTGGTAACATACATCAAAAATTCCCAATCTACAATGATCCAAGGTGACAGATCTGGTCAGAGAGTACAGAGTTGAGGCAGATGCTATGAGGCAGCTGCTGCAACCTTGCAAAGATAGTGGACCACCCTTATGACAGTATGAAGTTCTAGTATGACTACAGACCTAACCGCAGAAAACAGAAAAGTCTTGGTCATCTCTGATTCATTAACCTGACATTATCTGCCAATCTAATGGGCTGCATCTTAACCCTTAGAACCTGTGATCCCAATATTTCAGTATTGAATGTAAACACTGCATATCCCAACATCTCGAAATATTGGTCTGAGAAGACTCCATTGTTAGTTGTTGGTGATCGAAGATGAATTATGTACAAATGTGATGTCAAGCACTACCCATGTGTTCTACATGGCTTAGCAAGATTGTGGAAGCTTGTGAGATATTGGGGGTGGGGGTAAGGGATAAAGTAATTAGTTAAGTATTTTCATGATGAAAAGATGAACTAAAAATGTTGAAAATGGTCACACTTAAAGGATAACAGAGCAAGTTGTTGAACTGTTTTTAATGAATCTGAAGATGAATTCGCCTTAAAATGTGATTATTCTAATCAAGATATTGAAAGTGAGTGAGGTGATCACTCAAAGATGGCAAAGAATAGTTTTAATCAATTGATATTTAAGCTATATATGTTCAATTTGGAGAACAAGTTACATTATCTGGGAGTATTGGGGGACATTACCATGTAATATATCAAATAAACTTTAAAACAGCTCAGTATTCTGTAAATATATAGTAATCAGGAATACCGGAGATGGTCGATTAAGTCAATAACAAATTATAGAGGTCCTAATTGTGCTAAACTATCTTTTTTAATATCATTCTGATATGGGTGGAGCATCTGGCCGAATGGATTTGAGGGCGACTCCCATGCGGAAGACCCTGGTTCAACCCCCTGTAGGCCAAGGAGTTTTTTCTGTCAAGGGCATAAAGAAAACATCATAACCTGAACAGTTTCGCTATCCATGAGTCCATTAAATTCCACCAGCTCGGGTCCCTCTTGTCCTACTCTGCCAAAAAAGTGGTATTATAGACAGTAACGGTAGTGTTTTTTTTAACTCTGATATGTTCTTGCTCAGGAGCTCAGGGAAGGGGTTTTAGGGTAGAGGTGGCCAGGGTTCAAAGGGTTAAGATTCTGCTGTTGTGTAGTTCCTTATTTATGAGAATGAACTTGTCTAATATCTGATCTAATTTGTCAGACTACATGGGTGAAGAAAGCTGGCATGCAGATATACTTCTATGGTAGAAAGTGTCGTTGGATTCCATGTCATGTGGAGCTGGAGCAAGGCATTACTAACCTGAGTGAAGGCTCTCTGACAGTGCACTACTTGCACAAGGCTAAACAGAAGGTGAGTACCACAAGAGCTACCGGCTCATCATCATCATCAGGTGCCATGCTGGCTGGCATAGACAATCATGGATATCCACAAATCTCTGTCCCTGGTATTTGCTATCATCTCAGATGTTAACGCTCTTCTGTGCCATGAAGTCAGGCTGTCTAATAGTTTCTCTCTCTACCTTCCTCTGTTTCATCTCCCTTCAATTTTACCGGTTGTCACAATGTGTGCTTTTCTTCCCTTCCTAAACCTTCTCATCACATGTCGGAAAAATGATGACTGCCTCTTTCTTATATTGACAATACGTTTTTCAATAGCTACCAATTATAAAAATTGTATATTATAAACACATGGACTACAACCAAAATAACCATGTACTATATGTACAGATGAGAGCCGCGGTAGCATAGTTGTTAGTGAACTCGCTTCTCAAGGCTGGTGGTCTGGGTTCAATTCCCGAAGTGTGCGTGGAATTTTTCCCGACCGCGACGGCTCTCAGGTCGACCCAGTCTCAAGTGGGTACCAGACATGCTCTGGGAAAGTAAAGCGGCCGGCGTGATGCTGACCACATCACCCATCGAGTGCCGACGGTTAATGAAAATACAGCCCTAACACTGTATTGCCCTATATACCACGAGGTATGAAAGGGTTTCTTTACTTCTTTTTTTTACTTTTATATGTACAGATAGCTATTATAGCATAGTGGTTAGTGTACTTGATTCTTAGATGTATGGTCTTGGTTCTTCTTTGAACACCCCACATCGACTACTTGTTAAACCACTCTTTATGATTTGTATGTGATCTGAGCCTAAGAGTGATTGTACGTTGTGCCAGTTATGCGCCTACAAGTAGGCCAAGCTTTTTAAAAACTGGGGTAGCTTCTCTAGGCCCCTACCTCAGTGGCCCCTTATGACATGTTTTGTAGGTCATAGTCTTACTATTCTTTGTTCCCTTGAGCCCCAGCAACAAATGGGGGGGTTGGGTTCAATTTCACAGTTGGAGTGACATTTTAAAAAAAACCATGACGGCTCTCAGGTCAACTCAGCCTCAGTTGAGTACCAGAAAAGAACTGGGAAGTAAAGGATGTTGCCCACATCACCCATCATGTGCGGATGATTAATGAAAATACGGGGTAACACCATATTCCCATTATACTGCACGGAATGAAAAGATTTCCTTTACTACTACTAAAGTTAATTGCATATCCTTTACAAGACTTTGCGAATCAACCCCAGCTTTGTAACGCTATTTGTGATTTTTCTAGGCATTATTGCGTTCAGTAGTTTGTCATTGCTTTCTGAACGGATGGTGCCATCGTCCTTTTGTTAAAATCCACGGAAACAATTTGCAACCAAACTGTCCACAGCGTGATTCGAACTCAGAACGTAGGGGTTAATAGACCAAGTCACTAACCCCTAGGCCACAGACGCCACTTACTACTACTACAACTACTATTATAAACACACAGACTACCAACTGTACAACATATTTATTATAACCACCAGAGCTGCCAACTATAGAACCTATATATTATAAATACAAGAGCTATCAACTATACATGTGGATTATAAATCAGTATGTGTATTCTTCGTCTTCTTTGCGTTCGTTCTTTACAACCAATTTTAATCACTCTTTGTGATATGTTTGATTTTGCCAAGAACATGTATACGTTGCACATTGGTTTGGTAGGCCCCTAAACACATAGACTTGTACACGTTTAGGACATGTGCATTCGATTTCAGCCAAACCTCCATAGTCGCCTCTTACGACATGCGTGGCAGGTAACAGTGGTTATATTCTTTACACCCCAAATTTGGGCCCCTGTAACCACTCGGACGAATATGTGTATTCACTTCTGCTTGTGTATTCACTTCTGCTGTACAGAAAAAATACAAGGTCATTGGTCAGAATTTTGTTGATTAATGTGATCTGTATGATGTATGTTGCTGTTTTAAAAATATGAAAAATTATTATGATTTATTTTCCAGCTAAGTTTTTGGTTTTGTCATGTTCACTTCAGTATTTTAGCAACATAATATCGCTGGCAGCAAAAAAAAAACAGTTGTAGGCATTGGATGGCATTCATACACATAGTACAACAATTTGATTATGACTATGGAGATCACCACTGCTGCTAGGGCTTTCTCGTTGGTGGCTGAGCTACAAGCCACACATATGATGATCATATCAGACTCGATGAATGTCCTTCAAAGGATTGAATCTGGAAGCCTGCACACGGAATGGGAGAACAGCATTTGAAGGTCACATCTTAAGACACTGACTTGGCTGTACACACCTGGACATGCTGGAGTGCGGGCAACGAGCATGTTGACTTTCTTACAAACAATGCCCCAACATGCACCAGTTGGGAAAAGAAAACATGGAAGACCAAAGACCACTCTTTGAAGAACCATCCAACAAGAAAGTAAACTATTGGGATGTAAAACCAAACAAGATCTCCAACTGCTAGCAATGAACCGCATCGCATGGAGATCTAAAACCTCTGCCCTATGTGCCGCCTTTGGCACGAAAGGAACAAACAAACTAACTAACTAATGCCCCAACATAAGCTGACAAAAGTATGGACAGAGCCGATGCCATCGTTGCGGTGCACACTAATTTATGTGATATGGGTGAGTTTCAGATACTGGACTGATTTAAAAATGGCGAAACACATAAAAATAAAGTACTGTAGTTTTACAAAGAACAATAACAATACATTGCAACGTTTCGACCAAAAGACCTTTATCAAGTAAAGAATACAACAGAAGTGGACCGATTTGAGAGAATTAGAAGTTAAGTTTGGACATGCCAGACAGTGTCGTCTTCATGGTAGAGAGAGAAGATATAATAATCAACTTCTTATGGGTACGATGAGCAAGTGGACTTTGGGATGGCTGTTGCAGCGGAGAATGGTGCACACATTGGAATGCCTAATGTGTCGCGACATTGATCAAATAACATTTACAGAGTATAGTACACAGAAGGAAAATGTCTAGCTAGAGTAAACACTTGATACTATTGTACATGATTGTGTGACCTCTCTGTTTCACCCTCTTTTGAAAATTAGAACCTCCAGATATCTCTGTCGGAGATGTCGTGTGTGAAGACCTGCTCAGACCCTGATACACCATCTGGATTTGTGGTGTACACACCTGAGACAATCATCATCCACCAGCCACTGGTGCTGAAGGCTAGCTCTGAGAACGAAGCTGCTGAATGGGTAAGCGATATTTCTTTTAGTGGCTAGTGTTCTTTAACATCAACCTTGCCCGTCTGCCCAGCGTGTTCGTAGCGCGTTGGACTACGAGTGACTATCCCTCTGCGGGTTCAATTCCATGGGATGGCAGAAAAAGCCACAGATTCCCCAGATTTATGGTGTTCGTGGCACGAACCGAAGGGTTATGATGTCCATGGCACCGAGCCGAAGAGCTGAAAAGCTCAAGTGCTTCTGGATCGGAAAAAATAAAATAAATAAGACATCAACCTTTGGATGATGAATTCATCCTTTTGTGTGAAGTGCCACTCCATGAGGCCATTACCTGGTGGTGGTGGTGGTGGTGGGTGGGCTTGCGTAGCTCAATGTCCCAGAGAATTATGCCGGCAGAGTTATCCAACCCGAACATTTCAAAGGAGAGAGGTCAGACTAAATGTGACCTCGTAGTCCTTCAGGTTGGGGCTTGTGCATGAGCTAACTACCCATCCATTAAAAAAAAGACATGGTTGCAAAAACGAAATATAAATTGTTCAAAACTAACTCAAGTCTCGGAAAGACTAGGGTTCCATGCCAGAGACAGATGACATGCATCAGCCAAACATGCAAGAAAGCTAATTTGCTGATGGAGGAGTGCTGGACTGTCCTGGGAGGCCACAAAGAAAACAGCCAGAGACTGGGAACAACTGTTGAGGTCCTATGCTCCACGAGGAGCAGAAAGGAATAAGTGAAATGTGCATCAATGTTCTGATACAACTTCTTGGGGAGAAGTGCACATTCATCTAGTGTGTTCTGATACAACTTCTTGGGAGAAGTGCAAATTCATCTAATGTGTTCTGATACAACTTCTTGGGAGAAGTGCAAATTCATCAAATGTGTTCTGATTACAGATGCATATATCTTCTTCTTCTTCGAACGCTTCATATCGACCACTTGTTAACCATTCTGTGATTTGTATGTGATCTGAGCCTAAGAGCGATTGTCCGTTGTGCCAGTTATGTGCATACAAGTAGGTCAGCTCATCTGATTTCTGTGATGCTTTTTATTTACTAGGGTAGCTTCCTAGGTCCTACATCAGTCGTCTCTTACGAAATGACTTGTAGGTTGCAGTGGTACTATTCTTTGCTTCCTTTATGGGCCGCAGCACCACACGGGCAAGATGTATATGTGAATTGTACATCCATTTGTATTTTTATGCAACTTCCTGTGTGAAGTGTACATTCAGTTGCATTCTGATTACTGCATTTTGGTGTGTAGTGTGCATCTATCTTTGTTTTGATCTGTTTTTTGTGTATAGTGTGCTTCTATGTGTGGTCTGGTTAAAACTTGGTTTGTGGGGTATGTATCGATCTGTGTTTGATTATGTTTTCTTGTGTAGTCTCTATCCATGTGTGTTCTTATTACAATTTCTTGTGTGCATCTGTGTGTGTTCTGATTCTGGCCAACAATGGCGGAATGCGGGAGGACCATTCAGAGTCAGAACGGTTTGATTCTGAACACGACTTTGCTAGCGCATTCCCGCCATGTTTTGTCGGGTATTTTCCGGTTTCGTTTGCCGAGCTACTGAGTTAGTGCTTGAGCAACGCTGTGACTGTTACATGTAATGCTTTTTGCTGTGTCAAGTGTCAACCGTGCGTTTGTTGTGTGTATTCAGAAAATGGCGGACAGCGGTTATGACGAACAAGCTCAATCTGCCGTATGCAGTTATATTGCGAGTGCAGAAAGCTGGATTTTGCCGTGATTGATGTCCCTTCGACAAGAATTGCTATTCAAGTGATGAACAGTTTTGTGTTGCTACATTCGCGACGGCCATATGCATAGTATGCGGTGCAGGTTGCTTTTTGTGGCGGTACGCGGCTGTTTCATTCTGGAATTAGTTCACACAGGAAACTTTTCACAGGTGTTAGCATTTCGTGTGATATTCATTGGCACAGGAACGGAGCAATTATGGGGTGACAGTTGCAGTGAAGTTGGAACCGTACTTATGAACTATGAACTATGTGTTCTGATTACAATTTCTTGTGTGTAGTGTACATCCATCTGCATCTGATTACATATTATTGAGTGGTGGATATCTCTCTGTTATTTGTTAGTTTGTATCGTTCTTATCAACTCTCTGTGATTTGTGTGGTGTGTATCAAGAATGTGAGTATGTTGCACCCCCGTTATGTCCGCACAGCTTGTAGGACAAGCACAGCATAATTTTTGCATAAATTTATACATATTATCCAACATAACACACATTTGTACAGACAGGCTACTAAGATTTTACAAACAAAAAAACCCCACTTTAATGTATCACATCTGGAGTTATACCTGGAGCATGATATCTGATTGGTCATAGGAACTCATACCATATTTGTCTTTTGATTATAACTTTTGTGGAAATTTGCATTCACATAATCTGTTCTGCCGACAAAAGTGTACATAGAAAATGCCTTCTGTTCTTATTTAACAAAAAATTATTTATCTTTAAAATACTAATTAATAAAAGTTCTTAGAATATGATGGACAGAGAAGAAAATAATAACTAAATCATCCTACGAGATCTGCATATTGAGGATCATTCGCTCATAAATAACATCATGTCCTGGAAGATTAAATATTTTGGCCACGTTTAAAGTCACAGTGGTTTCGAGAGAGCGATAATGGGAGGCATGTTTCCTAGAGTATGAGACAGGTGACAACCAAGATGAAGATGGCAGCAGGACATCAAAGAGATCCTGAACATGACACTGGAGGAGACGGGAGAACTCACTAGAGACAGAGTATTTCAGGCGGACTGTGATGAAAGCGATGTTCCATAGGGACATGCTACTACTTGACTAATTAATCAACTTGTCTCTATTACATTTTATTCAACATTTTTTATTGACTTTCTCTGAAACAGATTGGATGTCTTGGTACTGCAAATGCTGTTTTATGGAATATGAACTGCACCATCACTCCTGGAGCTATCTGGTCATGCACATTCATAGGAGACGTCTTTATCAGCTCCATCACATCTACATTGAAACATCTATCAGATCTGTTAGTATCTCATGTGTATATATATATATATATATGTTGTGTGTTTTTTTTGTGTGTGTGTTTATCTGGTGTGTTAGTGTTTCGACTAGTATATCTTCTTCAAACGCGCCATACCGACTACTTGTTTAACAACTCTTTGTGATTTGTATGTGATCTGAGCCTAAGAGTGATTGTATGTTGTGCAAGTTATGCGCCTGCAAGTAGGCCAGCACGTCTAATTTCTGCAATGCTTTTTGTCTACTAGGGTAGCTTCCATAGGCCCCTACCTCAGTCGCCTCTTACGACATGCCTTGTAGGTCGCAGTGTTACTATTTTCGCAGCTCAAAGAGCAATGTTACTCCGATATAGTGGATACAAATCAAAAAGCCATCTACGCAAAAGGTTATCTCTAACATAGGTGACAAAAGCCATCTACGCAACAGGTGGAACTCGGAGATAACAAAGGTGAAGAAAAACACTGTTTATCAAGCGTGTATAAAAGCCAGTTCTAGAAATCTCTTCTTATCCTGACTCTGTGAGGCAAAACAGGATTAGAGAAAAGAATACCACCAAAATAATAAGTAGTGACTCATGGTTATAGACAGGTACAGTCAAGTTCCTAGTCATATTCAATCAGAGACTGATGATAAATTCTTGAGATCGTAATCATTTTCTATAACAAAGTGTAATTTAGTTACCAGAATGTGCATCAGTGTTTGCTGGTCAGACCCATAAGTATTCAGTATCTTTCAGCAGATGGTTAAGGGTGTGCATGCTGATAGTTCTCATAGCTTGCTGGTTATACCACACAGCTTACATCGATGGACCACCTGTTGTTGTATTCCTTCAGTCTTAAAAGAAAGCATAAATATATTTATATATAAAAATCACATAATGTCATGCCCATTACTTTTTTATATGTGATTTATCATGTTTTGTTTCGGGTTAGTAAAATATTGATTACTATATCTTCTTCTTCTTTTGTCGTCACACTGCTACCGGGTTCTTGCCCAGTGTCATGGTTTTCTGTTTTTGTTTTGCGCTGTTCTGGTGGCTTGTGTGATTGTTATCTTTGCTCTTTCACATGATTCTGCTACGCCATCTAACCATCTTTTCCGTGGTCTTCCTTTTGCCTTCTTTCCCGATGTTCTGTTGTAGAAGACTCTGTATACTGTCGAGTTTGGATGCATTCTTATTAAGTGGCCAAACCACTTCATTCTTTGTTTATCTATGTAATTCAAGCACGGTTTTGTGCCAACTTTCTTTCTTATGCTGATGTTGGTGATTCTGTCTTTTCTTGTGTTTTCTTGTGTACTATATAATCTCCTTAAAGACATTTTTGTTTTTATGAGCCCAGATGTTGGAGCCAACATGGAGGACATATGCAGTTGGTTGAGACTGGTCCTAGTGGCGTTACATGGGCTCTAGGCTTTGACAAAATGCCTTATGTATACAATGGTGGATATGGTGGAGCTGTTAATACCGGTAAGAATTTATTCTATTCCTCATACTATTATAAAGCGGGCAAGCAATGGAACAGGCTGATATTGTAAATTCCCTAAGGGAGAGAGAACGTGTAAATGATTCAAGTAATAGTGGGGAATCTACAACCCTAACCAGAATTTGTGAATTCCAAGTCAAAAGTGGTGTATCTAGACAAGAGAACTGTACTGATGGCCAAAGAAGAATAGTAAATCAACAAAGAACTGGTGTCGTTAGTCGCCACACGCTTCTTCTTCAAATGCTCCATATAGATCACTTGCTAAACCACTCTTTGTGATGTATATGTGATCTGAGCCTAAGAGCAACTGTACAGTGTGCAAGTTATGCGCCTAAAAGTACATCCAATTTCTGCTATTCTTTTTATTAACTATGGTAACTTTCCTAGACCCCTACCTCAGTTGCCTCTTATGACTTGCCTTGTAGGTCGCAGTGTTACTATTCTTTGTTCCCCTTGTGAGCCCTGGCAACACACATGTGACTTATGGACTAATTTGTTTGATGTTCAGTGATGATGATCCGACAACTATACTATTATAAGTTACATAGGACCTGCATGGAATTTATTCCTGGACACATTCATTCTCTTCTATGGAATTAATTCCTGTATTTCTCTCCATTATATGTGAAATTCATTTCAGTGTTTCATTATGTATTCTTTCTTTCTTGAACCATTTGCCTCTCACTTCATTGCCTGTTTTCTGATTATGGAATTATTTCATCTTAGAGTATGCCCAACATATCTCTGTCTTGTCTTTACTGGTATGAATGGTTTAACATAACATCATGGACAGAAAACTACACGAACGTCTGTGTGAGCTACAAAAGACAGTGAAGTTTATAAAACGTTAATTGCATATCTTTTACAGGACTTTGCGAATCAACCATAGCTTTTTAACGCTGTTTGTGATTTTTTTAGGCATTATTACGTTCAGTAGTTTGCTGTTGCTTTCTGAACGGGTGGTGTCATCGTCCTTTTGTCAAAATCCACGGGAAACAATTAGCAACCAAACTGTCCGCAGCGTGATTCCAACTCAGAGCGTCGGGGTTAATAGACCGAGTCACTATCCCATAAGCCACAGACGCCACCTGTGAAGTTTATACAAGAGACAAATGTACCTGTAAAGTTGGAGAAGGCACACCTGTATGGTGAGGACACTAATAATAAGAAAAGTGGGTTGTCACGTAATAATCAGTCAGAAGCGTCATACCAGGTACCTTGGCTACTCCTCAAATTCATAGCGTATAAAGAAGAAGAACACAAGAGACAACATTGAATATAGAGACAATATTTCAAGCGAATCAAAGGAAGGAAGACATAATATCATACACAAATTAACATGTAATAGAATATTTTATTATATGCACCATTAAAAAATGTAATAGTGATGTATATATATATATATATATATATATATATATATATATATATATATATATATATATATATATATATATATATATATATATATATATATATATATATATATATATATATATATATAATATATATATATATATATTCAATAAATTTCCTAACATCGGGACCCTTGCCAGCACTACAGAGTTCGTGCACTGCAGCTGAGATCTTCCTATGTAAAAAATAAATCGAAGCACACATGGTTACTCTTATTTAGTTTTTTTTAATATAGTCATCGGATCATCATCACTGTACATCAAAACAATTAGTCCATAAGTGCTCCGATCTGTTCTTCAGTATGTCTCTCAGAATGTGGCAACTAACAACACTGGTTCTTTGTTGGTTCGCTATTCTTCTTTGGCTACCAGCATAGTGTTCTTGTCTAGCATGCATGGTTACTCGTCGAAGTGCAATGATGATAGTTTAAAAGGGTCCAAATGCAAAGGATTGACTTCATTGCACCGGGTTTCTCCATATGACTCCGTCCCTGTCGGTAGAGATGACATACTACCTGCCGAGAGCACTGTAAGTAAAAAAAAAGTAAAGGAACCCTTTCATACCTCATGGTATATAGGGCAATACAGTGTTAGGCCTGTATTTTTCATTGACCGTCGGCACACGATGGGTGATGTGGTCAGCATCATGCCGGCCGCCTTTACTTTCCCAGAGCATGTCTGGTACCCACTTGAGGCTGGGTCGACCTGAGAGCCATCGCGGTCGGGAAAAATTCCACGCACACTGCTGGAGTTGAACCCAGACCACCAGCCTTGAGAGTTCACTAACAACTATGCTACCGCTGCTCTAACACAAATTCCATATCTCCGGCAATAATCCTAGGGATCTCATGAAAAAATTACACATGTCTCGGTCTGGATTAGAACCAACAACCTTTAGTACAACAGGCAAACGACTTCGCGATTGAGACCCCAAATGATGATAGTCCAATCAATCAATCAATATCATTTTGTGTTGTTTCAGGTGCAAGTGAAATGTCTGATAACATACATCAGATAATGGACCAGCATAAAGTTTTTGTCTATGAAAATCAAACATGGTTTCCTGTTGTTGGATGGTGCTGCAAGTATGTCTCTTTATTGTCTTTCATATTCTAGAAAATCAAACATCTAATACAGTGGTTCTCAATCTTCCTAATGCCGACCGCTAATACAGTTCCTCATGTTGTGGTGACCCCAATCATAAAATTGTGTTATAATTATGATAAATATATGTTTTCCGATGGTCTTAGGCGACCCTGTGAAACGGTCATTCGACCCCCAAAAGGTCGCATCCCACAGTTTGAGAGTCACTGATCTAATACAATGCACATAGAGCAAGGTGTTGTAGAAACAACTTTTAGAAATGTTCTGTATTATATTTTACTAGTTGTCTTCTTCTTCTCGTTCAATTTCTACACAATGAGTGCAGTTCTCTGGATGTATATTGTTGTGTTTGTTAGTTCCTCAAGACATCCAAATGCCAGTGTGTTGTGGAAGCTTGCTGGGGGCAGCAAGAATAGTAACACTGCGAGCTACAAGGCTTATCGTAAGAGTCGACTGAGGTAGGGGCCTAGGAAGCTACCTAGTAAATTAAAAGTGTAGCAGAAATCGGATCTGCTGGCCTACTTGTAGGCGCTTAACTGGCACGATGTACAATTGCTCTTAGGCTTAGATCACATACAAATCACACAGAGTGGTTTACCAAGTGGTCGATATGGAGCGTTTGAAGAAGAAGGTGACAGAGGCTGTTCATACTAGTAAAATATAATATAGAACATCTGTAGAATGATATGGACCTCAGAGATAACCGAGGCGATGAAAAACACTGTTTATGAAGCACACAACGTGTTTTTCACAGCCTGTTATTTCTGAGGTCCACCTTTTGTATGGACGGCCTTTTGCTTAGTATTCACTGTCTCAGAGTAGCATTGCTCTTTGAGGGACACTGTCTGTTGGTAATCTGCTTATGTGGACGAACCATTAAACTTGTTTCTTGATGAAGTTCAGTACTGATGTTATGTATTAATATTTTAGTGCATTCTTTTTAGGGGAGTGTTTCACAATAACTTTCACTGGCTGACAGAATCTGGCCGCAGTGTTGAAACAAAGGAGGAGGTCAATCTGCCATCTTCAAAATGTCAGTGGGTAAGAATTATGGGTCATGATATGCTACATTGGCTGCTATTGGTGATCTGGAACTCAACTACTTTCCTTCTCTGCATACTGTTTGAGTTCAATTCCAATGTTCTATCAATCCTAAAATATGCCAGGGAGAGTTGGAAAATGACTAAAGATATAGAAAGCAAGTTGAATGCATTTGAAAATAGATGTCTCGAAAAATAATGAACATAAAATGAAATGAATTCAGGAGAAGTGATGAAATCAGAGAAATGTGTATTCAACCACTAGTAACAACTGTTATAAGAAGGAGAAGATGGTGGAGATATGTTGGGCATACCATGATAAGAAATGATCAAAGAATACCATAGCAGGCTTTGACATGCAAGACAAAGGGTTCAAGAAGAGAGGACCCCTTAGGGAAACCCTGAAACAAACTTTGCTGAGAGAGGTACAAATATCAGACTCAATTCTGTGGAAGAGATTGAACGGGTTGCCCAGGACAAAGCGGTATGGAGAAATTACTTTTAGGCCCTATGTAGCTATTAATGGTACGAGAGGAATATATACATAGCATTAAAAAAGGTGCCTTTCGTCCGAGTGGTTACCGGGGCCAAATTTGGGGTGTAAAGAATTGAACCACTGTTACCTGCCACACATGTCGTAAGAGGCAACTGAGGAGGTTTGGCTGAAATCGGATGCACATGTCCTAAATGTGTAGAATTCTATGCGTTTAGGGGCCTACCAAACCAATGTGCGACGTATACACGTTCTTGGTAAAGATCAAACGTATCACAGTAATTTAAATTGGTCGTAAAGAACGAACGCAAAGAAGAAGAAGGTGCCTTTAAATAAACTTCTGTTTTCCAGCTCGGGGGTTATTAGGGCCCTATTTAGACTAAGGATTAAAAACTGCTTTGTCCTTGCTATTCTGGCACCTTTCAGAACTCATATCTAAACTTGCTAATAAAAATATGTTCCTGGCCAGAAAAAGTATTTTTGAAATATTATTTCTGCCACATTATATTATTCAGTTCGGTTCGCTACCGTTTGGCTGGGTTGCCAGCTAAACCTAAAACTGACTGTGGATCTCACCCTGTTGACAAACCTTGTTGATTTAACATGACCTACGACCTGAACTCAGTAGAATAAATGTATTGAAATCAGATAAATAATTGAGAATCTAATCTACAAGTATCTCTAAAGTCTATATGGCGGGAGACATAGATAAAAAGGAAAACAGGACTTCACACAAAAATCAGACAGAAGCGTCATACCAGCACCCTGACTACACCTGAATTCATAGCAGACGAACACATGAAGAAAAATAATGTATTGAAATAGAAAGAATAAATGAGTTTGCTACAGTTACTCTAGAAAGAAAGAGCAGTTTTAATATACTTGTTATCGCCCGAGTGGTTACCGGGTCCCAAATTTGGAGTGTAAAGAATAGAACCACTGTTACCTGCCACGCATGTCGTAAGAGGCGACTAAGGAGGTTTGGCTGAAATTGGATGCACATGTCCTAACTGTGTAGAAGTCAACCTGCTGCCTTGCAAGATGGCTGGGGACAGCCAAAGGCTAACGGAGAGCGAACCCAGTAAACACTGGCTGAATCAAGACACATCGCCGAAGGATAAGCACCAGAGCTCCAAATGGCGCTGAAGATGTGATGAAACCCACCCATGCTAAGGCTGCATGAATCAGATTTCCACATGAATAAAGTTATTGAGAGATCTGGTACATTGGTCTTTTAGGTGATTGAGAGAGAGAGATATATAATTGTTTTGAATATTCCTGGTGATTTTAATTTCAGATCAGTGAATGGACAGTTGACTTCAGTACCCCTGGAGGTGTGGATACCAATGGATGGCAATACTCCAGTCATCTTTATGGGTAAGAACAACTGGTGATATCTGTGATGAATTAGTCAAGTCATTTACTGTGTGTTCTATTTCTGAAGTCGGAGTAAGGTTTGCCTGGATGGCGAGGGACACTGATAATAAGGAAAACAGGCCTAAACGCAAAATCGGTCAGAAGCCCGTACGAGACACCATGATTATGCCTGAATTCATAGCAGACGAACGCAAGAAGAAGTGAACAGTTTAACCTCATTACATGAAAGAACGTCAACTGAAACTGATTAGCAGTGTTAAAAACAGAATGATCACTAAGACAAATCTATGAACAAACAATTGAATACAATCAAAGAAAGAATTTTATATTCATAGATCAAGAAAAGACATTTGATAGAGTAAAAATGTGCAAATAAATGAAAGATCCTTGAAGAATATGGCATCCAGGTACAACTATTAGGTAATATCATGGCATTATATCAAGATAGCCAGAGTACATTAAGAACAACAGAATGAATGACCGACTGGTTCTCCATTACATCAGGTGTTAGACAAGGTTGTGTCCTCTCACCACTACTCTTTATTGCATATATGGATAAAATAACTCGTTCAAAGTCAGATAATGAGGAAATAAATTAACTGCTTTTTGCAGATGATCAGAGCCTGATACATCAAAACGAACAAGACCTACAACAACATATTGACACCCTGAACCGAAATTGTATAAATCATGACATGAAAATCAATAACACTAAAACTCAGTTAGTGAATATAGGAAGAAAACATAAACTAGACATCCATGTCAATGGCACTACAATAAACCAAGTGCAAGAATTCAAATACTTAGTAAATATATTCACAGAAAATGGAAGACTAGACAGAGAGATAGAGGTTTGCGTACAAAAAGTAAATGCCGTAGCTTACCAGCTAGCCCCATTGTTAAGGCCCCAAACATCTCACTGACACCTAAACAACAAATGATCAACAGCATTTTCATGCCTACTTTGTATTACCAGAGCCAAACATGGACATTAAGCAAAGCACAGTTACAAAAACTAACTACATGTGAAAAGCGATGCCTATGAACATTTACCAACAACCCTAGAAAAGACAGCCAACTATATAAGAGAGAAAGTGGGGACAGAAGGAAGCTTGCTTGAATTACATTGAAAAACAAAGAATGAAGTGGTTTGGCCACAATAAGAATACAACCAAACTCCACTGTATACAGTCTTCTACAACAGAACATCCGGAAAAAAGGCAAGAGTTGGACCATAAAAAAATGTGGATAAATGGCATAGCAGAATCTGGTCAAAATGCAAAATGATCTATCATCCAAGCCACTAGAGCAGTGCAAGATAAAAACAGAAAATGCAGACACTGGGCAACAACCCAGTAACAGTGTGGCGACAAAAGAAGAAGACGAAACAGAATTTTTCTGAGACTTGTGTTAACATATGTTAGGGTGGTCTCTATAACAAAGTGGTTAAGACATTTGCCTGTTGTTCTGAAGGTTGTAGGTTCAAATCCAGACCGAGTCACATATGAAATTTTTTCATGAGATCCCTAGGATTGATGCTGGAGCTACGGAGCTTGTGCTTTTGTGCAACACTTTCATAAAATGGCTTGTCATTTCTATCAACAGGTATTGAGCCACATGGGATAAAATCCAGTGCAATGAAGTCAATCCTTTGACATTAGATACCCTTCTTAAGATACCAGTTTTAAGATATCATATCAAACTCGATGAATATGCTTCAACTGATTGAATCTGGAAGTATGGGTGGACAGCATTCGGAGATCACATCTCAAGAAAATGACTTGGCTGTACACACCTGGAGTGCAGGGTAACGAGCGTGCAGACTTTCTTGCAAACAATGCCCGACTCAAACGGGCAGAAGTATGGACAGAGCCGATATCATCAATGCGGTACACTCTCAATTATGTGACATGGGCAAGTCTCAGACACTGGAACGAGTTAGAGAATTAGGCGTTAAGTGTAGACATGCCAGACAGTGTCGTCTTCGTGGTAGAGAGAGAAGATATAGTAATCAACTTCTCATGGGTGCGGTGAGCAAATGGACTTTAGGATCGCTGCTGCAGCGGAGGACAGAGCATGCATGGGAATGCCCAATGTGCCGTGATGTCGATCGCATAACATAACCAGTTTGCAAGGCACACGGGATACTTATTTAAATCTTCAATATAAGAAACGCAAATTCATTTCTAAAAAAACCCTATTTTATCAATATTATTTTCTGTCAAAGAGAGCTTGCTGATAACTGTTTCGCTTTTGTAATTGTCTTCTTCTTTAATCCTTCAGACCATTTTATCCTCGTCAACATCTCAGAAGTTCCTACAGAAGAAGACGCTGGTTCAGGTCTGTACATTCTCTAGCTAACAGTCTTATATTTCTCAGCTAGTACAATGTTGTTGTTTGTGTTCATTCTTATTAACCAAGTTAACCATTCTTTGTGTTCTTTGTGGTTTGTTCTATCAACCAAGTTAACCACTCTTTGTAATCTGTGTGGTTTGTTCTTATTAACCAAGTTACCCTTTCTTTGTGATCTATGTGGTTTGCGCGGAAAATGTGGGTAAGTTGAATCCCTGTTTTACCCCTGCGGCATGTAGAACATGCACATTCAAATTTTAGCCCAAACTGAATACTTTGATTTGTTAATGATGAAATCAGTTTAGATCATCTACATGTGTGACTCGAGCATTATGACTATGTTTTGATGTTCCCCTTCTTAAAATCTTATATTTCTCTGTTTGGTTTCCTTCAGTCACTTTACACAAAAACAGATAGTATCCATAGTATTATCTTTAATAATATTTCTAGTAATAGAAGTTCAAGTTGAAATTTAATGTGTTGGTTCTTTTTTATTTCTTTTATCTAATCCTGTTTTTGCCTCACTGTATCAGGATAAGAAGAGATTTCTAGAATGGGTTTTTGTGTGCTTCATAATTAATGTTTTCACCACCTCTGTTATTTCTGAGGTCCACTTTTTTGCATGAGAAGGCTTATCATCAATATAAGAAAGAGGCAGTCATCATTTTTCTGGCATGTGATGAGGAGGGAAGTTTAGAACACATTGTGACAACTGGTAAAATCGAGGGTAGACGAGACAGAGGAAGACAGAGAGAGAAAATTTTGGATAGTCTGACTTCATGGCATGGTAGAGCGTCAACATCTGAGTTGATAGCAAACACCAACAACAGAGATTTATGGAGATCTATGATCGTCTACGCCAGCCGGCACGGCACCTGATGATGATGATGACCTTTTGCATGGGCAACATTTTGCTTTGTGTCCACTGTATCGGAGTAGCATTGCTCTTTGAGGTGCACTGTCTGTTGGTAATCTGCTTTGTTGTTCCGTGATGAAGTCCAGTACTGATGTTGTACCCACTTTTTTTTCCAGATATCTTTTTTTTCTAAACCGCTTTCTTCTTGATATTCCCAGCATTCCGCACAGAGACTTCAGCACTGTCATGACTAGTTTTCTTCTATCATTTGCTATTGTTTGGCACTGACAGCATAATATTGGGAGAAAGATTGTGTCACACAATGCTCTTTTAGTATTCATGGTGACATGTTTGCATTTCAAAATTGGTGTGATTTGTCCTATAATTTGATTTACTATATTGCATTTGTATTTAACCTGGTAATGATAATATATGTGGATGTTTGTCTTTAGTTTCCACCATATGTAAATTTGTCAATATTTCTCTTCTTCTTCTTCTCATTCATCCACTATGAATTCAGGCTCAGTCAGGGAGTCCAGTATGGGGCTTCTGGCTGATTTTTGCGTGCATGAAGGTTATATCATCAGTGTCCCTCGCTATTCAGGCGAGCCTTCTCCGACTTCAGAGGTTAATATTTCTGTTGCTTATTTTGAAAAAAATTATATTTTGGATGTAGATTTATCTGATAATGTTTTAGATCAATTAGAAACAAAATTAGAAGTAAAAAATGAATGAATATGAACAACAAAAATTCATTGAGTGTTGTTGTCCATTGTCCCAGACAGTACAGGATAACTGTGTTTGGCCCATGGCATGCAGCAGGATCACTTGGCTTGGTTGATCTTTCTGTCCAAGTTGACCCAGTAACCTCAACCTCTGACCCTGTTGTTCTGTGGGCTGTAGGAGCAAATGGTGATGTGCTTTGCCGAAATGGAGTCACAGCAAGTAATCCTAAGGTAAAAAAAAGTTTATAAATCATTAAATTAAGTGATGTTTGTACAGGGAAGTAAAAACTAGTCTGTCGGTCAGTAGTCGCGGTTACAACTTAACAGTAACGGGATATGAGTCATCATCATCATCAAGTAGCTTGTCCCTGCCGGAACTTAGCTCCCATGACAGCAGTCCTGAAAAACTCTCTTTCTGTGCAAGTTGACCGGTGTCAGCAGCAGTCATTCTCAGATCATCAATGACATCTTGCACGCATCGTCTTCTAGGTCTTCCTATCATTATTCTTCCGGGCACCATTCTCTCCAAAACTATTTTCTCTAGGCACTCATGTCATTTGATGTGTCTGAAATATTTAATTTTCTTTGTTTTTATACTTTGTAATAGCCAACTCTCTTTAATATCAGTACCATCATCCAAAAGAGGTGCTGGAGATTGATCGAACATGTAATACACATAGATACTAGCTCTTTACTGAAAACTCCTCTGAGATGGGCACCAGAAGGTGTCTTCATTTCAATTCTATCTGCTGTCCGTAGTGGGTAGAAAGTCCAGATATCTCAGCTTTTAAATGCTATGTCTCCATGGCATTGGGTTGAAGATTAGGAGCTCAAGTGTTGCTGGATCATTGAAGAAGAAAAGGATGGAGAATAAACAAACTATGTGAACTATCAGCATGTTTGGCTTTCACAATCTACTGAAAGATACTAAAGACCTATGAGTTTGACTGGAATGCAGTGATATGAGTTCTGGTAACTTCTTCTTCACCCTTTGCCCCTAGGGAGGCATAAGTCTGCAACCAAGCCCACCTATCCAAGCCCACCTATCCAAGCCCACCTATCCCAGACCTCTCCATTCTCTCCCCATTTTCTTCCATTTCGTCTCCAACTTCCATGTCCATGTGTTCCTGGGTCTTCCTCTACCTCTATTGCCCTTGGAGTTCCATTGGAGAGCCTGTCTCATGATGCTGTTAGGGGGGTTTCCTCAGTGTGTGTCCTGTTCTGGTAACTAATTAGCTAAATAACCATGTATGGCTGTGAGACATTAATTTTTGATAAAACAACGAAAAAACAATCCATTAATACTTGTGAATGCATGTGCTTACAAACGATGAATCACTAGACACCGTCATTAAGACAAAGATGGAGGTGGATTGGTCATGTATGCCAGTAGGGACATTGGCTAGAATAGCTCTCCTATGGACAGCAGATGGGAAAAAAGGCATGGACGTGTTAACGATTGCTGCTAGTGGGGGTGTCCATGCACACTCGATAATAAAAGCCAATGCTGTCGTTCAGAATTCATATATATATTTATTTGACGATGTTCATCATGCTACAAAAACACGCCTGTCTCATCTCAAGGGTTCAATCTTAGTCCCCTTGTTTACTAAAAGAATGTTGCTAATCCGTCACTACACAGCTACGTAAAAACGTCATTGTCTCGTTGTTATGTGTTGCGCCTCTGCTTAGAGAGTGCAACACATAGTCTCAACTATTAAATAATCTAATTATACTACCTATCTATCTGACTAACTGTCCATTCCTCCGCTGCCATCTGGGGAACTATGACACCCCTGGAGACCTCGCCGTCGCCCTGACGGCAACTCCAACAAAATCGCACAGGTAGTGTTCAATAGGGTGATTAGAGTGGTGAGAGCTGAAAGGGAACTAGTCACCTCACGTGATAAACGTGGCTCCACAACAACTAACTATAACAGCCAACCATGGTCGAAAAAAAAAAGAAAATCCTGACGGATCTCAGGAAGACCCAGTTGAACGAGCTAAATGGGAACTAGTCACCACACGCGTTGAACGTGACTCGTCAACTGGTCATAGGTGACCATGGTTAACAACAACAGTAACCCTCTGTGCTCTTGTGCTGAAACCATAGTAATAGAAATTTATCAGCATTATATTAATTAATCTGGAAAATATGCGCCTATGATTCCGACGGCGACCCAACAGCATAACACTTGGCCAATGTGAGGTGGCTGTACTGGACATCCATTCCTCACATGAGGTAGTATGGGTTTGATGGCAGCTTGCATCAGTATGTCACTAACACTATGTCTTTCTTCGCCTGTCAGAGTCTTGTCATACTATCTGAAATCTCAAACAAAAAAAAACAAGTTACTAACTGAACATTGTATTAAAACATATCTTTATACTATCCAAATTACCAACAGTATCTGACCTCGGTGAGGAAATAATAACAAACTCCCGATTCCAGGGGAATGAACAATCTCACAAAATATTCAATATATTGCAAAAAAAACATATATAATGTTCGTCCAACAACATTATAAGACCTCCACGAGGTATTATTAACCATCTCCCAAACCCAGGGAATGAAGGAGCTTCAAATATGAAACTCCATTATAAATGTCCAATATCCAACGCTGCTCCATTATCTCCTAAACTTCTCCTATTAAAATTTATCATCTTCATATTAACATAAATAACACATCAAAGTGTAGGATCACGTACACGCGACGCAAGTCCACACCAAATCCGCCAATTAAACAAATTATAACTTCTCACCATCAACATCATACCATCATTGACATATAAATGATAAGCATCAAAGTCCCCCCAACAACCCCAAAGGAATAAATATAAACCCAAACAGGCAACTAAACCTAGTGGGACTCAGTTTAAAAAGGTTTCACATCTCTTGATGTGGCGGCCTGATACCGTTAGTCGAGATTGACTAGTGCCGTTTATCGGTGCTATTATATAATAGCCAGAATTCATATCAGGAACCTGTAACACCCGGTATACCTGAGCAGAATAAATATTGTCTAGTTTGTTTACGTCCCTATTATGACCAACACTCCGGCGCACCAAACTATTCAACGGGATAATGTCGATATTGCCCCCGTCTATCATCTCCCAGCTTGTGAAGATGTGCTACCCTATCACTGGCATCTCTATGGGCCGCTGCCCATTCACATTCTCGAGGAGATCCCTCGTCATCCTGAAAGAATAAATCTTCTATAATAAAATTGATGGGTAATTTGGGGTGTCGACCAAAAAGCAAATAGTATGGCGACCATCCTGTGGAGGTGTGAGGAGTAATGTTGTATCCCAAAACCAAATTGGGCATATGTCTGGACCATTCTAATTTATCTTGATCTGGCAACGCACGAAGCATAGCCAACAATGTGCGATTAAACCTTTCACACATTGCATTTCCGCGTGGATTATATGTTGTGGTCCTGGATTTCTTTATCCCATACCTATTGCAGAGTGCCAGCACAACAGCCGATTCAAATCCTTTCCCCTGATCGGAGTGTATTTTACTGGGTACCCCAAAAGCAGGGATCCACCTATTTTGTATAACTTCAGCCACAGTTAACGCCGTCTGATCTACCGTAGGATAGGCAACCACAAATTTAGTAAATACATCGGTCATTATCAATGCGTGTCGGAAGCCATAAGAATCTTTTGGGAATTCAATAAAATCCATAGCTATCATCTCCAATGGACGATGAGCTACAATATGACCATAGGTAGTTGTGATCCTCTTCGGGGGTTTAGACATGTTACAAACAATGCAGGACTTTACTACCTTCCTAACATCTCCAGACATACCACACCAAAAAAATCGTGATTTTAACAAAGCCAAGGTCCTATCGCGCCCTTGATGACCTAATTCATGAATAGATTTTAGTACAATTTGCCGTAAAGAAAAAGGAACAATAATCCTCAATTCATCGCCATCACAATCTGCACCCACTCGTATACAAAGAATCCCCTTGTGGATACATAGTTTCTCATGAAACGACCACAAACGCTGTGCATCCTGAGGCCATGTCGTTGTGTCCACTGGGGTATTTAACTGTATAGCATTCAGAATTACATGTAGAACAACATCCTGCCACTGTAAGCATTCGATATCATGCAACCCATACCTGCTAGGGTATTTCACACATTCAGAGTCCAATGTCAAAACATTCAAATCACATGCATAAAAAGGGGACTCAAAAGCAACTCGGTTAATTCCCACATCCTCATCTTCAGACATTGTCTCACATTCTTTTCATCATTAGTAATAGGTAGAGGGTACCTGGACAAGAAATCAGCATTCTTATTTAATGATCCCCTACGATGTTTAATATCGAAATTGAAAACAGCCAACTGAGCTAACCATCTTTGTTCAATAGCACCCAGTTGTGCTTTATTGGAGAAAGTAAGACCTTTATTGTCGGTGTATATAGTCACTTTATTGCCTAGAATATACGATCGAAATTTTTCGGTGACAGCCCACTTTAAACCTAATAATTCCAATTTCAAACTACTTTTTATATTTCTTTCCTCCCTACGTAGGGTTCTGCTAGCATACGCTATCACTTTACTGGAACCGTCCTGTTCCTGACTTAACACAGCGCCAAGACCAGAATAAGACGCATCGATATCCAAAATAAACGGTTTACTAAAATCAGGAAATCCCAGAATGGGTGCTGAGATTAGTTTATTCTGGAGATCTCTAAATGAATTATCACAAGCACTAGTCCAGGAAAATCGGAACCCTGGTCCTTTTCAGTTTAGTTATCCGATGCGTAACAGAGACAGAGCCATTGACCAGGTCCAACAACGGTTTTGCTATATGGAAAACCAGGATAAACTTCCGGTAATACCCAGCCATGCCTAAAATGCTCTCACTTGCTGTACATTAGTGGGCGTGCAGAGTCCCTGGATAGAGTATATCATCGACCTCTGAGTTTCAATTCCCCTATCGGAGATAGTGTGACCCAAAAAGTCCACTTTATTAGTACAGAACACGCATTTGGCAGGATTAACTTTCAAACCAATCGATCTAATCCTCTCCAACACATCACCCAACCGAGTTAAATGATCTGAAAAATTTCCTGAAAAAATGAGCATGTCATCCAAATAAACTAAAAGGGATTTAAACATGAAATCACTCATTGAATTCTGCATTAATCGCTGAAAGGTACCTGCAGAATTTGTTAGGCCCATGGGCATTCGCGTATACTCATACAGACCAAAAGGTGTACAAAATGCAGTCTTATCGATGTCCTCTTCTTTCATGGCCACCTGGTAATACCCGCTCGTTAAGTCCAAGGTGGAAAATAATTTAGCACCTGATAGGGAATCCAAGTAGTCATCAATGCGAGGAATTGGATACGCGTCTTTAATGGTCTTTTTGTTCAGTTCACGGTAATCTACACACAGGCGCAAAGTGCCATTCTTTTTCTTTACCAAAACCACAGGCGCAGCCCAGGGCTGACACTCGCGAATGACCTGTTTTCGCAAAAGATCTGCAATATGGTTTTGTACTTCTGTATAGAATGCCGGCGGGATGCGCCTATACGGCAACTTGATGGGGTTAGTATTCTGCGACAAACGGATCTGATGATGTACTTTGTCGGCATACCCAACATCTGAGTCATCATATGAAAAAACATCATCATATTTATTCAACAAAGATAATAGTTTAGCCTTTTGATCAGCATTACCTCGCATGTGATCCAAATTATATCGGCTGGAACCAATAGGTACATTAGTAGTACTACCAATGCCTAAATTTACCCCAGCGGCCACAGCACACTCCACAGATGTCGCTGACAGGACATTATAGCGGATATCGTCAGTGGAATCGACCTCATATATATTGCCCACCACAGTACCGTTGGATAAGAACATATTCTCCTGGGTAATATTCATGATATGAATAGCACATTTACCATTTTTCAACCTGGTGACAGTATTGCAACAAACCAAACCCTTCTGCAATAACGAATTGTTAGATTCAAATACTACCTGAGGACCCCAACAATACCTACCCCTAACTCTAACCCACACTACACCCCAGGAACCCGCTTTAATGTGAGATTTCTTTCCCCTAGCTGACCAAATAAACACTGGAAGGGACGTCGGGACCTCTTTCGTGACAACCAACTTCCCCGGAGAATGAAGGATAGGCCGAAACACCTGTAAACGGCCAAGGATATTGGTACCAATCAGAATCCGCGAACCATTCTGTCGCAACGACGGAGTATCCTTGAAGATATATAACCCACAACCCTTCAAATATGTACCATATATTACCATATTAATCACTATATGTCCTAAATAGGGAATATGAAGGCCATTAGCAGCATTCAGCCTCACCCAATTATGCTCATTTAACATGGACTCAGGGAAATACTCACGAAAACAACTTTCTGATATAGCCGAAACCTGTGAACCCGTATCTATAAGGCATTGAAATACATTTCCCCCTATCCAGGCCTCTTTATATAGGTTGTCTCCTACCAACGTCGGTCCCTGGCCCTGTCCTTGGGCACCCAGGGTCGGGCCCTGTCCCCGAGTGATGTTCGTTTAAACTACGAACTCTACAGTTACCCACGGTATGCCCCGTACATCCGCACCCCGAGCAGTGGAGCTGCGTTCCACGTCCCTTATCAGAACCACGAAATCGGGAGACATAGGCACTGGAATGATTTAAATTGTCCTGACGATGTCCGCTGGACGAGACCCTCGCATTTCCATCAACCCTGCGTTCCAACTGATCTACACGACGATCCAGGTTATTTATGGCTCCAGAATCTGATGAAGGAATGGGATTATTCTCCCAATGCAATGCCTCATCACGGCACTGCAGAAAAGTGGTAGAGGGCTCTCTCTTCACCATGGAGATCAACATACTGGAGCATAGCCTGTTATCCAGGGACGCAATAAAACGATCCCGGAGATTATTAGGATCCAGGGGAATCGACCCCTCTCTGGCCTGAGCCGCAGTGACTTTCGCAAAAAGGCCAGCCAGACGATGAGAGAAGTCGAGGCACAACTCTCCAGCTCCTTGAGAGGACCCAAAAAAACCTGACAGCAGCACCTGGGCGGACCTATTATCCCCAAAACCCTCAAAAGACCAGCCAACAAGGTTTCTGGATCATGTGTAGTCATCATTTGTATCTCCAACTCCTCTCTAACGGAATTCGAGACATGCTCGAATAGGGCATCAACTTTCTCCTGGCCCTGTAAGCCATAATATCGCCAATATAGGCGGATATCCTTCGCGAACTCGTCCACGGAAGGACCGTCGCGATTTCCAAATGGCCGCAAAGGTCTGCAAGGTGGACGAGGACAGGTCCACTGATGGGGAGGCAGTAACGCCGAAACACCCTGCCAATCCTGGCCAACCTGTACTGGTACTGGAGGATTGACCAATTCGAGGGGAGGAGCCACTGAATCGGAAGGTACGACCTCAACCACGACATCCTCAATAATTTTACCACTCCGTGCGCCTCTGTGCGCCATTAGCTATCAAATTATCTTAATTGACAGTAAAACGAGATATATATAATGCAATAAGCGAGCAAGAAAACAATCGCTACGATATATATATAGTCTGAAATAAAATTAAGTTAATAATATACTATATGCCGAAGGAACAACTGTAAGGGTAAAAAAATATATACCTTAGCACATATGGCAATCAAAAGTACGAAAAGAACTAGAAATCGTACTTACTATATAAGAAGTAAAAACCAGTATGTATACATATAAATGAATGTTCCCTGTGCCATATGCAATACATCCATGCCGTTAAACTGCTATACAGGAACTGAGTCAAGAGCCATCAAGCCATTACCACATCCGTCTTCCTCCAGAGGCAGTAGCGTATGGCAGCATAGTCCATCAGAAACCCTTGAATTGCCAATCGTAGCAGCATATACGTTTAAAACAATCGTCAATAATTCAGTTATAACTCACAAAGTCCATCAAAGGGATATGTAACGTACACTATAAAACATTCACATATACACGCATGGGTTCCCGAAGATAATTGATAATCAACAATCCAGACCAGGGTATTCACATGCTGGTCACTTGCTATAATGCAGGATAAAAGGACAGACAATGAGTCCGTTATCTTTAAAATTACACAATATAAACGAATTTCCTGACCGAGGGGTTTTCACGCCCGGTCGCCTTCAATAAGAAGGATAAAAGGACAGACGTGGAGCCTTTTAAATTTTAAAGCACACAATATAAACGAATATCCAGACCGAGGGGTTATCACGCCCGGTCGCCTTCAATAAGAAGGATAAAAGGACAGACGTTGAGCCCTTTAAATTGTAAAGTACACAATATAAACGAAGATCCAGACCGAGGGGTTAGCACGCCCGGTCGCCATCAATAAGAAGGACTAAATGATAGGCTTTACGTCCCAAAGCCGATAGAAGGAACAAGTAGGGCAGTTAATGACTCTAGGCCCCAAGGTCGATAGAGGTTAAGTCCGACTCCTATGGCATGTAATGACCACTCAAGGATGTTCAAAATATATGTAATTAGAAAGTCAGCATCGATGAAAATAACAACATATTCATATAGTCATCCGTACACCCGTCAAGAGGCGAAAATAGAAATACGAAAATATGGGAATACAGGAATATTGACGATACGCCAAGCACAATCATCAGAGATAAAGCGAAGATGATGTAGAATTGGCAGCAGGTGTAAAGAAAGATATAAAATTAGTACTCGACTCACTTATCTTCTGGTCCACGAATGTATATAGTGACATTATGCCATGACGGGCAGATCTTGTTTCTCTTGCTGACACCATTGTTAACGATTGCTGCTAGTGGAGGGGGTCCATGCACACTCGATAATAAAAGCCAATGCTGTCGTTCAGAATTCATATATATTTTTATTTGACGATGTTCATCATGCTACAAAAACACGCCTGTCTCATCTCAAGGGTTCAATCTTAGTCCCCTTGTTTACTAAAAGAATGTTGCTAATCCGTCACTACACAGCTACGTAAAAACGTCATTGTCTCGTTGTTATGTGTTGCGCCTCTGCTTAGAGAGTGCAACACATAGTCTCAACTATTAAATAATCTAATTATACTACCTATCTATCTGACTAACTGTCCATTCCTCCGCTGCCATCTGGGGAACTATGACAGACGTCTAACAGAAACATGGAGAAGAACTATGGAAAGAGTGTTGAAAGATTACAGCCTGACATGGAAACAATTAGTAGAAAGGCAGCAGAACGGCAACAATGGAAATCTCTTGTAGAAGCATTATGTGTCAAACGGGACGCTAAGAGGATATAGATAGACAGAATGCATGTTCTACAGAAGAGTACTCAGAATACCATGGACAGAAAAAGAACACATATGGCCACTTTACAACAGCTAAAAAATGAAATGAAATCGTTGATGAAGAATATAAAGATGAGAAAAAATGGAATACTTTAGACATAAAAAACGACATAATTCTCTGGAGAACATTCTGAAGGGGTTGCTGAATATATGGGAGAAAGGAAGACCATGGAGAAGATGGTTTCAAGATGTCATAGAAAAGTTGAGTATGACTGCTGCAGATGCCGGACATCTCACACAGGATAGGGAGACATTTAGAGTTGATATAATGGGAGTCAAGTTCCCACAGAAATAAGCTGGTTGATGATGATGAACTAATCAATAATAATCTGAATTATTTCTAACATCGCACATGTGTTGCCTGAGCTCGCAAGGGTCCAAAGAATAGTAACACTGCAACCTGTAAGAGGCGACTAAGACAGGGGTCTAGGGAAGCTACCCTAGTAAATAAAAAGCGTTGCAGAAATTAGATGGGATGGACTACTTGTAGGCGCATGACTGGCGCAACGTTCAAGCGCTCTTAGGCTCAGAGCACATAAAAATCACAATGAGTGGTTTAATATGGGGTTGGAACGAAGCATTAGAATAGGAAGAAGAATTTCTGACATATTTTGCTTTGACTATCCAAACATACAGGGTGACGGCTGGGTTCATGTTGCCACATACCTGGATAAGCCATTCAAGTCCATCTCAGTAGGGGGCAGCTACAGGGTCTGGGGTATTGCCGGGGACGGTTCAGCATGGTTTAGACCAGGAGTCAGTCCATACAACCAAGCTGGTAATTGTCTTTGCCCTCATCATCATCATCATCAAATAGCGTGTCCTGAGAACTTTGCCACCTTAACAGTCCTTCTGAGTTATCTCTCTCAAAGGCAAGTTGTCTCGCCTCTGCAACCGTCATGCACAAACCATCAGTTACATCCTGAATCCATCTTCTCCGTGGTCTTCCTCTTCTCTTCTTTGCTGGGAAGCCTCCTTCCATGATGGTCTTCTTCAACTCTTTGTGTCTCTTTATGTGTCCAAAATACTTCAATTATTCTTATTTGTAGCATCAGCAAGTTTTTCTTTGGTGGCAGACTACCTTAAAAAAAGGCCTTGATAACCCTAACAGTAATATAGAAGACATACTGACCTACACATAACATTTTTATCTTCATAGACAGGTCTTAGGTTTTCTCTTAACATCTCGAAGGTTGGCCATTCTGATAGAATGTTCAGTGTATTTTTGGTCTGTTATAACCTGTCTCGGGAGCTGCAGGAGATAGCTAGAGATAGGAAGACTTGGCATGAGTTGGCTGAGGGCCTATGCCCCAATCCGGGTTAAAAAGGCAGAGAGAGAGAGAGATAACCTGTCTCTCTTACTATCCAACTTTAAACTTGGAATATTTTTAAAAACTGTTTCTGTGTGATTTTTTCATAGCAATTTTTCCAGTGATTTCTGATCTTAATGTAAGTGAGATCGAGTTCCTAGTCCTATTAGAGGCCAAAGATGGAATGCAGGTACTGCATTGAAGTTGAGCATGCAAGGGAGCCCTTGACAGTTTAAAATAGATAAGTTTAAGCTGGAAAGTTGCTGCCTAGCCACAAACATCATTATTAAAAACTATAAATAAAATTTCAACTAATATTTACCCTCCTTAAAATTATATCGGTGACCTTCGTCGGGGCTATGGAGTTTCTACACTGTTATCAAGATCTTCCTGTGTAAGAAAGAGATCAGAGCACATAACTCATTCCAGGTCTTTCCTGTCTCTTCTCTTTCTTCATTTCATCTTATCTCTCTAGGTATTTCCCTACCGCTCTTGCCTCCCAGTTTCTGTTTCAAAGCCACAGAGCCACATGTTGGTGTCTGGTCGTCTGCATTCCTAATGTATGTTCCAACTACTTACATCTCTTTTTTGTTTTCCATCGTTGATATTGTTGGTTATCAATTATGTGACTAGTTATATATGTCACAAGATTAATTGATTATGTTACTGGTTGTATATGTCACATTCATTCATTAATTATGTGACTAGTTATATATGTCACATTCATTCATTAATTATGTGACTAGTTATATATGTCACAAGATTAATTACTTATGTGACTAGTTATATATGTCACAAGATTAATTAATTATGTCACTAGTTATATATGTCACAAGATTAATTGATTATGTTACTAGTTATATATGTCACAAGATTAATTGATTATGTTACTAGTTATATATGTCACATTCATTCATTAATTATGTGACTAGTTATATATGTCACAAGATTAATTACTTATGTGACTAGATATATATGTCACAAGATTAATTGATTATGTTACTAGTTATATATGTCACAAGATTAATTGATTATGTTACTAGTTATATATGTCACATTCATTCATTAATTATCTGACTGGTTGTATATGTAACAAGATTAATTACGTATGTGACTAGTTATATATGTGATAAGATTAATTACTTATGTGACTAGTTATATATGTCACATTCATTAACTAATTATGTGACTAGTTATATATGTGATAAGATTAATTAATTATGTTACTGGTTATATATGTCACATTCATTAATTAATTATGTGACTAGTTATATATGTCACATTCATTAATTAATTATGTTACTGGTTATATATGTCACATTCATTAATTAATTATGTGACTAGTTATATATGTGATAAGATTAATTACTTATGTGACTAGTTATATATGTCACATTCATTAACCAATTATGTGACTAGTTATATATGTCACATTCATTAATTAATTATGTTACTGGTTATATATGTCACATTCATTAATTAATTATGTGACTAGTTATATATGTGATAAGATTAATTACTTATGTGACTGGTTATATATGTCACATTCATTAATTAATTATGTGACTAGTTATATATGTCACATTCATTAATTAATTATGTTACTGGTTATATATGTCACATTCATTAATTAATTATGTGACTAGTTATATATGTCACATTAATTAATTAATTATGTTACTAGTTATATATGTGATAAGATTAATTAATTATGTTACTGGTTATATATGTCACATTCATTAACCAATTATGTGACTAGTTATATATGTGATAAGATTAATTAATTATGTTACTGGTTATATATGTCACATTCATTAACCAATTATGTTACTAGTTATATATGTGATAAGATTAATTAATTATGTGACTAGTTATATATGTCACATTCATTAACCAATTATGTGACTAGTTATATATGTGATAAGATTAATTAATTATGTTACTGGTTATATATGTCACATTCATTAATTAATTATGTTACTGGTTATATATGTCACATTCATTAATTAATTATGTGACTAGTTATATATGTCACATTCATTAATTAATTATGTGACTAGTTATATATGTGATAAGATTAATTAATTATGTTACTGGTTATATATGTCACATTCATTAACCAATTATGTTACTAGTTATATATGTGATAAGATTAATTAATTATGTGACTAGTTATATATGTCACATTCATTAACCAATTATGTGACTAGTTATATATGTGATAAGATTAATTAATTATGTTACTGGTTATATATGTCACATTCATTAATTAATTATGTTACTGGTTATATATGTCACATTCATTAATTAATTATGTGACTAGTTATATATGTCACATTCATTAATTAATTATGTTACTAGTTATATATGTGATAAGATTAATTAATTATGTTACTGGTTATATATGTCACATTCATTAATTAATTATGTTACTAGTTATATATGTGATAAGATTAATTAATTATGTTACTGGTTATATATGTCACATTCATTAACCAATTATGTGACTAGTTATATATGTGATAAGATTAATTAATTATGTGACTAGTTATATATGTCACATTCATTAACCAATTATGTGACTAGTTATATATGTGATAAGATTAATTAATTATGTTACTGGTTATATATGTCACATTCATTAATTAATTATGTGACTAGTTATATATGTTACAAGGTTAATTAATTTTGTTACTGGTTATATATGTCATATGATTGATTTATATTTGACCTGATCATATTTGCCGTAGGATAAATTAATTTGTATGACACTTCTTTTTTAAACTTTGCCAGGTACTTGCTGGCTGCAGGTTGTGCCTCCACCTCCTTGCAGCTTTCTTCTGCGCCAAGTTTCAGCAGGGGCAACATCAGTGTGGGCTGTGGATACTGGAGGTCAGGAAAGAAGAAAAACTTTTGGAATGTTGGGAAGAGGGATGTTTGGATGAACACTTGTTCATTAATTGTTAGTTATAGATATAATGTCTTGAGACAGTGCATGCTGATGCAATTCTTAGTGGTGATTTCACATTCGTTCAATATCTCTGTGGAAGAGGGGAGGGTCTCTGTGGCAAAGTGGTTAATCAGTTTGCCTTGCGTTTTGAAGATCATGGATCTCTAGAGTTTCAATTAAGTAAAAATGATAGACAGGCCTTGTAATACTAACAGTATTCAGAAATTTATGTTTCCACTATTTAACTATCTGAATCATAATAACATAAAAATAATTAATTTGTCACAAATATCAGTCTCTGTGGCCAATTAGTTAAAACTTTGTCTTGCGTTCTGAAGATTATGTGTTCGAATCCGGACTGAGACGCTGCTCACGGGTACATTTTTTGTTCCATAAATCCCTAGGATTGTTGCTTGTGTTTTGTGAAATACTCTCAGCAGGTGGCATGCCATTTCTGCGGAGAAGGACTGAGCCATGTGAGGTAAAACCCGGTGCAATGAAGTAAATTCTTCTGCTATAGACTCTTTAGATCATGGGTTCAAATCTGGACCGTATTCTTCAGTTCACAAGAGCATTTTTTTCTGGTGATCCTTTGGATTGTTGCTAGAGCTATGGAGTTTATGAAATACTTTTGGCAGGTGATGTGCTGTTTCTGAGGATAGAGCCATATGAGTAAATCTTTTACTTGTAGACTCCTTTTTTTGGGACATTTCTTCCAGGTTTTGTATGTTTGTTAGTGGACGATCGATGCTCAGTCTTTTTCAACAGATCCTGAAGTGTATGCATGCTGATGATTCCTGTAGATTGCCAGCTAAGCCATCCATCCTCTGAGGCACCCCTCTATGTTTGATTTTTGAAAGGTACAGTAGGGCAGTGGTTAACAGGGGATTTTGGTTTGAAGAAAAGAAAATCCAAGTTGGATTTTGCTGACCGCAGTTCTCAGGTGCAACCCATCTTTCCCTGTGGAGTTTGTCGGGTGGTGAAAAATGAACCACTGTCTTCTCTTGCAAGTTGTAAATATGACTAAGAGGGGTTAAAAATGGGGCTGGTGACTCCACACTGTTAAAAAAAAAGCAAAGCTGCTCATGATGCTCCGATGTCATAGTGATAGGTTCAAGTGAGTGGTTTTTTTGGGTCTCTATCTTAGGTTTCCTGATAAACACATTTCAAAATGGTTGATGTTTGACATGCTTGAAGGGGGCAGATGATAAGTTGGTGGATAGAAAACAACGCTTTAACACTTTCGCTGCCAGCCATTTTTCAACAAAGTCTGGCTCACTGCCACGCTATTTTTTCGGCATGATCAGTTTTCAGGGTGACAATTTCAAAAATCGTAACAAGTAAATTAATACACTTAGGACTTTTAAACTATGGAATAGTGTTCATATTGTACGCTATAAGCTTATAAGCTATTGTAGTAACTGATATCCCCATACCTATCCACAGTATGATATGCCGTCGTTTCCGAGTTGGGTGTCCGTCACCTACTCCTGTACACATGAGAATGTCTGCTATTGATCTATAAACATCGTCACATGAATCACAGTTCAAATTCATATCACATTCAGAGTTCATGTAACACTATCACTGGCTAAAAAGTCAGAAAAAGTCATTTTGGACATCACTATTCATAAGCTACGTTGTCCATTTTGAAAATTTTTGTTTACTTACAAAAATTGTGAAAATCAGACTTATACCGACGCTTACTGCATGTGTGTTAGATTCGCCATTTTGAAGAGCTCGTCGGAACAATACGGAAGTAGTACGCATGGGACCCTGCTGCAAGTGATACTCCCTGTTTAAAAAACACTGTCGACGGCACATGTCGGCCGCAAAAGTGGACGCGGCAGCGAAAGGGAGTTGGTATTTCGCCGACTTTTGTCGTCGGTAGCAGCGAAAGTGTTAGAGACACTCTTATATTCCACATCTTCCATCTTTTATTTGTTTTTCTTCATGCCTCTCGCCTCGATGTTCTGCTGTAAAAGGTTTAATAGACAATGTGGTTTGACTGTATTCTTTGTACTGGTTGGCTAAACTATTTTATTCTTTTATTTTTCAATGAAATTCAAGCAGATTCTGTGGTTGGGACTCACAAGGGAGCAAAAATTAGTAACACTGTGACCTACAAGGCATGTCATAAGCGGTGACTTCTTCTTCGAACGCTCCATATCGACCACTTGTTAACCACTCTGTGTGATTTGTATGTGATCTGAGCCTAAGAGCGATTTACGCTGTGCAGTTATGCGCCTACAAGTAGGCCAGCACATCTGATTTTTACACTGCTTTTTATTTACTAGGTAGCTTCCTAGGGCCTACATCAATCGCCTCTACGACATGTATTGTAGGTTGCAGTGGTACTATTCTTTGCTTCTCTTGTGAGACCCGGCACCACACAGGCGAATTGGTGACTGAGGTAGGGGCGGTGTCTCTTCCTTAGTTCTTTTTCCCACTGGTATCTGCTTAGTTCTTTATCTGAGTTCATCGTTCGTAATCTTATTATATCATCTCAGTCCTTTTATTCTGTTTAAAGGATTTTAAAGCCGAAGGATTGACTTCATTGCACCCGGTTTTACCCCATATGGCTCGTTTCCCCTGCAGAAAGGACACGCCACCTGCCGAAAGTATTGCACAAAGCACGAACTCCGTAGCTCCAGCAACAATCCTAGGGTCTCTGGAAAAAACTGCACTCGTAAACAGAATGGCGCAGTCTGGATTCAAACCCATGACCTTTGTCTCACACAGCAAAGGGCTTAACCATTTAGCCACAGAGACAAACAGTACCATTTATAATAACATTTAATTGTGTTTCCTGCCTACGCTCAATGCCTCAGTTTTTGTTGTATTTATTTTCATGTCATACTGGAACGTATAATATTTTTATAATCAATGTTTCCTGGTTTGAAAACCATCTTAGATAACCTGTGGCGCAGAGAAAACATTACTCCAACCTTCCCTGAAGGAACTGGATGGGAGGCTGTAGCGAATCGTGTCAAACGAGTTACTGTAGGACCCAGAGATCAGGTATGCTGAATAAGAAAATACATTTCAAAATACCGTAACAAATTGTGCACACTATTTTTATATCATGTTCATAAATGATCAGGTGATGTGTGTGCTGGCATTGGAGATCCGGAAACTCCGCATTTCTCTTATAACAATTGTGTACAAAAGAAAGGAAACAGTAGAATGTTTAATGGATTTACTACCTGATAGAAGGAGTGACTGAACCTAACCAAACATGTCTCATCGTCAAGTAGCATGCCCCTTGCAGAATGTCGCTTTCATCACAATCTGCTTGAAAATCTCTCTTTCTCTAGCATGTTCTCCCTCATCTTCTAACACTATGTTCAAGGTTTCTTTGATGTCCTGCTGCCACCTTCTTCTTGGTCTTCCCTGCCTCCACCCCCAGAAACCATGCCTTCCATTACTGTTCTCACCAAACCACTGTGTCGTTTAATGTGACCGAAATACTTAATTTTCCAGGACATGATGTTGTTTATGAGCCTATTCTCCACGATATGTAAGTCTTGTAGTATGTCCTTGTTTTTTATCTGCTCTGTCTAGGTCATTCTAAGAATTTTTCGGTATTATCTTATTTCGAACGCTTCAATTTTGTTCCTTAATGCCTGTGTAAGATTCACGTCTCACAGCCATATGTTGCTACAGGTAAGATGCATGACAAATACTGGCACAACATTCAGATATGAAGTATCATTCGCATTCTAAGATAGTTTGATACTATAGGAATGGAAACGAGAGAGCAGACAAATTAGCTAAGGAAGGAGCAACATAGGAACAAAGGAATCAAATAATCACTTTCCAGGAAAAGAAAACGCTCATCCAAGCCATTAGAAAAGAAGACCAGCAAAGAGACAATTACCACGGTCTAGATAGAGCAAGGCAGGTGATATTGTTTCCACTCAGAACTGGACACAACAAAATGAACAGACACCTACACAGACTAAACCTAGTTCCATCATCCACATGTGCTTGTGGACAGACCGCTGAACACATCCTGCAAGATTGTCACCTGATGAATCAACTGCGGAAAGAACACTGGCCAACAGAGACAGACATCAACACAAAGCTGTTTGGAAGCTTTGATGAACTAACAAATACAACAACATACATCCAGAGAACCGAACTCATTGTGTAGACATTGAACATCAGCGAATGAGAAGAAGAAGAAGACTATAGGAATAAGCAATCTCAAACCAAATGGCAGCTTGAGTTGGTATAAGCTTTAACCATTAAAAAGAAAGTCAAGTCAGACAAAAGTACCTTTCAGCCTCCATTTGAAGATGAATAATAGCCGTCCATGGCAAGCGATGATGACAACAATCTTAGACGTGTACTGTTGCACCTCTCTGGTGTGTGCGGAGGTGACTGTAGAGTCCAATCCTAGAACAGAATCCCCGACCACAGGTGGGGCATACATGATCAAGGTTAGACATGTGCGTGTTGTGTGCTCTGTCTTTTCGCGCTGCTCGTTTCTCTGTGACTCAACAATACGATGATTCTCAGCTATTCGGGTTCCTCTTTGTTGTTACAGCGCCACATTTGCCGATCTTGCGCAAGGGATTCCCAGCACGTATTGTCTATATCGAAGCATTTCAGAGACACTTTAAGAGTGTCTTTAAAGCGTTTTTTCTGTCCACCAGCTAAACGTCTGCCCCTTCAAGCTCGCCATACATCAACTGTTTTGGGATGCGTTTATCAGGCATTCGAGCAACGTGACCGACCCATCTCAGTTGGGCCTTCTGCAACAGGGTGTTGACGCTTGGGATCTTTGCTCTTGTGAGGACTTTGCTGTCTGGAATTTTGTCCTGCCAGTTTATTTTTAGTATTCTGCGAAGACAGCTTGTGTGGAAATGGTTTAATTTTCTTCCGTGTCTGCTATACACTGTCCATGTCTCGCTTGCGTACAGCAGCGTGGTTAGCACTATGGCCTGGTAAACTTTCAGCTTTGTGACTATGCTTATCCCCTTCCGTTCCCACACAGTGACGATGAATACGCTACGGGAGACCACCTACACAGGAATTACATAGTGTTTTAGCTATGGTGAGAAAAGCAGGATAATTCAGGATAAATACACATATAAAGACTTAATTGATTGATAGGACTATCATCATTGCATTTCGGTCAGTAACCATGTGTGTTTCGATATCTTTCTTACACAGGAAGATCTCGGCGGCAGTGGACAAACTCTGTAGCAGCGGCGAGGGTCCCTGATGTAATTTAGAAGATGGGGAAAATATTCTGTAGGAATATTACTTTTTAAAATAATTTTCTAATGAATTTTGCCTGGGAAGTGACTTTCCAGCCTGTTCTTCTTGATTTTGAACTACCAAGTGTTCTTTTATGTGCTCAACTTGAACACAGGACCTATGTTTTGTTGTCCGTCTACGATGGGATTAGGAATTTAATCTCACCTACACTGAGATCAGGGATATCTGGAAAAATATCCAGAGGGTTTAACGAGGGAGCGAACAGTGTACCTTTGGAACGAGAAGTGAGCACCAAACCTCTAGACCACAGAGACCTTTGTCACATATAAATATAGATGTACAACAATCTGATCCATTATAATATCATAGCTTCTATCAGGTACTATAGGCTAAGAGCGAATCTGTGCTTTGTGAAACTGCTGACTGGATCTGAAGCGCCAGTGTGTTGCAGGGGAACACAAGAGAAGTAAAGAATAGTAACACTGCGACCTACAAGGCATATCTTAAGAGGCGACTGAGGTATGGGTCTAGGGAAGCTACCCTAGTAAGTTAAAAGTGTTGCAGAAATTGGATGTGCTGGCCTACTTGTAGGGACATTTGTGGCACAATGTACAATCGATCTTAGGCTCAGATTACATACAAATCACAAAGAGGGGTTAACAAGTGGTCGATATGAAGCGTTCAAAGAAGAAGAAGGATCTGAAGAAAACTGAATTTCACCACATTGATAAGCTTGATGATCTAAATTTTTTTTTTTTTCGATCCAGAAGTACTTGAGATTTTCAGCTCTTCGGCTCAGTGCCATGAACATCGTAACCCTTCGGTTCGGTGCCACGAACACCGTGAATCTGGAGAACCTTTGGTTTTTCTGCCAGCCTGTGGAATTGAACCCGCACTCGCAGAGGGCTAGTCACCCATAGTCCAACGCGCTACGAACACGCTGGGCAGGTGGGCTGATGATCTAAATCTGATGTTACCAACGCCTGGAAGACGTAAGAACATTTACTGAGCAGAACATGAGATTATGGATTGATCCATTCTATCCTTCAGTCTGTAACAGCCATGGTGCTTAGAGTAGCAGCAAAAGTGCATGATTCTTCTCAGTCCTTGGCCATTCTCTGTTTTGTGTTCATACTATGATTCATTTCTTTCAGTTCCTGTTCTTCTCCAGGTCGTTTTGGATCATCCATGTTTTTATTTACCCTCCAATGTTCATCTCAGTGCGGTTTTCATGACAAAATTATCCTCCATGTGTAACACATGTCCGATCTGTGACCCATTCTATAATCTGAGAATATTATTTATCACAATAATTGTTTTTCAGATATTGGTGATGAGCACCCAATTTTTTTATCCAGATGTTGGTGTGTGCAAACAACAACTGTTTTGTCAGTTCTTGGCAGTGTGCACACAACAATTGTTTTGCAGATATTGGTGTTGTGCATACAGCAATTGTTTTTGCATATATTGGTAGTGTCCACACAATTGTTTTTGCAGATATTGATGGTGTGCACACTATTTATTTTTCTTCAGATTTTGATGGTGTGTGCACAATTTCTCAGATATTGGTAGTGTGCACACAATTATTTTTTCAGATATTTATGTTGTGCACAAGATGGGGTTATGAATAGGACCTATAATTAACTTGATTTCCTTATTTTTTAGGTGTGGATTGTTGCTGATGCCTCGTTCTCCAGGATGAAGCACGGAGCAGGAGTTATCTACAATAGAGTTGGTATTACTAGTGCTAAACCAGCTGGTACTGACTGGGAGGTGGTTATTGGGGTAAGTGCAGCTATTACAAGTATTTGTGTGTCTGTGTGAGAATATTTACTTACTTTGCAACTATTAGTAAGTTTAATAAAAAAAGTTAATTGCATATCCTTAACAGGACTTTGCGAATCAACCCCAGCTTTTTTAACGCTGTTTGTGATTTTTCTAGGCATTATTACGTTCAGTAGTTTGCCATTGCTTTCTGAACGGGTGGTGCCATCGTCCTTTTGTAAAATCCATGCGAAACAATTTGCAACCAAACTGTCCGCAGCGTGATTCGAACTCAGAATGTCAGGGTTAATAGACCTAATCAGTAAGTTTAAAAGCAGAGAATATTTTTCTTGATTCATCATTAATCCTCTCCGCTCCTCGTGGAGCATAGGGCCTCAACAGTTGTTCGCCACTCTTCTCGGTCTCTGGCTGTTCATTTTATGTTCTCCCAGGTCAATTGAGCACTCTTCAGCTCCTCAGTAAGACCTTGTCTCCAAGTCTGCTTAGGGCGTCCTCTTTTTCGTTTTCCCTGCGGGTTCCACTCGAGCACCTGTCTAGTGACACTCGACTGTGTCTTCCGCAAGGTATGGCCTATCCATCACCATCTTCTCCTCTTGACCTGTGTCATCATAGGTTCCTGCCCTGTTCTTATCCACAGATCCGTGTTTGTAACTCTATCATACCATCTCAATCTGAGAATCCGCAAACATCTGTTGACAAAGGTCTGGATTTTATTTGTATTTGCCCTAGTGACTCGCCAAGTTTCCGAGCCATACAGCAACACCGACTTCACATTTGAGCTGAAAATCCTGAGCTTTGTTTTCGTGGAGATGGCAGCGGACTTCCACACCATGTGCAGGATTGCAAAGGCCTGTCGGGCCTTCCTAATCCTAGCATTAATGTCCTCATCTGTACCTCCTGATCTGCTGATCTTACTTCCAAGGTAGACAAATTCATCCACATCTTCTATGTCCCTTCCCTCAATCCGTATTGGATCTTGCTGTATGTTGTTGCTACGCATTACTTTAGTCTTCTCTTGACTGATTTTAAGGCCGACTCGTGCCGTTTGTGCCAGAGCATCCACTTTTTCCTGCATGTCTTGTAGTCTATGAAATTTTTCTTGATTACCATTACACAAAAGTTACATTGTGTACTTGTTACAGAAAGGTTCTTAGAACATCCTGGACAGAGAAGAGAAACAGCAAAGAAATGCATATTGAAGAGCATTTGACTCGTAAATAACATCATGTCCCGGAAAATGAAATATTTTGGCCATATTAAACGTGTCAGAAGTTAGGAGAGAACGGTAATGGAAGATATAGTTCCTGGAGTATGAGGCAGAGGATGACCAAGATGAAGGTGGCAGCAGGACATCAAAGAAACCTTGAGCATGGCGTTGAAGTTTGCGGGAAAACTTGCTAGAGAGTTTATCAGGCGGGCTGTGATGAAAGTGACGTTCAGCGACATTCTACTACTTGACTATATATATATATATATGTATATATATATATATATAATATAAAATGAAGTGGCGTAGAAGACCATAACGAAAGGAGGCATCCTAGCAAAGAGGATAAGAGAAGAAAAAGCACACAGAGAAGATGGATGCAGGATGTAACTGATGATCTGAGCCTGACGAGACATTTGGCCTATGAGAGAGAGAAATTCCGAAGGACTGTTAGGGTGGCAAAGTTCTTTTCAAGACAAGCTGTTTGATGATGATAATATACAGTTGGGGTTGCTGATGGTGAATTGATACAAATCTGCTTTATTCACCACATGCTGTAGAAATTATGGATTCGAGGTCAGATTTGCCAAAAGTTCTTGGTGTGTACATGTTGCACGGTTGGGCTACAGAGAACTCTGATCCTTTACTTAGAAATCTAAATTACCTCTGAAGTTTGAGTAAGGCTTGTCTGAATGGTGAGGGACACTTGTGTTAAGGAATGCAAGCCTTCATGCAAAAATCAGAGGCACCATGACTATGCCTAAATTCATATCGGGCGAATTAGAGTTAATATAATATATATTTGGGAAAGAAGACAAGAGGAAGACCACGGAAAAGATGGTTAGATGGCGTAGCAGCATCCTGTGAAAGAGCAAAGATAACAATCACACAAGCCACCAGAACAGCACAAGACAAAAACAGAAAACCACGACACTGGGCAACAACCCGGTAGCAGTGTGACGACAACAGAAGAAGAAGAATATATATATATATATATGTGTATATACAATTGATTCCAGTTGTCCAGATGAAAAGACAAATCTGTCATAAATCAGTTGAGTCAGGAAACTATTTCTTCTTCTTCACTTTTCAACTCCCAACGGAGCATAGGTCTTCAACAAACCTATTTCCTCTCTCTTGCCATCACGTCCAGTTCTTTCCACGTCTTACCTATCCTTTTAATATCATTTTCCAGCTCTCTTCTCCTGGTATTTCTATGCCTTCCCCTACTCCTATTTCCTCGGGTTCTAAAACAATGCATGTCTTGTAATGCTTGTGGTCGGCCTTCTCAATGTGTGTCCTATCTACCACCAGCGTCTTTTCTTTAGCTACTTTTCCACTAGTATCTGCTTAGTTCTTTCTCCGAGTCAGGAAACTATTTACTGCTAGGTTAACTAGGAACATATTCATCACACATACTACAGATATATAGCCGTCATACCATATAAGTTTACTTTTGTTATCATAATCGTATTTCTATTCAGATATCGATCTTAAGTATGTTTCTCATTCTTTCTTTTGTCCTTATTTGCTTTTTTGCCGTTATGCGTAGCAGGTTTAACTGATGATCGGTTTTCGAGATAGTGCACACTCAGTCGCTTGATATGCTGTGGTATTGTGGAGTTTTAAGATGTCTGTCTTCTTCTTCTTTGCGTTCGTTCTTTACGACAAATTTTAATCACTCTTTGTGATATGTTTGATCTTTGTCAAGATTGTGTATACGTTGTACATTGGTTTGGTAGGCCCCTAAACGCATAGACTTCTACATGCTTAGGACACATGCATCCAATTTCAGCCAAACCGCCTTAGTCGCCTCTTACGACATGCATGGCAGGTAACAGTGGTTCTATTCTTCACACCCCAAATTTGGACCCCGGTAACCACTCGGGCGTAAGATGTCTGTAACTCCATCAATACATCTTTTTCTTGGCCCGGCCCCTTCCTCTTGATGACTCTATTTTTAGGTTGTACGCTCTTGCAACTGGTGTATTCGGGTTCATTCTCACCAAGTGGCCAAACCATTTGAGTATCTGTTTAAGTATGTTTGATGTGGTTTATTTCAAAAGTAACATGTTGCCTAATGCACAATTTATTTCTCTCAACAGAGTGGTTGGGCCCATGTATCTGTGAGAGGAGTTAGTGAGTTCAAGAGGAAATATTCTTTATCAAGTGTCAGTGTTGAAAGCTCTAAATAGGACGTTGCTCTCCAACTTGCATAAGCTGTTCTCCAACTTGAACTTTTCTGAAGGTGCACATGAAAAGAAGACATGGACAGAGAATCATTACTGTGACAGTGAATATGCTATGTTTTTTTTTTAAATGCGTTTACACTAGCCAAAAAAATAAGTTGTGTATACTACTGTAAAAGAATGAACATAAAATTGGATGAATTCAGGAGAAGTGGTGAAATCAGAGAAATTCTGGTCAATCACTAGTATTAACTGTTATAAGAAGAATATGGAGATATGTTGGGGCATACCTTGAGAAGAAATGAGTAACTCCTTGTGGACCAAACGTCACACTATGTGGCTTTGGGTTGGACGCCTTTTTACGAGGAACCACACTAAAGGACGTTTTTTTTATTCTAAAACCAAATGGCCAGGAAAAACATGGCTTTTCCCCTGGTCCACTAGGAATTAAAGAATACCAAAGCAGGCATTGAAGTGGGAGGCAAAGAGCTCAAAAAAGACAGGATGCCCAAGGGAAAGCCTGAAATGAACTTTGCTGAGAGAGGCAAGAAATATCGCTCAATTCCATGGAAGAGATTGAGCGAGTTGCCCAGGTCAGAGCTGTATGGAGAAATTACTTGCAGACCCTAGGTAACGTATAACGGTATGAGAGGGATGTATATACTACTGTATGGGCAGATGTCAGTTCAGATTGCTTCCTTTATGACAAATGAGATTTGATACCAAGCTACAGTAGATGTTATACTAAAGTGAGGTTTCATGTTCTTAAAATCTGAATTTGTGTCCTATTGAACAGTATTTCTCAAGGTTATCAAGGTTGGGTTAGTATTAATAATCCAAATCTATCAAATATAGAATATCTGGAGAAGAGAACCAGAGGCTGATATTAAAAAGATAGGCAAGATGTGGGAAAAAAAATTAGTAGAAGGGATGGCAAGAGAGAGGTAGGGCTGAAAGAAGTTTGTTGAAGACCTATGCTTCGTTGGGAGTTGAAAGGTGAAGAAGAGATCAAATATAGCTTTATTTTTCTTACAGAACCTACTAGTAAACACTAAAATATTGTTAAAATCTTATTTGGCTGTCTTTGGGCATTCGCTTTATCCACTGTGGTCACAAAATGAGCATTTGCTTTATCCACTGTGGTCACAAAATGGGCATTCGCTTAATCCACTGTGGACCACAAACTGGGCACTGGACCACAAACTGGGCATTTGCTTTATCCATTGTAGACTACAAACTAGGCATTTGTTTTATCCACTGTGGACCAAAAACTGGGCACTGGACCACAAATTGGGCATTTGCTTTATCCACTGTAGACTACAAACTGGGCATTTACTTTATCCACTGTGAACCACAAACTGGACAGTCAGCTTGAAGTCTGTCAGGTTTCTTTAAAGCTTGGTTATTAGGTCGACTTAGTGTGACCCAGATTGTAAGAAACAATTTCAACACTATGTCCCTTTATAATCACAGTATTGAGAAATTGATAGCAAGGTTAGTGATAAGTTGTAGCCCATGTTGCGCTGGGAACGGAAAGTAACAAAAGAGAGAGAGAGAAAACTGTATCTTGTTGCTGGCGTTGAACTAGATTTGGGGCCATGTGTATGACTACAGCAAAACTATATACAGAAAAGCAAAAGATCTTCTTCTGCGAACGCCCGCTTTTAATTCAGGTGGTGCCCGCGTGCCCAGCATGTCTGTAGCTTATTGGACTGCGGGTGACAAGCCCTCTGTGAGTGCGGGTTCAATTCCGCGAGCTGGAAGAAAAGCCACAGGTTCCCCAGATTTACATTGTTCGTGGCACCGAACCAAAGGGTTACGATGTCCATGGCACGAGCCGAAGAGCTGAAAGCTCAAGTGCTTCTGGATCGAAAAAAAAAAAATTCAGGTGGTAGTCATGACGCCTGGTATTGCGCTTCTGACTGAATTTTGCACCAGGCCTACTTACCGTTTTACCAGTGTCCTTCAGCATGCGGTCTGCCTCGCCGTCTTCAGAGGTACTTAAAGTTTAGATCCTTCAAGTAGCACAGATCAAAACATGATGTAAAAATGTTTTACAAAGTACAGCAAACTAGCATGACAATTTGATGACAAGAACTTCATCTTTTTTTAATCATGTGTTTTGTTTGGGTAGTAAAATATATTCATATTTTGCATGTCTTTTTTTAAAATGAAGTTTATTTGAATCATCATTTGAAGGTAGAAGGTCATTCATTGCATTTTTTAAAAAGAAAATCATAAGTAATTTTGTTTTACAATGTTATGTTTTGTTATTTGATAAACTTTATGGCACATTGGGCATTCCCATACGTGCTCAGTACCACTGACTGCAGCAGCTATCCCTAAGTCCACTTGCTGACTGTACCCATGAGAAGTTGGTTAGTATATCTTCTCTCTCTACCACGAAGATGGAACTGTCTGGCATGTCTAAACTTAACTCTTTCCACACGCAGTTATTTCCTCAATTTTTAAGCAGTTAATTCAAGGAGGTAAAAAAAAAAAATCCCAACTACTCGTCAATGAATAAACATATATATATTATTATATACTAAATTTAAGAAAACTGGACAACCCAATAGAATAACAAGGTTGAAAAGTAGTAAAAGTAAAACAGTAGAAGTAAAACTAGAAAGACTTCTTATAAGGGAAGCAACTCTATGGCGCAGTGTGCGGCTAACAGTGTGCAACGGACTTCCGCCGTGGCGCGGTGTGCGGCTAACAGTGTGCAACGGACTTCCGCCGTGGCGCGGTGTGCGGCTTAAAGCGTGGAAAGAGTTCACTCCGAATTCTCGCAATCGGTCCGGTGTCTGAGACTCACCCATATCACATAAATGAGCGTGCACTGCATTGATAACATTGACTCTGTCCATATTTCTGCTAGGCTAGCTTGAGTCGTGGCATAGTTTGCAAGAAAGTCAGCATGTTTGTTGCCCTGCGCTCCAGCATATACAAGTGTGTACAGTCAGGTTTTACAATGATTATCTTCTACTAGTATTTGACCAATTGTCATGAGTTCATAAATTCTGGACATCTGACGGTTACTTGTCAAATGTATTATTAACCCTAACACTTTCACTGCCACGCTATTTTTGGGCATGTTCAGTTTTCATGGTGACAATTTTAAAAATCATAAAAATAAACTAATAAACTTAGAACTTTTAATTATGGAACAGTGTTCATATATTAATGAGCTACTAATCTGTCTATATGTAGAGTATATTCTTCATAATCCACAAGCATTATTGTTGTAACTTATATTGGCGTCGCACTCCATACCTATCCACAGTATGATATGCCCCCTTTTTCGAGGTGGGTGTCTATCACCTACTCCTGTACCCCTGAGAATATCTGCTATCGGTCTATAAACATCGTCACATGAATCAAAGTTCAAATTTGTATCACATTCAGAATCCGTTTTATAACTATCACTGGCTAAAAAGTCAGAATAAGAGTCATTTTGGACATCACTATTCATCAGCCACATCGCCCATTTTGAAAATCTGTTTACTTACGATAATCGTTAAAAACATCATTCATAACCGGACTTACGATATGTGTACCGCACTTATGCTAGATCCGCCATTTTGTAGAGCTCGTCGGAACAATACGGAAGTAATGCGTCACGGGACCCCGCTGCCAGCGATACTCCCGCTTAAAAGATATCATCATGACACGTCGGAGAGGAGTAAGTAAGTAAGTAAGTATTTTATGTCATTAAAGAAGTTGACGCTGGATAGGACACACCTTGAGAAAACCCAAGGGGCTATAATAAGAAGGACCCTTTACTGGAACACGCAGGAAAGAGAGGAAGCCTAGAAATACATGGAGAAGAGATTTATAGGCAGAGATTAATGATATATGAAAGATCTGGAGGGAACTGCAAGGGATAGTTAAAGATAGGAAGACTTGGCATGAATTGGTTGAGGACATATGCCCAACTCAGGTTAAAAGGCACAGAGAGAGAGAGAGAAATGTTATATGTCATTATGATGCAGTTTGTAAAAATGCCACATTACTATTTATTTTATGACTATATCACTGATACAACCTGACGTAGTTATATGAGAACTATCATCATAACACTCCGGACATGTCCATAGGTGCCCCTATCTCCATCTCAACAAATCCAGCAGTGGCCCAACGCACCAGTTCGATATTGATTACTTAATCGTTTTGCATATTTGGTGTGTCATTCTTTTCACACTGTACCCATATCGACACCCATCTCCCACAATCTGGTCAGAAACTGGCATTCACAACACTGACTTCCTCTGTTTCAAAGATTCTCTCAATGCGTTAAGAATGTCATTTCAATTCATTGCAGCTTCCTCTGATATTGTAGACATGCCAACCAATCTATCAGCTCGTCATTACCCCTGACTCCTGTGTGCCCAGGGACAAAAATGAAGGTGATTTCTCTGATCCCTGTCTGTACCAGTACCTCCACCCAGTTTCTCCTCACCTCGTATAAATAATATATACTGATTAAATACTGATTGGTTATTAGTTACTAAACTAACGTCATTGCACTCTGGGCAAACCCATAGGTGCTCAGTCTCCCCAACAGATATCGAAAAGTATGCATATTGATGATTCCTGTGGCTTGCTGATTAAACACACCCCTCACTCTGCCCCTCAGGCATCCAGTTCTACTTGTACAACAGGTAACTCCAAACTACTTAAATCGCTGCATCGATTCAACATCTATTTTAGTGTTCTCATCCCAACTGGCAATCGCAAAGAGACCGAAGAACATCCCTTTAAGTTTTTATGTTGTTTCCATCATTATCACAAGCTTTCATCATGTTTCTATCTACTTTGGATATGATCTAAATAACATACATCCAACCAATCCACTACTTCACAAATTGCAAGCTGCTCTGTTAATTATCTTGTTTATAACTTGCCATATTTGTCATATCTATTATGTCCAGTAATTGTAAACTATGCTGCTGGTGATTCATTGGATTTTCATTTCAAACAATTTATTCTTGCCATATTATTGATAACTTATAATAGTAATTCCTCTCGTACCGTTATACATTACGTAGGGCCTGCAAGTAATATCTCCATGCCGCTCTATCCTGGGCAACTCGCTCAATCTTCTTCATGGAACTGAGACCGATATTTCCTGCCTCTCTCAGCAAAGTTTGTTTCAGGGTCTCGTTAGATCGCCCTCTCTTTCTTGAACTCTTTGCATCCCACTTGAATGCCTGCATCCCACTTGAATGCCTGCGTCCCACTTGAATGCCTGCGTCCCACTTGAATGCCTGCGTCCCACTTGAATGCCTGCGTCCCACTTGAATGCCTGCGTCCCACTTGAATGCCTGCGTCCCACTTGAATGCCTGCGTCCCACTTCAATGCCTGCGTCCCACTTGAATGCCTGCGTCCCACTTGAATGCCTGCGTCCCACTTGAATGCCTGCGTCCCACTTCAATGCCTGCGTCCCACTTTAATGCCTGCGTCCCACTTTAATGCCTGCATCCCACTTCAATGTCGCCTTTAACGACATGCGTGGCAAGTAACAAGTGGTTCTATTCTTTACACCCCAAATTTGGTCTCTGGTAACCACTGGCGTAGTTTATATATATATATTATATATATATATATATATATATATATATATATATATATATATATATATATATATATATATATATATATATATATATATATATATATATTCCTCTTGTGCCGTTATACTTTACATAGGGCCTGCAAGTAATTACTCCATACCGCTCTGTCCTGCACAACTCGATCAGTCTCTTCCATGGAATTGAGCCAACATTTCTTGTCTGTCTCAGCATAGTTTGTTTCAAGGTTTCCCTAAGGCGTCCTCTATTTCTAGAACCCTTTGCCTCCCACTTCAATGCCTGCTTTGTTAGTCTTCGATCATTTCTTCACAGAATATTTATCCTTCTTATAACGGTTGTTACTAGTGGTTGACCAGACATTTCTCTAAGTCAACACTTCTCCTGAATTCGTCCCATTTTATTTCATTATTTTTCACAGACATCTATTTTCAAATGCATTTAACTTACTTCAATATATGCACAGTTAGATATCAAGATCATATTGAATAATCAGAAGAACATTTATGAAATTATTACAGTGTTTTTTTCATTCCCTTGCTATGAATTCAGGCGTAGTATGGCATCTGACTGACTTTTGCGTGAAGGATTGTTTTCTTTATCACTATTGTCCCTCACCATTCAGGTGGCCTTACTCCGACTTCAGGGGTATTATTATTATTACTAATGTATGTATGTCGTCGTAATTTAAGAACTAATACATCACGTAACGGTAGCGTAGTTGTTAGTGAACTCACTTCTCAAGGCTGGTGGTCTGGGTTTAGCTCCCGCAGTGTGCGTGGAATTTTTCCCGATCGCGACGGCTCTCAGGTCGACCCAGCCTCAACTGGGTACCAGACATGCTCTGGGAAAGTAAAGGCGGCGGCGTGATGCTGACCACATCACCCATTGTGTGCCGATGGTCAACGAAAAATACAGGCCTAACACTGTATTAACCCATATACCACAAGGTATGAAAGGGTTCCTTTTACTTTTACTTACATCACGTAACATCTCCCTTGAATAACATCACTCTAATCACAGCCCACCTCAAAACTCTCAATTTTGAGATAGTTCTCCTGCCTCCTCCAACATCTTGTTTAATTTTTTTGTGATGGTTTCTTGCCACCGACGTTTGTGTTATCCCTACCTTGTCTTCCATGAACCATTATTGCTCTTTCTAAACCACTGTGATGTTTGATGTGAACCAAAATATTTCAGTTTCCAAGACAGAATATTGTTTATGAATCAATCTTCCATTATGTCCAGGTCTTGTTGTATGTTTAGTTAATATTTTTTCTTATCTTTGTACAGAGCACTCCAACAATTTTTCAGTAGCACTTTGTTTCATCTTTTTCTTTGTATCCTCCATATCAACCAATTTGTTAACCACTCTTTGTGATTTGTATGTGATCTGAGCCTAAGACTGATTGTACGTTGTGCCAGTTATGCGCCTACAAGTAGGCCAGCAAATATTTCTACAATGCTTTTATTTACTATGGTAGCTTCCCTAGGCACCCATCTCAGTCGTCTCTTACAACATGCCTTGTAGGTTGCAGTGGTCCTATACTTGACTTCCCGTGTGGACCTCGGCACCACATGGGCGACTTAGTTTCAAAAGATTTGATTTTCTTATTTAATGCTAATATTATGGTCTATGATTTACATCCAAATGTTTCCACAATAAAAATGAAATAGGGGGAAGACTGCAGTAAAACTTGGTTCTTTTCCTTAGATACGTTGGTATTTGGTCGTCCATTTGTGTTTCATTTTAATTTGTCACTCCTGTTTGTTCGTTGCTTGATAAAGGCCTTGTTGGTCGAAACGTTGCTGTTTATCGTCACTGTTTCTGTATTTTGTAAAACTATAGTACTTTGTTTGTACGTGTTTCACAATAAAAATGTGTCCTCAGTTTTACTTTTGTTTCCTTGCTTGTGTTGTGCCATAGGATCTTCGTACTAATTACCCTCTGAATTGCCAAGGCCTGTCTTCTTATTTCGTTTATATTTTGTACAGTCTCCATTGTTGTTCATTTACGGAGTCACGATATTCACAATTTTGGAACATTTTCAATGTCTTCATTATTATTGGTGGTCATTTTGGGTTGATATATTGCTTTGTCACTGGACCAGTCTTCGTCTTCGAACACCCCATATTGACCACTTTTTACCCACTCTTTGTGATTTGTATGTGATCCGAGCCCAAGAGCAATTGTACATTGTGCCAGTTATGTGCCTAGAAGTAGGCCAACACATCTGATTTATGCAACGCTTTTTATTTTCTAGAGTAAGCTTCCCTAATCCCCTACCTCACTCGCCTCCTACAACATGCCTTGTAGGTCACAGTGTTAGTGTTCTTCGCTCCCCTTGTAGTCCCCGGCAACACAAGGGCGAGGTTGCAATCTTATTTTTTTCATAAAGATATTATTCTTCTTCTTCTGCATTTGACGCTCTGAATTCAGGCACAGTCAGGGCATCTGGTATGGCACTTCTGACTTATATTTCATTGAAAGCCTGCTTTTATTATCATCAGTGTCCCCCACCATACAGGCATGCCTTCTCCAACTTCAGAGGTAGCACCCTGATGTCAGTAATGGTCCGTGGTTGAAAGATATGCAGAACAGTTTCTATCAGTAATAACAAACAGTGATACTTCACAGAAAGTGGCAGTTTTTCACTGGGGACATTTGTTGTTTTTAGACCTGATCGTGCTACTATGGTAACTGATATCCCTCGACTGTGTGACAACACATTGTGATATCTCTTGACACTTGCTGTTTTTAGACCTGATCATGCTACTATGGTAACTGATATCCCTTGACTGTGTGACAACACATTGTGATATCCCTAGACACTTGTTGTTGTTAGACTTGATCGTGCTACTATGGTAACTGATATCCCTTGACTGTGTGACAACATAACAACATATGATAACATCCCTTGAATGTGTGACAACACATTGTGATATCCCTTGACTGTAACTCATCATCATCAAGTAGCTTGTCCCTTCTGGAACTTGGCTACGATGACAGCAGTTCTGAAAAACTCTCTGTTCTGTGCAAGTTGGCGGCGTCAGCAGCAGTCATTCTCAGATCGTCAATGATATCTTGCACCCATCTTCGTCTAGATCTTCCTCCCATTCTTCTTCTTCTAGGCACTATTCCCTCCAAAATTATTTTCTTGACTGTAACTACATATCATAATATTCCTTGACTTTGTTGCTATATAGAATCATATTTTATATCCAGTATTGTATGTCTGCTGCTTATATATGCTGAGATTGTTCATTGATTATGCATTTTGTTCTTACTAATGTAATAATTAATATTTTATTTTATGTCACATGAATAAACTGAACTTTTGTCATCCACTGATAATATTGTGGTCATTTCATTGTATTTCCTTCAAAAATCGAATGCTTCAGTTACTTCTATATACGCTCGTAACTTTGAGAAATTACAATGTAGTGTTACTTGCAGAGATACACTACATAAATGTGTACATAAATGTACATAAATGTAGTGTACTGTTACTGAGTACAGAGCAAGAGGGTTTTGGTGCGGAGCCCAAGGGAAGCAAAGAATAGTACCACTATAACCTACAAGGCATGTCGTAAGAGGCGACTGATGTAGGACCTAGCAAAGCTACCCTAGTAAATAAAAAGCATTGTAGAAATTTGGCCTACTTGTAGGTGCATAACTGGCACAATATACAATCGCTCTTAGGCTCAGATCACATAAAATCACACAGAGTCGTTAAGAAGTGGTCGATATGGAGCGTTCGAAGAAAAAACATGCATCATCATCATCACTGAATAACCAAAAGGGAAATTGTGTCATAACTGTGATGCAGAAATCCAGGCAATCAAGTCTGTAACTGAGAAACTGCTAAATGTCAATCTTGGTCCACATTTTTTATTTATAACCTGTGCAAAATCAGTACTCCAAACACTTCAGTCTAGAAAATGTCACAGACTTTACAGCCTAAACTATGCAAGTAGTGCAAGGCTGTCCTACAGTGGATACCGTCTTACTGTGGAATACCAAGAAATGAGGCAGTATACTGACTGGCCAAGGATGGTGTTGCAGAAGAGTAACCGGATGTACCAGTTGTCTATCACCAAAAGAAAAAGATGATTTAAATAAATCATAGGACGACTGCCACAATATGAGCAGATTGGAACATACCATTCTGCACATTAGAACAGAACACAATCAACTCTGCTGTAACATGTATACATAATTCAAGATTGACAATTCAGCTATGAGGACAGACACCTCATGATGCAGAGCACATAATTTAAGACTGCCCCGAATGATATACTGATGCAAACTCACTGATCTAGTGAAACAACGCTGAAAATAAAACTTCACTAACGTCTGCTACAAAATATAGTGAAGTTCATACATGAGACAAATTGAATATGAAGACAATATTTCAACCTAACGAATGGAAGAAGGAATCGTCATCATCATCAATTCTCATTGTGCCGAAGGAAAAATAAGGCAGAGACAGACAAATGTCCACTCAATTCGATCCCACCCCTATTCCATCCGGATATTTGTGAGCAGTTTGAGTTTCTGTCTGTGTTTCTCTTATCTGTTTTTTATAGTATGGGGGTCACTGGCTGTTTTTTTATGGTATAAGGTCACCATCCCCCTTAATCGCCTTGTACAATGATCGAGAGGAGACTATGGTTCTGTTTTTTGCAACCCAGGAAACCACGAGGGGTGGCAAAACATGCAATAATATATTGATATAATAATAGTAATAATTTGCTAGTACTTCTATTTCTCCTCTTACAAATTTTTATTTCTCCTTATTCTATGTCTCTCTCTCGATCACCGCACAGACCGATGTACCAGATCTCCCCATAAATTCTATTCATGTGGAAATCTGATTAATGCAGCCTTAGCATTGGTGTGTTTTACGTCACATCTTCAGCACTATTTGGAACTCTGGTGCTTATCCTTCGACGATGTGTCCGGTTTTAGCCAGCGTTTACTAGGTTCGCTATCCGTTATGTGTTTTTTACAGTGTGGGGTAGCTAGACCCACGTCCGACCTCCTTAGTCGCCTCTTATGACATGCGTGACAGGTAACAGTGGTTCTATTCTTTACACCCCAATTTGGGCCCCGGTAACCACTGAAGCGTTATTATATTTCAAGTTGTTTAATTCTTGTTTGGCAGCTGGTCTAAGATGGAAGATCTGACAAGCTGAGAGATAAAGCACAACTCTACTGATCTAGCTGCTTCTGCTGCTTGTCTTTCTCTGAAAAAATATATATTACTTTTTCTATGGAGACAACAAGGTAAGCTGAAAGAGGGATCGTATCGCATTGGTGTCAAACAGGTTATACAACCGTGTAGCAACGGTGTTAAGCTCTTGACTTGCGTTCCGAAAGTAGTAGGTTCAAATCTGGACCGCGCCGTTCTGTTCAGAGACCACTAGGATTGTTGCTGGGGCTACGGAGGTTGTGCAATACTCTTGGCAGGTGACGTACCATTTTCTGCGGAGGGTTGGGGGTGCTGAGCCATATGAGATAAATCCAGGTGCAATGAAGTCAATCCGTTGGCTTTAGACCCTTTTTATACTTTTGCCCAGACAGGCTAACTAGGTACTAGGACAGTTAACACCACTGTTGTCACATAAAGAGATACCGCTAACAACTAAAGCAAATCTTATAAGAACGATTTTCTGACTAACACTATGTTACCAGTGTCAAACATGGCTAATAACAGCAGCTAATGAGCAGAAAATCATAACAACCGAGATGAGGTGTCTTAGAAGAGCTGCAGGTGTGACAATAAGAGACACAATTAGAAATGAAGAAATCAGAAGAAGACTGGATGTGAAACAAGTCATGCAATTCATAAAAGAACAACAGATTAAATGGTTAGGGCACCTGACAAGAATGCCCTGGTATCGCCTACCACAGAGAGCCATACAGAAAAAGTATGAGTACAAAGCAAGAGGAAGACCATGCAAAAGATGGAGCGACGGCATCAAGAACAGACTTACGAAAATGAATATCAGCTTACAAAGTGCCTTAAAACAAGCACACCCACGATCAATACGTCTCCCCAACATTTATATAAGGAAGTAAATGGTAGAAGAGAAGAAGGAGAAGAAGACCAGACATTGTGCTATGAAGAACTTCATTCAATCCCTGGTTTTACCAGCTTCAGAGTCACATTAGCAGACTGCAGTATAATGCTCGTTTTAAATCCCCATGTCAGTTGTAGACGAGGACACGTGTTGTCTCCAATGGTAGATGATAGTTTCATGTGTCACTACATAGCTAGCAGCCACCCTAAGCTTGACAATCCACAGTCAATAAGGTGTTGCTTTGCCACAACCCGCTGACCTCAATGGATGCATTGAGCTAGGACAAAATCTAAAATACAGAATGGACCAAGCCATGCACCAAGCAATAGTAATAAATACAACTATGCATTGCCGATTTTTTCTTGCAGTTGTAACTCGCCTCTAAAGTACTCAATTCGTTTGTTGCGTAGAGAGATCAATCTAATTTTAATGTGATCCATAATCTCAATGTAGCGGACAATTCTATTGCAAACGGACGATAAAACGAAGTCCCATGTTCATATTAAACACAAACGGACGATAAAACGAAGTCCCGTGTTCATATTAAACGCAAACGAACGATAAAACGAAGTCCCGTGTTCATATTAAACGCAAACGGACGATAAAACGAAGTCCCGTGTTCATATTAAACGCAAACGGACGATAAAACGAAGTCCCGTGTTCATATTAAACACGTAAATGAACCATTGGCAGTGTAAAATCGGTAAGAGCAGACAGGAAAGTAATACCTATTCAAAAATCATTAGTAACAATTAAAAAAAATTGCTACAATTTTCAACATGCTCAAAATTATACCGGAGACCTTCGCCGATGCCAAGGAGTTCATGTACTGCCGATGAGATCTTGCGTAAGAAAGATATTAAGCCTACATGTTTCTCTCCGAAGTGCAATGATGATGGTCCTATCAACCAAACCCGTATGTATATTTCTTTTAATTACTCTTAGTCTACAAGACGATCCGGTTTGACAGGTACAAGAATAGATAGTCAAGTTAGCATTTAAGAGAAAGCCGCCATTACAACTTTATGCAGAACAAAAATTCAAATTAGAAAAATATAGCGACACAACACACAATAACAAAATATGTTCATCTTATAATAATAAATATCTCACATGTATTTAAAATATTTGCAGAATATTTTACTTTAATATTAAACGTTTGCAAACGTTATGTGGATATAATTGAAGTGAAAAATCCTTTTGATTATATTTTTATCCATAGGTAGCAAGTGATTTATGTTTTACGCAAAGCAACACATCAACTCAGAAATGGCATGGAATACAGGAAAGTTGTCAAACCGGTTTGCTTTGTTTTTGTGGCCTAATAATAAGCAAAAATACATCTCAATACCATGCAATTCTGGCAGCGCACTGGCCCTGTGGGTTTGGGTGTGTAAAATAGCTGAATTTAAAACATGGTGAGAATAATATATTTATAAACGCTGGACTACTAGTCTACTGTGTGGAATAAATAAGTGAATCAATATCATTATTATTAAAAATTACTTACTCACTACTGATTTCAGATGTTACTATTGTAACTCAACTTACTTATACCATAACTAATGTCATAAGACACGAAGTAATTGTGTTTCAGTGATGGACGTTCACTACGGTTCAGTTTCATTCCAGTATAAAAGTAATTTTCTATTGCCGTAACTTTGTTAAAAAAAGTATTATATCCGTAATAATTGTGTTATATTAATTCGAAGCCGTAGCCAGGCAGTAGGCCTATTAGCCTTACAATATAGATAGATGCATAGTTAATTTAATCCTTTGAAGTTTGAAGCCTTAACGCTCCGCCGTAGTGTTGCGGGGACGCACAAGGGAAGCAAATAATAATAATAATTCAACCTACAGGCATGTTGTAAGAGGTAACAAGGTAAGGTTTGGCTTGGGACTGTTTACCCCATTCAGTAGAAAAACTTAAGCTACAAAATCCAACCAACCATGGATTAACATGAGTTTGTTCAGGGCTATGCCCCTACCAAGGTTAAAAATACATACGAGAGCCTTTACCCTGCCTCCATGTGGTTTCCTGGGTAACGAATAATAGAACCACTGTCTTCCTAGCATGTCGTTAGAGGTGATTTAGTGGGGTAGATAGTGGGGCCGTGACCCCATACTGTAAAAAAAAAAAGGCAAACAGCTACAGAGACAGAAAAACATCCAAACTGCTCATTTGAGTGGATATTTGTTTTTCTGCCCTAAGCTACTGAAAATGTGTAGAATCTTAGTACTATTATTTTTTATCCCTCATCTTGCTTAGACAGCAAGTGATACTTTAGTCAAGACATTACATATTATGCTAGTCAACGCTTTGTAGGATGTACTCTAGTCAAGACATTACATGTTATGCTAGTCAAAGCATTGTAGGACTTACTCTAGTCAAGACATTACAGGTTATGCTAGTCAAAGCATTGTAGGACTGACTCTAGTCAAGACATTACAGGTTATGCTAGTCAAAGCATTGTAGGACTGACTCTGGTCAAGACATTACATGTTATGCTAGTCAAAGCATTGTAGGACTGACTCTAGTCAAGACATTACAGGTTATGCTAGTCAAAGCATTGTAGGACTGACTCTAGTCAAGACATTACATGTTATGCTAGTCAAAGCATTGTAGAACTGACTAATCAAGACATCATAAGTTATGCTAGTCAATGAATCAGAGGACTTACTCTACTCAAGACAGTAAATGTTTTTCTAGTCAAAGTACTGTAGGACTTGCTCTAGTTAAAACTTAAAATGTTATCCTAATCAAATCATCAAAGAACTGACTCAAATATTCTCAGAGTAAAAGTCATACTATCGTAGAGAATAGGCTACAGTCAAAACATCAAATTTGTGTAGTTTTGACACTTATAGCTAGTTCATGACACTTCCACTATTTTGATATTCTAGTTTAAGTTGGGGAAAGATGGTTGGAGGTTCTTGGTTGGTTCTAAATACATGGTGAGCTGTGACCAATTCATTTCTACTTTGTCAAAGTTGCAACTCTGCCATTAGTGCAGTATGATCAAGATTGATGGTCATGCATCTCTGAGCATATTAATAAACTCTATGATGGGCGTCTGCGGCTTAGCGGTACTGAGCTAGACCACAGCCCACAAGTACCTGGTCCAACCTCCGCGGCGGTCAGTTTTGAAGCAACTTTGTTCCCATGGATTTTTACGGATGGTAAAAGTAGACCTCACCATTCAGAAAGCAATAGCAAACTACTCTTCATTGCACTGGGTATATACCATATGGCTCAGTCCCTATCCACAGAAGTGGTATGTAATTTGTCAAGAGTAGTGCACAAACTCCATAGCTCTGACAACAATCCCAGGGATCTCTAGAAAAAGAAAGCGCTGTCTGGGTTTGAACCTTATGGGGGCATATATTCCACAGGGGGAATTTGAGTAAAATGGGGGATGTGCATTTAGAGAATTATAATATCACTTCTTTTTCTTTTGTCGTCACTCTGTTATTGGGTTGTTGTCCAGTGTCATGGTTTTATGCTTTTGTCTTGCGCTGTTCTGGTAGCTTGGGGGATTGTTATCTTTGCTCTTTGACAGGATTTTGCTATGCCATCTTTTTCATAATCTTCCTCTCGCCTTCTTTCCTGATGTTCTGTTGTAGAAGACTCTGTATACTGTGGAGTTTGGATGTATTCTTATTAATTGGCCAAACCACTTCATTCTTTGTTTCTCAATGTAATTCAATTCAGATTATGTGCCAACATTCTTTCTTATGCTGATGTTGGTGTCTTTTCTGGTGTTGTTGGTAACTTTTCGCAGGCACCGCATTTCACATGTAGCTTTTTTTTGCAACTGCGCTTTGCTCATTGTTCTTGTTTGGCTCTGGTAACACACAGTAGGTATGAAAATGCTGTTGTTTAGCTGTCAGTGAGATTTTTGGGTGCCTTAACAATGGGGCAAGCTGGTGGTTACTCTAGCCTCTATCTCTCTGTCCAGTCTTCCGTCTTCTGTAAATATGTTTCCTAAGTATTTGAATTATTGCACTTGGTTGTTTGTAGTGCCATTGAAATATATATTTAGTTTAGATAATATCACTGACATAGTACAAAAATAATTCCCATTGTGTCAGGCTATAAATTATCATTGTTATAATCCTAAATTTCAAGAAAAATACTTACTCTACTAGAATAACAGGTAACATAAATACTTCAAGTTCATACAAGTAGATAGGTATTTGCTTGTAATACATAGTTGTTTGATCATGATTTCATCTGTGGATAAGAACAGGACAGGAACTCATGTTGACCCAGGTTAAGAGGATGAAGTGGCGATGGCTCAGGCATACCCTACGGATGACATTCGGGCGGCGAGTGTCACTAGACAAGCCGCCCGAGTGGTTACCGGGGCCCAAATTTGGGGTGTAAAGAGTATAACCACTGTTACCTGCCACGCATGTCGTAATAGGCGACTAAGGAGGTGTGGCTGAAATTGGATGCACATGTCCTAAACTTGTAGAATCCTATGCGTTTAGGAGCCTACCAATGTGCAACATATACACGTTCTTGGCAAAGATCAAATATATCACAAAGAGTAATTAAAATTGGTCGTAAAGAACGAACGCAAAGAGGGAGAAGACTAGACAAACACTTGAGTGGAACCCACAAGGAAAACGGAAAGGAGGACATAAGGAACTGAAAAGTGCTTGACTATCCTGGAAGACTATAAAGAAAACAGCCAGAGATTGGGAAAAGTGGCAAGCAACTGTTGACCTATACTCCATGAGAAGTGAAGAGAAATAAGTGAAGTCATTAGTGCAACAGGCAATATAAATACTTCTATAAGCCCATACAAGTAGATAGGTATTTGTTTGTAATACAGTTGTTTGACCATGATGAAAATACTGTTAATATTTTTTGTTGTTTGCCAGGTTGGCCATTATGTTTCCACCATGACTTTTATTTGGTTGTCACACATTTTGTTGCTTCTTTTCATGGGTATGTATAATTTTTTTTTTTAAACTGTTAAAAAAAAATTAGCCCAATGCCATATAGTGGTATCTGCGTGAATTTGCAAGTTGATGCTTTGTTCTACATACTATGCTCTCTCCTTCCTCTTTGCGTTCGTTCTTTACAACCAATTTTAATCACTCTTTGTGATATGTTTGTTCTTTGCCAAGAACGTGTATACGTTGCAAATTGGTTTGGTAGGCCTCTAAACGCATAGACTTCTACACGTTTAGGACACTTGTATCCGATTTCAGCCAAACCTCCTTAATCGCCTCTTACGACATGGGTGGCAGGTAACAGGGTTATATTCTTTACACCCGATATTTGGGCCCAAACATATCACAAAGAGTGATTAAAATTGGTCATAAAGAACACGCGAAGAAGAAGAGACATGCTTTGGAGGAGATTGGAGAAATTTTGGATATGTGCGAGGAAGATGATCCTCAAATGAACAATGGCTAGCTAGGAGGGCATTTATATCTATAACTATTGACTAACATTTTATATGCTTTTCTTTCCCCCAGTTGATTACAGTTATGCTCAGGGAAGATATATTCCAGACATCCAAAACGTTACAGTAATTGACAATCGACACCTGTCAGAGAATCTTCCATTATGTGAGTTAGAAGAATTGATGATTTTCTTTTTCTGTCAAATTTTGCTTTGATTAAGACATGTTTGTACACAGCTATTCCATTTTCTTCCTTTTACTCACTTAAAATATTTTCTATATACTCAATGTTGTTAACGTCTGAGAAAAGAATGGATAACAACTACAACATAGAAAATAATAGCCAACAGAAGAAACTTTTAAAAAGCAAAGTTTCGCCCGATTGGTTACCGGGGCCCAAATTTGGGGTGTAAAGAATAGAACCACTGTTACCTGTCACGCCATTTAAATGCTGAATTATTCAAAATCGACCTAAGACTCAGCTATATACTACTAATTATTGTTTACATCTATATGGAATATGCAAATCATTGCTGACTCATGGAACAATGTCATCATCATTAAGATACACAAGAAGGGGGGCTTCCTAAGTGATTGTAACAACTACATGGAATAACCCTTCTTTCCGTCCCAGTGTGTAAGGTCAGCCCTACTATTCAACGTTGTCATAGATTGAGTGATGCGTAACACAGCTGAAGATAAATCAAGAGGTATCAGATGGACTCTCACATCCACCCTGGAAGACCTAGATTTTGCTGATATCACACTTCTATCTCATACGCATAAAAATATCCAGGAAAAGACTTGACGCCTTAACTAGTAGGTTTGGTTGAAAGTCAATCAGAAGAAAACAGAAATAATAACTCTAATCATCACCATTCCAGAACCAGTAAATCTAGAAGCTAAAATCCTTCCAAGTACAACTGCCTTTGCATATCTTGGAAGTATTATCAACCATGAAGGAGGAGCTGGATCTGACATTAAAAGCCGATTGAATAAGGCACGAAGTGCGTTCATGACCCTACAGACGATCTGGGAAAACAGCCCAATACAGCATCAGAACTAAGATTGATATATACCACAGCTGTGTGCTATCAACTTTACAATACAGATCTGAATGTTGGAAAATGACAGAACAAGATATGTACAACTATCCACCTTCTATACGGGGGTCTCTGTGACTAAGTGGTTAAGCCCTTTGCCTTGTGAGTCGAAGGTCGTGGGTTCGAGTTCGGGCCGCGCCATTCTGTTCACGAGTGCATTTTTTCAGAGACCCCGAGGTTTGTTGCTGGAGCTACGGGGTTCGTGCTTTGTGCAATACTCTCGGCAGGTGGAGTCCCTGTTCTTTGGAGAGGGACCAAGCCGTATCGGGAAAACCCGTGCAATGAAGTCAATCCTTCGGCTTTCAAACCCTTTTAAACTAACGATAAATGAAAATGTGGAAAACCCAAAACGACAGGAGGAGAATAGTAGAACAAGAACTGAAAGAAATGAATAATAGCTGAACACAATACAGAGGACAGTCAAGAATAGAGAAGAATGGTGCTCGTTTTTTGCAGCCCTAAGAGTCATGGGCATCACAGTCTAGAGAGAGAGAGATTCAATGTTGTCATTGTTCACATGCTTTTTATCATTGATATACTTTGTTCATATATTTTGTATACATTGTTTTGCCAGTGTAGTGCTGGGGCTCTCAAGGGGAGCAGAGAATAGTAACCTACAAGGCATGTCATAAGAGATGACTGAGTTAGGGGTCTAGGAAAGCTACCCTAGTAAATAAAAAGTGTAGTATAAACCGGATGTGCTAGCCTACTTATAGGCGCTTAACTTATACAACGTACAATCGCTCTTATGCTCATATCACATACACATCACACAGTGGTTTAACAAGTGGTCGCTATGGAGCGTTCAAAGACAAAGAAAAATACATTATTCACATATTTATACATTATTCACATATTTATACATTATTCACATATTTTTATACATTATTAACATTTCTTTACTATTGATAAGCATTTTTCATTTATTTGTATTCATTTATGTGCAGAGTTCACCATAAAAAATGAGGAGCTTTTGAAATGAACAGACTGTGCATCCTTGGAGACCATCATTAAGTGACGAAGATGGAAGTGGTTTGGGCATGTATGTCGTATGCCAGTGAGGACATTGGCTAGGACAACTCTCAGATGACAGCTGATGGGAAGAGAAGGCAGTGACGTCCAAAGGAAACATGGAGAAGAACTGTGTAGAGATAATTGAAGGAGTGCGGCCTGACGTGGGAAACGGTTCATAGAAAGGCAGCAGAACGGCAACAGTGGAAGTCTCTCGTGGAAGCCTTATGTGTCAATCGGGACATGAAGAGGATATAGATAGAATAGATGTATAGTGCTCACAGGCTTTTACCCATTGATATACAGTGTTGACATGTTTCTATACAAAATATATATTATAATTATATTACAGCTTTTGATCTGGGAAGAGTCATAGCCACTGACAGAGATGGCACAAAGATCACTTATTCTCTCCAAGGCAATGGTGCAGAGTATTTTTCAATTGATAAAGATACTGGCGCTGTAAAACTGATTAAATTGTTGAACTATGAATTTCAAAAAGTGAGTCTTATCATCTTTGCTGGAAGTGTCTTAATTAAAGTTAGCTCACATGAGTGTTGGTAAATTTCATATGCTAAAATGTCAAAACACGTAATAACAAAGTACTGTAGTTTTACAAAATCCAAAAACAGTGACAATACACAGCAATATTTTGACCAAAAGCCTTTATCAACAAATGATACAATAGTAGTGAGAGATAAAAAATTTAGTAAACTATTAAAATGAAAAAAATCATCTTCAGCGGCCTTCTGACATGTGGATGGAATATAGACGGTTTTGTATGGTTTTGACTTTCGCTATCTATACAGACTACTTGAAAATATCATATTTTGCTACCAGAAACATTAAATATTCCATTTTAATCTTAGCTGTGTTCCAAAGGTACCTGGTTCACTCCCTTGTGGAGCCATCAGAATATTTTTTCAGAGATCCCTGTGTAGGTGAGATTGAGTTCCTAGTCCCATCGGAGATATATGATGAAGCGTACGTTCTGTGTTCAAGTTGAGCATGCACAAGAACCCTTGGCAGTTCAAAATCGAGAAGAACGGGCTGGAAAGCTGCTGCCCTTGCAAAATTAAGAAAGATTAAAAAGTAAAACTCCTCAAAAATATTTCACCATCTTCAAAATTACATCTAGAATTTTTGCTGATGCTACAGAGTTTGTGCACTGTCGCTGAGATCTTCCTGTCTAAGAAAAAGAGATCAAAGCACACATCATTATTGACCAAAGTGCAATGATAATGGTCCTGTCTGTCAATTTAATTCTTTTAACAAAAAATTTATCTAGTTCCACGTTTCCCAAAGTGGGCGGTACTGCCTCCCAGTGGACGCTGAAACGTTCTAGGTGGGTTCAGAAAAATTTGGGGGTGTTGAAAGATTAGGGTCGGTGACTCCTTAAAGAAGAAATTAATTATAAATATTTTAAAATAAATAATTTTCGTGATTTTGCGATTGAATAATCATTTAAAATTTGAATTCTGCATTTAAATTCATCTAATGCCCGTCTTACACGACCCATTTGATAATTGACCATGCATGACAGAAATATATATCAATTTTCCATGTCAAAGAGAAAATAGAGCATATGTATGTGGGGGGTTGGTTTGTTGGCAAACTGTTATAATGTGGGGGAGTAAAAGTTTATATTGTGCAAAGTGGGCGGTGGGCCGAAAAGTATGGGAATCTATGCTCTAGTTGATCCAAGTATTGCTGAAAAATATTCATTATTTGGTCAAAATTTTATTGAATGCTTCAAGTGTAAATAATATATATTTTCTCCTCATTGTTTGTCTATATTCATAGGAAATCAGAATAACTGTATATGTGGTTGACCAGAATGGACAGTTTAATGTAAGTACTGATTTGATCTTTATTATTACTTGGTATCTCAGCAAAGAAAACTGGTTGATGCTACAAATAAGAATGAAAAAAATCGAAGTATTTTGAACAAATAAAGAGACACGAATGGTTGTCCTGCGAGTGCGGTTCAATTCCGCGGGCTGGCAGAAAAGCCATAGGTTCTCCAGATTTACAGTGTTCAAGGCACCGAACCGAAGAGTTACGATGTCCATGTAACCGAACCGAAGAGCGGAAAGCCCAAGTGCTTCTGGATCGCAAAAAAAAAAAAGATCATTATGGAAGGAGGCTAAGAGGAAGACAACGGAGAAGGGTGATTCAGGATATAACTGATGATTCGAGCATGATGGCTGCAGAGGCAGGACAACTGGCCTATGAGAGAGAAATTCCAAAGACTGTTAGAGTTGCAAAGTTCTGCTCAGGACAAGCAATTTGATGATGATGATCTCATCAACAATGCATTAAAATGTTTTCATGGCATTGCAAGATGAATGCGTTTATCCATATGTTAACCCTTAGAACCCGGGCTCCTGATATTTCTGGATTGATGTAAGCACTGCATATCCCGAGCTTCCAATATATCAGGCTGAGAACATTTTTCGGTATTTGAAAATAAATTGTGTACAAATGTGACGTCAAACACAACCCACATGCTCTACGTGGTTTTGTGAGATGGCAGACGCTGTTGCGTGATTTTTTTGTACTGATAATGTATTTAGTTAAGTATTTTCATGTTAAAAGATCTTTTTGGAAATTGTAATTCTAAAAGTATAACAGAGCAAGCTGTTGAACTTGTTTTGAATGCATCTGAAGATGAATTATACTTAGAATATGATTATTCTGATACGGATATAGAAAGTGAGTTAGATGATCATTTAGACGACAAAGATTTGTTTTAATCGATTGATATTCAAGCTATATATGTTCAATATGGAGAAAAATCTTCATATACGGAGTATTCCGCCATGCCCACATATTAAATCAAATATATTTTAAAGTTTAGTATTCTGCAAATAGATAATAAGCAGGAGTAACGGGAATAATTGGGTATGTCGATAACAAATTAAAGAGCTCTTAAGAGTGTTAAATTATATTATTGTTTTTAATATAACTCTGATGTGGGCTGTTTTTGCCCAGGAGCTCTGGGGAATGGATTTTTAAGGTACAGGTGGCCAGGGTTCAAAGGGTTAAATATTGCAACTTACACATAAGCATAACACTCTAATAACTTGAAATAGCAATAAATCACACACATTTTATAAAGTGGTGATACTAGAGTGAATAAAGAAGGAGGAAAGTTTTCCCCCAAAGAAATTCGAGAAAGAAAAAAAGGAAGAATGTATTTTACATTCTGCTAATCATGTTTGTTTCTCAGAGCCGTGATTGCAAAGTCTTTGTGGATGATTACAACAACATATTCCCAGTCTTTACTGAACCTGCCATTTTCCGAAGGGTACCAGAGGTACGTGGCTGCAGATATTTGTAGTGTCTTGCTTTTTATAATCAATTTTTAAAATATTGATACATCATAAGAATTTTGACTATTTTTAAGAGGGTCTAAAGCTGAAGGATTGACTTCATTGCATCAGGTTTTACCCCATATGGCTTGGCACCTCTCCGCAGAAATGGCACGCCATCTGCCGAGAGTACTGCACAAAGCACGAACTTATTAGCTCCGGAAACAATCCTAGGAGTCTCTGAAAAAATATACGCGAACAAAATGTTGCAGTCCGATTCAAACCCATGACCTTGGAGCAAGGTGTGGGCTTAACCATTTGGTCACAGATACCACTAAATGTTTGATATATATGTCATTTTGATAAAAATGACAAAAATTTTTTTGGTGCTAACTATAAATGATATCCTAAACTGCCCATGTGGTGCCAGGGCCCACAAGGGAAGCAAAGAATAGTACCACTGCGACCTACAATGCATGTAATAAGAGGCGACTGAAGTAGGGGCCTAGGAAGCTACCCTAGTAAATAAAAAGCAGCGCAGAAATCGGATGTGCTGACCTACTTGAAGGTGCATAACTGGCACAACGTACAATCACTCTTAGGCTCAAATCACATAGAAATCACACGTAGTGGTTGACAAGTGGTTGATATGGAGAGTTCGAAGAAGAAATCCTTAAACATTATTTCTTGTGTAAGTATCATCGTGACATGATGTTGTAAAACTACATTTGACACAACCAGGGTTAATGCTGGATTCAAGCATGTAGAGATTGATATTTTGATAGGTGGTCGCTGATAACAATCTCTGCTAGAGATCACATGCGTAGGTATTCCGGGGGTCCAAGTTCACCTTTGCCAACAAACCTTGATGTGCTCACAGTATGGGATTGGGCTTCAAGAGACATTGTTCCTTTATTTGGGGAACTAAATTATAAGTAACCCTCAAGTCGGAATAAGGCTTGCTTAATGCAAAAATCAGTCAAGATAAACTAAGACTACATCTGAATTCATAGCAGGCAAACCGCCCATGTAGTGCCAGGGTCCACAAGGGAAGCAAAGGATAGTACCACTGCGACCTACAATACATGTCGTAAGAGGCGACTGATGTAGGGGCCTAGGAAGCGACCTAGTAAATAAAAAGCAGCGCAGAAATAGGATGTGCTGGCCTACATGTAGGTGTATAACTGACATAACATACAATCGCTCTTAGGCTCAGATCACATACAAAGCACACAGTGATTGACAAGTGGTCAATATGGAGCTTTTGAAAGAAGAAGAACAGCAGGCAAACAAAGAAAAATCCTGACAGTCATCTCGACATGGTCAACCGAGATGATAATGAGTGCTCAACGATTTGGGTTGTAAAAAATGTGGCATCACTACCAGAGCTGCTGTGCAATTGTTGTAACTGTGACGTCTTTCAAGAAGTTGCAAGTACTTAACACTCATAGGAACTCACTCAATGCAATGACATATACTGTGACCAATTTTTACCAGATTTTTTTTCCTTTTTGTCGCAAATATCGGAGCTACTGCATATTTCTTAATATATTCGCCCGCTATGAATTCAGGCGTAGTCAGGGCGCCTGCCTCATATGACACCTCTGACTGACTTATTTTTGCGTGAAGGCTTGCTTTCCTTATTATCAGTGTTCCTTGCCATACTGCATATTTAATCTAAACACATTTTAAACTATGAGGAATAATATATGTTTGTTGTGTGTATATATATATATATATATATATATATATATATATATCAGATGAAAGTTTATAACTTTCATCTGTGAAAACTGGCTGATTCTACAAATAAGAAAGAGAAAATTGAGATATTTTGGACATATAAAAAGACATGAAGGCTGGAGAAGACGATCATAGAAGGAGGCATACCGGCAAAGAGAAGAAGTGGAAGACCACAGAGAAGATGGATTCAGGATGTAACTGATGGATTGAACATGACGGCTGCAGAGGCAGGACATCTGGCCTATGAGAGAGAAAATTCCGGAGGACTGTTGGGGTGGCAAAGTTCTGCTCAGGACAAGCTATTTGATGATGATGATGAACTTTCATCTAGGACTTTCCATTTGTGATCTTTTATGCTCAAAATATTCACAGGATTCTCCAAAAACAAGTATATATATTTTTTGGAGAATCCTGTGAATATTTTGGGCATAAAAAAATCACAAATGGCAAGTCATAGATGAAAGCTAGTGACCATTGAATTCCACAGGCCCATATTTCCCTGTCCTACATTGCCTAAAAGCGGTATTACAGGCAGTAATTACTTTTAAAAACAATCATAAGATGTTTCTCAACTTTTATCAGAATGCACCAATTGGTTATGTTCTAACCGAGATTAAAGTTACTGATAAGGATACTGTGAATGCACAGCTCCAGGTCACCTGTGGAGGAGACACTACATTGGTATGTTGTTGATATTTTCTTCCTTCCTCCATTTCATTGTTTTTCATAATGCTTTCTTAGATTTGCAAGCTAGTATTTAAATATGGGTTTTCTTCTTCGATTGCTCCACATCGACCACTTGTTAACCACTCTGTGTGATTTGTATGTGATCTGAGCCTAAGAGTGATTGTACATTGTGCCAGTAATGCGCCCACAAGTAGGCCAGCACATCCTATTTCTGTGCTGCTTTTTATTTACTAGGGCAGCATCCCTAGGGCCTACATGAGTCACCTCTTACGACATGCATTGTAGATTGCAGTGGTACTATTCTTTGCTTCCCTTGTGGGCCCCGACACCGCATGGGCGAAATATGGATATAAATAATATGATTTAAATATTGATATATAGAGAGTTTCACTCCGCTTGAGTGGTTACCGGTGGTCCAAAATTGGGATGTAAAGAATAGAACCACTGTTACCTGCCACACATGTCAAGTAGGCGACTAAGGATGTTTGGCTGAAATCGGATGCACATGTCCTAAACGTGTAGAAGTCTATGCGCTTAAAGGCCTACCAAACCAATGTGCAATGTATACACGTTCTTGGCAAAGATCAAACAAATCACAAAGAGTGATTAAAATTGATCGTAAAGAGTGAACGCAAAGAAGAAGAAGAGGAGAGAGTTTCAGTTAGGAATATTTTTAGTACACTCTGGACACTTCCATAGGTGCTCTGATCTTTTTCGCAGTATCCAGCATCCAGCGACTAACTGTACTAGTTCAATATTGGTTGATGTACACCTATTGTGCTATTTTTTTCTGGCCACTCCAATCTTCAATCAACTTGGACCTATCAACATAAACCTAACCACTATCACAACATCATAAGCCTACTGATGCACATAGCTTTCTCCTTTATACTTCTTCCCATCTCCAGGCTTGTCGTGATTCTTTGCCATTCTCCTAACTCTTGCGCCTTCGTCGCCTATGCAGCGAGGATGAGGATTTTCTTGATAGAGCTCGCGGGATGCTTGATTTCTTCCATAGCGTCTATACCCAGAGAAGGTGCTTGTATCTGCTATGCATCGAGTCAAGAAAATTACTCACCAGACGGGGAAAACTTATCCTAACTTTCCACCCTCATAGTTCACTGGTGAAAATGTTTTATTCCGTCATCTGTCTATTCTCAAGTCAGATCCTGAGACCCATTCAGTCTTCCCAAACTATCCTTTGGCGGCTTACAGACGGGACAGAAGTCTTAAGGATATGTTGATACACAGTCGCCTTAAGTTCAATATCCAGAATCATTTTGGCACTGTCCAGTTTCGACGTTGCAATACGTGTGCTTATGTGATACAGACACATACTGTATCTTTTCCTTTAGCCACATTTGTTATTGAAGATGGTTTCACATGCGAGTCTAGAAATATAATCTACACTATCACTTGTAAATGCTGTGCTAAGGCATATATCGGCGAAACAGACAAAATGCTCAGTGACGGTTTCGGCCAACACTTACGCAATATACGCCAATGCTCTGTGACCCCTGTAGCTACTCATTTCAATAGAACTGACCAGTTGGGAGCTCGTGATGTCCAGGGCACGGCCATCCGATCATGTGCCTCTGATGATCGTAGTCGATTTGCTCTGGAAAATCGTTTTATTTCATTATGTGTTACCTTGCGACCTCATGGACTCAACGCTCTACACTCCTATGCTTCTTAGTACTTTCTCTTCTAATGCTCCATATTGTATATGGTATTGCCCGAGTGGTTACCTGGACCCAAATTTGGGGTGTAAAGAGTAGAATCACTGTTACCTGCCACGCATGTCGTAAGAGGCGACTAAGGAGGTTTGGCTGAAATCGGATGCATGTGTCCGCTAGAAAATGCTAACCCGAAACAAATGCTTGCAGAAACGGATGCACCAGGCTGTAAGGCGCATAACATGATGCAACGACCCCTCACAATGAGGAATGGGAGAACGGATTCTACAATCTGCCTTGGAGATTTAGACAAGCAGTAAGAATGTCAGACCTACCATCACAAGGGTGGCAAAACTTACTGCTGGAAGAGGTCTGCACAAACGGGGAAGCAGAAATCATAGGAATTATATCCTACAGAACTGCCCCCAGTGTGCAGACTTGAGAACTGCCCACTTACACTAGCGTCCAAGACAAACTGTATGGCATGGCTGATAATCTGAGTCAGACGGCTGCCGTTATTAGAGAATCCGAAATTCCAATCTAGTGAGAGTGCAGAAGAAGAAGTATATGGTATATGTCAAATAAATATGTTATATATTTACTTGATTTTTTTATTGTTTCTCTTCTTTTTCCACTTCTAGTTTTTCTACATTTATTGCGTTATTCGTTTTTGGTCACATATTTCATTCATTTTTTTATCGTTGCAATATCTCTGTCAAAGTCTATATGTAGTATGCTGTGAAATTCGTCACTCCTTTTGTATAGTTTGCTTGATAAAGGTCTTTTGGTCAAAACGTTGCTGTGTATTGTCATTATTTTTGTATATTGTAAAACTACAGTACTTTGTTATTACATGTTTCGCCATTCTACATAGTTTTACTGCAGTCTTCATCTATATCAATCTTCAATCCAAACTCTTGTAATCTAGCAGTTGCTGTTTAGTTTAGTCGTCGGATCACCATCACTGCACGTTGAACACATAAGTGCTCCGATCTCTCCCTCAGTATGTCCCTCAGCATGTGGCGACTAACGACACCGGTTCTTTGTTGGTTTACAATTCTTCTTTGTCTGCCAGCATAGCTTTCTTGTCGAGCTACACCACACTTAACTTTGAGTTCTTGTAGTCTGGTTAGAGTTATAGATTCACCGATATTACGGGAATCGTGTACACGTCCTCTCTCCCTTAGGGAATTTATAATATCAGCATGGTCCATGAAAAATAATGAATATAAAATGGAACGAATTCAGAAGTGATGAAATCAGAGACATGTCTGGTCAACCACTAGTGACAACTGTTATAAGAAAGAGAGCTTTGGGTCTTTTTACCTGACAAAACTAAAGGGCGTTTTTAATTCTAAAAACCAGTGGGTTGTAAAAACATGGCTTTTGTCCTGGTCCACAAAGTTAAATGAAAATCATCTTTTCGGCCACACTTTGTGAGGGTGTTCTGAATGTCAGCTCTATCCATTGACTGATCTTGTGATAAAAAAAAAAAAAAAGCAACAAATAAACTATCATCCAATCCACTAGAGCAGCACAAGACAAAAGCAGAAAACCATCACACTTGTCAACAATCCTGTAAAAGTGTGATGAAAAAATAAGAAGGTACATGAAAAAGCATCATAGATGGTGCATAGAGCGTGGCCGCAGAGAAGACCTTCATCTAAACCGATCCACGTCAACTACTAGATTGCGAGAACTGGGTTTGAAGATTGGTGTGGCAAAAAAAAGAACGGTACAACAGGTATACGAGTCGGCTCATTAATCAAAATAGAACTGGTACGGTCAGTCGTTGGACGCTGTTGGAGATATTGCGAAGGAGATTGGAGCACCTATGGACATGTCCGGAGTGCAATGAAGATATTCCAAACTGAAACAGAACTGAAAAAGATGGTGCAGTCTGCTCTCGAAATAAAGGAAGACTGCAGTAAAACTATGTAGCAATGGTAAAACACATAAAAACAAAATATTGGAGTTTTACAAAGTACAAAAACAATAAACAGCAATGTTTCGACCAAAAGGCATTTATCAAGCAAAGGATACAACAGAAGTGAAGAACTTTGCTTGATCTTTTGCTTGATAAAGACCTTTTGGTGAAGCGTTGCTGTGTATTGCATTTTGTAAAACTACAGTACTTTGTTTTTACGTGTTTCGCCATTGCTACATATTTTACTGTATTTTGTAAAACAAGAACTCCAGAGGAAGCAACGAATATGATCAACAAATAAACAGTGTACAGGTATTAAGAGCTTCGAAAAAACAGACAAACACAGGATTCGACCCCCTTACCCTCATGTCTTACGACACCCATCGGCTAACCTAGCAATGCGGCGTCCTTACAGACACAACCAGCGAGCCATTCTAAAAAAATGGCTCACTGAGGAGTGTCTTTCGCTGGTTGTATTCGTAAGGACACTTGTATTGCTAGGCTAGGCGATGGGTGTCGTAAGAAATGAGGGTAAGTGTTTCGAATCGTGTATTTGTCTATTTGTTTTTTTGGAAGCTCTTAATACCTGTACACTGTTTATTTGTTCATCACTAACATATTACAAAATTAACTTTATGTTAACTTTTAATTGATTGCAGTTTATAGAGACCTGTGAGACGTTTGCTCTGGTGGTGGTTGAAAGTTCCAATTTATACTGGCGAGGCAACTTAACCTTGAGCAGGACATTGGATTATGAATTCAGATTTTCTTACAACATTCGTTTGATTGCTTATGTGAGTATTTGATGTTTGTTTTATTTACTGTCACAAAGGTGCTAAAAAGCAAACCAACTTATAGGGTAGATGGAACCAATACTGAACAACAAATGTCTTGTACAGTGCTAATGATGGAGCGATGAAAAGGCGTGGCAAACGTAGGGGTGAGAGAACCACCCAAATGTGCAGAAAAACTGGAAAGCCCAGCAGATGCTTGCATCCAGTGCAAACGTCCCTACTGAATGATGATAAACTGTGCACAGTGAGATAGAATTGGGTAAGGTGTTGACCAGTAGAGCAGTGTGAGCACAAGTGACAAAGAGAAAGGGGGCAGGCCCAGTCGGTTGACCAGGGCACAAGCAGAGATGGGCGAGGGGCACCCAAGGAGAACGAGGTGGACAAAGCGGTGGCGAGCTTCGAAGATGGGGTCCCCATCCAGAGAATAATAACCGTGTTTCCCCTCGCAGACAACCACTACTGCCTTGTAGTTCAATTGGGGACAATCAAAGCCTAGCGGAGCAAACTGTACATAAAACTGGACGACAGGCAAACCAAGTATTCCAAAAAAAGACTGGTAACCGGGACAGACAACGCTCAACAACCCGGAAGCGAAGGTAGCTACCGTAAAAAAAATAGCAACCTGCTGTCTTGCAGGTCGGCTGGGGACAGCCTAAGGCTGACGGAGAACAAACCCAGTAAACGCTGGCTGATACCGGACACGTCGCCGAAGGATTAGCACCAGAGCTCCAAATGGCGCTGAAGATGTGACGAAACACACCAATGCTAAGACTGCATGAATGAGATTTATGGGGAAATCTGGTACAACGGTCTGGGTGGGGATCGACCTCACTACCGCTTAAGCTACAGACGCTCACTCCCCTTCAGTATACTACACAATAATAAACATGAATAGAAACAATGGGAGAGGATGACCAGAGGTTGAATGATGGAATAGCAGGAAAACCATGTAAGAGGTTCAATGAAGGAATAGCAGTCCCGAACACCTCTGTATACAAAGTGCATAAGAGGGCCCTCTTTCACACCCTATATATAATTCACCTCGACACCGCAAGAGGAATGTGATGATGATGAGACGGGATATTCTGCTGCTGGTTTCTGGATTAATTCTATGTGTTGTATGCAGCATCTGTCATTTGTATCATCACTTTGTCTTTTTCAGGATTATAAGTTTATACTGCAATTATAAGTTTAATCTAATTTGTTCTTGGTAAATGTGAGCGACAAGCACGGGTCAGAATTACGTTTATCCTTAGAAAAAAAATTGTACCATTTTGTTCGTGGGAGATGGTTAGTGTATCATTTTGTTCATGGGAGATGGTTAGTGTTATCATTTTGTTCATGGGAGATGGTTGGTGTATCATTTTGTTCATGAGAGATGTGTGGTGTATCATGTTCATGGGAGACGGTTGCTGTATCATTTTGTTTATAGGAGATGGGTGGTGTATCATTTTGTTCATGGGAGATGCTTGGTGTATCATTCTCATGTGACATGGGAGATGCTTGGTGTATCATTTTGTTCTTGGTTAGTATAATATAGTTGGTGTATCATTTTGTTCTTGTGACATGGGAGATTTTTGATAGATCACATTGTTCATTTGGCACAGGAGATAATTGGTATATAATTTCTGTTGCTATGAGACAAAAGATGATAGTAATATCATTTTGTTAATTTGACATTGGAGATAGTTTGTCCAATATTTTTTTGCATGTAAGAGATTTAATCAATTTTCTTCCTCTATGATAGGATGGTGATCCAAAACACAACACAACCAATGAAGTTCTTGTGGAAGTTCAAGATGTTAATGATACTCCACCTAAATTTGAATATGCACCACCAAAAAATATTCTTGAAGAGGAGGCAATTGTAAGTATATAGACATTCTAATAAAAAGCAATTCAAATAACATTTACAGCTCACAGTGTCTCACCAAGCACTCAACTTAGTTAATAAAGATTGGTAACATTCAAATACGGTAGAAACAGACACGGAGGACGCACATCTCTCTTTCTCTCACTCTGCTTTTTAAATCTGGATTGGGGCATAGGCCTTCAACCAACTCATGCCAAGTCTTCTTATCTCTAGCTATCTCCTGTAGCTCCCTTCAGCTCTTCTTTATATTGTTGATCTCTGCCTCCAAATCTCGTCTCCATGTATTTATAGGCCTCCTTTTCTTTCGCTGCCCCTGTGGGTTCTAGGAAAGGATCCTTGTTGTTATATTCCCCTCTGGTTTTCTCAAAATGTGTCCTGTCTAGCGTCAGCATCTTTTTAAAACTTCTTGGTTCACTGGAACCTGCCTTGTTCTCTCCATAAGTTCCTCATTTGTGACCCTATCATACCATCTCAGTCCCTCTATTCTGCGCAGACACCAGTTGATGAATGTTTGCAATTTATGAGAGGACGCACATGTAAACGATGAATTGATGGAATTTCTGAGAATGTTAACACTACCTTGTATAAGTCTTTTACAAAGTCTCGCTCCAAGTGTCTCTTCTTAACCTGATGCTGAAAGGCAAAACAGGTATAGAAGATAACTAAATAGATGGAAAGATTTTAAATGCATTATAAATGTTAATGAAACAAAAATTCCTGTAAATTGTGTATAAATAACTGTTATAATAGTCATCATCATCATCATTGGCCTCTTTGTCTCAGGAGACAATAGGTCTTGCATCATGTAGTATGTTCTGCGCTGAATCACAACGTTTATTCTGGCTGTAATGGCCTATTCTGGAGTGGCAATCCTTGCCACAGTTGCTACAGGTAAAACTGGAGCTGATACTTAGTATGTTCTCTGTGCTCTCTTTTGCCTCCACATGTGATGTTTTTCTTTTTGAGCCGCCCTCACTGCCGCTCGCCATGCTTGCCTGTCTTTGGCCAGCCACTCCCAGTGTTCTTTGTCTATGCCGCATGAAGTTAAATCACGCTTGCAGGTGTCAATGAAGCGTAATAATGGGTGCCCATGTTATAATAGTATAGTCTTGAGATATACTTGTTAGTACTGAGATAGTATGGCAGAGTTGCAAACACAGACTTGTGGATAAGAACAGGACAAGAACCCAGGTTAAGAGAAGAAAATTGCAGGGAGTCGAGCATAATCTACGAAAGACACAGTAGAGTATCACTATACAATCCGTCCGTGTGGCGCCAGGGCCCACAAGGGAAGCAAAGAATAGTACCACTGCTACCTACAAGGCATGTCGTAAGAGGTGGAGGTAGAGGCCTAGGAAGATACCTAGTAAATAACAAACGTAGTAGGAATTGGATGTGCTGGCCTACTTGAAGACGCTTAACTGTCACTACGTACAAACGCTCTTATACTCAGATCACAAAGAGTGGTTTAACAAGTGTTCGATATGAAGCGTTTGAAGAAGAAGAAGATTAGACAATAACTTGAGTGGAATCCGAGGAAAACAGAAAAGAGGACGTCCTAAACAGATCTGGAAACGATGTGTTCTTGAGGAACTGGAAGATTTTTGACTGTCCTGGGAGATCATAAAGAAAACAGCCAGAAACCGGAAAAAGTGGCAAACATCTGTTGAGGCCCTATGCTCCTCGAGGAGCAAAAATGAATGTCAAGTCACACTGGTACAGTATTTTTTGTGGAAAGTAATAATGAATATTAATTTTATTTTGCAGGGTACATCAATTACCACAGTCACTGCTACAGATGGCGATGCAACAAATCGTAGAGACATTTATTATGAGCTGTATGGCTGTGAGTTAGTTGTTCAAAGGGATATTCTTCTTCTGTGATCCATTTTCCTTTTCTCTGGTCTTTTCTGTTTGCTCGCTATGAATTTAGGCCTGTTGAATGATTTTTATGTTCTTTTCAGGAGAGCCTTATTCTGTCTTCAGGGGTACTTGTAATTTATATCCCCAAGTAAAGTGTCAGGTTTTCTGGTCTTTATGTTATTTATTATCAACAGATTAAATGGTTGGGACACCTGACAAGAATGCTCTTTTATCGTTATGACAGAGAGCCACACTGAAAAATTATAATGAGTACAGAGCGAGAGAAAGTCCACGCAAAAGATGGACTGATGGCATCAAGAACAGCCTTAAGAAAATGAATAACAGCTTACAAAGTGCATTAGAACAAGCATACACAAGATCACTACATCTTCTTCCCCCCTCCCAACATCTATAAAGAAGTAAAATCGTCCGCCTGCCCAGCTTGTTCGTAGCGCGTTGTACTACAGGTGACAAGCTCCCTGTGAGCGCAGGTTCATTTTCGCGGGCTGGCAGAAAAGCCACAGATTCGCAGTGTTCGTGGCACCGAACCGAAGGGTTACGGTGTCCATGGCACCAAGCCGAAGAGCTGAAAGCTCAAGTGCTTCTGGATAGTTAAAAAAAAAGTAAATGGTGGAAGAGAAGAAGAAGGAGAATGTTAGTTTTTTTATAAGTCTGGATATCTGACATGCAATCGCACATAAAGACTTTATTTGATCTTTCTAGTCATTCTTTTCCCAATATCTTTGTTGCTTATAGAATTGATTGCCTGTTGATGTGGTCTATAGTTTGTTGAGAGTTCTCCACCAACAGCTGTTTTCTATTCTTGGGAACGTTTGGTACTAAAATGTGTATACCAGCTCCATCTTCTTCTTCAAATACTCCATATTGACCACTTGTCAACCATGCTTTGTGATGTGCATGTGATCCGAGCCTAAGAGCGATTGGACATTGTGCCAGTTATGCACCTACAAGTAGGCCAGCACATCAAATTTCTGGGACGCTTTTTATTTACTAGGGTAGCTTCCTTAGGTCCCTACCTCAGTTGCCTCTTAGTTCACAGTGTTACTATTCTTTGCTCCCTTGCAGGTCCTGACAACACACGGTCAGAAGTTAAATCAATCCTTTAGACCAAAGATTCCCAAACTTTTTCAGCTTACCGCCCACTTTGCACAACATAAACTTTGTTAACCCCCCCCCTTCCTCCACATTATAACAGTTTGCCAACGTCCCCCCACATATATACCTGCTCTATTTTCTCTTTGACAAAGAAAATTGATATATATTTTTGTAATGCATGGTCAATTTTCAAATGATTATATGCATGAAATAGAAAATTGATGAAAAAATGGATCGTTTATGACGGTAATAAAATGCAGAATTCAAATGCAAGAATTAAACAGAATAATTTATTAAAAAATATTTATTATTAATTTCTTCTTTAAGTAGCTACGACACCTCCACCCCCAATTCTTCTGAACCCACTATCATTCCCCCATATGGGGTACCACCCACTTTGGGAAACGCTGCTTTAGACCATAGATTCCCGAACTTTTCGCCCACTGCCCACTTTGCACAACATAAACTTTGTAATGCCCCCCTTCACATTATAATAGTTTGCATATAACAGGATGTATAACGGTACCACCCACTTTGGAAACCCATGCTTTAGACCCTTTATACAATGCATGTTGTGCATAAGTTTACAGATGCTTCATTTTATGTTACTATTTTCCAGTAAACATAGATTTATTTCAAATTGACAACATGACTGGAATAATATCAAATGCTGCTCGCTTGGATTATGATTTATCAGACCGTGATAAAGGCAAGGCTTATGATATCTCTGTCAGGGTAAGATCTCTTCTTGATTTTTGTCTTTTATCTTATTTAATTATTTTGTTTTTGTTTATGCTGATGGGTCTGTGCATCGTGGTGAGAAGTCAGGCTAGAGTTTTTGGCTAGTGTGCATGGTAGGGTTGTTGCAGGATAAAATAAAGCATACAGGACAACTACTTCCAGTATGAGGGTGGAGGTTGAGGCTGTTACTGCTGCCCTTCATTAGATCTCTGGGACTCCTCATTTACTTGGGCCATTGATGTTTCTGACTTTTAGTCGATGCTTCGGAAAATCCAGAATGACAGGTTGCGGTATGAGTGGGTGTCGTCTATAGAGGTTTTCAACCTCCAGAGACTCACATGGATCTGTCCTGGGCATGCATGTGTTCGCGACATTTAGAGAGCGAACATGCTTGCTGTCTCGTGGCGACCTACTATTGGATGAGGACATTTAAATTAACATTGAATCAACATTGAATGCTGCTTTTCTATCTTTTAACTTTTTCAGCTCCACACCATGTTGCACCAAATCACTTTCCAAATCACAGCAAAGGGAAACATTCCACAGCATGTTTAAAAAAAAATTAAATGCAAAAAACTATTGACCCTAGGACACTCAAATTTGTGTGAGTGAACAAGAAAATGGATATAGTTAAAAAGAAACTAAATTAAAATAAATACAACACAAAAGGACGATTGAAAAATGCAGTAGAAGTTGGTGGCAAAAAAATGGCAAAAAAATTTACATGACAGTTCAAGAAAGTGTACTCACCCAATTTCAGTTTTATGATCTTTGTTATTTCTTCTTTAGCTGGCTCTATTTCCGGTGGAACTTGTAGCCTATTAAGCAGCAGTTCTTCAAAATGTTCTTTCCATCTCTTCATTTGTTCTTTAATGTTGCTAATTACTTTGCCTCTCTTGTCTTTTATTGAGAGCCGCTGTAGCGCAGTTGTTAGTGAACTCGCTTGGCAAGGCTGGTGGTCTGGGTTCAGCTCCCGCAATGTGCGTGGAATTTTCCCGACCACGACGGCTCTCAGGTCGACCCAGCCTCAACTGGGTACCAGACATGCTCTGGGAAGTAAAGGCGGCCGGCGTGATGCTGACCACATCACCCATTGTGTGCTGACGGTCAATGAAAAATACAAGCCTAACACTGTATTGACCTATATACCACAAGGTAGGAAAGGGTTCCTTTACTACTTACTCTTGTCTTTTATAAGGCCACTTAATTGTTTGTACTTTCCTGATAGCTTCCTTGTGATGTTATACCTCATATTTCCTTTTTCTCCTGCTTGTCCTACCAACTCATCTATATATTTTATTTATCCCTTCTTATTTCTTTTAACCATTTCGTTGGCTTCCCCATATACCTTGTAGGTTTTAGATTTAGCACCTCTAGTTTTGCATCTGTTTCAATCTGCTTTCCTGTTTTTTCTTTCTTTGATCAGGTTACGGGTGTCTTTGTTTTTATGCTCCTTATCTCCCAAAACCTCTGATCATGTTACCTTCCATATTTCTTTTATCTGTTGCCAGTGTTCCTCAATGCTCCTCTCGTCTACTAGCTGTTGAAGTGCTTGGTACTTGTTTGATATTTTGACTGCAAATCTGTCTCCTGGTTCTTGAGTTGAAATGGCTGCAGGAACTTTTATTGATTATTTATCTAGTACTTATTTTGTGTGTGTGCAGGCTAGAGAAATCATCAACAACACAGGACAGATATTATTGGGCAACGATTCAACAAACACCGCCACCCTGGAACTCAAAATTACTGTGCTAGATATTAACGACAACCAACCAGAATTTTCACAGACACAATATGTTGCCAGTGTGTATGAGAATACAGTCTCTGGTGCCAATATTCCTGGTCTTCAGATGACAGTTACTGATATTGATTCTGTAAGTATATATAAATATATAGGTATATATATACACACCCTAACCAGACTGCAAGAATGGCATGTCAAATGTCATGTAGCTAGACAAAAGCACTATACTGGTAGCCTTTAAAGGGGCTTTTAAAGCTGAAGGATTTACTTCAATACACATCGGGTTTACCGCATATAACTTGCTCCCTCTCCGTAGAAATGGCGCATCTGCCCAGTGTATTGCACAAAGCACAAACTCCGTAAATCTGGCATAAGTCCTAGGGGTCTCTGAAAAAAAATACACTCGTGAACAGAATGGCATGATCTGGATTCAAACACATGATCTTTGACTCGCAAGGCAAGAGCGTAGCCACTTAGCCACAGAGGACCCCCAACCACTGGTAGTGAAAGAAGAATAGTAAACCAACAAAAAACCAGTGTCGTTAGTCGTGACACGCTGAGAGACATACTGAGGAGATCGGAGCACCTATGGACTAATTGGTTCGATGTCCAGTGATGATGATCTGACATAAACTAATATATATATATGTATATCCTATTACGCATAACTAAATTAGTCACAACAGAAATGAAGTGTCTACATAGAATGCTGGGAGTATCAAGAAGAGACTGGTTTAGAAATGAAGACATTAGAAAAAAGGGGGTACAACATCAGTATTGAACTTCATCAAGAAACAACTAATTAAATGGCTCGGCCACATAAGCAGATTGACCACTAGCCTAAGAAGCTACATCTGGGCCTGGCATTATAAATACTTTGTCACATTTGTCACACACTACATACAGAATCAGTTGTGTGTGATTTAGCTGATGTATCCAGGATCAGAAACCATTCATTGGAATATCTATTAATCTTGTTAATCCATCCCTGTTCAAATATTATTGATGTTATTTTCTTTATTTTGTTTTACAAATTGTAAATTCCATTTTTTTTTGCAGGGTAACTATAACTCATTTGACTTGAGCTTGGAGAACTATACAAATGTGTTTGGGATTATTCCACCCAAGGATGCCGCTTCAGCCAGTGCTACCATTTTCATCAGAGATGCAACCAAAATTGATTATGAAACAGGAATTAGACAGTACATTATTACTGTGAGTAAAAAAAAAAAGTAAATAATTTATTTTCATACCATGAGGTAGATTTGGGGTTACAGTGTTAGACCTGAATTTTTTTTTCTTCTTTTCTTCTTCTTCTTCTTTTCTCAAATCCTGTTTGTCTCACAGTGCCAGCTCAAGAAGAGATTTCTAAAACAGGCCCTTGTGTGTGCTTTGTAGATAGTGTCTTTTATCGCCTCTGTTATCTCTGAGGTCCATCTTTTGCATTTTGTTACCAATGGTGTATAATCAGTGATGTGGTTCATATGACGGACAATTCTGTTCCTCTGGTTTACAATTGAGACTGGGTCGACCTGAGAGCCATTTTGGAAGGTAAAATAGTAGCATTAAAATGTTGTGATAGACTATAGGATAATATGTTGTACCGAGTAATGACATAATTGTAATTCTCACCTGTATCTCTGAAGATGACGACGGCTCGCCTTTATGATGAGGGAGTCAATAAAATGGTAAGCAGACCTCACGTAAAACTCAGAAGAGCAATACCAGGCGCCATGACTTCCGCCTGAATTACCAGCAGGTGAACGCAAGAAGTCGAAAAATAACTCTCACCTGTCCTTATGAAAGTGTGATTCTTCACAAGAGATTGATGAAATAATCAGTGGCCTGGTCATAATGGAGAAAAAAATGTCTTGCATTGTTAACTCTTTCCATGCAGAGTTATTTCCTCAATTTTTAAACAGTTAATTCAAGGGAGGTAAAAATAAACATTTAAAAAAAATCCTAACTACTCGTCAATAAATAAACATATATATATATATATATATCTTATTATATACTAAATTGAAGAAAACTGGACAACCTAATGATTAACAAGGTTAAAAAGTAGTAGCAGTAAAATAGTAGAAGTAAAACTAGAAAGACTTCTTATAAGGGAAGCAACTCTATGGCGCAGTGTGCTGCAAAAGCGTGGAAAGAGTTAACAAGTCAAAAATATTGAACCAGGAACTGGCTCGGAAAATGCATTCACATATTTATTAAGTCGTTCATATCGTTTTATTTGTCCAGAATACCTCAATTTTCTCTTTCTTATTTGAAGCATTAGCTAGTTTTCTTTGATTTTGAGTTCTTTTCTGGATAGATCTATTTGTTCTCTTCTCTATTCAATATACGGAGGACTCTTCTGTAACACTTATATTCAAAAGCATATGAAAGATAATTAAATGTTTTCACAATTGAAACAGGTTTTGGCCAAACAGAACTTCCCGAATCCAAATATGTACACAGGGACAACCACAGTTACAATTAATGTTCTAGATGTTAACATTGTAAACTCCAAGTTTTAGTAATTCATATTACACTGCAAGTGTGAGCGAGACAGCTGTCATGACACTTTTGTCATTAATATTCAAGTAAGTTGTACATTATTTAAATTTGATCCATATTTTGACTGGTTTTTTGTTGTTTTAACAATAGTTTTAGATGTTTCATTCGCCAGAGTGGTTACCGAGGCCCAAATTTGGGGTGTAAAGAATAGGACCACTGTTACCTGCCATGCATGTCGTAAGAGGCGACTAAGGAGGTTTGGCTGAAATCGGATGCATATGTCCTAAACGTGTAGAACTCTATGCGTTTAGGGGCCTACAAACCAATGTGCAACGTATACACGTTCTTGGCAAAGATCAAACATTACAAAGAGTGATTAAAATTGATCGTAAAGAACAAACACAAAGAAGAAGAAGATGTTTCGTTAATTTACTCCTCTCTGTTACTCTGGGTATTCAACATCACTGTATATTGTTTTTTTGTACTTTGTAAAACTGCAATATTTTGTTTTGACATGTTTCACCATTGGATATTCAAGAGTTGACTTTCTATTGTTTCTTTTCTGTTAGGCACAAGATCGTGAGGAAGGAGATTTTGGCCTTAGAGGAATATATTACAGATTGTTTGGAGATAGCACGCCTCCGCAGTATGTCCATTTTATTATAATTAATTTAGTAACACACTATAGCTGTCAACAGTTTGTAAACCTAAATATTTCACAAATATTTCCTTTTCAGAGTGAATGTTTTTTGTAAACCTCTCTCTGTCGGAGTGAATGTTTATCGTAGATATCTCTCTGTCAGAGTGAATGTTTATCGTAGATATCTCTCTGTCGGATTGAATGTTTTCCATAGATATCTTTCTGTCGAAGTGAATGTTTATCATAGATATCTCTCTGTCGGAGTGAATGTTTATCGTAGATATCTCTCTGTCAGAGTGAATGTTTATCGTAGATATCTCTCTGTCGGATTGAATGTTTATCGTAGATATCTCTCTGTCGGAGTGAATGTTTATCATAGATATCTCTCTGTCGGATTGAATGTTTATCATAGATATCTCTCTGTCGAAGTGAATGTTTATCATATATATCTCTGTCAAAGTGAATGTTTATCATAGATATCTCTGTCAAAGTGAATGTTTATCATTGTTATCTCTGTCGGATTGAATGTTTATCGTATATATCTCTCTGTCGGAGTGAATGTTTATCATAGATATCTCTCTGTCGGAGTGAATGTTTATCGTAGATATCTCTCTGTCAGAGTGAATGTTTATCGTAGATATCTCTGTCAGGTTCTTACATTGTTTTATCAATTACTCAAGCCAGAAAGCATCTATCACCTACTGGTTACTTCTTGTACACTTTCTTTGCAAGCTTTCATATGTAAACCTTTCTTCTTCATTTAAAAAAATTTGAAATTCACTTGTCGGTTAGTTGATCATTTAATATATATGGGGGAGGGGGGTCTCTGGGGCTAAGTGGTTAAGCTCTTGCCTTGCAAGTCGAAGGTTGTGGGTTGAATCTGGACCTCGCCTGAGGGGTTACCGGGGCCCAAATTTGGGGTTAAAAGAATAGAATCACTCTTACCTGCCACGCATGTCGTAAGAAGCGACTAAGGAGGTTTGGATGAAATCGGATGCACATGTCCTAAACGTGTAGAAGTCTATGCGTTTAGGGGCCTACCAAACCAATGTGCAACGTATACATGTTCTTGGCAAAGATCAAACATATCACAAAGAGTGATTAAAATTGGTCGTAAAGAACGAGCGAAGAAGAAGAATCTGTGCCATCCTGTTCACAAGTGCATTTTTTTGCAGACTCCTAGGATTGCTGCCAGAGCTACGTTATTCATGCTTTGTGCAATACTCTCTGTAGGTGGTACGCCATTTATGTGGACAGGGACTGGGCTATGTGGGTAAGGCCGGTACAATGAAATTATTCCTTCGACTTAAGACCTCTTTACATTACTTAATATTAGGACGTACAGATAATAAGAGAAATCTTTAAAGACATGTTTATTCTTTGATTTTTGTTCTATTAATTCTGTGGACATCATTTTTCATAACCCTGTTTTTGTTCTGTGCAGTTTCCAAATTAATGAAACGACAGGACGTGTTACAGTTGCACCATGCAACCAACCTGGTATGAGACCATGCATAGATTATGAGAGGAAACAGAATTATACTCTGACAGTTTCTGCCACAGACAATAGAAACCAGCCTGGCAGCAGAACACGATCAGTACAGCTGTACATTCAAGTCATTGATGAAAATGATAACATACCAAGAATAGACAGCTCGTACACCAGGTACATCAATGAAGGTGAAATGTTGACCATCAACCCATTGATAATTGAAGTAAGTGATAATTTGAATATTTCACTTGTCTTTAAGGGGGGATTCTGGTCTTTAAACTTTTTTCGTTGCTTTGGTATTAATGTGGAATTTGTATAACAATTTTGAAAGATTATGACTTAGAATAGTAGAAAAAAATTTAAAAAAAAAAAATGTCAATGCGTTGCCATGGAAACAATAAAAATGGCAGCCAAACACAAAATTTCAAATCCTTAAGGCTCTGAAGTTAATGAATATAAATGAATCTTGTTTTCACTCTAAGGTGAGCAATTATAATATCTAAACATGATTTTAATATCTAAACATGTAATATCTAATATCTAATATCATGTAATATCTAAACATGTAATATTACACATGATTTTTATGATATATTAAATATTACATTTTTATGAATTTTAGGTAAACACACCCCAAAAACAGATTTATTGACCAAATTTTGTGTGAATTTTTACCCAAAAATTAATTAAAAAATTAAATATTTAATATATCCTAAAAATCATGTGTAATATTTTAGATATTACAATTCGCACCTTAGAGTGAAAACAGAATTCATTTACATTCATTAGATTCAGAGCCTTAGGATTTGAAATTTTGTTTTTCCGCCATTTTGTATTGTTTCCATGCAACGCTTTGACTATTTTGTTTTTACTAATTTTTTCTACTATTCTAAGTCATAATCTTTCAAAATGGTTATATAAATTTTACATTAATGTGAAAACAATGAAAATAGCTTCATGATCCCCATACCACCGAATCCCCCCTTAAACAAAGTTACATTCCACTGTTTTGTTAGGCACAGTTTTGTTATACCTGTATCCCAGGGCAGAGGGTAGTGGTAGGGTAGTTGTTAGTGAACTTGCTTCTTAGGCTAGAGGTCCAGGTTCAATTCCACAGTGGGCGTGAAATATTTTGTGGACTAGAACTGCTCTCAGATCGACCCAGCCTTAATTGGACACCAGAAAAAGCACTGGGAAGTAAAGGCGGCCAGCTTCATGTGACCACATCGCCCATCGTGTGCCGACGGTCAATGAAAAATGCAGACCTGACACCATAGTATACAACATGGTATTTTTTTATTTTTTTCCGATCCAGAAGCACTTGAGCTTTTCAGCTCTTGCTCGGTACCATGGACATCGTAACCCTTCGGTTCGGTGCCACGAACACTGTAAATCTGGGAATCTGTGGCTTTTTCTGCCATCCCGCGGAATTGATCACACAGAGGGATAGTCACCCGTAGTCACGCGCTCACGAACACGCTGGGCAGACGGGCATACAACGTGGTATAAAATAGGTTCCTTTACTTTTTAAATTTTGTTATCCCAGGGCATAGAGAAGGTGGCTGTTAACATTAAAGAAAGAATGATTAACTAATAGTGCACCAGGACAAAAGCCATGTTGCTACAAGCCATTTGTGTTTAGAATAAACGCCTTTTAGTGTGGTTCTTTGTAAAAAAGCATCAAACCCAAAGCCACATAGTGTGGCGTTTGGTCCACAAGGAGTTTATCAATATTGAACTTGCGCGTTTGACCTCTGGATGCCGCTGGATTTGTTAAGGTGGGAATCAGAGCCACTATGAACATGTCCGCAATGCTATGATGATAGTTCTTTAACAAGTGATTCCGGTTTCGTTTGCCTAGCTACTGAGTTAGTGCTTGAGCAACGTTGTGAGCTATGAATGTTACATAGAATGCTTTTTGCTGCGTCAACCGTGCGTTTGTTGTGATTGTGGGTATTTAGAAAATGGCGGACAGTGGTTATTACAAACCGACTCAGTCTGTCGTATGCAATGTTTTGCATGTGCAGAAAGCTTGATTTTGTCGTGATTGATGTTCCCTTCGACGTGAATTTTAATTCAAGTGATGAACAGTTTTGTGTTGACACTTAAGCAACGGTCATATGCACTTATGCGGTGCTGGCTGTTTTTTGTGGCAGTACGGCTGTTTCATTCTGGATATAGTTCACAACACAGGAGACAGTTGTTAAACTTCTTAAACATTTATTCTGAAATGTCTGCAACTTAAGTATTATGTGTTGGGTCATTTTCCAGCATTCACTACTGTATAATAGCACTCCCAGTACATTACTTCTATGAGATAACCGTTAAACAGGATCTATTATCCATGATCATAACTGACAGCTAAGCAACAGATGATCAACAGCATTTTCATACCTACTTTGTGTTATCAGTGCCAAACATGGACAATGAGCAAAGCGCAGTCACAAAACATAACTACATGTGAAATACACTGCCTGCGAAAAGTTACCAACAACACCAGAAAAGATAGTCAAGAGTCAACAATATCAGCATGGGAAAGAAAGTTGGCACAAAACCTTGCTTGAATTACATTGAGAAACAAAGAATGAAATGGTTTGCCACTTAATAAGAATGCATCCAAACTCCACAGTATACAATCTTCTACAACAGAAGATCAGGAAAGAAGGTGAGAGGAAGACCACAAAAAAGATGCTTAGATGGCATAGCAGAATTCTGTCAAAGAGTTAAAATAACAATCACGCTAGCCACCAGAACAGCGCAAGACAAAAACAGAAAACCACCACACTGGGCAACAATCCGGTAACAGTGTGACGACAAAAGAAAAAATAGAAGTATGTTCTAAGAACTTTTCTATCCAGAATGAGTTATTGATAACATGATATCCAGAGAACGATAATCGTGTTTCTCATCGCAGAGAATTACTACTGCCTTGTAGTTTGATTGGGGACAATCAAAGGCTAGCGAACAAACCGTACACAAACTGGACAGCAGGCAAACCAAGTAATCAACAAAAAAAAAGACTGGTAACCTGGGCAGATGACGCTCAACATCCTGGGAGGGAAGGTTGTCTAAGGGTAGCTACTATAAAAGAAAATAGCAACCTGCTGCCTTGCAGGTTGACTGGGGACAGCCAAAGTCTGACGGAGAGTGAACTCAGTAAACGCTGGCTAAAACTGGACACATAGCCGAAGGATAAGCACCAGAGCACCAAATGGTGCCGAAGATGTGATGAAACCCACCCATGCTAAGGCTACATGAATGAGATTTCCACATGAATGAGGTTTATGGGGAAATCTGGTACATCAATCTAAGGGTGATCACGAGAGAGAGAGATAACATGATACATTCAGATCTTCATCTCCTTGTTGTTGTTGCAGGTTATTGATCCAGACACTGTAGGAAGACCTATAACAATGATTATTACCGGTGACTCTACAAACCTATGGCAGATCATTACAACACCAGACAATACAGGGAATGTGAATGGAAACATCACTGCCGTCAGACCCATCAAATATACTGATGCACCCATTCCAGGTGGAGAGTAAGCTAAACAATTTTGTGTCTTGTCATTTTTGTCACTCTCACAGGATTTTTAGATTTATATTGTGTATTTTTTCTCTCATTAACTCTTTCCGTAAGATATTTCCTCATTTGTACACAGTTAATTCAAGGAGGCAAAATTTTTTTTTTTTTTTTTAAATCATAATTACTCGTCAATAAATAAACATATATATATCTTATTATATACTAATGTGAAGAAAAATGGACAACCTATTAGAATAACAAGGTTTTAAAAAGTAGAAGAAGTAAATATAGTAGAAGTAAAATACGAAAGACTTCTTTAAATTAAACAACTCGAATGACGCAGTGTACTGCGAATGGCGTTCCACGGAATACGTCGCGGCGATTGGCATGGAAAGAGTTAACACGTTTTTTATTTTTATTCATGGTGGCTAAGTGGTTATGCCCTTTGCCTTGTGAGTCGAAGGTTGTTGGTTTGAATCCAGACCACACCGTTCTGTTCACAAGTGTAGTTTTTCTAGAGACCCTAGGATTGTTGCTCATCAAGTACCATTGACTAAGCCTGACTAAATATCAGTGCCAAATGGGGGTGTTGACATCAAATGATGGAAGAAAGTTAGTCACGGCAGAGATTAAATGTGTAAGCAGAATGATGTGAGTATCAAGAAGAGACTGGTTTAGAAATAAAGACGTCAGGGAAAAAGTGGGTACAACCTCAGTAGCGAAACATGTAAGAACAAAGCACTATAGTTTCACAAAAACAGTGACGATACACAGCAAAGTTTCAACCAAAAGGCCTTTATCAAGCTACTTTACTAAGTTTTACAGCAGTCTCCCCCTTTATTGTACAACATCAGTACTGAACTTCATCAAGAAACAACAAATTCAAGGGTTCAGACACATAAGCAGATTAGCATACAAGTGCGCCTCAAAGGCAATGCTACTCTTATACAGTAAATACAAAGCAAAAGGTCATCCATGTAAAAGGTGGACCTCAAAAATAACAGAGGCAGTGAAAGATGCCATGTATCAAGCTCACACAAGACCCTGTTTTCTCTCTCTCTCTTCTCTCTCTCTCTGTTGCGCACAATGCGTGCGCGATCCCGCCCAGACTGATGAACCAACTTTTATCATGAATTTTATCGTGGTTTTGAGGTACTCCGTTCCTCCGTACAGCTTCTCTCGAAGCTCTGTGTTTTGGGGCCATATTTCTTTTCTTACACCTGCTATTAGTTGACAATCTTGCAGTATGTGCTCTGCCGTGATGTCCGCCTTTTCGCAGGGGCACAGGCTAGTTGTGCCAATTTTAAATTTGTTAAACATGTGGGCGCGGAGCTTGTTGTGGTCGGTACGGAGGCAGAGTATAGCAACTTTTTCACTACGAGATAGACCATAGAACCCTTCACTGTTGTTGTGCTGAGGATGGTCTTTTGACCATTTGTCTTTATAGTGCCAGCTGATTGTTGTTCTGGCTTCCTCATAACTGATCTCAAGATCATTTTGAGGTATCGCCCTTCTTTATCTAGCTTGTCGGCGTATTCATTTCGATTATGTTGCAGTGTAATGGGACCCACTGTATGCGGTGCGTTTAAGTGAGGGCACAAGTGCAACGAGGGTCTCTTTCAGCTCATTGAGCTCTGTTTTGCCTACGCTTTTGAGTGCTGTGATGACCGTTAGAGCATCGGTGAATATCATGACTTTGTTGCGAGAGGTGCCTCTTCTCTCTAGGATCATTTTGGCCGCTGTTTTTATTGCCTCTGCCCGGTAGTAGACCCTGTTCTAAAAATCTCTTCTTATCTTGACGCTGTGAAGCAAAACAGGACTCAAGTAAAGAAGAAGACTTGACCAGAATTCATAGTGGGCAAACAGGACAAAAATTAATTACTCTTCTTCTTTGTGTCCGTTCTTTACGGCCAATTTTAATCACTCTTTGTGATACGTTTGATCTTTGCCAAGAACATTTATATGTTACACATTGGTTTGGTAGGCCCCTAAATGCATAGACTTCTACATGTTTAGGACATATGCATCCGATTTCAGCCAAACCTCTTTAGTCGCCTCTTACGACATGCGTGGCAGGGTAAATAATGAAGATGTAAAGTGTATTGAAGAAAATAATTTCTATTGCCAGGTTTAGCTTTGCAGTTGTTGTTCAAGACCAGAAGAATCCTCCAGTGACATCAAATATAAAAATTATAGTCATAGTAAGTACCTAGGTCTTGTGTTTTTGTTTACATTTTGATATATATGTTTAGATGGAAGTTTCTATCGTGAAAACATTTGCCGGTCATTTTGAAGGTTGTGCGTTGAATCTAACCGATTCACATGTGCAATTATTTCATGAGATTCCTAGGATTGTTGTTGGAGCTACGGAGTTCATGCTTTTTGCAACACTTTCGACTAATGATGTGCCATTTCTTTCTACAGGGACAGAGCCATATGGGGTAAAAACCTGGTACTGTTAAGTCCTTCACTTTAGACCCTTTTATATATTGTTCATCATCGCAAACTAGTTGTCCTGAGCAGAACTTTTAGCCACCCCAACAGTCCTCTGGAATTTTCTCTCTCATAGACTAGATGTCCTACATCTGCAGCAGTCATGTTCAAACCATCAGTTACATCATGAATTCATATTCTCCCTGGTCTTCCTCCTCTTCTCTTTGCCGGTATGCCTCCTTCCATGATGGTCTTCTCCAGCCCTTCATATTTTTTTATATGTCCAAAATACCTCAATTTTCTCTTTCTTATTTGTAGCATCAGTCCGTTTTCTTTGATTTTGAGTTCTTTCTGGATAGATCTATCTGGATAGAATGGTTACCAGGGCCCAAATCTTGGGTGTAAAGAATAGAACTACTGTTACCTGCCACGCATGTTGTAAGAGGTGACTAAGGAGGCTTAGCTGAAATTGGATGCATATGTCGCTAGGGAATGCTAACTCAAAACAAATGCTTGCAGAAAAGGATGCACCAGGCTGTAAGGTGCATAACATGGTGCAACGACCCTCACAATGAGAAATGGGATAACGGATTCTACGGTCGCCAATCTGCCTAGGAGATTTAGCCACGCAGTAAGAATGTCAGACCTACCATCACGAATGTGACCAAAACTTACTGTGGGAAGAGATCAGCACAAACGGAAGCAGAAATTATAGGAATTATATCCTACAGAACTGCCCCCAGTATGCAAACTTAAGAAGAAAGAGGTGACCCACTTACACCAGCGTCCAAGACAAACTGTATGGCGTGGCTGATAATCTGAGGCAGACGGGTGCCTTTATTAGAGAATCTGAAATCCCAATCTAGTGAGAATGCAGAAGGAGAAGAAGATAGATATATTGTTTAGATGAAAAGGTCCCATAATCCAAGTTTGTCATCCTTGTCCATGAGTTATCTGTAATTGGTATCTCCATAGATTGTTTTTTATGGGTAAATCACATTCAGCCAAACCCACATAAGAGGTATACCTCAGGCCAGGGATCTCTTGTGGCATAGAAGTTAGGTACTCGACTCTTGTGCCAAAGGTACTCGATTCGGTCCCTTGTGGAGCCATCTGGATATTTTTCCATAGATCCTTGATCTCAGTGTGGGTGAGATCGAGTTCTAGTTTTTAACGAAGACAGATAATAAAACATAGGTCTGTGTTCAATGTGTGCAGTTCAAAATTTAGAAGAACAGGCTGGAAAGCCACTGCAGAGAAAAATTAATTAGCAAGATTAAAATTCCTCCAAAATATTTCACCATGTTCAAAATTACGTTGGAGACCTCGACTCGGAGTTCGTTTACTGTCGCTGAGATGTTCTTATATAAGAAAGAGATCGGAGCATGCATGATTACTCACCGAAGTGCAATGATGATGGTCCTATCACTCAATCAAACTCAGGGTCAGTCTAAGTATATAGACTTAACAGAACATCCGATGGAAAGAAATATATCAGTTTGATTAATAATTGATGAATTATTACTAAAAGATGAAATACAGTAATGACAAATGAATTTTCTGTTATTTCTTCTTCAAGCGCTCTATATTGATCACTTGTTAACCACTCTTTATGATTTGTATGTGATCCGAGCCTAAGAGCGATTGTAATTTGTTACAGTTATGTGCCTACAAGTTGGCCAGCATATCTGATTTCTGCAATGCTTTTTATTTACTTAGGTATCTTCCCTAGGCCCCTACCTCAGTCGTCTCTTATGACATGCCTTGTAGGTAACAGTGTTACTATTCTTTGCCCCCCAACAACACACAGACAAATTTATGTTATTTAAAACTGAATTTAAAAAAAATTAACATGATAAATGATTGAGCAAGGCGAAAGCAGCTGATAGAGAGAAATTCGGAAGAACTTTTAGGGTGACTCTTAACGCTTTCACATCGTAATTTTGTTTACCTCCGGACTCATTTATATTGCAGAGTATAATGTATTATCCGGAATACTGGCTTTGTGTCTGCTTGAAAATACTACAAACCAGTATATCGGCTCAGAAGGGCGAAGGGTTAAGTTCTGCTCAGGACAATCTCTTGGATGATGTTGATGTTTTATATTCTCCATTGATGCTAGCATTGAGCCATAGTCTGTCATATTTCTCAATATTATTATTCTAATGAAGTTTACAGCAACATTCATATGGTTTACCGCCCCATATATTGCTGAGGCCCTCAATGGGAGCAAAGAATAGTAACACTCTCAGGATATTCCACATTGATTTCCTATCTATGCTGTCAAATGCCTTCTCAAAATCAACAAAGCGCATGTAGAGTGGAGTCCGCCACTCCATTGTCTGTTCTACAATGAATCTCAGGGTGGCTATATGGTCATTGCAAGATATATATTTCCATAGAGGTGACTGAGGTAGGGGTCTAGGAAGCTACCTAGTAAATAAAGAAATCGGATGTGCGGGCCTACTTGTAGGCACCTAACTGGCACAGCGTACAATCGCTCTTAGGCTCAGATCACACACATATCACAAAGAGGGGTTAACAAGGGGATCAATATGGAGTATTCAAAGAAGAATAAGATTTTTTACAAGAACATAAAACAGTTCCAATTTTTCTCATTTCTTCCAGGATATCAATGATAATACACCAAAATTTAAAGACAGCATGTACAATATGTCCATTCCAGAGACAACTAGAGGAGGTGAGATTAACATATATTTGTACTTGCTTGCTTGGGTATAAGTCAGCCCTGATGGTCTTTCCTATCACTATGTCAGATATGACACCATGCTAGAGTGTAACTCAGTAGATCTTTTTTAATACTGCCTGTGTTACCACTTTATAGGGCGGTCTAGTACAGGGGGAAACACGAGCCTGATAAATTTAATGTTCACATGACTAGTGCAGTCAATAGTAAATTATTCAGGTTAGGATTTTTCTTTATACCCCAGACAGGAAAAAGCTCATTAGCCTTACTGGGGATTAAACCCGGTTAACAAAATAGGAGCCTGTGCTTTAATCCCTTGGCCAGACACTCCTCAACTCCAGTAGATGTGGTACTATAAAGTGGGGTTTTCTGTTTTTGAAATACTAGTTGCGCATCTATACAAATGTGGGTCCTGTTTGCGAATATACATGCACACTGTGTGGTTGACAGGAAGTCAGAATGATTCTGATCAAAACTGAAGTTAATAATAATTCTCTATTATATAACTGAGAGCCGCTGTAGCGTAGTTGTTAGTGAACTCGCTCCGCAAGGCTAGTGGTCTGAGTTCAGCTCCCGCAATGCGCGTGGAATTTTCCCGACCACGACAGCTCTCAGGTGACCCAGCCTCAACTGGGTACCAGACATGCTCTGGGAAAGTAAAGGCGGCTGGCGTGATGCTGACCACATCACCCATTGTGTGCCGACGGTCAATGAACAATACAGGCCTAACACTGTATTGACCTATATACCACAAGGTATGAAAGGGTTCCTTTCCTTTTTTTTAAAATTATATAACTAAATATATGTCGCCTATCATGCGATGATGATAACAGCCTCAGACATGTGCTGTTGCACCTCTCTGGTGTGGGATTAGGTGACTGTAGAGTCCAATCTCTACCACAGGTGGGCATACATGATCACGGTTAGACATGTGAGTGTTGTTATTTGTTTTGTCTTTTCATACAGCTCGCTTTCTCTGCGCCTCAACGGCACAATGATTTTCAGCTATGCAAGATCCTCTTGTGTTATTAGAGCACCCCAATTTGACGATCATGCGCAGTTTTCCAGCACAGTGCCTTTAAAGTGTTTTTTCTGTTCACCAGCTGAACATCTGCCCCCTTCAAGCTCGCCATCCATCAACTGAATAGAACAGAAGTTAGAGAACATATATATACACACAGTGGCGGCTCATGCTCATTTTTGTTGGTGTGGCCAGACATAAATTTTCGGAAAAATCATGGTTTAGGTTAGGTTATATTTTAATTTATAAAATAATAAATACACATTATTTTTGTGAGCCGCTGTAGCGTAGTTGGTAGTGAACTCGCTTCGCAAGGCTGGTGGTCTGGGTTCAGCTCCTGCAATGCACGTGGAATTTTTCCCGACCGCGACGGCTCTCAGGTTTGACTCAGCCTCAAATGGGTACCAGACATGCTCTGGGAAAGTAAAGCGGCCGGCGTGATGCTGACCACATCACCCATTGTGTGCCGCGGTCAATAAAAAATACAGGCCTAACACTGTATTGACCTAAATACCACGAGGTATAAAAGGGTTCCTTTTTTTTTTTTTTTTAACACATTATTTTGGTAGGATCTGGCCCTTAATGATGAGCCGCCACTGTGTATATATATATATATATACAGTTTTCTAAGAACTGACAACCATCGTAAATGGTTAGTTGCGAGGAACATAAATGACTCTCTTGCTTTGAACATTTAGACACATGCTTAGATTATAGTAGGGCTCGTCATGACCAGTAGGGAATCTGGTGACAGGGAGTGAGCACAGTGAGCCCTGCATCCATATCATTGAGCAGCACAGAGGTACCCCTTGTCTGCTAGTGCTGGGGCATACCAATTCTGACCCTTTTAAGGAGTGGGGGGAAAAACCCCACAGACACCCCAACACTTCAATGCTATATACAGCATAAATACTTTATATAGCATAAATACTTCGTGGCCGAAGGTCTAAAGCCGAAGGATTTACTTTATTGAACCAGATTTGGGGTCAAAGGCTCATGAGGTCATGGTGGTAACATGAGCCAGGGTTAGCGAGGCGCGCTAGCAAGACCCTGCCCCCAACCTCCACGCGGTGCCCCTGAAACAGACTATGCTGAAACAGACTATGGTTCCGGTCTGGCTAAGAGGGCAGGGATCGGGAGAGAAAACTACTGGTAGGGTAGCAGTGCAAGTCGGAAACACGATAAAGATACATACAAACAAAATGCACAAATCTCCTGACCGATGTCCAACAAGATATTGCCCAAGTCCCTAAACGCAAAAGAAACAGCAAGCGTCTCAGACATGGATGAGAGGTGCATCCAGTGACCAAACGTATGCCCACGTGGAGAAGCTCGAAGCCCTGAGGAGGGCAAACATTGCCAGCCCGTCGGCAAGAATAAATAAGACAGGACCGTAACGAATAAAAGTCTACCCTCGTGTTGGTGCGAGAAAAGATTGCAGCTGACCCCGCATTGGTAGCCTGGTGCAGATACATGTACTGGGCAAGGTTTGCAGAGCGCAAAAGAACAAGTTGCATTTAGTGCATAACGAAACTACCCGCCCTGGGAAAACCGTGCAAGGTACTGTGCGATTAAAATTAACATCCCGGAAGAACTGAGGTTGGTGATGCCTAACGGAACTGCCAGCCTTGGGGCAGCCGGGCAAGGTTCGATTGCAGTCGTAACTAACATCCCCGGAATAACTGGGGCGGGTGATGGCGGCGGCGCAAAATCCTCAGTTACGCTGATAGTGCCGACTAAACGACCCTCTACATTGTTTGTACTCGGCCCCATGCCAGTGCTTTCGAGGGTAATTGCAAATTGCCACGTACCAATACGCGTCTAGAAGAGGCTGAGAATGTTCCTTCCCGGATCAAACTCAAAAATGTACGGTAAAGCAAGGCCGACAATGTACGGATCAAACAGGAAGTTCGGGTCTGAACATTGGCGAAGGCCGATACTTTACACGGTGTCTTATACGAGTAAGCGCCGTCCGAGATAAGCTACAAGCCCGAGAAATATTTCTCAGTCAGACGGGCATAAACAGCGTAACTCACTGTCCCGGCGTAGATCACAAAGCCCAAAAATACGCAAAGCTGATCGAACCCTAGGAAAGCTCACCCTAGTAAATCAAAAACTGGCTGAAAACGAACACCCCACCGAAGGATAAGCAACTGGGCTCCAATAGGTGCTGAAGGCTGGTGCACGTACATCATGTTCTGATGTGTGGCTGTTTATATATCACAATGAGAATGATTAAAACAGGCCTAGAACGATCGAAGAAGAAGAAGAAGAAGAACCAGGTTTGACCCCATATGGGTCGGCATCCCTCCGCAGAAATGGCACGCCACCTGCCCGGAGTATTTTGCATTGGCTACAAAAAATCTATCTAAGTTGTAGAACTTTCATTAAGTGGAAGAAAGTTAACAACAGAATTGATTAGCAGCACTAAGAGAAGGAAATTATGACGGTTCAGCTGTTGCTAGGTGAGGGAAAGAAGTACAATTTAGCAAACAACATTTATGTGATAGTTTTTAACCAGTAATTCTATCTCTCTTAGATGTCTATGTGATCAGAGTCACAGCTAGTGATGGCGATGCTCCAACAACTGGTAATGGAGTCATTGACTTTTCCATTCAGAGTGGAGCACAGGGGAAGTTCACAGTTACCAATGTCACTATGGTTGGAAGAGAATTTGTTGCTGATATATACACTACAAAAGATGCCATATTCAATTTTGAAACACAAGAAATATACTTCATGGTTGTAAGTCATCATTAGGATTCTGGTCTTGTATTAGATCATCTTCTGGTGTATCCTTTGCTGGATAAAGGCCTTTTGGTCAAAATGCCAGTGCATCTTGTTTGCACTGTATTGTTTTTGTACTTTGTAAAAACTACAGTATTGTGTTGTTACATGTTTCACCATTATTAGATCAACAGCTTGACAGAAAGTTGACTAATGGATTTACAAATATTTTTCTATCTTTTGCCATGGTAGGAAAAATAAAGTTTAATTTAATTTCTTTTTTCAATAATTTCTTGCAATTCAAACACATTTTCTATAATTTGTTAGTGGATATAAAGTGAACGCAGACATTCATCAATAGATGCCTACGTAGGATACTCCATTTGAGATGGTATGACAAGACCACAAACAGAGAACTGTGGGATAGGGCAGGACAACGGCAGGTGGAACAGGAGATAATGAGCAGAAGGTGGCGATGGATAGGACACACACTGAGAAACCCCCTAACAGCATCACGAGACAGGCTCTCCGATGGAACCCCAGGGCAATAGAAGTAAGGGAAGACCCAGAAACACCTGGAGACGGGAGTTAGAAATGGAACGCAAAAAAAGGGGAGAGAGTGGCGAGATCTGGAAAAGATGGCCTTGGATAGGCGGGCTTGGAAGGCCCTGGTTGCGGACCTATGCTTCCCTAGGGGCAAAGGGTGAAGAAGAAGAATAAAGCGAACGGCCATCCACGCAATAGGTAAACCTCAGAGATAACAAAACAAAACCCTGTTTATGAAGCTCACACAAAAGTCAGTTCTGTAAATCTCTTCCTATTCTAATGCTGCTTGACAAAACAGTATTAGAGAAAAAAAGAAAGGAAGAAATTAAAAACTTGCTATATTTTTCTTATGTTCTTGGTCATCGATGGATAAAGTATGCATTAATCATGCATTGTTGCATCTTGTAAGACAACATACTATATTTTACTTATGGATCTAAATTACAAGCACCTCTCAAGACGTAGTAAGGCTTGCCTGAATGGCGAGGGACACTGGTAATAAGAAAAGCAAATCTTCTTGTAAAAATCAGTCAAAGGTGCCATGACTGCTTGAATTCATAGTGATGACGGAAAAAAGATTTGATTAAACATTATCGCCGAGTGGTTACCAGTGCCCAAGCTTGGGGTGTAAAGAATAGAACCAATGTTACCTGCCACGCATGTCATAAGAGGCGACTAAGGAGGTTTGGCTGAAATCGGATGCACGTGTCCTAAATGTGTATGGCTCAGAAACATGGCGAGTCACCAAGTTAAATACAAATAAGATTCAGACCTTCGTCAATGGATGTCTACGGCGGTTTTACAGACTTGGATGGTATGATAGAATTGCAAACACAGATCTGTGGATAAGAACAGGACAGGACCTGATGACCCAGGTTAAGAGAAGAAGATAGTGATGGGTCTGGCATACCAATCGGAAGATACAGTTGTATCACTAGACATGCACATGAGTGGAACCCGCAAGGAAAAATGTAAAAGGGGGCATCCTTAACAGACTCAGAGATGGAACCTTTTTGAAGAACTGAAGGATGGTGGATTGTCCTGGGAAGCCATAAAGAAAACATCCAGAGACCAAGAAAAGTGGCGAACTGTTGAGGCCTTTGCTCTGCGAAAGTGGAGAGAAATTAGTAATTTCCTTAAGCTCGAATTAAAAGATTTATTTGTTTGGATGTTGATAACCATCACATTATGTTAAATGTAGTTTTGTCTACCCAACACTAGCCTTTTAAAAAATTATTTGCTGGGATTTATAGGTTCCAAACTGTTAGAGACTCAGCATATTAACTCTTTCCACGCCCATTTATTTCCTCAATTTTTAAGCAGTTAATTCAAGGAAGTAAAAAAATTTTCCAAAAATTCGATCCAACTACTTGTCAATAAATAAACATATATATCTTATTATATACTAAATTGAAAAAACTGGATAACCCAATAGAATAACAAGGTTGAAAAGTAGTATAAGTAAAATAGTAGAAGTAAAACTAGAAAGACTTCTTATAAGGAAGCAACTCTATGGCGCAGTGTGCGGCTTAAAGCGTACAACGGACTTCCGAATGGCGCAGTGTGCGGCAAAGCGTGGAAAGAGTTAATGAGACATAACTTCAAAATCTGCTGCTTTTCCATTAATAACAATGTTTCCTATTGCTACGTCAATTAAACAAAATATACCTTGATAAAAGCAGTATTGAATAGCTGTAAAATGGACAATCTAAGAAAGATTGTCATGTGGGAAAGCTTGTAAAACAGTCAAACTAAGAAAGATTGTCATGTGGAAAAGCTTGTAAAACAGTCAAACTAAGAAAGATTGTCATGTGGAAAAGCTTGTAAAACAGACAATCTAAGAAAGATTGTCATGTGGGAAAGCTTGTAAAACAGACAATCTAAGAAAGATTGTCATATGGGAAAGCTTGTAAAACAGTCAAACTAATAACGATTGTCATGTGGGAAAGCTTGTAAAACAGTCAAACTAAGAAAGCAGGGAAAGCTTCAATACCAACAATAATTGAAATGATTATAAACTTATCGAATAGTGACCAGATGTGTTAAAATGCCAATAAATAATGACAGAATAAACTACTAATGCCTTCGAGGGTAAGGGGTGGGGTGGAAATTCGAATAGGTCAAATATTCACGAAAATGTGACTGACGTTTCTGGGGGAAATATTCAAATCCACAGAGAGACTAAATAGCATGGATATACTTTTTCGGTGTTTAACTTTTCATGACAATTGCGTTAAGTTAGTATTTAAGATATAAATATGAACCAATAGTCCAGTTTTATAATTTTTACATCTTCCCATCTATGAAAGCTACCTTCTTGCCAAATTTCAAGTCCGTAGGATGTACAGATATCTTCCATTACAGTCAACAGACATATATACATACTAATTCCAACATTATATATATATATATATATATATATATATAATATTTTCACCAGCTGTTGGCTCGAGATCAAGGTTCTCCACGGTCAAGGTCTGCAACAGCTATCCTCAGAGTTACTATTACTGATGCTAACAATAAGAACCCTCGATTTCAACCATCATTTCAGTCAATCAGAGTTTATGAAAGTAAGTTGACTTCAGATGCAAATATCTCGTCCAGTTCTCTTCTTCAACTCTCCAGATCGACCACTCGTTAAACCACTCTTTGTGATTTCTAAGTGATATGTGCTTAAGAGCGATCGATTGTACAGTTGATTGATTGATTGATAGGACCATCATTATTGCGAAACATGTTCATTTTGGGAGTAACCATGTGTGCTCTGATCTCTTTCTTGCACAGCAAGATCTCAACTGCAGTGCACGAACTCCACAGCACCAGCGAGGGTCCCCGATGTCAGTTTGAAGATGGTGAAGATATTTTTGTAGGAATGTTATTTTTATCTTTTGTAATGAATTTTGCCTGGCAGAATCTCGTAGAATCTTTCTGTAGCATTTAGTTTCGAAGGACTGGATTTTTGTTCTTAATTTTTGTGTAATAGTCCATGATTCACAACCATAAGTAGCCACTGGGAAAATTCATGCTCTCAATATTTTTAATTTTAGTATTTTGCTGGTGCTTTGCCACATGTTCTTCATTGTGTTTAACTTCTTGATTGCTATTGCCAATCTTCTTGGATCTCTTTGGAGAAGTCACCATTATTGTTAATTATTGAACCCAGATATTCGTAGCTCTCTACACATTGGAGTTCTTCATTGTTTACTTGGATGTTAGGTGAGCCTTTTGCTTTGTCAGTTGACATGTTTTTGTGTATTCAAATATAGAATCTCTCAGGTGCTCTCTACTACACCTGAATTCATAGCGGATAACGGAAAAAATATGAGGAAAGTTTATAGAAGTTCTTAATTAATTTTGCTTGGACATTGACTTTCCAGCCTACTTTAAATTGTTTTCAACTGCCAAGGGTTTTTTTACTTGCTCAACTAGAGCACCGGACTCAGTTTGTTTATCATACATCTTCGATAAGACTAATAATTAAATGTTGTGATTATGTTTATTGTGGAACATTGCAATCTATTTCAGATGAACCAGTCGGTAAATCTGTGTACCGAGTGACAGCTACTGATCTGGACAAAAGCAGCAAACTCACATATTACATGACAGCTGATCAGGCAACAGATAGGACAGGAGATAATGTCAATCAAAGTGTTTATGACTACACAGTAAGTTTGTCAAAGGGGTGGCGGCACAATATAATATGTATCCAAAGGTGAAGAATTGACTTCGTTGCACTGGGTTTCCCCATATCGCTCCGTGCCTGTCGGCAGAGATGGCATGCCATCTGCTGAGAGCATTGCACAAAGCTTGAACTCTGTAGCTCCGGCAACAATCCTAGGGATCTCATGAAAAAATTGCATGTGTCTAAGTCCAGATTTGACCCCACAACCTTCAGTACGACAGACAAACGACTTAAGCACTTCGCCATTGAGACACTGTAATCAAAGAAATACAAGATGTAAGTTGTGAACCTGGGTCTATGGTAGGTTATCAGTTATATGAGGACTATCATCATAGCACTCCAAACGTGACCATGCGGGCTCCGATATCCGCCTCAACAAATCCAGCAGCGGCCCAACACGCCAGTTTAATGTTGATCAATCAATCTTTTTGCATATTTGGTATGTCGTTCTTTTCACTCTGTACCAATATCGACACTTATCTCCCACAATCTGGTCAGCGATTGGAATTCACAACCCTAAAACTCCTCTGTTTGGAAAGACTCTTTCAATGCGTTAAGAATGTCATTTCGGTCAATTGCAACTCCCTCTGATATTATAACCATGCTAGCCAATCTATCAGCTCGTTCATTACAGTTTGATTGATAGGACCATCATCATTGCACTTCGATGAGTAACCATGTATGCTCCTAACTCTATCTTACACAGGAAGATCTCAGCTGCAGTGCACAATCTCTGTAGCGCCGGCAAGGTTCCCCGTTGTAATTTTAAAGATGAAGATATTTATGTAGGGATTTTATTTGTGAAATTTATCTAATGAATTTTTCCAGGGCAGCAGCTTTCCTGCCTGTTCTTCTCGATTTTGAACTGCCAAGGGTTCTTTTAATGCTCAAATTGAACATGGACCTGTGTTTTATCGTCCGTCTCCTATAAGACTAGGGACACGATCTCACAAACACTGAGATCAGGGATCTCTGGAAAATATTCAGATGACTCCACGAGGGAGCGAACCTGGTACATTTGGCACAAGAGACGAGCGCCTAACCTCCATGCCACAGTGACCCCTAATATCCCTATAATTACAGTATGATAGGTTTATCTGAGCAGAAGTAAAGGTTTGCTGCATTCAGAACATTATCTGTGTTCTAGGATGGTGGGAACTTATGTTCCTGGTAGGATCACCCAGGCCAGACAGGTCACTGAGGAGGGAGCCATACTAAACATGGCTTCCTGGTCCCCTAGTTTTCCAGGGTCTTGCCAGGGTCTGCAAGGGGACCAAAGAATACTGGGACATACAAAGCATGTGTAAAGGCAACTGAGGTAGGGGCCTAGGAAAGCTACCTAGTAAATAAAAAACATCTCAGAAATCAGATGTGCGAGCCTACTTGAAAACACATAACTGGCACAACGTACGATCTCTCTTAGACTCAGATCACATACAGGTTACAAAGAGTGGTTTAACAAGTAGTCAATATGGAGTGTTCGAAGTAGAACAAGAAGAATCCAGTGTATTTTTCCATGTTTCACAAAAATAATAAATTATCAATTGATTCATATTATTGTTGATTTCTTCATGTATAATCTACAAATATTGTAACCATATCATGCTGTTTCTTCCGCCAGACATTATTCAGAATAGATGAAACAACAGGTGATATCCTTGTCTCTGCACCTCTAGAACGGGACAATGCATCTCGCATTATCTATAATCTGCTGGTGAAGGACATCAATGCTTCCACAATACAAACTGGAAATGGTATATCCTGTTTATCTTTCCTAGTTTCAAATGTTACATCTGGCAGGATTTCATCTTACTATCCTGTTATCTTCTTGATCATTAAACCCTTCGCTCTTCTAAGATGATATACTTTCTCGCAATATTTTATAAGATGAGGCAACACCATTATCATCATCATCAGGTGCTCTGATGGCTGATGTAGGCGATCATGGATCTCCACGAATCTCTGTCCCTGGTATTTGCAATCATCTCAGATGTTTGACACTCTTCCGTGTCCTGAAGTCAGGCTGTCTAATATTTTTCTCTCTCTTGTCTTCATCTCGCTCATCTCCCTTTGATTTTACTGGTTGTCACAATGTTTTCTAAACCTCTCACTACATGTCCGAAAAATTATGACTGGCTCTTTCTTATATTGACAATATATTTTCTCTGTGTCTTGGCTTCATTCAACACCTCCACATTTGTCATTTTAGCAGTCCATGGGATTCTCATCCTTGTCCAGTTATTGTCTCAATAAATTAAGTATCCATTTATAGTCCAACATTCCTTTTTGATTTTTGTCTTTGCTAAGTAATGTTTCTTATGTTGTCAATGTATTTGTCCATGAACACAGTCTTCTGTCTTTATTATAGGTACCCTCCTCATCCATATTCTGGAGTACAATGATAAAGCTCCATGGTTTGATTTGCCCGTTTATAATATCAGCATGAAGGAAGAGATGAATATAAAATCATTTGTACAGAACCTCTATTGTAGAGATGTAGATAACAAGATTTCTGAGTATACAATCAAACAGGATAACCCTGGTTCACCAATATTCTTTAGTCTTCTTGCTGGTTCAGGTAAGTGAAAATAATGTTGTTGAGTATTGTTTAGGTTAACTTTTGAATATATTTGTTGTATTTGTTATGCTATTTGATCAACCTCATGGCACAGTGTACATTCCCATGCGTCATTCTCCGTGGCAACAGCCATCCTAAAGTCCACTTGCTCACCGTACCCATGAGAAGTTGATTATTATATCTTCTCTCTGTTGTTATGTAACTTTATGCGTTCAACGTCTTTAGCGCAGCAAGGCATTCCATGAATCATTCTCAGCTGCAGCAGCCATCCTAAAGTCCACTTGCATAACATACCCATGAGAAGTTGATTAGTATATCTTCTGTCTCTACCACGAAGACGACACTATATGGCATGTCCAAACTCAACTCTTAATTCTCACAATCGTTCCAGTATCTGAGACTCGCCCATATCACATAAATGAGCACTTACCACATTGATGGCATCGGCTCTGTCCATACTTCTGCCAGTTTGAGTTGGGGCATTGTTTGCAAGAAAGTTAGCACATTGTAGTTGTGGTTGTTGGATCTCATGTGATCAGTTGATTGATTGATTAATAGGACCATCATCATTCCACTTCGGTGAGTAACCATGTGTGCTCTAATCTTTTTCTTATGCAGGAATATCTCAATGGCAGTGCACGAGCTCTGTAGCATCCGCGAGGTCCTAATGTAATTTCAAAAATTGTGAAAATATTCTGGAGAAATTTTATTTTTTAATCTTTCTAATGAATTTTGCCTGTGCAGCTGCTTTCCAGCCTGCTCTTCTCGATTTTGAACTCATGTGCACAGTATAATTAGACCAACTACCACAGCAAGGAATAGGAAATTGAGAGCCAGGAAACAACAAAACATTGATGACTGAAAACAAGCGTCAACAGTTTGCAGAATCACTTATATTTGTTCGGGCACATGGTGTCATTGGCAGTGAGAGAGCAGACAGGTTGGCTGGCTCTGCCACCATATCAGATGGCCAGCCAATGGATAGAGCTGATATTTTGAACGCCCTCATAGAGTGTGGCCGCAAAGATGATGTTCATTTAAACCAATCCAAGTCAACTACTAGAATGCAGGATCTGGGTTTGAAGATTGGAGCAGCAAGAAAAGAGCCGCATAACAGATATGTGAGTAGGCTCATCAATCAAAATCGAACTGGTACGGTCAGTCGATGTTGGAGATATGGCGAAGGTGATCGGAGCACCTATGTATAGGCACCTATGGACATGTCCTGAGTGCAATGAAGATATTCTAAACTGAAACTCATAGTTTACTTGAAGGTAATATTTGACAATCGACCACTAGTCAATTCTTCCCCTTTGGATCCTTTATTTTTGGACATATAACCCCAACCCCAAAAAATATATATTTGTTTCTACAGGAGCCATGACTGTGAATCAGCGTATTGACTATGAACAGATTCAGCGTATTGAGCTCACAGCTACATGCAAAGACTCAGGCCAGCCTCAACTGTCAAATACTACAAGAATCATTGTGAATGTCCTGAACATTAACGACAACACACCAAACTTCACACAGGTATATTTTCAATACACTTTTTATTCATTATTCATAGATTCTTCTTATTTGGGTACTGATAAACCTCAATCTTAGTTTACTTTTAAGACTGCAGTGGTCACCATTAAGCTGTTTGCATTTATACAAATCTTGATCGAGAACACTTCTAATTTTGGCTACACATTTATCATTGTTTTGTTTTTTAAATATCCGGGACAATTTTGTCAATGATTTTTGGCAGTTTAAGGAGTTTGAAATTACATGTACAAGCAGAACTGGATACCTTAGTGCAGAATAAGGAGTGTGTCTAATAGCAAACCACGGAAACAATCAGTATGCATATCCTTCTACACCTGCTTGAAGTGACAGAACACCTATTGGTCTACCCGGAGTCCTGTGACATCAGAACCACGGAAACAATCAGTATGCATATCCTTCTACACCTGCTTGGAGAGTGACGGAACACCTATTGGTCTACCCGGAGTCCTGTGACATCAGAACCACGGAAACAATCAGTATGCATATCCTTCTACACCTGCTTGGAGAGTGACGGAACACCTATTGGTCTACCCGGAGTCCTGTGACATCAGAACCACGGAAACAATCAGTATGCATATCCTTCTACACCTGCTTGGAGAGTGACGGAACACCTATTGGTCTACCCGGAGTCCTGTGACATCAGAACCACGGAAACAATCAGTATGCATATCCTTCTACACCTGCTTGGAGAGTGACGGAACACCTATTGGTCTACCCGGAGTCCTGTGACATCAGAACCACGGAAACAATCAGTATGCATATCCTTCTACACCTGCTTGGAGAGTGACGGAACACCTATTGGTCTACCGGGGTCCTGTGACATCAGTTCTTCTTGAACGCTCCATGTCAACCACTTGTTAAACCACTCTTTGTGATTTGTATGTGATCTCATCTTAAGAGCGATTGTATGTTGTGCCAGTTATGTGTCTACAAGTAGGCCAGAACTTCAAATGTCTCGACGTTTTTATTTACTATTGTAGCTTCTCTAGGCCCATACCTTAGTCGCCTCTTACAATATTCCTTGTAGGTTGCAATTTTACTATTCTTTGCTCCCTTTGCAGTCCCTGGCAACACACAGGCGAGATTCAGTTCAGTTCTCCTGATTGACATCTTCTCATTGTGTTCCTACCCTATTATCGATATATGGGAAAACTACAGTAAAAATATATAGTAAAGGTGAAACACGCAAAAACAAAGAAATATACAGGGTGTTCAAGATAAAAGCAGCCTCATTGACAAATCTTGCATGGTACGCATTGCATTTTGTTGATTTACTATTTTAACCGGTTTTGATTAGCTCGTCCTTTCGTCACTTTTGTTCATCGCCCCTTCCCGCACCATAATTACACACCATCACAAAAAGACTCGCTCACTTGTCCTATACTACGTCATAATGCTCCATTGAAGGGGCTGCTTTTATCTTGAACACCATTTAGTTTTACAAAGTACAACTATATTGCTTTGTTTTTACGCCATGTTTTCTATCCTATTATAAATAATTCCGTTCTCACTGTGAGTCGTACCCAATTATCAATACTTCTATCCCTCATTTGATCCTACCCTATTATAAATAACTTTGTCCCTACCTCGATCGTACCCTATTATAAATAACTTTGTCCTCCACGATCGTACCTATTATAGATACCTCTGTTCCTCACTTGATCTAACCTATTCTAAATAACTTTGTCCCTCCCTCAATCGTACCGTTATAGATACCTCTGTTCCTCACTCGATCTAACCTATTATAAATACTTCCGTCTCTCACTCAACCCTACCCTACTATAAATACCTCTGTCCTCACTGCGAGTCATACCCCATTATCAATACCTCTGTCCCTCACTCAATTCTACCCTAACATAAATACTTCTGTTCTCCCTGTCATCCTACCACATACTTCCTACCTCACTGCCATCCTACCTTATTATAAATACCTCTGTTCTCACTGCGGTCATACCCCATTATAATTACTTCTATCCTCACTGTGGTCCTACCATATTATAAATACTTGCATCCTCACTGCCATCCTACCATATTATAAATACCTCTGCCTTCACTGCAGTCCTACTCTACTATCACAACTTCTATCCCTCACATGATATGTTTATAAATGTCTGAATATTTCTCACAGATTGTGTACCAAACTTCCTTACTAGAGAACACAGTTGGAGGTATACTAAATGTAACAGTGAAAGCCACAGATCTAGATAAAGGAGATTATGGTGTTGTCATGTATCAACTGGAAGATACTTCTGGTTACTTTACCATCGATAACATTACAGTAAGTTCCTCTATATTGTTTGCAGTTCAAATCTGTTTTAATTAGCAAACAAAACATGATTGAGAAAGGCAGTGGGGGTCACCAGGAAAGATAGACTACGAAATGAGGACATCAGAGGCAGAATTGACATAACTTCATGCACCGAATACGTCGAAAGACACCAAATGCAGTGTATGGACATTTAATGAGAATGGAATACAACCAACCACCGCTAACAGCATATAATAAAGAGAGATCAGGTACTAGAGCCAAGGGAAGACCAAGAAAAGATGGATAGACAATATCAAAACCACACTACATAAACACGGATATAACACAACAAGGTCGACTCATATGGCCCCCAAATGCTTATTAAAGCTCCCATCCCTACGCTTAACGGTAAGATTCAACAACCAATTCCATCTTCCACCAGGAAATAGACAATAGACAAACCATGCGCCTGAGTTTTACCGGGCCCAAATTTGGGGTGTAAAGAATAGAACCACTGTTACCTGCCACGCATGTCGTAAGAGGCGATTAAGGAGGTTTAGCTGAAATCGGATGCATGTGTCCTAAACGTGTAGAAGTTCTATGCGTTTAGGGGCCTACCAACCAATGTGCAACGTATACACGATCTTGGCAAAGATCAAACATATCACAAAGAGTGATTAAAATTGGTCGTAAAGAACGAACGCAAAGAAGAAGAAGACAAACCATGATGCTCTCAGCGGCATGTCGCCATGATTAAATAGCGGCTTTGATGCTCCCAGAGGCTTCTAGTAGGCAATCACTTAAACACTGAATAAACAGATATTCAACAAATGCACTAGCAGACAGGTTTTTATCTGTGTTCTCTTTGTATATTTTTACGAAACAAGTAATAACAAAACAATAACAATATACAGCAGCATTTCAACCAAAAGGCCTTTATCAAGCAAATAATACAACAGGAGTGATGAATTTCACAGCACACTACATAGAGACTATAACAGGGATATTCCAATGATCATAAAATGAAAATCTGTGACTAAAAGCGAAGAACGAAATAAATGTAGAAAAACTAGAAGTGGAAAAAGAATCGTATCGTTTCTCCTTCTTCGTCATTCCTGTTGTATCGTTTGCTTGATAAATCCCTCTGGTCAAAACGTTGCTGTGTATTGTCATTGCTTTTGTAAAACTACAGTACTTTGTTATTACGTGTTTCGCCATTTTACATAATTTTACTGCAGTCTCCACTATGTCGATATGTATATTTTGACAGGGTGTAATAACAACTCTTCCTAATGCTGTATTTGATCGTGAAAAACAAGACTTTCTATCATTTCTGGTTGTTGCTTATGATAGTCCAATGGATCCTTCAGTTCGTAGAAACAGTTCAGCACACGTAAGTATTTGTGTATATGCTAAAAGCTGTTTCTTTTGAATTTATATGTTTCATTGTCAGTCGAAGAAATATGTAATCTATAATATGCTACATTTGATGTAGACAGGTGGAGACATACTATGGTATGTCCACTTTTATTATTATTACTCTTATGTCCACTTGCGTGCTTTGGGCTCAGGCATGTGATGAGACATGGCTCACTCTCCAAGATTATCCTACAGGGAACAGTCGAGGGTGGCAGGACAGGAGGGCAGCCTGGTTTGACAACATCAAGAGCTGGTCAGGACAGAGTTTCCCCACACTTGCTCGAAGAGTTGAAGACAGAGACTCATGGCATGCTTTTTGTGCAGATGTCTCCACAGTGACACCCCTACGACACTAATGGATTACGGGCTTTATTATTATGTCCACTTACTGGATAATATTGGTCTCGAGAAGAGACTGGTCTCAAGAAAAGACCAATTTATAAATGAAGACATCTGAAAAAAAGTGGGTACAGCTTCATCAAGAACCTCATCAAGAACAGCCTCCTCCCTTCCTTCCTTTCATTTCATTCGCTTGAAATATTGTCTATATATTCAATATTGTCTCTTGTGTAAACTTCACTGTCTTCTGTAGCTCACACAGAGGGCTGTGTAGTATTATGTAGAATGTTGTTCCGTTAGGCCAGTGAGTTTGCCTCAGTATATCATATTCGGGGCAATCTTGAATTTATGTGCTCTGCAGTCTGATGTGCCTGTAAACATGGCTGAATTGCCAATCTTGAATTTTGTATACATGTGGCTGCAGAGTTGATTGTGTCCTGTTCTAAGGCGCAGAATGAAACTTTTTTTAATCAGCTCATATTATAATCAAGAACCAGCAATTTAACTCTTTCCACAGCCACATATCCTCAAGTTTTTAACAGTTACATCAAGAGAGTAAAAAAAAAAAAAAAAATTCGATCCCAACTACTTATCAATAAATAAACATATATATATTATTATATACTAAATTGAAGTAAACTGGACAACCTAACAGAATAACAAGGTTAAAAGTACTATAAGTAAAACAGAAGAAGTAAAACTAGAAAGACTTCTTATAAGGAAGCAACTCTATGGCGCAGTGTGCGGCTTAAAGCGTCAACGGACTTCCGCCATGGCGCAGTGTGCGGCTTAAAGCGTGGAAAGAGTTAAATGATTTGGCCACATGAGCAGATTACCAACAGACAGTGCACCTCAGAGAGCTATGTTACTCCTATACGTGGTACAAAACAAAAAGACCGTCCATGCAAAAGATGGATAAAAAATAACATTGGCAGTGAAAAGCACTATTTATGAAGCAAACACTATTTTTAGGGCTGTTAGGAACTTATTGTTTGATTCTACATGTTGTGTACTGTGTGAGAAGTGAAACTTTTAACCTCTCTTGTATCCTTTGCTTGATAAAGACCTTTTGGTCCAAATGTTGCTGTTTTTGTATTTTGTAAAACTACAGTACTTTGTTTTTATGTTTCGTAATATTTATAAAGTGCACACCAAATCCTGTTCTATAACTCTCTTCTTATCCTGAAGCTGTTAGGCAAAACAGGATTAGAAAAAATAAAGAACATTAGACAACCAACCCATAACAAGTATGAAAATAACTGCTACAGTTGTATGTCGCTTCTTCACCGTTTGCCCCTAGGGAAGCATAGGTCAGCAACCAAGGCCTTCCAAACCCGCCTATCCAAGGCCATCCTTTCCAGATTTCTCCACTCTCCCACTCTCTGCACTCCAACTCCCGTCTCCAGGTGTTCCTCGGTCTTCCCCTACCTATATTGCCCCGGGGGTTCCATCGGAGAGCCCGTCCTGTGATGCCACAGGGGGCCTACAAGTTGTATGTCTTTTGTTTATATTTTCCAGGTGATTGTTGCCATTGAAGATGTCAATGACAATTGTCCAGTCTTCAACAAGCCCACCTACATGAATAAAGTACCAGAGGGTATTGCTACTGGCACAGATGTCATAGATATTATTGTATCAGATGCTGATGCAGATATAAATCAAAAGTTTGTACTTGCTATCAAACCTGGAAGTGGTACTCCACAAGGTTGGTGTTTAAACAGGTTACAATAGTTCTTGCAGTCATCATCAAATAGCTTGTCCTGAGCAGAACTTTGCCACTCCAACAGTCCTCCGAATTTCTCTCTCTCATAGGCCAGATATTCTGCCTCTGCAGCCATCATATTCAAACCATCAGTTACATCCTGAATCCATCTTCTCCGTGGTCTTCCTCTTCTTCTCTTTGCCGGTATACCTCCTTCCATGTTGGTCTTCTCCAGCCCTTCATGTCTTTTTATATGTCCAAAATATCTCAATTTTCTCTTTCTTATTTGTAGCATCAGCCAGTTCTTGCAGTATAAAACCAAATTAAGTGCAATATCAGCACCCAATGTATACGTTTGTAGAGTTTGAATTACAAAAAAGTACTTCAACATTTTCTTTTGGTATTATTTTCAATGACGCTACAGATAAGAATGAGAAAATTGAAGTATTTTGGAAATATGGACAAACACGAAGGGCTGGAGAAGACCATCGTGGAACGAGACATTCTGGCAAGAGGAGAGAAGACCCGGAGAAGATGGATTCAGAATATAGCTGATGGTTTTAGCATGATATCTACAGAGACAGGACATCTGGCCTACGAGAGAGAGAAATTTTGAAGAACTGTTGTGGCAAAGTTCTGCTCAGGACAAGCTATTTGATGATGATTATTTTCAACAGTTTAAGACATCTCTTTATTTATACACAATAGCACATTTGTATGGAGAGCCGCTGTAGCGTAGTTGTTAGTGAACTTGCTTATCAAGGCTGGTGGTCTGGGTTCAGCTCCCGCAATGCGCGTGGAATTTTCCCGACCACAACGGCTCTCAGGTCGACCCAGCCTCAACTGGGTACCAGACATGCTCTGGGAAAGTAAAGGCGCCGGCGTGATGCTGACCACATCACCCATTGTGTGCCGACATCAATGAAAAATACAGGCCTAACACTGTATTGACCTATATACCACGAGATATGAAAGGGTTCCTTTACTTTTTACTCTTTACTTTTTACTAGCACATTTGTCTAATTATTATTGTCATCAATTTGTTATTGATTGATCGATAGGACCATCATCCTTGCACTTCGGTGAGTAACCATGTGTGCTCAAATCTCTTTCTTACACAGGAATATCTCAGCGACAGTGCACAAACTCTGCAGCACTGGCGAGAATCCTCAATGTAATTTAGAAGATGGTATAAATATTTGGTAAGAATGTAATTTAAAAATTTTCTAATGAACTTTGACAGGGTAGCGGCTCTCCAGAATGCTGTTCTCGATTTTGAACTGCCAAGGATTCTGAACATATTATCGTCCATCTCTGATAGGACTAGGAACTCCATCTTACCTACACTGAGATCAGCAATCTCTGGAAAAATATTCCGATATCTCCACGAGGGAACGAACCGAGTACCTTTGTTACGAGAGGCAAACACCTACCATCTATGCCATTGGGACCCCCATTATTTGTTATTGCAGTCTATTACTGCATTTAATCTGCAAACTAAACTTATAATGTATAACAATAGTGTTCTGGAAGTGTTATTATAAAGTAGTGAGTGCTGGAAATTCATCATTTCAGTGAAACATCAAACACAAGTTGGAGACATTCTAAAATAAATGATTAAGAAGAATCCTGCAAATTTTCTGGTCAAATACGATAGCAAATGAAAGAGCTTTTAAAACGAACAAACTGCATTAATGGATGCCGTCATTAACTCCCAGTAGACCAAACTGGGCAAGAGCTCAAGTGCCGCTGGATCATTGAAGAAGAAACAAAAAACCTACTTTGCTCAGTTCTATAGCAATAACAGTATGTCCCTGTTGTTCATCTTCAACGCCGCTTTGCTTTGTGTTATATACATCTAGGGGGTCACCAGGAAAGATAGACTACGAAATGAGAACATCAGAAACTAGTGGGCATAACTTCATGCACCGAATACATTGAAAAACAACAAATGCAGTGGTTTGAACATCTGATGAGAATGAAATACAACCAGCAACCAATAACAGCATACAATAAAAATAGATCAAGTACTAGAGCCAAGGGAAGCCAAGAAAAAAAAAGATGCATAGACAATATCAAGACCACACTAAATAAACATGGATATAATACAACACAGGCTACTCATCTGGCCCTGGAATGCAACTTGAATCTCCCACTCTTACACTTAATGGCAAGGGTGGACAACAAATTCCAGATCAACCTGGGGAAGACTAAGAGTCATATACACCTTCTAATAAGATGCATGCGTTTTTTATTACAGAAGCTGATAGTCTCTTTGGCATTAATTCCTATGGTCGTGTTTATACCAAAGCAAGCCTGAAGGGAAGAATTATGTCCTACAACTTCAACGTGACAGCAACAAATATAGAAGCTATGTATCCAGGAATAGTATGTAATTCTTCCGAGGTGCCTGTTCAAATTGAAGTACAGAGATCAGATAATAACGCACCTCAATGGATCAGACCTTCATACCAAAATTTTGTCATTTATGTTTTGGAGGTGAGTACCAAAAACTACAGAATCTCTGTCTATCTGTAGTAGCCCCCAGCTCCAAGGTAGTAGCTAACAGACTAGACAGGTAGTTTAGATAGAGATAGGCTTGTAAAGGGAGATAAGTAGAGACTTAGTGTTTGCACACCAAAACTGCCCACTATAAGCAGATAGCAACACTAGAACAAGACATTGACGTAGTGAAACTAGTTGACGTAGATGTTAGTACTGCTTTGCGACGTAGTGACAACATAGGGAGCGAACAAAACATTGGACACTGATGGACGTGTATTAGTCTGTCTGTTAACATCAATAAAGATAAGGAAATCAAACAATAAATCATGGTTGTTTCCTATGTTGTATCATCGTATAACTGTTGTGAATACCATCTAATAAACACGAAAAATGAAACCATCAAATAAATTAAACATCAGCAGAAATCAGAACTACAACAAATCTATTCTCTTATCCTGTTTTGTCTTTCAGCGTCAGTTCGAAAAAGGAGACACCTGGAGCCTCTCTATGCACCCTGTCTTACTTTCTCTTCTTCAATCTTGATTTGTCTCACAGCTTCAGGGTAAGAAGAGATTTCTAGCACAGGCTTTTGTGTGTGCTTCATAATTAGTGTCTTTCGTCGCCTACGTTATCTCTGAGGTCCACCTTTTGCGTGGCCAACCTTTTACTTTGTATCCACTGTATCGGAGCAACATTGCTCTGTGGCTGCTACAGAATATGTACACGTTAAGAAAAATAAATTTCCTGTAGCTGTTACAGATCTTAGGGTATAAAGTCACTTCACTCAGGAGCATCTAGCAGAATAGATGCATGGCTTCCATGAGGGAGACCATTGTTCAGTCTACGGTAAGGCCAAAGATATTTTTCTGCCAAAGGCATAAAAGAAAAATCATAACCTGAACAGTTTTGCGGTAACTGCACTAGCCATGCGACCATTAAATTCATCAGGCTCTCGTCTCCTCTGTCCTACACCGCTTTTTTCTTCTTCTTCTTCTTCTTTGCGTTCATTCTTTATGACCAATTTTAATAACTCTTTGTGATATATTTGATCTTTGCCAAGAACGTGTATATGTTGCACATTGGTTTGGTAGGCCCCTAAACAGATAGATTTCTACACGTTTAGGACACATGCATCCGATTTCAGCCAAACCTCCTTAGTCACCTCTTACGACATGCGTGGCAGATAACAGTGGTTCTATTCTTTACACCCCAAATTTGGGCCCGGTAACCACTCGGGCGTCTACACCGCCTTAAAAGCGATACTGCAGCAGGCAGTAATGACCACTTCACCTCCCATTTCTAGACTCTAGTGGGCAGGAGGGTCAATTCCTTTCCTCACATGTAGAACATTGAGTTTGGGATTTAACCCACAACCTTCTTGTGTCTCTAAGTCAATATACGAATGCTTACGCATCACACTAATCCACCCTACTAATCCACCCTACTAATATGTACACATGTGTTATGGCCAAAAAATATTAATATGAACACACGCATTTCATCCTTTTCTGTTGACTCCAAGGAACTATGGCACCATCATTCCAGTTGAACCTCCTTGCAGAATATATATGTGCCCAAACATTCATTGATGGTTATTGGTTATTAAACTGACGTCATTGTGCTCGGGGCAGACCCATAGGTGCTCAGTCTCCACCAACAGATATAGAAGAGTATGCATACTGATGGTTCCCGTGGCTCGCTGATTAAACACACCTCTCACTCTTTCAGGCATCCAGTTCAACCTGCACAATGGGTAACTCCAAACTGTCTAAATCACTTGATCGATTCAACATCATTGATGGTTAAGAGTGCACTATACAAATACAAAAATGAGTCACCAGGAAGATAGCTATATAATTGTGAGGAAAACATATATTTATATTTCAATTAATAAATTAATAATAAATATAAATTAATATTTATGATCCGCTCTATCCGCCTCAGATTTGTAGGTTTCTATACATCGCCTTTTATGATGTTGTTAATGCAGTAGTTAATGTGCCAAAATAATGGGTTTAAAAAAAAAAAAGATATGCATTCTTTTTTTGTTGTGTTCAACTTCCTCTTCTTTGCGATCGCTATTTTGATGATTATACCGTTAGATGCGTTCTTATGATGAAGTCGACTGTTGTCTGGAACACATCTCTGGTGCCATGTAGTTTTGAATGTAGTGTTGTGTTGTAGGGCCAGCATTCCTTTCTAGGAGGACATACAGGGGACAGTCTTGCAGGACATATGTTTAACTTATATTGTCAGTCATTATTGAAAACTGAACTTATGCATAGTTCATTTACACATTTCTTTTCTTCCCCACAACAGAGTCAGTATGATGGATTGGTTGTTTATGATGCAGATGCAGTGGACAACGATGTAGGCGATAATGGAAAAATTGATTACTACTTTTCCGTCAATGATGATCAGTTGGTGTCAGAGACAGCAGAGTTTAAGATCAATCGTATACGGTGTTATCAGTACTAAGATTGAGTTTGATAGAGAGCAGATCGATACCTACATTGTAAGTTGTTTGTCTGTGTGGGTTTATTTTACTAAAGGGGGCTACACTGCTGACAATTTAATGACTTAACTTGAGTGAGAGTAAATTTATCAGTTATATGAGGACTATCATGATAGCTATTATGAAGTACTGCAATGTACAAACCTGCCTTCCATCATGGGCATGCTCAGCAGTAGAAGACTTAGATGGCTAGGACATGTGCGAAGAATGGACAATCACCAAATACCAAAACAAATGTTGTTATGTGAACTTTCGGAGGGGAAGATGCATCAAGGCAGATGACTGCTCAGATATAATGATGTCTGCAAGGCCTCAATGAATAACTTTTCTATAGGTTTCCAGCAAGTGGGAAAAACTGGCTGATCGAGATATATGGAAAACAACATTACGCAAAGGTGCAGAATCTTTGAAAAGAGACTTAGGAATGAGCTGAAAGACAAGTGAAAACTCAGAAGTTGTCACAGTAAAACACTTGCCAATTGACCGTTTGTAAAGATGAAAAAAGACCATATATATATACATATATGATAGCACTCTGGACATGGCCATAGGTGCTCTGATCTACGCCTCAGCATATTCAGCAGCGTGCAGCGACCCAACATGCCAGTTCAATATTGATTAATCAATCTTTTTGCATATTTGGTATGTCGTTCTTTTGGGGCTGTACCAATATCGACACCCATCTCTCTCTCAATCTGATCAGCGACTGGGATTCACAACCCTGAAACTCCTCTGTTCAGAAATACTCTCTCAATGAATTAAGACTGTAGGTAAAGATTATTATGGAAAGATACTATGTAGTTAGTCTCTAAACTAACTCTCAGTTCTAAGGTTAAAGTTCAGAGCTACAGAGTTCGTTCTTTGTACAATACTCATGGCATGCTATTTCTGCGGAGAGGGACAGAGCCATATGGGGTAAAACCGGTGCAATTAACTCAATCTTTTGTTTTAGACCCGCTTTTTATAAAGAAAGGCATCCAAGACAGGCAATGCAGTGGACACAGCAGGAACAATGGGAAAAATGGAGGCTTAGAGGCACATAGAGAATTTAGTAAGCAAATCTCAAAGACATGCATAGGACTAGGTCTGAGATCAAAAGAAAGTCACAAGATAAAATTGAGATGAAATTTGTTGTCTCTGCCTTATGTGTAATTGGATACCACAAGAACTAATGATGATGGACTGAGAAGAACTGACTAGAGATTGTCTTTCAAGTAGGCCATGGTGAGAATGTCATTCTACAAATAACATGCTTCAAATGATAAAAGAAAACTAGTCAGAGATGAAGTGTCTATGCAGAGTGCTGGAAGTATCAAGAAGAGACAGGTTTAAAAATGAAGACATCCGGAAAAAAGGGGTACAACATCAGTACTGAATTTCATCAAGAATCAACAAATTTAATGGTTTGCCCACATAACCAGATTACCAACAGACAAGGCACCTCAAAGAGCAATGCTACGGTGATACAAAGATACGGTGGATACAAAGCAAAATGACTGCCCACGCAGGAGAACCTCAGATATAACAGAGGCAGTGAAAAACACTATGGAGCGTACGCAAAGCACATTCTAGAATCTCTTATCCTGATGCTGTGAGGCAAAACCTAATTAGAGAAAATTAAATGAAACATCCTACTTATAAAGAAGTCATAATTGTAGTTGCTATTATTGGGGTATGTTTATTAAGTTGATATATGTTCTCCTTCAATCATTCAAGAGCCAAGCCTGCTGGCATAAGCGTTCATGTGTCTCCACAACTCTCAGGTCGTGGGTTCGAATCTGAACCGCGCCATTCTGTTCACGAGTGTAGTTTTTCCAGAGACCCTAGGATTGTTGCTGGAGCTACGGAGTTCGTGCTTTGTGCAATACTATCGGCAGGTGTCGTGCCATTTCTGCGGAGAGGGACCGAGCCATATGGGGTAAAACCCGGTGCAATGAAGTCAATCCTTCGACTTTAAAACTTTAAAACACAACTCTCTCTTCTCTTCTTGTTGCAGTTAATCAGTTCTGATGTCCACCTTTTGTCGAACCACGATGTCATACCATCTAACATCTTCTTCGTCTTCAACAATCTCTCCTTCCCTAAATTTTACATGTTGTCACCAAATGTTCTAAACCTCCTCTTTGCATTATATGCCTGAAGAACCTTGATTTTCTTATTCTTTTGATAAGGTTTCTTTGTGTGCAGCCCTGATTTAAAACCTCGTCATATGTATCTTCGCTGTTCGATGAATTTTCAGCATTGTTCTGTTAAACCACATCTCTGTGGCTTCCAGTGATCTTATTGATTGCTTGTATACATTGTCCATATTCAAAGTACATAGTTTCCTAGGAAATAAGAAAATGATCGATAATACATACAAATCAATCTGATCAGATCTGATCAATGTGGCATGTTATTGATTGCTTGTTCATTATCCATGATTTTCTGCCAGACATGTTGTCCTTAGGAAAAAGAATAATGCTCCGATAGATCATTTAAAGAATTTATATATAAACATTCTTTGATAATTATAGTTGAACCTGATGGCTAAAGACAGAGGGATTCCAGCTGCTACCTCGCAGATAACTCTTGTTGTTTCAATTCAAGATGTGAATGATAACAAACCAAAGTTTGAAATGAAGGTAAGAAAATCAATTCTTATCCTGCTACCTCAGAGATCACTCTTGTTGTTTCAATTCAAATAAGATAACAAACCAAAGTTTGAAATGAAGGTAAGAAAAATCAAATCTTATCCTGCTACCTCAGAGATACTCTTGTTTTCAATTCAAGATGTGAATGATAACAAACCAAAGTTTGAAATAAAGGTAAGAAAATCAAATCTTATCCTGCTACCTCAGAGATCACTCTTGTTGTTTCAATTCAAGATGTGAATGATAACAAACCAAAGTTTGAAATGAAGGTAAGAAAATCAAATCTTATCCTGCTACCTCAGAGATCACTCTTGTTTCAATTCAAGATGTGAATGATAACAAACCAAAGTTTGAAATAAAGGTAAGAAAATCAAATCTTATCTTGAACATGTAATATCAAGTGATGGTAAATGTGTGACAGAAGACAAAATGAGAATAGAGATGATTAAAATTTCAATCAATGGCAGAAGATCATTTTAATCCCCAAACAGATCACAGCAATAACTCTCATACAGCAAAGCAAATTCTAACAACAAATAAAGAAATTTGGCTAAACAGATGGGCCATGAGAGACACAGGAAGAGAGTTTGGCAGACGTATGGCCAGCCTTAACCGTAATGATATCATCAACCACCTTACAAGAAGAGATCAGAGTACCATTTTTAGACTTCGAAACCAACACGTAACACTTAATAATTACATGAACAGAATTCAACCACGCTCCATCATGAAACTTTTCACCACCACCTCTTCAAGTGCCAAGCACTAGATGACATCAGGAAGATCCTCCTTCCTCCCAAGGCCAAATAAATGGAACACATTATACGGAACAAAAGAACAACTTACAAACACATGCAGATACCACTATATAGCATTGGGCCGAAGGGCAAGAGCTCAAGTGCCACTGGATCATTGAAGAAGAGCAATCCCCAAACAGACCCTATCAGTGTAGCAGCCTTTAAGGGTATCTCTGGAATAGAGGTTAGGTGTCTATGGCAAAAGCGGTAAATTAAATCTTGTACTTCTACTGTGTAATCAAGACGATGAACGAGATGATATCTATTCCAAAACTTCATGCGTGAAAAGGTTTAAAAATCACTTTTTCATTTGTAATTTTGTTTACAGGATGGTGTTGTAAAACCTCTAGAGTTGCCTGCGGTGCCTGAAAATATTACTATACCATCAGGTGGATACTTGTTGGGATCCTGTAAAGCTTTTGATGCAGACAAAGATGTCGAGAACAACTGCATCTACTATGTCTTGATAGGTAAAAGTTGTTATATGCAAAATATAGGTTTATAATAGGTTATTATGCTCAGGATATTCAGTTCAAATGTGAATTATGTGTTGATGTATGGCTCGAAACGTCCGAGTCACCAAGTTAAATAGAAATAAGATTCAGACTTTTGTCAACGGATGTCTTTGATGTATTCTCAGACTGAGATAGTATGACAGAGTTGAAAACACAGACCTGTGGATAAGAATTAGACAGGAACCCATGATGACCAAGGTTAAGACTAGAAAATGACCATGGGTCGGGCATACCCTACAGAATTTACAGTCGAGTGTCACTAGACAAGCACTTGAGTGGAACACGCAAGTAAAATTAAAAAGAGGACGCGTGTTGAGGAACTGAAGCGTGCTCAACTATCCTGGGAGACTATAAAGAAAATAGCCAGAGACCGAGAAAAGTGACTAACAACTGTTGAGACCCTTTGCTCCACAAGGAGCGGAGAGGAATAAGTCATGTAAGTCAGTCAATGTGTTATTAGTTATTGAACTGACATCACAGCACTCTGGCAGACCCGTAGGTGCTCAGTCTCCATCACAGAAGTTGAACAGTATGCATACGGATGACTCCTATGGTTCGCTGGTTAACCCCTTGCGTCCAGTCGACGCTCCCAACGTAGAAAACAATTCTCTTATTATGCCAAAACACGCTGCCAACGTCTAATTTGGGTCCATGCACGTTTTGTTTCACTGTTCAGCTACTATACGTCCGACACTGTTTTTGTTTACAGAATTCAGCGGGCAGATAACTCCAATTTCATTCATAAACTATACGACATGGCAGAATTTATTTTCGATTATTTAGAAATAGTTTTATTCGCAAATATATTTTTCCTGTTGGGAAAAAGTGAACTTTCATGTGAAAAGTTTAGTTACAAGATATTGTTTTGTCCTCCACGTCGTTAAAGAGCCGAACAAGCCATGGATTTGTTCCATAGTTCAATTAAACACACACAGTGTTTCATGTTTATAATTTCACCGACAATGATGGCATTTTTATTTGATTTTTTCAATAACATGAAATACAACAATAATTTACTAAATAAATACTAATTTACAAATATAACTATTTATTATACGATTGTTCAGAATTTAATTCTGCATATTTTGGTGCCAACAGTTAAAATCTAGCTTACATAGAACTAAAGTTAAAGACATATTTCCAAGATCACTCCATTTTGAAAAATTTTGCTCTAAATGTGTTCTGGTAGAGCGTGACCACCCCCAAAATTTTCTAGGACACAAAGAGTTAAAGACAATCTGCCTCTCAAACATCCATCTCTACTTATACAACATGTAATTTCAAACTCTTCAAATTGCTGGATTTAACTCTTAGTGGACCAGGACAAAAGCAATTATAGAGTAAAAACGCCACTTAGTGTGGCTCCTGGTCTACAAGGAGCTAATTAACGCCAATTTGAGTGTTCTCATATAACAGTAGCTTGCCAAGAGCTCAGAGAAAGAACTGAAAAATCAAAGAAAACAGGCTAATTCTACAAATAAGATAGAAAAAATATAGGTATTTTGGACATATAAAAAGACACAAAGTCTTGAGAAGACCATCATAGAAGGAGGTATACCAGCAAAGAGGAGAAAAGGAAGACCACAGAGAAGGTGGATTGAGGATGTAACTGATGGTTTGAAAATGACGGTTGCAGAGGTAGGACATCTGACCTACGAGAAAGAGAAATTCTGAAAGATTTTTGGGGTGGAAAAGTTCTGCTCAGGTTATTGGTTACTAAACTGATGTCATTGCTCTCCGGGCAGACCCATAGGTGCTCAGTCTCCCCAACAGATATCGAAGAGTATGCATACTGATGGTTCCCGTGGCTCACTGATTAAACACACCTCTCACTCTGCCTCTCAGGCATCCAGTTCGACTTGTACAACGAGTAACTCCAAACTGCCTAAATCGCTTGATCGATTCAACATTGATTTTAGTGTCCTCATCCAACAGACAGTCGTGAAGAGACAGAGGAATATCCCCCTTATCCATCTTCAACTCCCCAACAGTCGATGCTGTTGATTCAAGCCTGTCCGCTCTGCTCAGGATGTCCGTTCTGCTATTTGATGATGACCTATTATTATTATTATTATTATTAATATTATTCTCCTCAGTACCTATTATTTGTCTGTGTATATATTTAATATATCTACTAATCTTATTCCTAGCTCCCAGACTTGAAGTCAGTAAATGTATTTCTGTGAACAACATCACTTGTGAACTACGCCTACTGATGCCTGTCGACTTTGAAACTACACCTGTCCTGACCTTTAATATTTATGCCTACAATGAGAAGAATGATGATTCAGTGATTCGTACCAAACGTCAAGTCGATCCCAGCATCCTACCTGTATATCTACCCATTACTAACTCCAACGACAACCCTCCAGTTTTTAGCAAAAACAGTTACACTGCATGTGAGTATTTGGTTCCAGTGTTTTTGCATTTTTTTTAAAAACTGCTTTACGCCAGTGTGTGGCCGTGGTCTGCAAGGGGAGAAAAGATTAGTAACACTGCAACGTACAATGCATATTGTAAGAGGCGACTGAGGTAGAGAGCGACCTACAAGGCATATTGTAAGAGGCGACTGAGGTAGAGAGCGACCTAGCAAGGCCATATTGTAAGAGGCGATGAGGTGAGAGAGCGACACCTACAAGGCATATTGTAAGAGGTGACTGAGGTAGAGAGCGACCTACAAGACATATTGTAAGAGGCGACTGAGGTAGAGAGCGACCTACAAGGCATATTGTAAGAGGCGACTGAGGTAGAGGCCTAGAGAAGCTACCCTAGTAAATAAAAGTGTCACAGAAACTGGATGTTCTGTCCTACTTGTAGGCGCACAACTGGCACAACATACAATTGCTCCTAGTCAATTGATCACATACAAATTACAAAAAGTGGTTTAACATGTTTTCGATATGGAGCATTCAACGAAGAATAGCAATGCCCTATTATACCCCATGGTATTAAAATGTATTTTTCAATTCATTTTTTATTATAAACTTTAGGTGTGTCGGTGGATGCCCCCTACAATCAGAACATCTTGTATGTGTCAGCCACAGACATGGATAAAGTGGATACAAAGTCACTCAATTATTCTCTGGATGGCACCATGGCATTTAAAATTGATCCAAAACGTGGCGCAATCACAAACATCATTTCCTTTCATGAATCTTCTAATGGTCAACAGATCTACTGGTTCAAAGCGTTGGCTGCGGTTGAATCCAGCACTGCAACTGCTACAGTTGCTGTAAGTATTAAATAAGTTATCTTTAAACCTGATCATTTGTGTCTGCTTGGTTTTCTTTACAGCAATTACTTAGCTGCAATCCTTAATGTGAGAGCCGCGGTAGCGTAGTTGTTAGTGAACTCTCTTCTCAAGGCTGGTGATCCGGTTCAACTCCCGAGTGTCGTGAAATTTTTCCAGACCGTGGCGGCTCTCAGGTCGACCCAGCCTCAACTGGGTACCAGACATGCTCTGGGAAAGTAAAGGCAGCCGGCGTGATGCTGACCACATCACCCAACGTGTGCCGACGGTCAATGAATAATACAGGCCTAACACTGTATTGGCCTATATACCACAAGGTATGAAAGGGTTCCTTTACCTTTTAATCCTTAATGTACTCTAATCCCGTTTTTGCCTTTCAGAGTCAGATCGAAAAATGAGACACCTTGAGCGAGCCTCTCTATGCACATTGTCTTTTTTTCTCTTCTCTAATCCTGATTCCACGCTTCAGGTGACGTTTTCTAGATGATTTTGTGTGTCATAAATTAGTGTCTTAAGTCCACTGTAATTCTTGAGTCCACTTTAGCATGGTAACTTTGCTTTATCACTGTTCAGGCAACATTAATGTACGTGAAGACCCATTTAATATGTTTGATGAAAGCATGTAGAATGTCATAGGTTTGTTAAGTGTGTAGAAAGTAATGTTTGGTGAAAGTAATAAATTGGTTTGATGAAAAGTAAGATTTGTGGTGAAGTGAAATTTGATAAGCTTTGTGAGTAATGTGGAAGTGATTTGGTACAGATGGAGTCAAGTTTGGTGCAGAGTGAAGTAGATTTGGTACAGCGTGTGGGAAAGTAGATTTGGTACAGACGTGAGTGAGGAAGCTGGGAATAAGATTTGGTACAGACGTGAATGATTTGGAAGATGGAAAGATTTGATACAGACGTGTGGAAGTAAGATTTGTACAGACGGTGGAAGTAAGATTTGTACATGGGAGAATTGTACAGAGGGAAGTAAGATTTGGTACAGACATGTGGAAGTAAGATTTGTACAGACGTGTGGGAAGTAAGATTTGGTACAGACGTGTGGGAAGTAAGATTTGATACAGACGTGTGGGAAGTAAGGTTTGGTACAGACGTGTGGGAAGTAAGATTTGTACAGACGTGTGAGTAGATTTGACAGAGTGTGGGAAGTAAGATTTGATACAGATGTGTGAGGCAGTAAGAGTTTGTACAGACGTGTGGGAAGTAAGATTTGTGCTAGAATGTGTGGGAAGTAAGATTTGGTACAGTCGTCTGGAAGTAAGATTTCATACAAAGATGCATAAATTAAGAGTAGACACCAACATATGTAATTTAATTTCATTGTCAGTGTTCATAATTATTTCATGGTTGTCCTCTATTAGATTATCGTAACATCGGCATCCAACACTGTCAGTTTGAAAGTCAATCAACCGCTTAATGATGTCTTGCCCTTCAAGCAACAGTTCACAAAGTAAGTCCTTCATGATTGTTGTATTATTGGCTTTTTTTTAGAGTTGTTTATATGAATACAGATTAAAAAATCTCTGAGGATCACAGAGATGTGGTTTTCACAGAAGAATGATGAGAATCCCATGAACTATTAAAATGACTAATGTTGAGGTGTTGAATCAGATCAAGACACAGAGAAAGCTTATCATCAATATAAGAAAGAGGCAGTCATCATTTTTCGGGCATGTGATGAGGAGAGGAGGCTTAGAACACATTATGAGAACCGGTAAAATCGAGGGTAGACAAGACAGAGGAAGACAGAGATAGACAGTTTTGGATAGTAGAGCGTCAACATCTGAGTTGATAGCAAACACCAAAGACAGAGATTTGTGGAGATCCATGATCGCCTACATCAGCGGCACAGCACCTGATGATGATGATATATGTTTATACTTAACCTGCACCTTCAGTAGGGCTAAGCAATGGGTGCTGTAAGAAATAATGGTTTGTGTTTGGAATCCTATGTTTGGTAATTTGTTTTTTTTCCAGAAGCCCCAAATACTTGTCCACTCTCTATTTATTGATCATATTCATTGGCTCTTATGCTTCCCCAGGGGTTCTTCAAACTCCTTATTCTCTTCTATATTTTTATGCTAGATCAAACTATGGCATAGTGATATAGACTGAGCACTGACCCTGCAATGAAAAGACACTGAGAATGATCCTCTATGTAGGAATGTTTCAATTGACCAAACTGTAATAGGTAACTCTAGAAACAACTGCTATAACAAAGAGAAGATTGAGATATGTTGGACAGACTCTTAGAAGAAATGATCAAAGAATCACACAATGGGAATTAAAGCGAGAGACAAAGGGTTCAAAAAAGAAAGCATGTTTAACTCCTTGTGGAATAAACGCCACACTACGTGGCTCTGTATCCACCTTTTTACCAGGAGCAACACTAAAGGGCGTTTTTATCCTAAAAAAGCCAGCGTGTTCATAGCGCGTTGGACTACAGGTGACTAGTCCTCTGTAAGTGCGGGTTCAACTCTGCGGACTGGCAGAAAAGCTACAGGTTCCCCAGATTTATGGTGTTCGTGGCACTGAGCCGAAGGGTTACGATGTCCATGACACCGATCCGAAGAGCTTTAACTCAAGTGTTTCTGGATCGGGAGGAAAAAAAAAAAAAAAAATCCTAAAAGAAATGGCTTTGTAAAAACATGACCTCTGCCCTGGACCATTAACATTAGCTAATGGCCCAAGAGCTAAACATTACAAAATTGTACTTCTCTTTATATTTAGGTTCTTCTTTGGTTGTCCTGAAAAAGGTGTTTTTCAAGCATTGTTTCACAGTTTAGAGCAAGACTTCATTATCTGCACATTACTGTGTGACCATCTTCAGTTTGCAAACCTGCATTTTTTAGATCAAATCTGTCTTTAGGTTTCAGTCATTACTCCCTTAACCTGACAGTAGTCACCACTTATGTCTATATCCCCCTTCGTGTCCAGTTTGACACACAAGGCTTCTATAAAATATTTCCATTGTTGACTTTCTGCTGCCTTTCTACCAATTGTTTCCCATGTCAGGCCACAATCTTTTAACTCTTTTTTCATAGTTCTTCTCCGTTTTTCTTTTGAACATCCAATCCATCTTTTCCCATCCGCTGTCCATCAGAGAGCTGTCCTAGCAGTCGCCACTTGGAGTTGGTGTATGGTCTTGGTGAACTCTAGTTCCGAGTCCTGGACTTCCGTCATCTCATTTGATGTGTCTGAGGCACAATATTCATTTCAGGTTGTAATTCCTAAACATTTCCTGTCATCATTTCTCCTGCTATCTCTACTGACTTCTTCTCTTCCACCATTTACTTCTTTATAGAGGTAGACGTTACCAAACATACTTCTCAGGTATCAAAATAATTTAATATGTTGTTCTTTTATGAATTGCATGACTGGTTTCTTTCTTCTTGACGCTCCATATCAACCACTTGCTAACCACTCTGTATGATTTTTTTTTTATCTGAGCCTAAGAGCGATTGTACGCTATGCCAATTATGCGCCCACAAGTAGGCCAGCACATCTGATTTCTGCGATTCTTTTGATTTACTAGGGTAACTTCCCCAGGTCCTACATCAGTCGCCTCTTACAACATGCTTTGTAGGTTGCAGTGATGCTATTCTTTGCTTCCTTGCGGCCCCAGCACCACATGGGCGTCATGACTGGTTTCACATCCAGTTTTTATTAAAAATTGTTTCTCTTATTGTCACACCTGCAGCTCTATAAGAGACAAAATTTGAAATGAAGAAACCTCTACAGACATCATCATCAAATAGCTTGTCCTGAGCAGAACTTTGCCACCCCAACAGCCCTTATAAATTTATCTCTCTCGTAGGCCAGATATCGCACCTCTGCAGCCGTCATGTTCAAACCATCAGTTACATCCTGAATCCATCTACAGACAACTTTGATTAATTAGTAAGATACAGGAATTAAAAGATGAATGAAGGACAGTTTAACTGAATGTGTCAGCATGACAACTATCATACAATCTTGGAGATATGCATTGACGTTGGTGTCTGTGGCTAAGTGGTTAAGCATTTTCTTGCGTTCGAAAATCATGGGTTAGAATCCGGACTGTGCTGTTCTGTTCACGAGTGCATTTTTTTCAGAGACCCCTAGGATTGTTGCCGAAGCTACGGAGTTCTTGCTTTGTGCATTACTCTTAGCAGGTGGCGTGCCATTCCTCATGAAAGGGACAGAGTCATATGGGGTAAAACCTGGTGCAAAACCTGGATCCTTCAACTTTAGATCCTTTTAAAAGGTTTTTAGACCTTCTGGATTAATTACAGTTGATCTTCAATGTGGAGATTGTACTTAATCTGATCTATTCATAGAGAATCTTCTGTGTGTGTTCAATAAATTATATTGCCTATTGTTTACTTTTATTGAACCAAAGTCCTAGCACTCCGAGATCTATAGTTAATCAGCCCTCCTCCAACAGACGGTATGATACTGATGGTTCCAGTGGCATCCTGGTGGAACACACTCCTCACTCTGCCCATCAGGCAACTAGTTCTACTTGCACAATGTGTAATTGCAAACTCCTTACATCGCTGCATAAATTGAACATCAATTTCAGTGTCTTTATCTAACAGGCTATCACATAAGAAACCAAAGAACATCCCTTCTATGTTTCTTCATCTCCTTGATAATTAATGCTGCTGATGCAAGCCATTCCGCTCTCTCATTGACTCGAATACCTGCATGCTAAGTGCAGTATATCCACTTGAACCTCTGTAGGTTTGAAACCCCAAAAGACTACGACAAATCATACCGCAATCTTCCATTTTCGACCTTTCCAAGCATCAACTGAAAGTCTTAACTCAACATTGGCCCCAGTAAATGATATTATCACCTAGTTTTACCATAACCATTATGATAAGGTCCAGTTTACGGAAAAAGATACATAGATATTAAATATAATATCCAATTAAGGTGTTACAATATCTTGTTCTCAATGGCAAAACATGTTATAACAAAGTACTGTAGTTTTACAAAAAACAATGACAATACACAACAATATTTCGACCAAAAGGCAGTTATCAAGCAAACTATACAACAGCCTTAGAGAAGAGACTTATGTTCGAGCTGAACAACAAGAGAGAAAAGCGAAAACTCAGAAGTTGTCACAGTAAAACACTTGCCTATTGACCGTCTGTAAAGATGAAAAGGGTCATATATACAACAACAGTGACAAATTTCACATCACATTACATATAGACTACAACAGAAATATTCCAACGGTCCTAAAATGAAAATCTGTGACTAAAGGCCTTTTGGTTGAAACATTGCTGTGTATTGTTATTGTATTTTGTAAAACTACAGTACTTTGTTATTACGTGTTTCGCATTGCTACGTAGTTTACTGCAGTCTTCCTCTATATCGATAATATCTTGTTCTCAAATGTTCTCTACAACCTGATATTGCTTCTGATAACAGAACACTTGAAGACTCTTCAAATGGTGCCATTAACTTTGCCTGTGTTGATAGCATTAAAAGCTATGTGGATGACAGCGGAAAAGAAAGCTCTGCAACGTAAGTATGCAACTATTTTCATTACTTTTGTATGGATTCGAATATTGCTGAAAAGGAAATATCTCGTATAACTTGGCTGTCCTTATTTCATGCAACTTGCCTGAGAAAAATGCCCATGATGTGGTCTCTGTGGACTAGATGTTAGGTGCTCGTCTCTGGTTTCAAAGGTACTGCTTCACTCAGGACTGCTGTTGCGGTAGCAGCATTCAGAAAGGAAAGTGGTCAGTACATTTCTTACTCAGCCGCAGACTTGAGAAATTTATAAACAGGAACCAGCACAACGCACCGGAGTAAGACTAGATAGTCCAGATTCCCCACTACTGTGGTCTAGACACAGCTGCTCGCCACCATCTTGAAACTGGAAGTCACAGCATGAGCTTATAGCAACAATTGAAATGTACATGTTCCATTAGAGAAGATTTCAGTTCCTCACAATGCTTAACGACCAATGTGGACTGGATAAGAGATTGAAAGTTTGATTCACATCTTTCTTATTCTTTATTTATCTTTTAAATGTCTGGTCAACCACTAGTAACAACTGTTATAAGAAGGAGAAGATGGAGATATGTTGAGCATACTTTGAGAAGAAATGATCATAGAATATCAAAGCAGGCATTGTAGTGGAATGCAAAGGGTTCATGAAAGAGAGGATGACCTAAAGAGGCGACTCTGAAACGAACTTAGCTGAGAGAGGCAAGAAATTTTGGTCCCGGTTCCATGGAAGAGATTGAGCGAGTTGCCCAGGACAGAGCAGTATGGAGAAATTGCTTGCAGGACTTATGTAACATATAACGACGTACAAGAGGAATTATTATTATTATTATTCTTGATTTGTATTCTGTCCAGGACTTCTGTTGTGGTAGCAGCATTCAGAAAGGAAAATGGTCAGTACATTCCATACTCAGACTTGAAGAAATTTATAAACACAGAAAAACAACAATCCAATTCTGTATTTGAAGCTCTACATGTGTCAGATGTTCAGGTACTGTTTGTACTAGTACTTTCTGTTCTACTGTTATCTTTTATATTCCTTGTATATGTGTTGTTCTTGTAGATGGCTGTTGTGCATTGAATTACATTCTTCTCATACCATTATGCATTTCATAGGGCCTGGAAGCAATTTTCTATGCTGCTATATCATGGGAGATGCTGATAGTTACCTGAAGATGGCCTTTTGACTGATATGTTGGTTTTATTAAATATTTTCTTATGTTTTTACGTGTCCATTGTGTATTTCTCCATATTATCACATTTTAATTATTCAATACATCATGTTATTAGAAATTAAAGGGCCTGATGTTTTTAAGCATCAATTTATCATTAATGAGAACGTTTTACATCATCATTGTATCATTAATGAGGTTTTAAGGCATCAATTTATCATTAATGAGAAGGTTTAAATGCATCAATTTATCATTTATGAGAACGTTTTGATGCATCAATTTATCATAATTAGAGTACAGTTTACTTAACTGCTACTAAATCATGAATTTTTATTTGTTTCAACGACGTAATGATTCCATTTAGAAGATGCTGTACGCAGTTATCATCTGTATCCTCCTATATTATTGACTATTATTTTGTTGTCGTCTGTTATCATCAGGAAACTCGAATGTACTTTAGTAGTTTGCTGTTCAGTGGTTCTAAAAATTATTGAAGTTGTCTCTGGATATGAATTTACTTATTGAATGTATTCACATTCAATTTTGATTCCATTGATCAGAACACTAAACAATCATTCACATAATGAGGGGACCTTTGCCAGTGGAGTTTGTGCACTGCAAAATTTTTTTGTCGTTTCGCTGAATGCATTAGTCTGATGCCTGGTAGGTCACTTGACTGATTTTGCATGAAAGCCTGTTTACCATTTGACTGGTGTTCCTTGCCATGCAGGCGGGCCTTTGCCAACTTCAGAGGTTACACAGCAGCTGAGGTCTTCTTCTATAAGTACTACATACTGCAGGTGCCTAATAAACAGAGATGCAACATACTACATCTCACATTCTCAGCGCAAATCACACAGATAACAAAGAGTGATCAACTTGGTTAATAAAATTGATTGATAGAACCATCATCATTGCAATTTGGTGAGTAACCATGTGTGCTCCGATCTCTTTCTTACACAGGAAGATCTCAGCTGCAGTGCATGAACTCCGTAGCACCGGCTAGGGTCCCCAAATGTAATTTTGAAGATGTAAAGATATTTTCTGTAGGATTTTAATCTTTTCTAATCAGTTTTGCTTGGCAGTGGCTTTTCATCCTGCTCTTCTCGATTTTAAACTGCCAAGTATTATTTTACGTGCTCAAATTAAACACGGGACCTACGTTTTATCATCCGTCTTCGCCCACGTGCCCAGCGTGTTCGTAGCGCTTTGGACTACGGGTGACAAGTCCTCTGTAAGTGCGGGTTCAACTCCGCGGACTGGCAGAAAAGCTACAGGTTCCCCAGATTTACGGTGTTCGTGGACCAAACCAAAGGGTTACATGTCCATGACACCGAGCCGAAGAGCTTTCAGCTCAAGTGCTTCTGGATCCACAAAAAAATCATCGCTTCGATAGGATTGGGAACTCGATCTCACCTACATGAGATGAACGAATACAAAGAAGAAGAAGAAGATACAGGCAATTACAGTTGTTAATAATGATATTCAAACAGTTATTCTATTCTAACTTATCATTGATTTTATATTTCAGTCACAAAAAGAACAAGAAGAGTATCAAAGCTGCAAGTCATACAATTATACCTGTTCAAGAGGTAATCAACCATTGTGCCTGGTTATATTGTATCAGTTATATGAAGACTATCATCATAGCACTTCGGACATGTCCATAGGGATTCAGATCTCTGCCTCAACAAATCCAGCAGCATCCAGCGTCCTAAAACGCCAGTTCGTTATTAGTGAATAATTAATCTTTTTCATATTTGGTATGTAGTTATTTTTGAGCTGTACCAATATCGACACACATCTCTCTCTCCATCTGGTCAGCAACTGGGATTCACAACCCTGAAACTCCTCTGTTCAGATAGACTCTCTCAATGCGTTAAGAATGTCATTTCGGTTCATTGCAGCTCCCTCTGATATCGTAACCATGCCAACCAATTTATCAGCTTTTTCGTTACTCCTTCCTCTTTGAACGCTCCATATCAACCATTAGTAACCATTCTTTGTGATTTGTATGTGATCCGAGCCTAAGAGCGATTGTACGTTGTGCCAGTTATGCACCTACAAGTAAGCCAACATATCCGATTTCTGCACCGCTCTGTATTTACTCCGACAGCTTCCCTAGGCCCCTACCTCAGTCACCTCTTACGACATGCCTTGTAAGTCGCAGTGTTACTAATCTTTGCTCCTCTTGCGAGTCCCGGTAACACACAGGCGTCGTTACCCCTGACTCCTGCGTGCAAAAGGACTCAAAAATGAAGGTGATTTCTCTGATCCCTGTCTGTACAGTAACTCCACCTAGTTTCATCTCACCATTCCTGTTTCATCTCACCATTCCTGTTTCATCTCACCATTCCTGTTTCATCTCACCATTCCTGTTTCATCTCACCATTCCTGTTTCATCTCACCATTCCTGTTTCAACTTTAATTTTTTTGTCTATGTTCAGAGTTAGTAGCAGGGTCTCTGTGGTATGGAGGTATGGTACTTGCTTCTCATTCTGAAAACATTCTGTTCATTTCCCACATGGAACAATTAGGATATTTTTCTTTCCTGTGTGTGTCAGGGCTCACAAGGGGAGTAAAGAATAGTAACACTGCGACCTACAAGGCATGTCGTAAGAGTCCATTGAGGTAGGGGCCTAGGTAAGGTACCCTAGTAAATAAAAAGCATAGCAGAAATCGGATGTCCTGGCCTATTTGTAGATGCATAACTAGCACAAAGTATAATTGCTCGTAGGCTCAGATCACAGACAAATCACACAGAGTGGTTAACAAGTGGTCGATGTGCAGCGTTCGAAGAAGAAGAAGGATATTTTTCTAGTGATCCCTGATCTGTGTAGATGAGATTGAGCACATAAAAGAACTCTTGACAGTTGAAAATTGATAAGTGAAGGCTGTAAAGCCACTGTTTGTGAACAATTCATAAAAGTATTAAAATTCCTTTAGAAATGTTTACCATCTTCAAATTACATCGAGGACTGTAGCCTGTGCTACAGAATTTGTGCACTGCTGCTGAGATCTTCTTGTGTAAGAAAGATATGAGAATCACACATAGTTACTCACCAAAGTGCAATGATGATGGGTCCTATCAATCTATAAATTTATCAGCAAGTCAGTCATCAGAATTGTTGAAACAATAAGAAAACGACATCTTAATTTGTACATACACTTTGAATGAAAATTGGGACAAATCCTTTACAGGACGTCACTAACACCAACAGCAAATGTTTCGTTTATTTTCTAGGCATCACTTCTACGTTCATTACTTTCTAAACGGTTTGGTCTATTTTTACAGTTCATAAAAATCTGTAAGAACAAATTTGATTCCAAATTGCCTGCTTCAGAGTTTGAACCAACTACTCTTGGGGTTGTGATCGAGTTTACTACCTCTAAGCCACAGATGCACACATTACTGGGTGAAAAAAGTGAAGAAAAATTAAATCTGCCACGTTATGTTTTTTCAAAGTGGTAGTTTATGTGTTAATAATTTGAGTGTCTCTACTATTCTTTGTAGGAATATTGTTAGCTTTTTTGTTGCATCTTCTCAAATTTCAGCCACTAGAAACAAGTTTTAATCCTGTCTACAATGTTGGTCCGGTAGCCGTTGATGAAACTGTTTATTCAACTGTCAAGAAAGTTCATTCTAACCCATCGATGATAATCAGTCCAGTTATCATACCAGCACCTTTAGAGACGGGTGGGAATAATGAAGCAATACCTACAGAGGTAAACTCTTTGTCTTATCTTGTCACAAAAATATGATTGATTTAAGAGAAGACTGCAGTAAAACTATGTAGCGATAGTGAAACACATAAAAGCAAAGTACTATAGTTTTACAAAACACAAAAACAATACACAGCAATGTTTTGACCAAAAGGTCTTTATCAAGCAAAGGATACAAGAGATTTGACATAGCCACAAAAGTATGATTGAATACAGGTGAGTCTTTGATTGCATTTGAGCCGTCGCTTGAGAGATCACAAGGGTTATCACAGGGACCTATTGCAGTTTTAAAGAATGGATATATTTCATTGCTTTTCCATTACTTTCCTTTACTATATGATTGGTTATTGGTTACTAAACTGACGTCATTTCACTCCTGGCAGACCCATAGGTGCTCAGTCTCCCCAACAGATATCGAAGAGTATGCATACTGATGGTTCCTGTGGCTCGCTGATTAAACACACCTCTCACTCTGCCTCTCAGGCATCCAGTTCGACTTGAAAACGGGTAACTCCAAACTGCTTAAATCGCTTGATCGATTCAACATTGATTTTAGTGTCCTCATCCAACAGAGAGTCTCGAAGAGACCGAAAAATATCCCCTTATCCATCTTCAACTCCCCAACAATCGATGCTGTTGATGCAAGCCTGTCCGCTTCTCATTACCGTAAACACCGCATGCCCAGGACAGTATATCCACGTAAGCCGCTGGAGGTTAGAAACTTCTATAGACGACATCCACTCATACCGAAACCTGCCCTTCTGGATCTTGTGAAGCATCGACTGAGAGTCAGATACAACAACTGCCCCAGTAAATGAAGTCCCAGAAATCCAATGGAGGGCAGCAGTAACGCCTCAACCTCCATCCTCATACTAGAAGTAGTTGTCCTGTATGCCCCACTTCGCTCTGCAACAACCCTACCATGCGCATTAGCCAAGAAACCCCAGCCGGATTCTCACCACGTTGAACCGACCCATCGGTATATACAACAACATCATCATCCTTGCATTATCTTCTATCAGCTGCTTAACTGCGAGATCAGCCTTCATGTTGCCCCAATCTCTACATTCTCTTCCAAGAGTAATGATAACGTTGAGATAGTTCATCATGCTACCATCTGTTGGGATCCATTCTTCCCCTTTTGGTAGAGTCGCAACCTCCTACTATTTGAATGGCCATGATGATAATTTGTAAACAGTTAATAAACAATGCATCCATTCACAATTTTCTTAATTTTTATGTATTCATAAATGGATTACCAATATAAAAAGAGCAGGTAGACTTGTTTATTCAACATATTGTACATCAAGATCCTTGGTAAGTAATTTTGCTACCCCAACAGTCCTTTGGAATTTATCTCTTTTGTAGGCCAGATATCCTGCTTCTGCAGCCATCATGTTCAAACCATCAGTTATATCCTGAATCCATCTTCTTTATGGTCTTCCTCTTTGCTGGTATGCCTCCTTCCATGATGGTCTTCTCCAGCCCTTGGTGTCTTTTTATATCCAAAATACCTCAATTTTCTCTTTCTTATTTGTAGCATCAGTCCGTTTTCTTTGATTTTGAGTTCTATCTGGCTAATCTATTTGTTCTCTTCTCTTTTTATGATGTACAGAGGACTCTTCTGTAACACATTAAAAAACACATATATATTTTTTTCACTGCCTTGTTAAATGTTCATGCTTCACGCTCATATGTTGCCCCTGGGAATATGCATGCTCTTAGTATTCTGATCTTTGTTTTCTTATCAGTTCCATTCCATACTGTTTTTAGTTGTTTCCTTTTTTTGTAAAGCCATGTTTGTTCTTCTTTTAATTTTCGTCTTCCCATTTCCATCTGTTGTTAGTAGTGAACCAAGATATTCAAAACTTTTCACATTTTTCATTTTCTCTTCATTGATAAAAGTATCCTTTGTTATACTTGTTTTATCCGTTGTCGTTATTATTGTTTTTGCCACATTGAGGTATAGATTTTGTATTTAGCTTTTCTTTTGCACTTCCATTATTAATTTCTCAATCCCTTTTTTGCGATGCTGACAGTAACACTCTTTGTCAGCATATCTTAGTTCAGGTATTTCTCTTCCTCCAATTATAAAAGGATTGTATTTTCTTTTTAGTTATCTTCTGTAACATTCCTCATGATATTTTCTGCATATATTTTAAACAGACATGGCAACAGAATACAGCCTTGTCTCTCTCGATCCCCCTACATACAGCCTTGTCTGACTACCTGCCTTATGTCAATGGCCAAACACGGAAAAACAAAGTACTGTAATTTTAAAAAAAACAATACAAAGCATCGATCATGCCTTATATCGACAGTCTAATATCGATAATGCCTTATGTCAAACCTATCTGATGTATCATTGCATGTTCTTAAAGCTGCCATTTGATCACTATAAAGTTCTCTTATAATCTGTATCAAATATAATGGAAATCCCATTTCTCCTATAATCTTCTACAATTCCTGATGCTCTACACAATCAAATGCTGTTGAGTAGTCAATAAAGCATGAGTACAGATCTACATTACACTCTCTAGATTTTTCTATGATTGTTCTCATGTTAAATATATGGTCACATGTACCTCTGTTCTGTCTAAACCCAGCTTGTGTTATGTTGATATTTTCTTTTATTTTCCTACATAGTCTTCCCATAACACTTTTTAGTAAGATTTTACTTGTGTTGCTAATCAATGCTACTTTTCTATAGTTGGTACATAATTTGGTGTCTTCCTTTTTAGATATTGGAATACTAAATATTGATCTTTTCCATTCCTTTGGCCATATTCCTGTTTCCATACCTTTTTACATATTGCATGATATATTTTTATGTTTTGTTCTCCTTAATTAATATTATGTCAAATGGTTTGCGACTTGGTGAGAATGAACCCGAATACACCATTGAGTAGTCAATAAAGCATGAGTACAGATCTACATTACACTCTCTAGATTTTTCTATGATTGTTCTCATGTTAAATATATGGTCACATGTACCTCTGTTCTGTCTAAACCCAGCTTGTGTTATGTTGATATTTTATTTTATTTTCCTACATAGTCTTCCCATAACACTTTTTAGTAAGATTTTACTTGTGTTGCTAATCAATGCTACTTTTCTATAGTTGGTACATAATTTGGTGTCTTCCTTTTTAGATATTGGAATACTAAATATTGATCTTTTCCATTCCTTTGGCCATATTCCTGTTTCCCATACCTTTTTACATATTGCATGATATATTTTTATGTTTTGTTCTCCTTAATTAATATTATGTCAAATGGTTTGCGACTTGGTGAGAATGAACCCGAATACACCATTGAGTAGTCAATAAAGCATGAGTACAGATCTACATTACACTCTCTAGATTTTTCTATGATTGTTCTCATGTTAAATATATGGTCACATGTACCTCTGTTCTGTCTAAACCCAGCTTGTGTTATGTTGATATTTTCTTTTATTTTCCTACATAGTCTTCCCATAACACTTTTTAGTAAGATTTTACTTGTGTTGCTAATCAATGCTACTTTTCTATAGTTGGTACATAATTTGGTGTCTTCCTTTTTAGATATTGGAATACTAAATATTGATCTTTTCCATTCCTTTGGCCATATTCCTGTTTCCCATACCTTTTTACATATTGCATGATATATTTTTATGTTTTGTTCTCCTTAATTAATATTATGTCAAATGGTTTGCGACTTGGTGAGAATGAACCCGAATACACCAGTTGGAAGAGCTTACAACCTGAAAATGGAATCATCAAGAGGAAGGGCAGACCAAGAAAAGATGGATTGATGGAGTTACAGACATCTTAAAACTCCACAATACCACATCATATCAAGCAACCAAACGTGCACTATCTAGGAAACCCATCATCAGTTAAACCTGCTACACCCAACAGCAAAAAAAGCAGAGAAGAACAAAAGAAAGAGAATTGATATTATATTTTATGTATATTCACTATCCAAGTTTCACATGCATGCAGCAGTATTACTTTTCCATAGTACGCTTACATCATCTATCTCCATTCTTCTCTCATTCCTTGTACTCATCAAGACTTATCCATTATCAGTTACTTACCAAAACAGTGCAATGGAGAAGGTATCCATTGTTAGACCCATTTCTGCAGACTCAACAAACAATTATATAGACTAGAAATAAGTCAAACAGCTCTCTGCCAGTTTCAGTAGGCGGAACAGACATCGGAGCATGTCCTGCAAGACTGTCCTCTCTTGTGTGAGCTGAGAAGAAACATGTGGCCACACCCAGTCAACCTAAAAACTAAGCTTTGGGTAAACCTGACAGACCTGAAGCTGAATGCCCAGTTTGTTGTCCACAGTAAATTAAGCGCATGACCAGAGATCGTTGAAAAAGAAGACCCATTTCTAATTTATTTTTGTCATATCTTCAACAGCCACTACGACATTACATAAGTGACCGAGACGAACCAGAGCCATACATTGAAGCTTACATTGATCCAGAACCTGATATTGAACCAGAGCCTGTATTTGAAACTTACATTGAACCGGAGCCTGAAATTGAAGCCTACATCGACCCAGAACCTTACATTGAACCAGAGCATGCATTTCAGACTTACATTGAACCCGAGCCTGTGATTGAAACTTACATCGACCAAGAACCTGTAGTGGAAAGAGTACCAACTCAAGAGCTTGTCCAGGAGTCACCAAGAAAATTTGAGCCTGTAGATGAGACCAAATCAGACGGTGACTATTATGAGCCTGATGAAGCCTATCATCATGCACCCTTCCCTGGTCATTAGTTTTTACCCTTCTGTTTCTGTATTCTCCCCTTATTATTATATGTAACTTAGGGACCCTGCAAGCAATTTCTCCATACTGGCAACTCGTTCAATCTTTTCCATGGAATTGTATCAAATATTTTTGGTCTCCCTCTCAGTCAAGTTTGTTTCCGCATTTCTCTAGGGCATTCTTTTTTCTTGAACCCTTTGCCTGCAACTTCAATGCCTACTTTGTGATACTTTGATCATTTCTTCTCTGAGTATACCCAATATATCTCCAATCTTCTCTTTCTTATAAACTCTCTTTTTTCCTATCTAATTTTTAATCCGTTCCATACATTCTCTTTTTTCATAATTAATAAGTTTCATAAATTCTTTTTTTTAAAATATGTAATTTGTGATGAAAATATGTTTTTTTTTCTACGCGGGCATTTTCCAACCTGTATTATCCTTCACTGAATGGTTCCCATTAAATTATAGTACTGTCGTTCTCACCTTGCTTACCACCTTGTTTGTTTATTGTCTTTTTAAGACAAGTCCCATAATATTAAACAATTCAATGGGTTTTTTTTTATGTTTATACAATTGTCTGTTGGTTTTTTAGACAAGAAAATAAGAACTAACTCCTTGTAGAAAATCCTGAACACAATCTTTCCTTCCAGTGTGTTTTACAGATAAGCTCTGAAACTATGAAATCAGAAGAAGTGTGGGATCCTTGCTGATTCTTCAATATATAAAGAAACAACAGGTCAAATGGTTCAGACACATATCAAGGTTATCACAAGACAGTCTCCCACAAAGAGCACTAGAAATCAGATACAAAAGCAACAGACCCAGAGGACGACAATGTAGACGATGGATCAGCAGAATATCCGAGTCACTAAATTCCACCTTGTACAAAGCGCATAGGGAGGCTAGCTCCAGGTGGGGGTGTTTTTTCAACCTGACACCGAAAGACAAAACAGGATTAGAGAATAGATAGATAATTTCCAGTAGTGTTGTCATTATCTTCTATATGTTTGAAATATTTATTTTCTCTCCAATCTCTTTCAACACTTCCCTCTTCATTCTTACAATTTTCAGAACTCTTCATTTGTTTTTTTTTCTGTTTGTGAAATACTCATATAATATTTGTGTATATAAAATGTTGGTATTTTGTCTTTGACAAGTGTAATTCTTCTTCTTGCGTTAGCCACTATGAATTTGGGTGTAGTCAAGGGCCTTATATGGTGCTTCTGACTGATTTTTGCGTGAAGGCATGCTTTCCCTTCTTATCAGTGACCCCCACCATACAGATGGGCCTTCTCCTACTTCAGAGGTAAAATAATATCTTAATATGGAATTACATGTCCTAATTCAGTAGTCAAATTCAAGGACATATGAATTCATGAGTCAAATGTCACTTTGTATGGCAATTGAAAACTAGAACCGACAAGTGTAATAATATCTTCTTTCTTTTGTTGTCACCAGGTTGTTGCTCAGTGTCATGGTTTTCTGTTTTTGTTTTGAGCTGCTCCAGTGGCTTGGGGGATAGTTATTTTTGCTTTTTGACAGCATTCTGCTATGTATTGCTGAGTTCTCCTGTGTTGTTACTACTTCCGTCCATTTTGTCATAGTGTGTTTGTTTGAGCCTGTGTCTTTCTTCCAACATTTAGGGTGTAAAGAATAGAACCACTTACTTGTCACACGTCATAAGAGGTGATTATGGAGGTTTGGCTGAAATTGTATGCATGTGTCCTGAACGTGTAGAAGTCTATGCATTTAGGGGACTACCATACCAATGTGCAACGTATACACGTGCTTGGCAAAGATAAAAATATCACAAGAGAGATTAAAATTGGTCATAAAGAATGAAGCATAGAAGAAGAGGGAAGACTACTTCCGTCCACTTTGTCGTAGTGTGTTTATTTTGGACGCCTGTGTCGTTCTTTCTTTTCTCAAATACTGTTTGCCTACAGTGTCAGGATAAGAAGAGATTTCTATAATGAGCCTTGTGTGGAGCTTCATAAATAGTGCTTTAATCACCTCTGTTATATCTGTAGGTTCACCTTTGCATGGCCAACTGTTTCTTGTATCCATTGTATCGGCAATATCTGTGACGCGTTTAGAAATGGACAGGTTCAGTCTGGCAGTGTAACACAGCGAGATGCTGAGATTCATGCACCAACCTCGATGTGGACGCACCTGATATGATGACGTTTAATCACTGTACTCATATAAGTAAACAAATGTGAATATTTTTTCTTAGATACTATTGAAGGAGATGAAATGGACACCAGTATCAGGGACTCTCCTCCTCCAACACCACCATCAGTCATCAGGTACACCCTCATCCAAGCCCACAATCAAGTGTCACACATGAGCGACCATCAGGCAAGGATTCAAACTAGGAGTTTGTCACACAAGAACTGGGATACCAACTCTGTTATTATGTCTTCCTCATCCATGATTTATCTTTGATATCATCATCTAGTAGCTTGTCCCTTCAGGAACTTGACTCCCATGATAGTAGCCCTGATAAACGCTCTATTCTGTGCAAGGTGACCGGTGTCAGCAGCAGTCATTTTCAGATTGTCAATGACATCCTGCATGCATCATCTTCTAGATATTTCTCTATAATTACTGCATTAACACCATTATGAAAAATTATATTTTGGTTGAATTAACTTTAACTTTGATTCGAAATTTTTTTAAACCTAGGGCCTGATTAATATTGCAACATATACTAAATAGATACTTAACTGGCTTTACGTCATCTTGAACACATACTGTCAGCCGGTATATCGGTTCGGAAGGTCGATTGCCATAACTCTTTGGGAACCAAACGCCACACTACGTGATTTTGGGTTGGACACATTTTTATTAGGAGCCACACTAAAGACCGTTTTTTATTCTAAAAACAAATGGTTTGTAAAAACATGACTTTTGCCCTGGTTCACTAAGAGTTAACTTCTGTTCACTTTTTCACTGCTTATATGTATCTAGAAATTATGCTGTAGCGTTCTTTTTTTTTTTTTTTTAAATGAAATTTGATGAAGCACGTAATTTTGCAAATGTTTACTTTTCCAGTTCTAAACTATGCACTATTTATTGCCCATTATACATGAATACGGGGGTCTCTGTGGCCAAGTGGTGAAGCCCTTTGCCTTGTGAGTCGAAGGTCGTGGGTTCGAGTCCGGACGACGCCATTCTGTTCACAAGTGCAGTTTTCCAGAGACCCTTAGGATTGTTGCTGGAGCTACGGAGTTCGTGCTTTATGCAATACTCTCAGCAGGTGGCGTGCCATTTCTGCGGAGAGGAACCGAGCCGTATGGGGTAAAACCTGGTGCAATGAAGACAATCCTTCTGCTTTTAAACACCTTTTTTATTACATGAATATACAGATATATGTAAGGATTGATACTTTGTTTCTTGTCTGTCAGTAGTCATGGTTACCACTTCACTGCAACCTGTGCCACTGAACAGCACTCAAAGTGCTTATCATTGTCTCATGTGAAATCTTCAAGCAAACAGAGTCCAGACACAAACCAGCAGCTTGCATGCACATTAATTGCATATGACTGTCAGCAGAGTGCCAACACCACCATTCGCCACTTCTTCTTCAAACGCTCCAAATTGATCACTTGTTAACCACTCTGTGTGATTTGCATGTGATCTGAGCCTGAGTTCTTCTTCAAACGCTCCATATAAACCACTTGTCAACCATTCTGTGTGATTTGTATGTGATCTGAGCCTAAGAGCGATTGTATGTTGTGCCAGTTATGCGCCTACAAGTAGGCCAGCACATCCGATTTCTGCGCTGCTTTTATTTACTAGGGTAGCATCCCTAGGTCCTAGATCAGTTGCCTCTTATGACATACCTTGTGGGTCACAGTGGTACTATTCTTTGCTTCCTTCGGGCCCGACAACACACGAGCGATCCACCACTTAAAAATTACAATTCACGTAGAAGGAAAAAGCCAACATGACAAAACACAGCAGCCCACATAGCTTAGAGGAAAGTAATTTTTTTTAGTATGCCCACTTTGAATTCAAACTTAGTTAATGACACCTAATATGCACCTGTGACTGATGTTTGCGTGAAGGCTTGCTTTCTTTATCAACAGTGTCCTTGCCATTCAGACAAGCATTGTTCCGACTTCAGTTGTACTTGTAATTTAGAGTACTCTAAGAAAATGTTGCATATTATTTTTAGTTGTTTCTTTGTGGGAACACAATCTTTATGTAGCATGTCCTTTGCAGAATGTCATGCTCATCACATCCTGTTTGAAAATCTCCCCGTAAATCTCTAGTCAGTTCTCCTGCCTCTTCCATTGCGTTTCAGATTTTCTTAAAATGACCTGTTGCCACAACCGTTTTTGGTCATTCCCTTCACAGTCTTTCATAAACCATGTCTTCCAGGTTTGCTCCCTTAAACCACTAACGTTTAAATTTTTTTTTTTTCCCGATCCAGAAGCATTTTAGCTTTTTAGCTCTTGCTCGGTGCCATGGACATTGTAACCCTTCGGTTGGTGCCACGAACACCACAAATCTAGGAATCTTTGGCTTTTCTGCCATCCCGCGAATTGAACCCGCACACACAGAGGGATAGTCACCCGTAGTCCAACGTGCTCGAACACGCTGGCAGGCGGGCAGTAACGTTAATATGACCAAGATACTCCATTTTATGGAACATGATCTTTCCTGATTTTTTCGTTTGCCGCTATGAATTCAGGCGTAGTCATGGCATCTAATAGGGCACCTCTGGCTCATTTTTGCGTGAAGACTTGTTTTTCTTTATCACCAGTGTCCTTTGTCATTCTGGCAAACCTTACTCTGACTTCAGATGTACTTGTAATTTAGATCCCCAAGTAAAGTATCAGGGTTTCCTGTAGTCCAACCACTTACTGAGAGCACACCAAAAACTTTTGACCCAAGCTGGTCTTGAACTCTGGCACTTCCACTGCATATGTTCACTAGCATACTATGTTATCAAATTGGCTATCAGTGACCCCCAAATGGAACATATTGTTTAGGAGTCAATGTAACTCTGAAGTTGGAGAAGGAACGCTTGTATGACGGGGGACACTGCTAATAAGAAAAGCAGGCCTTCACGCAAAAATCAGAAGCGCCATACCAGGCACCCTGACTGTGCCTGAAGTCATAGTGGGGACGCAAGATGAAGAGGTAAAGAATAAATGTAACTATGAAGTTAGAGAAGACATGCCTGTATGTATATTTAGGCATTTTGAAGTTACCTGTTGTACAAGTCGAACTGGATGCCTGAGGGGCATAGTGAAAGGTGTGTTTAATCAGCGAGCCACAGGAACCATCAGTATGCATACTCTTCGATATCTGTTGGGGAGACTGAGCACCTATGGGTCTGCCCAGAGTGCAATGACGTCAGTTTAGTAACTAATAACCAATGGCGGGGGACACTGATAATAAGGAAAGCGGGCCTTCACGCACAAATCAGATGTGACATACCTGGCACCCTGACTACGTAGCGGGTGAACACAAGAAAGAGAAGGAAAAAGTCAATGTTCCATGTATGATGTCATCAGATGTGACATACCTGGCACCCTGACTACGTAGCGGGTGAACACAAGAAAGAGAAGGAAGAAGTCAATGTTCCATGTATGATGTCATCAGATGTGGCATACCTGGCACCCTGACTACGTAGCGGGTGAACACAAGAAAGAGAAGGAAGAAGTCAATGTTCCATGTATGATGTCATCAGATGTGGCATACCTGGCACCCTGGCTATGTAGCGGGTGAACACAAGAAAGAGAAGGAAGAAGTCAATGTTCCATGTATGATGTCATCAGATGTGGCATACCTGGCACCCTGACTACGTAGCGGGTGAACACAAGAAAGAGAAGGAAGAAGTCAATGTTCCATGTATGATGTCATCAGATGTGGCATACCTGGCACCCTGGCTACGTAGCGGGTGAACACAAGAAAGAGAAGGAAAAAGTCAATGTTCCATGTATGATGTCATCAGATGTGGCATACCTGGCACCCTGACTACGTAGCGGGTGAACACAAGAAAGAGAAGGAAAAAGTCAATGTTCCATGTATGATGTCATCAGATGTGGCATACCTGGCACCCTGGCTACGTAGCGGGTGAACACAAGAAAGAGAAGGAAGAAGTCAATGTTCCATGTATGATGTCATCAGATGTGGCATACCTGGCACCCTGACTACGTAGCGGGTGAACACAAGAAAGAGAAGGAAAAAGTCAATGTTCCATGTATGATGTCATCAGATGTGGCATACCTGGCACCCTGACTACGTAGCGGGTGAACACAAGAAAGAGAAGGAAAAAGTCAATGTTCCATGTATGATGTCATCAGATGTGGCATACCTGACTACGTAGCGGGTGAACACAAGAAAGAGAAGGAAAAAGTCAATGTTCCATGTATGATGTCATCAGATGTGGCATACCTGGCACCCTGACTACGTAGCGGGTGAACACAAGAAAGAGAAGGAAGAAGTCAATGTTCCATGTATGATGTCATCAGATGTGGCATACCTGGCACCCTGACTACGTAGCGGGTGAACACAAGAAAGAGAAGGAAAAAGTCAATGTTCCATGTATGATGTCATCAGATGTGGCATACCTGGCACCCTGACTACGTAGCGGGTGAACACAAGAAAGAGAAGGAAGAAGTCAATGTTCCATGTATGATGTCATCAGATGTGGCATATCTGGCACCCTGGCTACGTAGCGGGTGAACACAAGAAAGAGAAGGAAAAAGTCAATGTTCCATGTATGATGTCATCAGATGTGGCATACCTGGCACCCTGACTACGTAGCGGGTGAACACAAGAAAGAGAAGGAAAAAGTCAATGTTCCATGTATGATGTCATCAGATGTGGCATACCTGGCACCCTGACTACGTAGCGGGTGAACACAAGAAAGAGAAGGAAGAAGTCAATGTTCCATGTATGTCATCAGATGTGGCATACCTGGCACCCTGACTACGTAGCGGGTGAACACAAGAAAGAGAAGGAAAAAGTCAATGTTCCATGTATGATGTCAATATTTTTCCTATTCCTTAAACAGAACATTCTATACAATTTTCTGACTGTAACATTTTGTTTCAAGGGTTTCTTTGTTTTTTTCTTTGATTAATGTTTGTGTTAATGATACAGGATTCACATTTATGTGTTAATACATTTAAAATACATACATACGTTAAAATGCATTTGTTAACTTGCTTGTGTTATACTGTATGTTCTTTCATACTAAATGTCAGCACAGAATATCAGTCTTCTTCCTCTTCTGCGAACGATCCATATCGACCACTGGTTTGTATGTGATCTGAGCCTAAGAGTGGTTGTGCCAGTTATGCACCTATGGGTGCCTAGGCCCAAACATTTAATTTCTTGCCAGCTTTTTATTTACTAGGGTAGCATTCCCTAGGGAATATCAATCAAGTGCCATGCCTACCAGCGTATGCGGTCATGTCTCACCACAACTTTATTTTCCTTCAGTTCTGATGTTGATCTATTGTCGAATCACGATGTCAGACCATCGAACATCTTCTCCCTCTGTCTTCCACGATCTCTCCTTCCCTGAATTTTACCTGTTGTCACCAAATGTTCTAAACCTCTTCACATTATATGCCTGAAGAACCATGATTGTCTTAATATTTTGATATGGTTTCTTTGTGTGCAGGCCTATTTTAATGGTGAGACACGTAAAATCAAATTACTGTAATCAACAAATAAACATGGTACAAGTATTAAGAGCTTCGAAAAACAGACAATCACGGGACTCTACACTCACCCTAGTCCTTACGAGACCAATCGCCTAGCCTAGCAATACAAGCGTTTTTACGACGGAGTGTCTTTCTCAAACGTTATTTAACTAGACACAGAACAATCAGGTAGGATTTGTTCCAACGTCTGCACAAACACATGCTATAAGCTTATTGTGCTTGTATATATTTGAGACGAGACAATATCATACATACACATGTATACACATATAACAAACATGCATACATCATTCAAAGTAGCTTCAAATTTATTATCAGATGAGCACACAGAGTTTTTTTTTAAGAACACCAGAGGAAGCAACGGGCTAGGGTAAGTGGTTCGAGTCCCGTGTTTGTCTATTTGTTTTTTCTGAAGTTCTTAATACCTGTACCATGTTTATTTGTTGATCATATTCATTACTTCTGTTGCTTTCTCTGGGGTTCTTAAAAAAACTCTGTGTGCTCATAGTTTTACAATATATAGTAACGTTTCAACCAAAAAGCCTTTATCAAGCCTGTTGAAAGCTCATCAAAACGCCTGTTTTAAAACCTCATCATTTGTTTTCTTTGCTGTCCATGGAATTTTCATCATTCTTATGTAAAACCACATCTCTGTGGTACAGAATATATTATTATTATTAAACTTTGTTCATTACTGGAAAAATATCTAGAAATCTCATCCTCGGTGAACTATCATACAATTTACAGAATATACTTATATCCAACAATGGACCATCATTTTACTTATTCAATTTGATGTATATATATATTTTTTTCTTACTGTTATATGTTACATAGAGCCTGCAAGCAAATATCTCCATACCACTCTATCCTGGGCAACTAGTTTAATCTCTTCTATGGAATTGATTCCACTATTTCTCAACTCTGTCAGTAAATTTTATTTCTGGGCTTCCCTAGGGTATCCTCTCTTTCTTGACCCCGTAGCTTCCCACTTCAATGCCTGCTTTGGTATTCTTTAATGATTTCTTTTCAGAGTATAACTCCTTCTTATAACAGTTAATACTAGTGGTTGACCAGACATTTCTCTGATTTTATCATCTCTTCTGAATTCATCTCATTTTATGTTCGTTACTTTTCACAGAAACCTATTTTCAAATGTGATCCCAACACCAAAGATGGGTACTATGGTCTGTCCCGTAGCAAACAAGTTATCCTATTCTGCCTCCATACCAGCCATTACAGACTCCGATATCACCTGTATAACAAATTTAAAATTGGCACAACTAGCCTGTGCCACTGCGAGCAGGCAGACATGACAGCAGAGCACTTACTGCAAGACTGCCCACTGCTAGCAGACCTGAGAAACGAAACCTGACCGGAAATATCGAAATAAATGAAAAGCTGTACGGAGTGACAGAGTCCCTAATAACAACAGCAGAATTCATGTGTAAATCTAGTACATCAGTCAAAGTGGTGATCGCAGCGAGAGAAATATGATCTCATATTTTAATCAAATGAATTTACTTTCAGTTCTTTTCATAATTATTTACTGTGTTAAAGCTTTCAAGGAGGTTGGAGCGAAGTGTATACATTGATATTAATAGGTTGAAGTGGGTAGTGTTTAAAGTCGAAGGATTGACTTCGTTGCACTTGGTTTTACCCCGTATGGCTCGACTCCTCTCCATAGCAATGTCACACCACCTGCCGAAAGTATTGCACAATGCATAAGGGTCTGTAAAAAATGCGCTTGTGAACAAAACGGAGCGCTCCGGTTTGTACCCACAGCCTTTGGATCGCAAGGCAAGGTGTGTAGTGTACTAGTAGATTTTTAGTAGAGTTCTAATATCAATATGAAACCAAGTAATGGGACACTCACAGCTTGGTCTGTTGTCTTTCCCAGGTGGATGATAGAATTGGTTGTCCACTCTTGCCATTAAGCGTAAGGGTTAGAGCTTTAATTTGCATTCCAGGGCCAGATGAGTTACCCTTGTTGTGTTATGTCCATGTTTATTTAGTGTGATATTGATATTGTCATTCCATCTTTCCCTTGGCTCTAGTACCTGATCTCTTTTTATTGTATGCTGTTATTGGTGGTTGGTTGTATTTCATTCTCATTAAATGTCCAAACCACTGCATTTGTTGTTCTTATTCAGTGCATGAAGTTATGCCCACTCTGCTTCTAAGTTTCATAGTCTATCTTTACTGGTGACCCTCACCACCTTCCTCAAGCATTTCATTTCCTACATGGTGAGCTTTCTGTGGTTTCTTTCTAGCTTAGTAATATTAAACAAATGTTATGTGAACTTTCAGAGGGGAAGAGGCACCAGAGCAGACCACTGCTCAGATATCTCTCTCTCTCTCTCTTGCGATCACGCCCAGACCGATGACCAGATTTCCTCATAAATTCTTATTCATGTGGAAATCTGATTCATGCAGCCTTAGCATTGGTGTGATTCGTCACATCTTCAGTGGGATTTGGAGCTCTGGTGCTTATCCTTCGGCGATGTGTCCAGTTTAGCCAGCGTTTACTATTTTATTTTAGGGTAGCTACCCTTAGACAACCTTCCCTCCCGGGTTGTTAAACGTCATCTACCCAGGTTACCAGTCTTTTTTTGGACTACTTGGTTTGCCTGCTGTACAGTTTGCTCTGCTAGTCTTTGATTGCCCCAACCGAACTACAAGGCAGTAGTGGACTGCTCAGATATAAAAATGTCTGCAAGCCTCAATAAAACTTTTCTATAGGTCCCAGTACATGGGAAAATCTAGCTGATGAAAAGAGTTGGTGGAGAGCAATATTGCGCAAGACGCAGTCTTTTGAGAAGAGACTTATGTCTGGGCTAAAAGAGAGAGAAAAATCGATAACTCAGAAGCTGTCACAGTAAAACACATGCCAACTGACCATCTGTAAAGACCAAAAGGGCATATATAGTAGTATTATGACAAACTCAAAACATTTCTTATTTGACACAAATGATTAAATCCTGTTCCAAGTTAGCAGATATTTTATTTCATACTGTACACTTGTTGAACTCCCAAACACATTTGGTTAGGTCATAAATTAAAGAATTAATTACTTTCATTTAACACAATTAACATAGAATTTATAACTTATTTCATTGTTTCTTCTTTTTCTTCTTCATCATTATACTCCTTATCTGCATCAGAGTTTTTCTCAACTGGGAGCACACGTAAAAAAAAAAGGATAACATCCATTGCTTTGTGAAAATTCTAGTGATTTGATTCTATTGATTGATCTCAAAGAAATTCAAGTAATTTTATGAATAGGTAAAACACAAACAGTATGAATAAAAAAAATGTTGACGTAAAAGGTTATATTGTAACAAAGGTTTAAACATGCGTGACATGGTCCACTGCTGTAAATTGATTATTACTTGCTCCGCTCCTTGTGGAGCATAGGGCCTCAACAATTATTTGTCACTTTTCCAGCTGTGCACCCTGCAGTTCCTCAAGAATTTGTCTCCAGGTCTAAATAGGACGTCCCATTTTTCTCAAGGGTTCCACTCAAGTGTTTGTCTAGTGACAATCAACTGTGTCTTCCGTAGTGTATGCCCGACCCACCACCATTTTCTCCTCTTAACCTGGGTCATCATAGTTCCTTGTCCTGTTCTGTGTACATTGATTACATTATTAATTATTTCTACAGAAATCCTGCGGCAAAAACCTGCATTGCTTTGGTTCATTCGAATCCAGCTTTGGCTATCTTATGTTAACACATTGATGATGATGCTCGTCCATCACGGGTGATGATGACCACACAATTTTCATCCAAGGGAATGTAGTTGTGTTATGTTTGTCTGTGTGTGCGTAGATGCACATTTTATGTGTGGTTAACACATTAACCACACATTAAAAACCACAGGCTGTGCTTGTTTGTCCGTGAACTGCAGGCTGTGCTCATTTGTCCATAAACTGCAGGCTATGCTTGTTTGTCCGTGAACTGCAGACTATGCTTGTTTGTCCGTGAACTGCAGACTGTGCTTGTTTGTCCGTGAACTGCAGACTGTGCTTGTTTGTCCGTGAACTGCAGACTATGCTTGTTTGTCCGTGAACTGCAGACTGTGCTTGTTTGTCCGTGAACTGCAGACTGTGCTCATTTGTCCATAAACTGCAGGCTATGCTTGTTTGTCTGTGAACTGCAGGCTATGCTTGTTTGTCTGTGAACTGCAGCTGTGCGTGTTTGTCAGTAAACTACAGGCTATGCTTGTTTGTCCGTGAACTGCAGGCTATGCTTGTTTGTCCGTGAACTGCAGGCTATGCTTGTTTGTCCGTGAACTGCAGGCTATGCTTGTTTGTCCGTGAACTGCAGGCTATGCTTGTTTGTCCGTGAACTGCATGTTGCATCATGAATTGTCAAATTAGTTCAATATTTACTGAACACATTCCGTTCACTATCTTATTTATTTATTTAATTCTTTCATAAATTTAGCATGTGTACTTATCTACATAATTACAAAACTATTTATCAAATTTTGCTTCAAAAATTACAAAACAACTAAATTTGTACATACATCTGCGAGGTGAAAAGTAAACAAAAACCAGAAATTTTTTTTAATGTATTCAGCTCAGACACACCATACGATAGTGTTAATGTGAATAAGAGACAAAAGTAAAAAATGAAAAAATCAGAAGACTAGATGTGAAACCAGTCATGCAATTCATAAAAGAACAACAGATTAAATAGTTTGGACACCTGACCAGAATGCCCTGGTATCACCTACCACAAAGAGTCACACAGAAAAAGTATGAGTACAAAGCAAGAGAAAGACCACGCAAATGATGGAGCGACGGCATCAAAAACAGAATTACAAAAATGAATATCAGCTTACTAAGTGCCTTAAAACAAGCACACACAAGATCACTACGCCCAGGTATCATCTACCACAAAGAGTCACACAGAAAAAGTATAATGAGTACAAAGCAAGAGGAAGACCACGCACATGATGGAGCGACGGCATCAAAAACAGAATTACAAAAATGAATATCAGCTTACAAGGTGCCTTAAAACAAGCACACACAAGATCACTCGCGCCCCCTCCAACACTTCTATAAAGAAGTAAATGGTGGAAGAGAAGAAGTGTTAATTTAAAAAATAAAGACAAGATGGAAGGAACATATAAGAATGATATCCAAGCCACAAATACCAACACAAGACGATTACTATAATATGAGCAGATTGGAACAAGTTGCCATTCTGCGCCTTAGAACAGGAGCGAATTCGACTCCGCAGCCACATGTATACAAAATTCAAGATTGGCAATTCAGCGATGTGTACATGTGGACAGGCACATCAGACTGCAGAGCACATACTTCAAGACTGCCCCGAATATGATACACTGAGGCAAACTCACTGGCCTAACGAAACAACACTCGACAGAAAACTACACTGACCGATTTGTGAGCTACAAAAGACAGCGAAGTTCATACAAGAGACAACATTAAATATATAGACAATATTTCAAGCGACGAAAGGAAGAATGATATCCAAGTATGATCACTATATTTGTTTATACAACTAATATCAATTTAAACTAAATTCTAGTTTGTCTACAGAACGATGTTTGGAAGCTATATCTCATCTCTGTAAAGTTTATTTCTGACTTAAAACAAAAATGGACTAATGGTGGATTGTCTTCATTGCACCAGGTTTCCCCCATATGGGTCAGTTACGTTCCGTTGAAATGATACGGCATTTGCTGAGGTTATTGCACAAAGCATGAACGTTGTCAATAAAATCTTGTCAAATATTTATGTCTCTGATGGAAGAAATAAAACATGAATACATTTTGAAAATTATTAATTGATGTTTGTTTGTTAACAGAACTGACATCACTTGTACTCCCATGAGACTCCAAAGCTCTCTCTTTCTCTCTATGTTGTAAATGGTATGAGTTGTGAAGGCTCCTACACAGATGGGGTGTGTGGGTAGTTGTAGATTACATGCACTAAGACACTCAAGTAGTAGCATATCCCTTGCATAAAAGCCCATCTGAAAAACTCTGTCTCTTGCAAGTTCTCCAGCATCATGTTCAAGGTTATTTTGATGCCACCTTCATCTTGGTCGCCCCATGCTGTATACTCCAGAAACCATGACTTGCAGTACCATTTTTTTCCAAACCACAGTGATCATTAATGTGGCCAAAATATTTCATCTTCCAGAACATTATGTTATTTATGAGCCAATGTTCCTCGAGAAGCAAGTCTTGTAGGATGTCTGTTTCTTCTCTTGAACATGAAGTCCATGAAGTTTTAAAAACTTTTCTGTAACACCTTGTTTTAAAAATTTCAATTTTGTTCTTTAATGTTTGTGTAATGGTCCACGATTCACATCCATATATTGCCACAGGGAATATGCATGTTCTCAGAAGTCTTACTTTATTATCTCTGGGAGTGTGTTCTGGATTTGTGAAAATCTGCCACAGTCAAAGAGAGAACAAACAGTTAGTTTGCATCATTATTCCATTGATTAATTATTATATAATTTAGTGACATGGATGAGGGGGGAACATCCATAGTTTCTCAAACCATCACATAAAATAAATCAGCATATTTGAACAACAGTCAAAGTCACATAAATATATGCATACATGATATCACACAATTTATACTGAATATATTCCCCAAGATGTGCTTCTTCTTCTTCTTCTACTCGTTGGGTGTTTGTTCAATGTCTACACAGTGAGATGGTTTTCTGGTTGTATTTTGTGGTGTTTGTTAGTTCCTCAAGGATTCCAAACAGCTTTGCAATTTTTGTCTCTGGTTGGTCAGTGTTCTTTCCGCAGTTGATTGATCTTGCAGAATGTGTTCGGCTCTCTGTCCACATGCACATGTGGGTGATGGAACCAGTCTTAGTCAAGTCTAGCTGTACTTCTACCAATCAGAATTACAGCTTAGTCATGGTCCTAACTTCCCAGCAACAAGTTGTCCCATTCCTGTACCCTGGAAAAATCATTCAAAATGCTTGTGTGGACTCAAGAAACAAATGTATCAACACAAACAATCAGCTTGCATACCGAAACCACTAGAGTGCTAATACACATCAACCGTCCATACTTGAATTCACTTAGAAGGAAACAGTTGTCAGAACAAAAACCAGCATTCCATACAAGCATTACTGCATATGACAGCCACTAAGATTGTCCATGACTAGCTGTCCTCTATTTTCTTAATGAAACATGTATAACAACAACACAACAATCGTGGACACAAAAAAACAAGCATTCTAAATAAAATTCACAGCTCATGGTGTCGCTAGCACTAAGCACTCAACTCAGTAGCTGAGCAACGAAACTGGATCTAACAGGTTCAAACATGAGGGGAGGAAATGCGCTAGCAACCAACACTCAAAGGTCTTAACGGCTCGTCCAACTTTCCGTCATGTTTGCCAACTAGTCTTCATAGCTACAGCTCCTGTACTATATAATTCATATCACAAAAACTGTAGCTGCTAACTAAAACATATTGAGCCCCACTGTTGAGGGTGAGCTATAACAGAAGTTCAAATACTATTGTTATACATTACCAAATATTAACAGAGAATGTCAATATGGAAATGACCAGAAGTAACTGTAATAGTCAAATGAAAAATATTATAAATTTACAGTAAACTTTTTATTTAATAAATGACTTCACTTATGTATTTCAGCTTAACCCTTAGTGGACCAAGGCAACAGCCATGTTTTTACAAGCCATTTATTTTTAGAATTAAAAAACGCTCTTTAGTGTGGCTCCTGGTAAAAAGGCGACCAACCCAAAGCGTGGCGTTTGGCCCACAAGGAGTTAAACATAAATGTTGTGTGCACATAAAACATGACACAGTTCAAACTTAAACCTAACTTTCTTAAATAAGGCTAACACATGTGTAACTTTGTGTTAAATCTGTCGCATAAATGTTACTTTGTAAATTAAAATAAACTTGATTTCACTGTCTGTAATACCACTATATGGGACGGTGTAGGACAGGGGGGGAGGGACGTGCTTGTGGCCGCATGACTGGCACAGTCGATGTGAAACTGTTCATTTGGGATTTTCTTTCTGCCCCCAACAGAAAAATTCTTGGCCTTACCAAGTGAATTGAACCCGGGTCTCTACATGGGATAATCCATTTGGCCAGTTAATTTTTAAATTAGTCAAACATATAAATGTAACTTTGCTAAATCAGTAAAACACAAAAACGTACCTCTCACAAAAACAGCTCAATTTTAGCATGCCAAGCAGTAGTACAAACATATACAATAAAGATGCAGAAAAAATGTATATGATATGCTCAAGACATTGAACATTCTGTGTTCTCACTAGATTGGGATTTTTGATTCTCTAATAAAGTCATCAGATTGTCAGCCACACAGTTTGTCTTGGACGCTGGTGTAAGTAGGCCACCTCTTTTCTTATCTGGCTGCAGTTCTGTAGGACATGCTCTGTCGTCATACTTGCCCAGCCACAGGTCATTGGTGCCTATCTTGAATGTAGTGTACTGGTGGTGTCTCATTTTGTTGTGATCCATCCGGAGGTGAAGTATGACTGCCTGGTCCCTTCTGGACAGTTGGTGATATCCATCATCCTTGTGTGTTTCAGTGTTCTTTCTCCCACTTTGCTTTAAAAGTGCCCTCGAACATTCACTTGAGAATTGGAATCCATCTTCTTCTTTGCGTTCGTTCTTTACGACCAATTGTAGTCACTCTGTGATATGTTTGATCTTGCCAAGAACGTGTATATGTTGCACATTGGTTTGGTAGGCCCCTAAACACAGACTTCTACGTTTAGGATACATGCATCCGATTTCAGCCAAACGTTCTTACTCGCCTCTTACGACATGGGTGTCAGGTAACAGTGGTTCTATTCTTTACACCCCAAATTTGGTGCCCTGGTAACCACTCGGGTGAGGAATTCATCTAACACTGACTTTTCAACTTTTAAAATATTTCTTCTGAGATCATCATTCATTTTAGAATAAGATCCTACATTCTCTGTCTGCATCTGTTTCAGGATTTCAGTTCCAGAGCTACTCTTTGAAGAGGGTGGGTGAGGGCTACATTCTTTTTTTATAAGGTCTGTCTACAGAAGACAGTGTTGAAAGAAATATTTTGTTGTCGTATGTTTGTGGTTCTATTGATCATTTGCGTAGTTCATGGTCTTTCACAACTTAGTGTAGCAGAAGAGTTGTTAGGGAAGGAAGCTGTGCTTCTGATGTAACTACAAGCAGCATGACTAAGGAAGTTATTGTCGTGACTAAGACAATAATTGGCTGAAGATGCAGAGCACCCATGTCTGAATTCTCAGTGACTCGATGAGCATGTTCTGGAAGGCCCAAGCCAGTTGTGTGAGTAGACAGTGGTTTGGGTTGAGTTTGGGATTGAAGAATCCAACAGACAGATTTGCAGGGCACAGTTACAGTGGCAAGCATTAGAACAATAGACAGGGCTGATATCCTGAATGCTATTAGAGAGATGGATCAGACTGTGGATTCAGGAAGTTATTACGCCCTTTTGGTGCCAGGGCACACAAGGAAAGCAAAGAATAGTACCACTGCAACCTACAAGGCATGTCGTAAGATGCGACTGATGTAGGACTTAGGTATGCGCATAACTGGCACAACATACAATCACCCTTATGCTCAGATCACACACAAATCACACAGAGTGGTTAACAAGTGGTCAATATGGAGCGTTCAAAGCAGGCGAAGGGAGTAATTAGGATTTTACGTCCATGTCCCGACTGCAGGATCTTGGAGTCAAACATGATATTGCTAGACTAGTACAATATGGAGAGATGATGATGTTTCATTAACAAACACAAGACTAGAACTGTCATTAGCAGCATGCTACAGGATATACTGAAGATGAAATCACAGCACTGATGGATTTGCTCTTTGCAATGAGGATGATCTAATCCTTGCTAGCTATGTTATTGTTTGCAAGAATGGACTTTAGGGTAGACCCATAATGTGTTCAGCAGCTTTCAGTATATGCTACTCTGGAGATGCTTCATAATCTGTTGCCTTAGATGCTACCTACCTACCTACCTCTTGTCACATTTCACTACAAACTCTTGCAGTCTCTGGGAGAGCAGTTGCTTCTTCAATTGCCATATCATGATCCAACAATTGAGTGACTTCACAAAATTCCGCACAGATTTGCGGGCACGGTTACAATGGCAAACGGTACAACAACATGCATGGCTGATATCCTGAATGCTATTAGAGTATTCAATTGCTATATTCAACTGGTGTTCATTCAGTGACTTCAGAATTTCACGCCGCAGCGACTCTCAGGTCGACCCAGCCTCAATTGGGGTACCGTACTGGGAAGTAAAGGTGGCCGGCATGATGTTGACCAGATCGCCCATCATGAGCTGTTTGTTGTCAAATAAAATTTGGTCTAACAATGCATTCCCTACAATATCATTTGATATGTTCCTAGAATTAAAAAAAGTTGGGGAGGAGGTATTCAACTTACAACTGAGTGGTCACTTGGGGAGGGGTAGTTCAACACACATTTATCTGGGTGATCAGTTCACAAAGCTACTTCTTTTCTTGTGTTGCCTGCTATGAATTCAGTATTAGTCAGTATTAGCCTGGTATGTCACTTCTGACCAATTTTTGAGTGATTGCCTGCTTTCCTTTTTGTGTCCCCACAATACAGACATACGATCTCTTGACTACAGAATTTAAAGGGTTCATAAACATGATTACATTATGATAATAACATTATTTCAGTGCAGTTTTGTTTTGTATCCATAAAGATGGTCGCAAGTTCAACAGAATGTGCAAGATTTCTGAAGTAGCTTTTATTTTTAAATATTCTTATTGTGCATCTATCTATTATCTATCCCTGTTTTGCCTTTCATCGTCATGTCGAAAAAAAGAGGCACCTGGAGTGAGTCTCCCTATGTGCTTTGTGCAAAGTGGAATTTATTGCCTTGGAATATTTCGTGGAAAATATTGAATGCAATTCATTATTATCTATCATGACATGGCCATTGAAGAAGCAACTGCAAGAGTTTGAAGCTCAGATATTGAGTGGAATTTATTGTGCATACAGTCATAAATTATATAAAGAACATCGTTATCAAATGCAACCAGTTATTACAGTGTTATCATATTGATTCAGCCAGACTTACACACACACACATACACTTTGTATACAGGAAACAATTTGTAGTGGTTTTTTTCAAGCTCTATCATCTGTCATCTCCAAGAACTGGGCATACACATCACGAGAGCATTCTCCCTTTGCATTGAATACAAATTTGTAGTAACTCCCATCTGCACAAATGACTGAAAATAAAGATTTAAAAAAAACACTGCTGTTTAGCATGATCTGTTATAAATTTGAACATTTTCAAGGTGATACTAGTAACTTTACAGAGAAACTTAACTCATTAAAATATGAAATTTCAAAACAAATTTCGACAGGAAATAAGACACACTTGAAATGTATAGATTTGTATATGGTCAGGTTCATACAATTTTATTTCTGCAACATATTTAAATATACCACTGCATACAGTCATCCTGCTGCATAGTCTTCTTCTTGCTCCAACATTTTCAGACATCAACTTGTATACTTCTAAAGTAGTTAGTGGTCAAGTGTGGAGTCTTTGTACATCTCCATATAGCTAGTCTTGTCTTGGACTGGTTATTGATTACTGAACTCTCTCTTTCTCTCCCTGCGATCGTTCTTTTTGGCCATTTTGATCATTCTTATTGTGATATATAAACAACCTTTGCCAAGAATGTTTGTTTTACGTTACAATCTTCAGTACCATTTGGAGCTCTGGTGCTTGTCCTTCAGTGATGTGTCCGATTTCAACCAGCGTTTACTGGGTTTACTCTCCATCAGTCTTTGGCTGTCCCCAGCCAATCTGCAAGGCAGTAGGTTGATTACTAAACTGATGTCACAGCACTCCGTAAATAATCATTTAAAAAATCATAATTCATCGTAACTACTAGTTATGTAAGTACTATCAACCTCTGAAATCGGCAAAGCCTCGCCTGCATGGCGAGGGACACCAGTCAAATGGTAAAGCAGGCTTTCACGTAAAAATGAGTCAGAAGTGCTGTACCAGGCATCATGTTTAGCGCCTGAATTCACAGAGGGCGAACACAGAAGAAGTAAGTACTATAAATAGTTTTGCATATCTCCTCATGCAAATCTTGAATTTATTATTTATCATTACCTGATTCCTCCTCGATCTATGCAAAAAATTAATTAGCTTCATGTCACAACAATTTTTGCAGGAAATTGAAGGCCTTAGTAAAAATTTGTAGCAACTAAATTTACTACACACGATGGGAACTCCCGGCAAACAACATAGCAGAAATCTGTTACCGATAGTGACATATGGGCTAAATTTATTCTATCTATTCAGAAGGAAAGGTACAGAAAAATTCATTATAAAAGGTATACCGTGCTGGCCGTCAAAGGATTAAATCGGTAGCAGGTGTTTTCAGCCAGGATTTAAAGGGTTACGGAAAGCTAGCCTGTCATAGCGGGCGAACAAGAAAATGAGCAACATTGAAGACTTCAAGACATTACATACTCTGGGATCACCTTTCAGCTTATCTGTAAGGGTTGTCTTTGCCTAATTTTTAATGTTCCCAACTTACCTATGACGGTATTCGGTTCGGATCCAAAGGCACAGATGCAGTGAGCTCCCCCCGGAACCTGAAACTTTGAGAAACTCCACTTTGAACTGAAGTATTTGGGCAAAAAACTGGCAGATGCAAGACTGTTGAGAAAAAATAACACAATGTTAAACATAGTAAGTAAAAAAGTAAAGGAACCCTTTCATACCTCGTGGTACATAGGGCAATACAGTGTTAGGCCTGTATTTTTCATTGACCGTCGGCACACGATGGGTGATGTGGTCAGCATCACGCCGGCCACCTTACCTCCCAGAGCATGTCTGGTACCCAGTTGAGGCTGGGTCGACCTGAGAGCCGTCGGTCGGGAAAAATTCCACGCGTACTGCGGAGTTGAACCCAGACCACCAGCCTTGAGAAGCGAGTTCACTAACAACTACGCTACCACGGCTCTCAATGTTAAACATGCATGGATATATATATATATATATGTTTATGACTAATGCAAACAAAAGTATATCACCAACAGACAGTGAAGATGTCTCAAACAGACGCCCCAAAGAGCAATATTACTCTGATAAAATGGATACACAAAAGGCTGGCAACACACAAGAGGTGGCCCTCAGAGATAACAGAGACGAAGAAAGACACTGTTTATGACGCACACACAAAATCTTTTCTTATCCTGGAGCTGTGAGGCAAAACAGGATTGGAGAAAAGAAATAAGAAAAGGTGGACCGTACAAATAACAGACTGAAAAACATCAGGTAAGAAGCACACACGCAAGAGCTTACTCTAGAAATCTCTTCTTATCCTGAAGTTGTGAGGCAAAATAGGATTAGAGGGGTTCGAACACTCCACATCGACCATTTGTTAAGCACTCTTAGTGATTTGTATATGATCCGAGGCTAAGAGCGATTGTACGTTGTGCCAGTTATACTCCTACAAGTAGGCCAGCACATTCGATTTCTGCGATGCTTTTATTTACTACGGTAGCATCCCTAGGCCACTATCTGTCGCCTCTTACGACATGTCTTGCAGGTCAGTGTTATTATTCTTTGCTTCCCTTGCAAGCCTGACAACATGGAATGACGTATGTGATTAGCAAAGACCAATCTGCACTGAGAAAAGTTCATAATTATTGCATGGAATTATAGTGACATTGTTGCCACCTGGTGTATCTCTTCAGGGATTCAGCTCTTCTCTGCACATAGACTTCTCACGTCTCAGATTTCTCAAGTCTCTTAACTACTTGTGGACCAAATGCCACACTCAAGAAATTTTTTACTCTAAAAATAAATGGCTTATAAAAACATGGCTTTTGCCTGGTCCACTAGGGGGTTAATTCAACTCTTAATTCTCTCTCCACCCTCCATGCAATGTAATCCATATTTTCTTGCTTTCATTAGTTGTTTTTTTATTACAAGTGCTCGGCGCCACAAACATCATAACCATTCGGTTCAGTGCCACGAACACCGTAAAGCTGGCGAACCTGTAGTTTATTTCTGCCAGCCCGCGGAATTGAGTCGCACTCACAGAGGGCTTGTCACACCGTCGTCCACACGCTGGGCAGGCGGGCTGCTTCCATGAATAAACATCCAACACCTGTATCATGCATACAAGTTATAAACTGTCATTGATAATTACCTTGACTGTTTGTTTTTCTTCTCATCTTCTGTAGAAAATATGTGCACTGTCCCATGATCACTAGATACACACAGCATTGTTGAATCAGAATTAAAACTGATACTGAAAGTAAAGTTACACATGTGTTGACATCAACAGAAAAACAAGCTATATATATATATATATATATATATATATATATATATATATATATTATATATATATATATATATATATATATATATATAATATATATATATCTGTATAATATCTGTATAATATAATATATATATTATATCTCTGTATATATATATATATATATATATATATATATATATATATATATATATATATATATATATATATTTTCCGATCCAGAAGAACTTAAGCTGAAAGCTCTTCGCCGTGTCATGGACATCGTAACCCTTTGGTTCGGTGCCACGAACACCGTAAATCTGGGAAACCTGTAGCTTCTCTGCCAGTCCGGAGTTGAACCTGCACTTACAGAGGACTTGTCACCCGTAGTCCAACGCGCTACGAACACGCTGGGCACGCGGCATCTCTATATATAAAGAGATTGATTAATCAACATCGAACTGGCATGTTAGGCTGCTGGATTTGTTGAGGCGGAGATCGAAACAACAATGGACATGTCCAGCGTGCTATGATGATAGTCCTCATTTATAGTAGGCACTATCATTTGTAGATAGATAGTTAGGCACTATCTATACTTTGTAGATAGATAAGTGTCTAGGCACTATCTATACTTTGTAGATAGATAAGTGTCTAGGCACTATCTATACTTTGTAGATAGATAAGTGTCTAGGCACTATCTATACTTTGTAGATAGATAAGTGTCTAGGCACTATACTTTGTAGATAGATAAGTGTCTAGGCACTATACTTTGTAGATAGATTAGTGTCTAGGCACTATACTTTGTAGATAGATAAGTGTCTAGGCAATATGTACATTATGTAGATAGATAAGTGTCTAGGCACGAAGGGTTTTCCAGTTCCGGTTTCAAGATTGAAGGTGTTTTCTTCGTACTTGCTATGGTCGGTTGATCTGAGGCCTAATAATCCTCAATCATGAAAACCCCAGTATTTCTGAAACAGAGGATTTATCTAAATGTGTAATGTTCTATTAATGTTAAATATCTAATGTGAAATGGCTACCCGTTCTAGTTTAATAAATAGTAAACAGTGTTCGTTTAAGTCCTTATGTGGTCACCAGTTGGGAAAAGAAAACGTGGAAGACCTAAGACCACTCTTCAAAGAACAATCCAACAAGAAAGTAAACTATTGGGATGTAATACCATACAAGATCTCCAACTGCTAGCAAAGAACCGCATCACATGGAGATCTAAAACCTCTGCCCTATGTGCCGCCTTTGGCACGGAAGGAACAAACTAATTAACTATGTACATTATGTAGATAGATAAGTGTCAAGGCACTATGTATATAAGTAGATAGATAAGTGGCAAAACAAGACTACACAGTCTACATATATAGTTACCAATAAATATGAGCACTGTTTGCACCACGACGCAGTTCATGTGTTTGAGTCCCTGTTGCAGTGTCAAACACACGGATCAATGTGCCCTGTAATAACAATTTTAAATGGGCATTAGTAACTGACTGTAAGAATTATACAGCCTAGTATCTTACATAGTCTTTGACAAAGTTAAAACTCCTAGTAAAACCATTTAAACTAACAGAAAGGGTGAGAGTTGAACTAACAAAAAATGAGAGAGGGTTGCTTCAAGATGCTTTGAGTTGAACATTTGGTGAGTTAAACACAACATGTAGCTCATATCATCATCATCAAATAGCTTGTCCTGAGCAGAACTTTGCCACCCCAACAGTCCTCCGGAATTTCTCTCTCTCATAGGCCAGATGTCCTGCCTCTACAGCCATCATGTTCAAACCAGCAGTTACTTCCTGAATCCATCTTCTCCTAGGTCTTTTCTTCTTTGCCGGTATGCCTCCTTCCATGATGGTCTTCTCCACCCTTCATGTCGTTTTAAATGTCCAAAATATCTCAATTTTCTCTTTCTTATTTGTAGCATGGGTCAGTTTTCTTTGATTTGAATTCTTTCTGGATAGATCTATTTGTTCTCTTCTCTGTCCATGATATACGGAGGACTCTTCTGTAACACTTATATTCAAAGTAGCTCATGTAGGAGAATAATACTCCAAATTGAAACTTTTACCATTTTGTGGTCAAGGACATCAAAGGGAAGGTTTAGGAAGTAAATCCTCAGATGAACTCCAAAACTTCTAAGACGGTCTGTCATTGTATTTAATGTCACTCTAGCAACTGTTGTGTTGACGTCGCTGCAAAGCTGTATCAACCTTGCCGTTTGATTGGGTTGATCTGCTATGTTGAGAGGGAGAACTACTGAATAGGCAACAGTAATCCTCCATATCAACATGTTTTAAAAAGCAGCCTGGATTGGACACTCAAGCTCAGCCTTACATTGTCAACACAACATAACGGCACGCTACAAGTGGACACTCAAGCTCAGCCTTACATTGTCAACACAACATAATGGCACGCTCAAGTGGACACTCAAGCTAGCTTACATTGTCAACACAACATAATGGCAGCTACAAGTGGACACTCAAGCTTAGCTTTACATTGTCAACACAACATAACGACATGCTACAAGTGGACACTCAAGCTTAGCCTTACATTGTCAACACAACATAATGGCACGCTACAAGTGGACACTCAAGCTTAGCTTTACATTGTCAACACAACATAATGACATGCTACAAGTGGACACTCAAGCTTAGCCTTACATTGTCAACACAACATAATGGCATGCTACAAGTGGACACTCAAGCTTAGCCTTACATTGTCAACACAACATAATGGCACGCTACAAGTGGACACTCAAGCTTAGCCTTACATTGTCAGCAGAACACGACAGCACGCTACGAGAAAGCAACAACATGGATTGGGCACTCAAGCATCGCCTTACAATGTCCAAATAATACGACAGCACGCTATAAGAAAGCAGCAACACGGATTGGCCACTCAAGCATTGCCTTACAATGTCCAAATAATACGACAGCATGCTAATAGAAAACAACAACTCTATTAATCTTCCCATGGATGTCGCATCCATTGGCTCAATACTAACAAGAAGCAAAAAATTGTTCATTCTCTGGGGAGGCTCTGTGGCATAGAGCTAAAATGCTCATCTTTCTTTCCAATGGTACTCAGTTCATTCCCTACATGGAGCAATGGGAATATTTTACCAGAGATAACTGATGTCAATGTAGGTGAGATCGGGTTCCTAGTCCTATCGGAGATGAATGAAAAAATGGAAGCCCTGTGTTCCAAGTTGAGCATGTAAAAGAACTCTTGGCAGTTGAAAATCAATAAGAGTAGACCACAATGACGTTTACCGTGACAAATTTCATTAAAGAAAAAATAAAATTCCCTAAAAATGTTGACTACCTTCAAAATTACACTGGACCCTCGTTGGTGCTACTGAGATCATGCAATGCCACTGAGAAATTCCTATGTAAGAAAGAGACAACTTTGAGCATGACCATTGCAAAGGTGAGACATCTGGCCTATGAGAGAACAAATCCTGAAGGACTGTTAGGGTGGCAAAGTTCTGCTCAGGACAAGCTATTTGATGATGATGATGTTCTTAAACTTTTTTTTACAAGCAATTTGTGTTCTAGAAAATAACCACAGTAAAATAACGGTGGAAAGTATGAAATATAAACAGAAAATAGGATTTGCTTGAAATTAGAAAATGTTCGGTTATTGGTTCTAAACTGACGTCATTGCACTCGGGCAGACCCATAGGTGCTCAGTCTCCCCAACAGATACCGAAGAGTATGCATACTGATGGTTCCAGTGGCTAGCTGATTAAACACCTCTCACTCTGCCTTTCAGGCATCCAGTTCGACCTGCATAACGGGTAACTCCAAACTGCCTAAATCGCTTGATCGATTCAACATATTTAGTGTCTCATCCAACAGACAGTCACGAAGAGACCGAAGAACATTCCCCTTATCCATCTCCAACTCCCCAATAATCGATGCTGTTGATGCAAGCCTGTCCGATCTCTCATTACCGTAAACACCGATGCCCAGGGCAGTATATCCACGTAAGTCTCTGGAGGTTAGAAACTTCTATAGACTACATCCACTCATACCAAAATCTGCCCTTCTGGATCTTGTGAAGCATCGACTGAGAGTCAGATACAACAATGGTCCCAGTAAATGAAGACCCAGAATGTTGCGGAAATTCCAGCAAGCGGAAACCTCAGACTTATACTCAACAGTCTACGCTAAAGAAAAAATCCACATGCCTTGTCTGATGCTGTTGCAAGTTTTGTTCCCTGCAGATTCATGGCCATACAACTGAGGTTGGCCTCATGAGCTGGAATATCCAATGGGGATTTTTCTGTATCAGCGAGGTCAATAATCTGAACATGACCAATTTTTCGTGCAGGGAAAGACAAAAGTGAGTTATTGCTGTTGGGACACATCACACACAGACCTGAAATAAAGAAGAAGATAAAATAACTGGAAATCAACTTTTTACAAATAAGAAAATCAATCATTTTTATGCTAATGTAAAAAATAGAAAATTCAAAATTACATTATAATTGTGATAACACGGAAAAAGAGCAAACTGAAGCTTTTGATACAAGGAGTTATAGAAAAGTTCTTAGAACATCTTGGACAGAGAAGAAACAGACATCCTACAAGACCTGCATATCGAGGCGCATTTGCTCATAAATAATATCATGTCTCGGAAGATGAAATATTTTAGCAGTGGTTTGAAGAGAACGGTAATGGAAGGCTTGGTTCCTTGAGCATAAGACAGGGTACAACCAATTCGAAGATGGCAGCAGAACATCATAGAAACCTTGAACATGACGCAGGAGAACTTGCTAGAGACAAAGTTTTTCAGATGTGCTGTGATAAAAGCGATGTTTCTCAAGGGACACACTACTGCTTGATATAAATAACATACAGAAAGGATATCAAGACTAAACATCAATGAAAGAATAGATATGTACATCTATATCATCTATGTGTTCAATTTGACACATACTGCTTCCACAAAAGATTATCACTGTCGTCAGTTTGCCCATATTGTAACAATTGTTTCCCACGTCATTCCACAATTCGTCAATTCACTTTCCCCAGTTCTTATCCATCTTTTTTCAACCCACAACCCTCTCAAGTCCGAGTCGATAAGGTGAATGCTTATGCATTACGCTAATCCGACCCACAATAACCCTATTACTACAACTAAATACAGCTGATGCTATTACTACAACTAAATGTTGCTATTACTACAACTAAATACTGTTGCTATTACTACAACTAATACTGATATTACTACAACTAAATACTATTGCTACTACTGCACTAATACTGTTGTTTAACTAATCTGCTACTACTACAACTAAATACTGTTGCTACTACTACAACTAATATTACTGTTGTTATTACTACAACTAAATACTGTTGCTACTACTACAACTAATATTCTTGGTATACTACAACTAAATACGGGTTACTCAACTAATATTGTTTTATTACTAAAACTAATAATCATCTTGCTAATATTATTCTGAAAATTACATCCTTTTCTGTAGGACAAAGAAAGTAAAAAAATGTACCTTTAGGATTAAAACCAGTTTCAAAAACATGGAGTTGCTGTGGGTTTTGTGTGAATGTGTATACTTTGATCATGGTATCCAGTGCTACAACAATTCTGAAAATGTAGAAAAAAATAATTCTGATATGATGACAACTTGTTGATCCGTACACCTCCTTCAAACATCATAATAATAATTTATCTCATACTGTTATACGTTACATAGGGCCTGCAAGCTATTTCTCCATATCGCTCCATCCAGGGCGACTCGTTCAATCCCCTCCATGAACTGAGCTTATATTTCTTGTCTCTCTCTCTGCAAAGTTTGTTTCAGGGTCTCCTTAGGTCCTCCTCTCTTTCTTGAACCCTTTGCATCCCACTTCAATGTCTGCTTTGATATTCTTTTGATCATTTCTTGTCAAGGTGTGTCTGACATTCTTTCTTATAACAGTTGTCACTAGTAGTTGACCAGACCTTCAAACATTGATCAATTCAATACTTGTTTTCTTGCTCACATACTATTGCTCATAACTTCCAAACTTTTCAATCATATACACTTTTAAAGGGCATCTCTATGGCAAAGTGGTTACAGCGTTTGTCTGGTGTTCTGAAGGTTGTAGGTTCAAATCCGGACCGAGTCACGTGTGCAATTTTTTTGAAATCCTAGGATTGTTGCTGATGCTACAGAGTTTGAGCTTTGTGCAACACTCACGGCAGGTGGCGTGTAATTTCTGCAGAGAGTAACAAAGCAGTACAAGGAGACCCTTGGTAATGAAGTCAATCCTTCGTCTTAAGACCCTTTAGACATTTTTACAAATTATTATTTTTTTCTTTTGGGAGTAACAAGAAGAGACCGGTTTAGAAATGAAGACATCAGGAAAATAGTGGGTACAAAATCAGTATTGAACATCACCTCTGAAGTCAGCAAAAACCTGCCTGCATGGTGAGCGACACCAGTCAAATAGTAAAGCAGGCTTTCCCGCAAAAATCAGTCAGAAGCGCCTGGCTAACGCCAAATTCACAGCAGGCGAACCAGAAGTATTGAACATCAAGAAACAACAAATTAAATGATTCGACCACATAAACAGATTACCAACAGACAGTGCACCACAAAGAGCAATGTTACTACCATACAGTGGATACAAAGCAAAAGGTTGACCATGCAAAAGGTGGACCTCAAAGATAACAGAGGCAACGAAAGACACTGTTTATGAAATCTCTTAACCTGAAACTGCGAGACAAATCAGGACCGGAGAAAAGAAAGAAAGACAAGGCTCCAGGTGTCTCCTTTTTCAACCTGGCGCTGAAAGACAAAACATGATTCGAGAATAGATAGATATTAAATTTTTTCATCTCATAACAGTTCTTGTGTTTAGGTTTTACTTAGTTAAAAGTAGACATAGAATGTGTATTTTTAACCTGATAACAGCCTTTTGATTGACACTTTTTATTTTTTAGGAACCCTTTCACACCTCGTGGTATATAGGGCAATAAGTGTTAGGCCTGTATTTTCATTGACCGTCGGCACACGATGGGTGATGTGGTCAGCATCACGCCGCCGCCTTTACTTTCCCAGAGCATGTCTGGTACCCAGTTGAGGCTGGGTCGACCTGGAAGCCGCTGCGGTTGGGAAAAATTCCAGCGATTGATACATTAGTTCTGTTAATTTTCTAATACAATTGTCTCAGAAGAACTTTCTGCTACATTTGTTTCTGTATTTGCATTATAATTGTATTTCTGTAGTTCAACATTGTAAGTGTCTGTTGCTTAGCGATAGTGAGCTTGATCACAACACAAGAGTACCTGGCTGTCAGGGTCAAATTATTAATTTGGGGGGTCTCTGTGGCTAAGCCCTTTGCCTTGTGAGTCGAAGGTCGTAGGTTCGAGTCCGGATCGCGCCATTCTGTTCACGAGTGCAGATTTTTCGAGAGACCCCTAGGATTGTTGCTGGAGCTACGGAGTTCGTGCTTGTGCAATACTCTCCGCAGGCGGCGTGCCATTTCTGCAGAGAGGGACCAGGCCGTACGGGGTAAAACCTACTGCAATGAAGTCAATCCTTCGGCTTTTAAACCTTTTTTTTTAAACCTGGTTCAAACTCCGCCAAGATCTTGCGTGATTCCCAGCATGTGGTGTCTATATCAAAGCATTTTAGAGATACTTTAAAGTGTCTTCTTAAAAGCATTTTTTATGTCCACCAGCTGATCGTCTGCCTCCTTCAAGCTCGCCATACATCAACTGTTTTGGGATTCGTTTATCAGGCATCCGAACACCGTCACATCTCGATTGAGCCTTTTGCAACAGGGTATTGACGCTTGGGATAAACAATATTAAAAGAAGAAACACAAAATTACTTCTTTGAACGACCACTCTTTGTGATTTATATGTGATCTGAGCCTAAGAGCGATTGTGCGTTGTGTCAGTTATGTGCCTACAAGTAGGCCAGCATATCCGATTTCTGTGACTTTTTATTTACTAGGTAGCTTCCTAGGCCCTACATCAGTCGCTCTTACGACATGCCTTGTAGGTCGCAGTGGTACTATTCTTTGCTTCCTTGCGTGCCCGACACCATACATGCGAAGACACCAAATTTGAGATAATTCATACCTGTCTCGTCTCAGACGAACACTTCTGACATCCGAGGAGAACTCCAGCTCTATCACATGCTTCTTCTTCAGGTCATCCCAAACCATTACTAAGAGACATCATGACAAAAACACATTACACACATGTATGATACACACAACACACATGTATGATAACATTAACACATGTATGATACACATTACACACATGTAAGAGAAATCCTCAATTGATTGAGCATTCAAGATGGATAAGGGGGATGTTCTTCTGTCTCTTCGCGACCGCCTGTTGGATGAAGACACTAAAATAGATGTTGAATCGATCCAGCAGTTTGGAGTTACAAGTAGAACTGGATGCCCGAGGGGCAGAGTGAGGAGTGTGTTTAATCAGCAAGCCACGGAAACCATCAGTATGCATATTCTTCGATATCTGTTGGGGGAGGCTGAGCATCTATGGATCTGCCAGGAGTGCAATTATGTCAGTTTAGTAACCAATTTTTCTTCTTCTCTTCCACCATTTACTATTCTCTTTTTTTTGGAGAGGGGGGTGATCTTGTGTGTTTGTTTTAAGGCACTTTGTAAGCTGATATTCATTTTTGTAAGGCTGTTCTTGATGCCGTCGCTCCATCTTTTGCGTGGTCTTCCTCTTGCTTTGTACTCATTATACTTTTCCCCGTCTGGCTCTCTGTAGTAGGCGATACCAGGGCATTCTTGTCAGGTGTCCAAACCATTTAATCTGTTGTTCTTTTATGAATTGCATGAATGGTTTGACATCCAGTCTTCATTTAGTAACTAATAACCTATGATAAAACCATAAGTACAAAAAACAAAACAATAAACATACCATCATTCTCTCTCTCTGCCATGCTTTCTGTCAGAGGCAATCTTAGATCACACACAACTTTACATCAAACAATGGTAACCAGAGCCAGTCACAGTAGAGCAATTGTTAGTGTAATTGCTTCGTGGTCTAGTGGTCTGGGTTTAATTCCACAGTGGTGTGAAATTTTTCTGCTTGTAGCGGCTCACAAGACGGTCCAGCCTCAATTTGGTACCAGGAAAAGTACTGAGAAGTAAAGCCGGCAGGCGTGATGTTGACCGCATCATCTACCGTGTGCAGGCGATCAATGAAAAATACAAGCCTAGCACAATGTATTACCCCATTTCATCATCATCATGTGCAGTGCTGGCTGGCTTATGCGATCATGGTTCTTCACAAATCTCTGACTCGTGTTAGCTATCATCTCAGATGTTGACGCTCTTCCGTGCCATGAAGTCAGGCTATGCAAAATTTTCTCTCTGTCTTCCTCTGTCTCATCTCCCATCAATTTTACCAGTTGTCACAATGTGTTCTAAATCTCCCCTTCTCATCACATGCCCGAAATATACCATGTGGTATGAAAAGAGTTACTAAAAAAAAAAGTAACGAGTGCTGTTGTCAATATTAGTATATTAAACAAATGTAAAGAAGAAAACCTGTATGCATACCATTAGGTTCTAAAGATATTTTTATTGTTACAGAATAAAGACTATGTTTCTCTAGCTATAAAATAAAACTGTGGGACACATTATCGTAATGCATAAGCGTCCGCTTAACGACTCTGACACAAGAAGGTTGAGGGATCAATCCCACATTTAACGTTTCCCCATGTGAGGAATGAAATTAGCTTCCCACTTCCTGCATACTAGGACCTAGAAATGACAGGCACTTCATCCTCTAAGGTCAGAAATGTTATTTATTTTTATGTCAATTAAAATTACGTCAAACAATTTTTACAGCTCAGAATCGCAGTGTGGTGCCAGGGTCCACAAGGGAAGCAAAGAATAGTACCACTGCAACCTACAAGGCATGTTGTAAGAAGTGGCTTATGTAGGTCCTAGGGAAGATAGCTTAGTAATTAAAAAGTATCGCAGAAATCGGATGTGCTGGACTACTTGTAAGCGCATAACTGGCACAACGTACAATAGCTCTTAGGCTCAGATCACATACAAATCACAGAGTGGTTAAAAGTGGTCAATATGGAGCAATCGAAGAAGAAAGCTCCGAATACTTAAAATACCACATACAGACAAACCTTACATACACCTTTATTAGATGGATTCACATACAAACAAACCTTACATACATTTACCTTTATTAGATGGATTCACATACAGACAAACCTTACATACATTTACCTTTATTAGATGGATTCACATACAAACAAACCTTACATACATTTACCTTTATTAGATGGATTCACATACAGACAAACCTTACATACATTTACCTTTATTAGATGGATTCACATACAGACAAACCTTACATACATTTACCTTTATTAGATGGATTCACATACAGACAAACCTTACATACATTTACCTTTATTAGCTGGATCTACATACAGGCAAACCTTACATACATTTACCTTTATTAGATGTTTCTACTACAGACAAACCTTACATACATTTACCTTTATTAGATGGATTCACATACAGACAAACCTTACATACATTTACCTTTATTAGCTGGATCTACATACAGGCAAACCTTACATACATTTACCTTTATTAGATGGATTCACATACAACAAACTTACATACATTTACCTTTATTAGATGAGATCAATACAACAAACCATTAAAACATTTACTTTAATGAGATGAGACACTGCTGCTACATACAGAGCAAGCAACCTTACATATTTACCTTTAATAGATGGATTCACATACAGACAAACCTTACATACATTTACCTTTATTAGATGGATTCACATACAGACAAACCTTACATACATTTACCTTTATTAGCTGGATCTACATACAGGCAAACCTTACATACATTTACCTTTATTAGATGGATTCACATACAGGCAAACCTTACATACATTTACCTTTATTAGATGGATTCACATACAGGCAAACCTTACATACATTTACCTTTATTAGCTGGATCTACATACAGGCAAACCTTACATACATTTACCTTTATTTGATGGATTCACATACAAGCAAACTTTACATACATTTACCTTTATTAGTACAAACTTCAATGTTAAAACAGGGTGTCGTTGGCAATGAGATAGCAGACAGGCTGGCTGGCTCTGCTATCATACCAGGGGGCAAGCAACATGTGGCCACACCCAGTTGACCTGAAAACCAAGCTATAGGGAAACCTGACAGACCTGAAGCTGACGGCCCAGTTTGTGGTCCACAGTAAATTAAGCGCATGACCAGAGATTGCTGAAGAAGAAGATACCAGGTAGCCAGATAATGGATAGAGCTGACATTCTGAACGTTCTAAATAGAGTGTGGTCGCAAAGAGAATTTTCATTGAAACCAATCCAAAACTGTTAGATTGCAAGAGCTGGGACTGAATAGGCTAGAAAAGAACAGAACAGGTATATGAGTAGGCTCATCAATCAAAATCGAACTGGAACAGTCAGTCGCTGGACGCTGTTGGAGATATTGCGAAGGAGATCAGAGCACCTATAGACATGTCCTGCAGGCAATGAAGATATTCCAAACTGAAACAGGCAAACCTTACATATATTTACCTTTATTAGGTGGATATTTGGGGTTTTTCCCACCTCCGACTAATGCCAAATAATTACAGCGAAACAGCATCTCTACATGTCCGATACCTCCATCAGAGAAGTCTGAAAAAATATAGAAGTATAAGTTACTAGATTTTAGACCGATTTCTTATATAAATCTCAGTGAAACATGTTAAAAACTAAGAGATATAGTTTTACAAAGCACAAAAACAAAATACATCTACGTTTCTTCGAAAAGGTCGTTATCAAGTAAATGATACATAAGATGCGAAGAAATTCAGACTTTCTATATGGCACCATTATTCACCTAATAAAGGTAAATATATGTAAGGTTTGCCTGTTTCAGTTTGGAATATCTTCATTGCCTGCCGGACATGTCTAGAGGGATGTAAAACCATACGAGATCTCCAACTGTTAGCAAAGAACCGCATCATATGGAGATCTAAAGCCTCTGCCCTATGTGCCGCCTTTGGCATGAAAGGAATAAACTAACTATATGGCAGACATAACATATAGTCAGACAATAAATTCCTAACTGCTATAAAATGAAAATATGTGACTAAAAACTTTTAATGAAATAAATGTGAAAAACTATAAATGGAAAAAATAAGATAAAACAACAATAATCAAAAATATACATAGCATACATACATTTAACATATACACATATATTATGGAGCATAAGAAGAGACAGTATTAAGAAACATAGGATTGTAGTGTGCATGTATGTAGATCTAAAATTAAAAACACATTAAACAAGTGAGATGAAAATTATGGAAAAATACACACACAAATAACGGTGGATACAAAGCAAAAGGCTGTCCATGTAAATGGTGGACTTCATAAATAACAGAGGCAGTGAAAAACACTAATTATGAAATGCCCACAAAAGCTTGTTCTATAAATCTCTTCTTATCCTAACACTTTGAGGCAAAACAGGATTAGAGAAAAGAAAATGACTTAATCAAATCACTAACCTTGTCTTTCTTTCTCCTTCAATGGGTCAGCATTGTAAACACGAAATCCACTTTCCATTCCACAAGAAAAACATCCTGAAATAAAATGTGAACACTTTATATCTGGCAAAACATTTGTTGCCCTGGGAGATAAATGACAACCCACATACCACAACCTGTCAACTTAGACATTCTGAAGCATCGATAGAGAGTCAGTCACAACAATGATCCCAGTAAGAGTCTTCAAGAAACAATGATCCCAGTAAACTGAGTCTCCAAGAGTCACTAGAGAGCAGAAGTGAAGTCAGTGAAGTTTACGCAAGAGACAATGTTGAATATATCTACAATATTTCAAGTGAACAAAAGGATGAGGCAGATTTTTAAATAAAGCAAAAGTGCCAAGCGTGAGAAAGAAAGATTAACAATAGACACATACTATCCATGTTGATAATGGGTGTCCTTGTAGTGAAGAACATTAATGGAACACTATATAAATCAAGAAAGTTGAACATGAATTATAAAAGTAATTCAGAGAGACATGGTTAACTGCACTTATGGACTTTTATTGGAATATAAAGAAAAAGCCAAATAATAGTATATTTATCTATATCCTCTTCGTGTCCCAATTGACACATAAGGCTTTCACAAGAGACCTCCACTGTTGCCATTCTGCTGCCTTTCTACCAACCGTCTCCCGTCAGCCACACTCCAACTTTCTCTCCGCCTGATTGACCTCGCTCCCTTCACCCGTTGTAACAATGGTATCTCTTGCTTCTGATTCCGTAACATGATGTTTTTTTAAAGGAATGGGTTGTTAGCCCAACCCCCAACCTGGAGGCCACATTTCATCTGTCCTCTATCCTTCAACCTTTCTGACATGGGTGTCCCCATTAGGAGCAAAGCTCCTGTCAGCATAGCTTTCCAGATCATGAAGGTATGCAAGCTCCCCACTACTACAAGGTAATGACTTCGTGGGGAGATAACAGTATATATCATCACCATAATCATAATGCAAATGTGATTTACTTACTCAAATGTTTTCTAAGCATTGTACAGCAGTACACTTGATTACAGAAAAATGTCTCAAAACTAAACATAGTTACAGAGCTCACTGGCCTTCTTCCACATCATTATCACACTCGACAGAAAAAGTACACAGAAAACCTCAGTGGCTGTAGAATCAGAGGTGCAGACATTGGTCAGCGAGAACTCCACAGATGGTGACACTTATTTACATGGATTTGGATGCTTGGTTGTTTAAAATTTGCATAGCCATGAGTTTTCACAGCCCAGTGTGGTTGGATAGTTCTTAAGAAAGAAAGAGCGGTGCATTTGATGTGACCAGAAGTTGAACGACTACGTAAGTTCTGGCCATGACCAAGACAATAGTCTGGTCGGAGATACTGAGCACCATCAATGTGTGCATTCTAAGTGACTCAATCAATGACTGAATGAGCTTGCTCAGTAAGCCATAAGGTCCTGGTGGATTGTGTGCACAGGCAGTGGATGGAATCTTTGCCGAGTTATGGGCTGTTGAGTCATCTTCATTTTCGAATCCAGACATTAGGGAATAAGGAGAAATGAGCAATCAAACAGATTTGCGGGCACGTTTACAGTGGCAAGCAGTAGAGAAATGGTCATGGCTTATATCCCGAACGCCATGTGAGTGTGAGCAGGTCTGCGGATTCATGTGGTGACTTGGATTCCACGTTCATGTCTCGACTGCAGGGAACTTGGGAATCCACGTGGTTTTGTTAGATTTGAACACAATATGGGATGTAGACGAAATAACACATGACTGAAACTGTCAGTTGCCGCGTGCTGACTATAATATACTGGAGATGAGATCAGATAACTTATAAATTAATTTAAGTTCCGTGTGACCTGCCACGGATGAGTGACTAAACTCAAAACTACATGGTTGCAAGATTTACTTTGTAATTCTGTGCAACTAAACATCAACATACTACTTGCTATACAAAATTATTATATTTTTTCCATGTCACATTGACTTTTTTTAAACAGCCACAATGAATGTATTATATGACAAGACGAATGGTCGGCTGACAAAGGGGTGGGCGCAACCACAACGCATCATAGAAGAGATTTCATATCAACTAGTATAACTACTCTTAGTTTTAAAATATGACTGAATAACTACACTACCTTGATCCTGATTCCATCCAGCAAATAGAAGTCCGTTTGTATAAGGATTAGATGGTCCTAAATTCATATTTGTTAATGTATTTATATACAATTATTACAACATTAGATATATATGTTAGGTGGTGTGTTGTTGACGGAAACTCCAATGTATTCTCTAACCCAGATCGTGTCGTCTGGTCTGAGTTGTTTTCAAGAGTAATCTCCCTTGTGCAATCTTTTAGATCCGGGATTCATATAACTCTAGCTATGATTTTGAGAAACGCAGAAGGATTCTCCGAAAGGAGTTCATTCTTATATTTTATGTTTCCGTTTGGAATACATCAGTACTGAACTTCATCAAGAAAGAATACATTAAATGGTTCAGCCATATAAATAAGCAGATTACCAACAGACAGCGCACCACAAAGAGCAATGTTACTCCGATACAGTGCATACAAAGCAAAAGGATGTCCATGCAAAAGGTGGACGTCAGAGATGAATGCGACGAAAAACACTTGTTTATGAAGCGTACACAAAAGCCTGTTCTAAAAATCATTTCTTATCCTGACGCTGTGAGGTAAAACAGGATTAGAGAAAAGAAGACAGAATAAGTTTGGAATATCTTCATTGCACTGTGGGCATGTCCAAATATGTGATCCGATCTTCATCGCAATATCACCAATAGCGACTAACCGTACCAGTTCGATGTTGATTGACGAGCCTACTCATATACCACAAACTTGTTTAAGACACAAGTTGATCTTAAATATATAGCGATTGGGGAGTTTGGAGTCACACGTTGTGGCGAGACGCGTGAACCATCAGCATGGATACCCTTCAACTTCTGCTAGTGGAGACGGAGTACCTATTGACATGTTCAGAGTGTGATAAAGTAGTGGTTATCGAACTTGCTTCATACACGAGTTGCCATGATCAAATTCCACAATGAAAGTGTTGTTTTTTAAAATCGTATCGGCTTTCAGGTCGACTCAGCCTCACTTGCGTACCTCACTTTTTATACGAGTTAATGTCGAAAAAGAACGTTCTCCGCTGCAGTTAGTAATCATTAAAGACAAGTAAATTCGTAAGACTATTTCTACATTTGGGAAACACGACTCTAATGAATTTTCCATTACAAGTTTATAAAATTGTAGTTCAAGAACCTCACGCTTTTCGTTGCTAATGGCAGCAGCTACATTAGTTTTAATCATCTAGGGCAGACAACAAGAATGAATGTCGCCATACTTATTTTTAGAACAATATTTAAAAAAACAAATTCCAAAATCTAAAGTAATTGATAATATTTTACGTCTAGGCACTTTGCTTACATTGTTTTGTATGTGCACTTATGCAGTTTTTGCGTTTTGTTTATTTTTGGTTATTTCCTTGAAAGCTGTATGTCATGTCTTACCGAATCAAGGCATGAGAAGGACAAGACTAGTGTGTCACATAAGTTAAATATATCATTACGGATGTGTCAATGAAAAAGATACCAGCTACAAGCGTTGATTTATTGTGGTACTGGTTCGAGTCTGTCGTACTAAAGTCCATGAATACAAAGTCTAGAAAGTGGTTATGCGACACACGTCTATCTGTCTGTCCTCTTGGTGAAGAAATGAAAACTTTGAATAAAGTATAAATAGCATATATCGGTAAATGTCAGTCCGTCTGCTATGGGATACAGGAAACATATAATAACGGTCTGTGACAGGACAGATCAGATTGTATCGATATAAATGAACAAGTGTATACAACAAATATGTTAATAGTGTTGCAAGCTAGCAAATAAATTAGCAGATTTTTCTGATTAAATTAGCTGTAGAACACATAAAAAAACACAATAAGGTATGAATAATGATCATAGACACATTATTGATACGCACTGGTTTGTTTAGTGGGGTTCGTATCAAACATGGTAGTGATGCTATTGTTGTATATGTCGGCACACACATGTGGGGAAACAGTTGACAAGTACATCTGAGGACAAAGTGTTGGTAACAGAAGGCCGAATGGCTTAGGCGACAGATCGAATTTCTGTTTGATGGGGGCTGACTTTTATATAGTTTGATAGAACACTGTAAGCTTTATTGCGTTCTTACTCAATTCTTTGAGTTCATGATTATTTATTGATGAAAAGTATTCATAATATTGATATTCCTTAACTTTAAACTGAATTTGTAACATAATATAACCTGATTTAGCATTTGTGTTGTCTTAAAATCAAATTGTCTTTTTCTAACAATACTGGAATGCAATGTCACGCGACAGTTGTGGTATTATTTGCTAGAATTTTTACCTGAGCTCGCTGGCCTTATACTATCGGGGGTCACGGGACTATCAAACAGCTAGCTATTCTATTTGACATTCAGTTATGATTCTCTACGTATTGCACAGGTTCTGCTCACAAAATAAAAGTAAATATTTAGTTTTTAAATTGTTTTTATTTAACAGTAATTTTATGTGTGTGTTTATCTAAACAAAACTAAACGTAACACAAGGACTTTCTTTGTCGTATATGAACAAGATCATCAGTTTGTGTTAAAATGTTAGACGTTAACAGAAATATAGATAATAATTAACCAATCACCAATAGAGATAATAATTAGTCACTTACTGATATAGATAATAATTAATCAGTCAATTCTGACCTGATTTCCCATGCTATGTTGTCGGTGCTGTTGGAAAGACAAGACAATGCGTGGCACTATTTTGTAAAGCTGGTTGGTCGTAGTTTTCAAAGCTTGGCGATGACGCAGAGAGAAAAATACGTCAGTGGTTCCTTTCCGTATTTAAATAATAATTATAATAATAATAATTCCACTCGTACCGTTATACGTTACATAGGGCCTGCAAGTAATTTCTCCATACCGCTCTATCCTGGGCAACTCGCTCAATCTCCTCCATGGAACTGAGACCGATATTTCCTGCCTCTCTCAGCAAAGTTCGTTTCAGGTCTCTTTAGGTCGACCTCTCTTTCTTGAACCCTTTGCATCCACTTCAATGCCTGCTTTGATATTCGTTGATCATTTCTCCTCAAGGTGTGCCCAACATATCTCAATCTTCTCTTTCTTATAACAGTTGTCACTAGTGGTTGACCAGACATGTCTCTGATTTCATTACTTCTTCTGAATTCGTTCCATTTTATATTCATTATTTTTCGCAGACATATATTTTTAAATGCATTCAACTTGCTTTCTATATCTTTAGTCATTTTCCAACTCTCGCTGGCATATGTTAGGATTGATACAACATTTGAATTGAAAATTCGTAATTTAGTTTTAATACTATATAACTTGCAGTTCCATATTTTATTTAGACTTTTAAAAGCTGATGTTGCTTTGCCAATTCGTATCATAATTTCTTTTTAACATTTCCTGTGCAATCAAAATTGCTACCTAAATAGGTGAACTGCTCTGTTATTTTTATCATTTTAGATTCCAGGTGATATCTGCATTACTTGCCATAGGTGTCTTCATTATATTTGTATTTTTCATAGCTTATCTGCAGTCCAACTTTTAATGCTATAGATGACAAGTTGTCTGTTTTTCTTTGCATATCTTGGTTGTTTCTACTTAACAAGGCAATATCATCTGCAAAATCTAAATCTTCTAGTTGACAATTTTCTACCCAATCGATGCCAGTTTCGCCCTGCAACATTTTCGCATCACCCAGTCAATGGCCACTCCAAACAATAGCGGAGGTAGAATACAGCCTTGCTTTACTCTGGTTTCAACCATAAACCAGTCGTTGTCCACCATCGTGCGAACTGCACACTGTGAACCATCATAGAGGCTCTTTATAATGTTTATTATTTTGTCTGGTATTCCATAGCATCTCAGAATATTCCACAGAGAGATTCTGTGTAGACTATCAAAGGCTTTTTTAAATCGATGAAATTTAGTATGAGTGGTTGTTGCTTCTCAATATGTTCCTCCAAAATTAGTCGTAGGGTAATTATTTGGTCTAAGCAGCTTCTCCCAGGTCTAAAACCAGCTTGTTCTTCTCTCAGGGTTGTGTCCACTGCTCCTTTGATTCTATTAAGAATGATTTTGCAGAAAGTCTTGGTCATTACTGATAATAGGGCGAACCCTCTCCAGTTGTTGCAATCTTTGAGAGTAACCTTTCCGTATTTGACTCTTGGTTTTTGGGGAGGGAGGGTGGGGTGAGGGGAAGGGGGATCCTCACATACTTGTCTAATGTTTACTTATCTAAGTTCGTTCGTCTCGGGGATTCCTCCTGAGTTTCTTAGAACTCTTTATCCAGAGCCAACTATAAACGTATCTAGAGTTGACTATACTTTATCTGTGTGAGTGTATTTAGGTCAGATGAAAAATAAAGACGTTACGTCCTTCTTCTTCTTCTTCTTCTTCTTTGCGTTCGTTCTTTACGACCAATTTTAATCACTCTTTATGATATGTTTGACCTTTGCCAAGAACGTGTATATGTTGCACATTGGTTTGGTAGGCCCCAAAACGAATAGACGTGTACATGTTTAGGATACGTGCATCCGATTTCAGTCAAACCTCCTTAGTCGCCTCTGACGACATGCGTGGCAGGCAACAGTGGCACCCCAAATATTTTTGACACCCCAAATTTGGGCCCCGGTAACAGTGCCGGATTAGGTTAGCGCGGGCCCGTAGCAATTTTAGCACGGGGCCCTAGGTTTTGTATGATAATAAAATAAAACACAACTTTACAAACAAACTTGTCTCGATTTAATGTGAGCAAATTTAGAGATAGCACTAGACCAATCAATTTCTCTAAGTAAAATACATTCAATGTTCATTAAGGTTAGGTTATTTAGACGATCTTGTCCCATCATGTTTCTTAACTCACTTTTATACACTTTAATGTTGAAAAAGAACGTTTCCCTTTCAGTTAGTAATCATTAAAGACAAATAAATTTGAAAGACTATTTCTACATTTGGGAAACACGACTCTAATGAATTTTCCATTATAAGTTTATAAAATTGCAGTTCAAGAGCCTCATGCTTTCATTGCTAATAGCACAGCTACATTAATTTTAATAAGTTCAGTGAACTGCATAAGTTCGTCGACTAGGCTTTCTTCCAAATCCTCTTGGTAAGAGCTGACAATATTTGGAGTTCTTTTCAAGATCTCTTCTGCTGTAATGATTTTAACTGACTGAGTATTCCAAATACACCAGTCACTCTATGGTACAGCCTAAATCAATAACTTCAAACAAAACAGAACAGTTGTCCTTTAGTTTCTGTATAACAAAACCAATCTCTCACGTGAGTTTTGTTTGTTGGTGTATGCGTGTATGTAAAACGATTTTCGACAAAATCGGATTGTTTCTTTTATCGTATGTTTTTGTTTTTTGGTTTAAGACATGAAATCACTGTTCATATGTTGCACTTCCTACTTTCTTTCACAATCCAATAATCTCGATTGAAGTTGTTTTACCATTCACCAATATCATTGGAGTAAATTTTACTTTCGTTCTGTTTTTGGCTTATAGATGATGTTCTTAATAAAAGCATGTGCTGTCTTCTGCCTCTCTTTGCTTGAAGATGATATGGCTAAATTGGGGACTTGCTGTACATTCGATTTCAGTTTGTCTTGGGAAAATGTGTAAATCGTAAGAGTTGCTGATCTTAATGGTAATATTGGTAATGATGATTCTTCATAGCATGCCTTCATCTACTATACCGTGAGACACGTCTTCTGTATTTTCTGATTCGATTTCGATTGATTCAGCACCATCACTAGACATTTAAAAATTCAGACAGCTTGCGTGTTTTGATATAACATCTGAATTTTTCCATTTTCATTTGTCACATAGGCGCGGGGCCCTCGAAGCGTGGGGCCCGTAGCATTTGCTACTTCTGCTACTAGGCTAATCCGGCTCTGCCGGTAACTACTCGGGCGACGTCCTTATACTTCTTTCTTCTTCCTTTGTCGTCACACTGTTGCCGCGTTGTTGCCCAGTGTCGTCTTGTTTCTCTTTTGTCTTGCGCTGTTCTAGTGGCTTGAATGACAGTTATTTGTGACTTTTGACAGGATTCTGCTATGCCATCTATCCATCTTTTTCGTAATCTTCCTCTCGCCATCTTCCCTGATGTTCTGTTGTAGACGACTCTGACGTCCGTCCTACTAGTTTTCTGAAGATTACAAGTCGTCCGTCCTAGTAGTCTCAGTTTAGAATGTCTTCATTGCACTGCGGACATGTCCATAGGTGCTCCGATCTCCTTCGCAATATCTCCAACAGCGTCCAGTGACTGACCGTACCAGTTCGATTTTGATTGACGAGTCTATCATATACCTGTTGTGCTGTTCTTTTTTGGCCAGTTCAATTTTTGGTACCCCTTCATGTTAATTAATTATTTTCCAATTAAAAATACAATTTAAAAGTAATCGTTGTTCATCAACGAAATTATAATATCTCTTGCAACATGTGCGCTATAATTTTATGACAATAGGTTTGTTATCTTTTTATCTTTTTTTTAACTTTAAAAAAAAAATAATTCATTTTCAAGTGGCTCTTTGGTAAGTCTTTTTAGCTATTACTTTTCTACTACAGTCACAATGTAATGATGAGAAAAACAATTAGTATGAAAACAAGTTTGGTTTAACCAAAAACATTTAGAAAGTGACAAATTGGGTAGGCCCGGATTTACGGCAGGTAGTTCGGTCTTCCGACAAAACAGTAACCAAAACTGGTGAAAAGTTCAACCAAACAGAAAATGCTGCTTTCAGATCAAGTCTTGGATGTGAGCTTTCATTTGGATGTGGGAAGAAAAACTTCAGAGTTCGTTACTCTAAGGCCATAATCCAGCGGAGTGCGCTGGATTTTCTCTCTGGGGACCAGTTTAGACAAGGAATATATATCGTTCGACAGCAAACAACAGCCATAAGAAGCTGGCAATGCGTCATTAACGATCCTTTATCTTCCATCAGATCTTGAAGATTGATGGTCGGCCTAGGGTAGATCCAGGGTAATAGGAAGAGCTCAAACAGCCATAAAATGCTGATATCAGAAGTAGTGTACTACGTCCGTACGTGATTCTGTATAGCATTTGGTTAGCTGGCAGCTTTCCTTTGGGGAAAGAGATAGTAAGGGGAGCAATGTTCACATTGAGGCCTTAATCTAACGGAGTGCGTTAGATTTTCTCTCTGGAAGACCAGGTCGGACATGGTTATCGTCAATACAGTACGACAGCTACAGCTCTATTCGGCAATCATAACTGTGTATACTCCATCGACAACCACCGATGTACTTCCTAGGTTTCCAGGTTAGATCCATGGATAGCTCATCCACCCAAGAAGTGATCATGTGATACAGCAGAATTTCTGACTTCGCAGTATTTCGACCAGTCGTGACTATTTTTTCTTAAAGTCACATAGAAAGTAAGACAGCATCTTCTGTTTGGTTGACTTTTCAAGAGTGTGTATAGAAAACAAAAATTTTTTTTTTTTTTTTTAGTTCCATCGGAAAGACCTGAAGTCCATAGATAATAGTGACCTGATGATAGCGAGTATCCTCTGCCAATCTCGCACAGTTGTGCATACGCCAAAGTCACACATATCTGCTACCTAATCAGAGCCGAAGTGGGCGCACATTTTTGGAACTATCCGTACGCGACGTGCGGATGTCCAGGAAAGCATTGTTTTTCTTCAGGTCAATGTTTATTATTTCACATTATCAACTATTGTTTCAAATGATAACAATGGGTACAAAGCAAAAGGCCGGCCACGCAAAGATGGACCTCAGAGATAACAGAGGCGACGAAAGAGACTATCTACGAAGCGCATACTAGGGCCCGTTTTAGAAATCTCTTCCTGACCTGACGCTGTGAGGCACACAGGATTCGAGAAAGAAGAAGAAGAACTATTCTTTCAAATGGTTGTACTGATCTTTGGTTATATAATCGGATTCTTCGATAGTAGTTCATTCTGACTTTTTCATGTTTGTTGGTCTTTCCGTTCTGATATAACCAAAACAAGGTTCGTCCTTAGGTTGAAAGTGGGTGCCTCGGCTTATTATTCATTCTTCCATTGTGGATCATCTTCATCGCACACAGGACATGTCCATTCTTCTTCTTCGAACGCTCCATATCGACCACTTGTTAAACCACTCTTTGTGATTAGAGCCTAAGAGCGATTGCACGTTTTTTCAGCTATGCGCCTACAAGTGGGCCAGCACATCCAATTTCTGCAGCGCTTTTTATTTACTAGGGTAGCTTGCCATGATCCCTACCTCAGTCGCCTCTTATGACATGCCTTGTAGGTCACAGTGTTGTTATTCTTTTCTCCCCTTGAGAGCACTGGCAACACACTAACGGGACATGTCCATAATTGCTTCGATCTCCTCCCAAGCATGTAGTTCAGTGTGTTCCAATCCGGGGTAAAAGGCAAAGAGAGGAGAGAGAGAGACTAACAACTTCCGTTCTGTGTTGGTTGATTTATCTACTGAGGTTTCTCTCATGGTTTAGTCCATAGGTTCCTAACCTTTTTTGAATGAGCGCCCCCTTTTTCAGGGAATATTTCGTTACCGCCCCCCTTGGGTAAACTATATTGTGTATACTATAAATTGAAAAACAAGGACATATTTTTCATTTATTTTATTAGATAATAATAACAATATTACTGTATTCTTCACAGTATCGTTAACACAATTTAGGTTATAATGTATTTATTGGAGCTGAACTTGATGTGATGAAACTAATTTTTGATGTTTGGTGACATTTTTGTCATCAATAATTTTAAATCGTCGCATTCCTCTATTGACAATCTGTTTTGTTTCTTTGTGAATGGTCTGGTGAACATGCTAAATCCTCTTTCAGCTAAATATGGTGATGGGAATACAATAAACAACTTCTTACTGCAACCCATTAGGGTTGATATAATATTGGAATTTAACTTTGTAGACACAATTCTTGATATCCATTATTCAATTTTCTATTTCAACTCTTCATTTTTTAACAATTCTATCAACTCTTCCTTCAGAAATAATTCTGTTATTTGTACATTTTCTGTTTCTTCTTCCTCTGCGTGCTCACTAGACTGGGATTTCGGATTCTCTAATAAAGGCATCTATCAGCCACGCCATACAGTTTTCATGGATGCTGGTGTAAAGTGGCACCGCTTTCTTCTTAGGTCTGCACACTGGGGCAGTTCTGTAGGACGTGCTCTGTCGTCATATTCGTCAAACCACTGAGGCATTGGTCGTTTGTGCTTATCTTGAATCTAGTTCTGTTCTCATTCTGTTGTGACCCGTCCGGAGGCGAAGTATGATAATATGATCTCTTCTGGGCAGTTCGTAATATCTATCATGCTTGTGTTTTGTGTGTTATTTTTCCCACTTTGCTGTGTAGTTCCCTCTGGCGGTGGTTTTTGCTTCTTCCTAGTTGACCAGGTTGTCATCTTGAGGCGTCCCTGCTCCCTCTTTAGCTAGTCTGCCAGCATCTTCATTCCCCTTGAGCTTGCAGTGTGAGGGTATCCACTGGATTACTACACTCTCGCAATCATGGGCCAACTGGGCTACAGTTGACCTGAGATCACTTAGTTCTGTGTTCCTTTCAGATTTCACTGCTGAGATATCTTATCTTATCTTAACCACATTTGCCGTGAAGCGCCGTGAGGAGAGTTAGTTTTCTATCTTGTGCCAGGTGTGTTGCGCTTGACGTTGTCAGTCCATGCTTTCGCAGGGACTCTGAGATGTTATCTATCCATCGTGTTCTTGGCCTGCCTCGTGCTCTGCCGATTATTGTAGGCGCGTGATGGTAGTAAATGTGGTTCCATTCTCATTAGATGGCCGAACCACTTGATTCTTTGCTTCTCGATGTACTGTATGTATGGTATAGTACCAACGATGCTTCTGATATTCTCGTTTCTCACTCTATCTCAACTTGTAACATTGACAGCTTTTCTTAGACATCTCATTTCACATATTGTAATCTTTCTTTCTTGTGTCTTAGTCAGGGGCTCTGTTTGGCACTGATAGCAGAGAGTTGGAATAAATATGCAGTTTATCAGTTGTCGTTTGACTGCCATGTTAATGCTTGGCTGTTTTAATAGTGGTGACAGTTTGTATGTCACTGCGTTTGCCTTCTGGGATCTAGTCTCGATTTCTCTGTCCATCTTTCCATCTGCTGTGAATATACTCCCAAGATATTTGAATTCAGTTCTGAGTCTGTTGTTTTTTTCTGCTGAGATAGCAGACCAAAAGCACAATTTTTCCATGTATTTGTTTCATATGTTGTAGTGTCATTTTTGCAGCTGCATTGACGGCATCCAGCTCTGGGAGCCTATATGACCAGAGAGAAGAGATACTGGCTGGTTGTGTGTGTGTTGGTTGTGCCAGTACCAATATTGAGTCTGCGTGGGCAAGCTCTTTGGAGTTTTCCATGAAGCTACTCCTTTTCAATCTGCCCCTACCGTAGCTGTTTATTTGGGGTGCATTGGATGGTTCATCAGTCTCTTGCATTTTTCTCCTCGTTGAAGTACCTTCATGTTCCGTCTGTCCTTCATTGGTTGAAGTCCTATGGCCGTTTCCAGTAATTCTATGGGGGTAGACTTATGGTTTCAGTGATGATCCGTGCCTGACTTAACACTCTGCTTAGCTTTATGAAGTGTGTCTTGGAGATTTTGACCCAGACTGCTCTGCCATACTTAACGTACTGGTCAAGCTCTCTCAGAGTAAATCCTTTTCGGAATGTTACAACCCGCACTCCTGTTGGTGTCTGCTAATTTGTTCACGATCCCCAGTCTCTTCTTTCCTTTTCCCCTAGATTTATCTGTGTTTTCCACGTCCGCCTGCTGTTCATCATGATTCCCATATATGTTGGACATTCGTCCATTGAGAGTAGGTGGTCATTGAACTTGAGTTTGAGCATTTGTTTCTTCTTGGATAGGCTGAAGACTGAAGAATTTTCATTTATAAAGGGCAGTCTAGACCTGGTCTATTTTTCTAGCTTTTAAATTACATCTAGCATCGTTGAGGTGACTATTGCTATTGATTCTTCTCGTGGTCACATTGCCAGATCATCAGCGTAGATTGCACCACGCACTCTGTTGGGGATGTCTTCCATAATCATTTATAAAAACTAGAAGTAGCGTGGAGACAGGACCTCTGCTTGGGGATCAACTTGTTCGATGATTGCCTTCCTGCTATATTTTTCCTGGTCCTATACTTCGGCTGTTCTATTTACCAGATAGTGACATATCCAGATATACATGCGCCTTTTGATTCCGAGTTTGAGCAGTTTGATCTTTAGTTCCTCTCTCCAGACCCTGTCGAAAGCCTTCTCCATGTCAACCCATACCGTTAGTATATGTTTCTTTTCTTGAAATTCACTTTTGATCTCCTGTGCAATGTAAGTTACTTGGTCTTCTGTTGATCCATGCTGACTGAATCCACTCTGCTGTAGTAGTATCAATTGTTTTTGCTCCAGTTGCCACATGAGTGTCTATTGAGAAGCCTCTCCATCACTTTTCCAACACACCTAAAGAGGTTAATTGGTCTACGATTGCTTGGATCGAATTTGTCTTTTTCTTGTTTTAGATTGGGCACTGTGATAGCTTCTTTCCATTCACTGGGTATTTCTACGACTTTCCAGCTCCCATTCAAAACTTTTAGCAGCTTTTTCTTGACTTTCTTGCCTAGGTTAATGAGCATCTCATTTGTGATGACATCCTTTCCTGGTGACTTCTTAAGGTTAAGACCCTGGAGTGCTTCTTCAACTCACCTCTGTCCATGTTGAGACGTCTTGTTTCTTCAGCTCTGCCTGGTGGCTTTCTTAACTGCTCTCCTATATTTAGCCGAGGCTGCATTGAGTGCTATGTAGCTGTCTATGCTCTGCTCAGTTTCTAATCTTTCTCTGGCCTGACTCACTTTCTCTTCAACATTTTGGACCTCTTCTGACCAATAAGATTGGTAGTCTCTTCTTGCATCTCTAGGAATTAATTCTCTTGCTGCCCTCAAAATGGATATGTTAAGTAGGTATGTCATGTTCCTTATCTTTTTTTGGTGTGCATTTATGGGGTCACAGTAGATGTCGCTGAGCCTCGCAAACTTTGCCCAGCCAACTCTTTTGTAGTTCCACTGGGTCATTATTTTTTGGACTTGGATGAAATATCTAATCTTCAAGGAGAGCTTGACAGGGTTGTAGTCACTGTCTCCTAGCTGTTCCATGAAGGTTCGGTTCAAGTTGTGGGCTATGTCACCGGTGGCAAAGACGAGGTCTGTGGGATATATTTTTATATCTTCTTGAGTAGAAGGTTGGTGGGTCATCGAGTCCATTCCTGAGCTACATGTTATTATCTATTTCTCACTGTTCTACTCCCCCCCCCTTTTTTTTTACATTGGTGTCTTGGTATCTCCACCTTTCTGAGTGACTGTTAAAATCTCCCACTACTAGACAGTTTGTATTGGTTAGTTATGGTTTCCAGCATAAGGGGGTCTGTTAGTTCGAATCTGTTAGATGTCTACAAAGATGCCAATTCCTATGATTTCTGCTTCCCCATTTGTGCTGACTTCTATCTGTTTCATGGTGTAATTGTTGCTCACGCGTATGAGGCACCCCCTCCTCCTCCGTGTGGCCTTATCTGTATAACTGATAACCTAGGACAGAGAATCTGTGGGAGGTAGGGGGTTTGTTGTGTGATTCCTGAATACATGTCTAATACAACGGTCTATTTTTCACTGCTAGGGCCTGTTTTTTGGTGTAAATGTCCTCGGCGTTCCAGCGGATTAATTATGTTGAATCTCCTGAGTCTGATGGATTTTCCTGCGCTCATTTGCACGGCGCACGGCGACTACATTTGGGACAGTTTTTCAAATATGAAATCAACTGGCTGTAGCGTCCAACCATTTCCCAGAGCACCATCGGCAGCAGACAAGATATTATTCAGCGGAATTATTTTTTCTTTAACATGGTATTCCAATACGTCAAATATAGATTTTCTTTATTGTCCGTTTCTAATGTTCTTGCAAATAATAGTTCTTGACAAATGTTTTCATCTTTTTTGAAGCAAATGTACGCCAGAGGTAAAGACTCATTTGTTGGTAAAGAAGATGCATCAAGTTATAAAAAAGCTTCAAAGTAGTCGTCAAAATATCATTTCGACGATTCATTTCTACACTGTGTTATTTCTCAATGAGACTTAAAAATAATTTCAGACCGCGGCGTATGTAATACAGAACGCAGAACCTCACTCACCGCTGGAAATATCAATTCTTCGCCAATAGTGTACAGTTTTTCAGATTTAGCAATAAGTAAGGAAATTTTGCATGAAGAGGTAACCCATCATTTTCTTGTTTTGCTGCCACCGAAACCATACCAGCCAAAGTTGGACATCTCGCAAGATGATTTCATCTTTACTGCCAGGATGCATTTTGCTCACATGTTCTTCTAATCGCGATGGTTTCAAAGCTTTATGTGAAAACATCTTGTGGAAAATTCAGACACATTGGTAATGTCTTGTTTATGGGTGATTGAATAAAACCTAATTCAAATACTCGACGACATCATAGTGTCTGGATTTCTTCTTTGATTCCGACATAACCTGGTACAATATGCATAGATTATGTCTATTGCACTATTAATCGTTGCGTGTTGGCAGGACTCGTGTGACTTTGAATTTTCAGCTTAGGGGGGCGGCGGATGGTCCTCAACGCCCCCAAAATTTTATTTTCAACCCAGCGCTCCTTCCAACTTCTCAGCGCCCCGAAGTGTACCGCCCGTTGGGAACCTATGGTCTAGATCATAGATTCCCAAATTGTTTCGGTCCACCGCCCACTTTGCACAACATAAACTTTGTAACGCCCCTCCACATTATAACAGTTTGCCCACGCCCCCACATATATACATGCTCTATTTTATCTTTGATATAGAAAATTGATATATATTTCTGTCATACATGGTCAATTTTCAAATGATTATATGCATGAAATAATGGATCGTGTAAGACAGGCATAAGATGAATTAAAATGCAGAATTCAAATTTTAAATGATTATTCAATCGCAAAGTCACGAAAATCATTTATTTAAAAATATATATTATTAATTTCTTCTTTAAGGAGTCACCGACCTCTAATAGCCCGAACATCCACCAAATTCTCCTGAACCCACTATCGCCCCTTCCCTAGAACGATTCAATGCCCACTGGGCGGTACCGCCCACTTTGGGAAACGCTGGTCTAGATGCATTCTATTTGGGAACCGTTCCTTGTGGTCTCGTGCGACATTTCGCTACTTCAATCTTCTCCTTCTCTCCCTACAATTTGTCTGTTTGGAGGGCTGCCCGGTCACCATACACAGATGGGAGAGCCTCAGTCACCAGACAGTCGCGTGGCTGTGTCGTGATTTTGCTGACCATCGATGTTATAAATGTCTTTTCTCGTTTGCGCCTACGTATTTACCTATATAATCATTGCGCCTTCAAAGTGCTAATCTTCTTCAGCGATCTCTGGTCATGCGCTTAATTTACTGTGGGCCACAAACTGGGCAGTCAGCTTCAGGTCTGTCAGGTTTCCCCAAAGCTTAGTTTTCAGGTCGACTGGTGTGGCCACATGCTGCTTTAACAGCTCACCCAGGAGAGGACAGTCTTGCAGGTTATGCTCCGGTGTTTGTTCCGCCTGCTGACACTGGCAGAGCTGTTTGACTTATTCCTAGTCTATATAAGTGTCTGTTGAGTGTGCAGTGTTCGGTGCGTAGTCGAAATATAATGACCTTGTCTCTTCTGCTTAGGCTTTCGAGTGAGTCTTTTCCATAATCATATCCAGTGTTTGTCTTCCAGTCTACTGCAGATTTTCTCTGTATGAGGGTTTTGACCTCTTGAAAAGACAGAGGTTGGTAAACTTGCTCTTTGGCACTGCCCTCCTTAGCTAAGACATCAGCACTCTTATTGCCTGCAATGCCACAGTAGGATGAATCCACTGTAAGTGAATGTCTGCCTTTTCTACTGTAAGTAGCCTGTCTTACTACTTACAGGTGATATTTGACAAATATAAAACCGTACTTTATAGTATCACATCTACTGAGCTATACAACAACACGTGTGATAATCAAACATGAATACAATCAGTGGCGGCTCGTGATCATTTTTGTTGGTGGGGCCAGACATATATTTTCGGAAAAAATCATGGTTTTGGGTTGTTATGTTTTAATTTATAAAATAATAAATACACGTTACACATTATTTTGGTGGGGTCCGGCCCCAGTTTCTCTTAATAACGAGCCGACACTGAATACAAAACAAGATACAAGAGATGAAGATTACAGCTTGTAATATCAAACATGAATAGCATGTAAGATAATACAGGAAAGGTAGATGACAGTGTGAAATGTGAAAAAGGATTGGTTATTGGTTGCTAACCTGACGTCATTGCACTCCGTGCAGACCCATAGGTGATCACTCTCCCCAACAGATATCGATGAGTATGCGTACTGATGGTTCCCGTGGCTCGATAATTAAACACACCTCTCACTCTGCCCCACAGGCATCCAGTTCTACTTGCACAACGGGTAACTCCAAACTACCAAAATCGCTTGATCGATTCAACATCGATTTGAGTGTCCTCATCCAACAGACAGTCGCGAAGAGATAACATCCCCCTTATCCATCTTCAACTCCCCAACAATCGATACTGTTGACGCAAGCCTGTCCGCTCTCTCATTACCGTAAACACCCGCATGCACAGGACATAAAGCAATAATATTATAATCTGATACAGGAGAGAATGATGGTTTCTGAGATGGTATGCTTAAGAAATGACATCAACTTGAACAGAAGTGATAGGATAAGAAGTAGCCGCCCGAGTGGTTACCGGTGCCCAAATTTGGGGTGTGAAGAATAGAACCACTGTTACCTGCCACGCATGTCGTAGGAGACGACTAAGGAGGTTTGGCTGAAATCGGATGTAGTGTCCGCTGGGAATGCTAACACGAAACAAATGCATGCTGAAAACGGATGCACCAGGCCGTAAGGCGCATAACATGGTGCAACTGTAGAAGGCATACATCCAGTCCCTCAACCCCAGGTATTAGCTAACAGACCAGACAGGTAGTTTAGATAGATAGGTTGGTAGATATGAAATTAGTAGACTGTAGTGTTTGCACACCAAATCTGCACACTGTAAGCAGATAGCAACACTAGAACGAGACATGGACGTAGTGAAACAAGTTGACGTAGAATGTTAGTACTGCTTAGCGACGTAGTGACAACATAGAGACCGATATAAACATTGATGGTGGATGGACGTGTTTGCATCTATGTCCAAAAAAGAATACTACAACATCAATAAATACATAAGAACTAAACAAGATCACGTTTGTCACTTATATTGTATCGTCATGTAACCGTCTGTTGAACCATATCTACAAACCATCCAAAAGGAACATCAATTAAGACAAAAAAATATATATAATAAACCTAACCAGAGGAAAAGGAGCTCCCCACAATAATAAAACCCAAAGGAGAACATCAACATAACAAGGGCTCCCACTACAAATGGTGTCAGGGTAAAACAAAAACAAGATCTGCCCTTCCAATTTTCGTGGACCAGAATGGGATGTGTGTGATTATTTTACCAGAATGGGATGTGTGTGATTATTTTACCAGAATGGGATGTGTGTGATTATTTTACCAGAATGGGATGTGTGTGATTATTTTACCAGAATGGGATGTGTGTGATTATTTTACCAGAATGGGATGTGTGTGATTATTTTACCAGAATGGGATGTGTGTGATTATTTACAGAATGGATTTTGATTATTTACCAGAATGGGATGTGTGTGATTATTTTACCAGAATGGATGTGTGTGATTATTTTACCAGAATGGGATGTGTGTGATTATTTTACCAGAATGGGATGTGTGTGATTATTTTACCAGAATGGGATGTGTGTGATTATTTTACCAGAATGGGATGTGTGTGATTATTTTACCAGAATGGGATGTGTGTGATTATTTTACCAGAATGGGATGTGTGTGATTATTTTCAGAGAATGGAGTGTGTGATTATTTTACCAGAATGGGATGTGTGTGATTATTTTACCAGAATGGGATGTGTGTGATTATTTTACCAGAATGGGATGTGTGTGATTATTTTACCAGAATGGGATGTGTGTGATTATTTTACCAGAATGGGATGTGTGTGATTATTTTACCAGAATGGGATGTGTGTGATTATTTTACCAGAATGGGATGTGTGATTATTTTACAGAATGGGATGTGTGGATTATTTTACCAGAATGGATGTGTGTGATTATTTTACCAGAATGGGATGTGTGTGATTATTTTACCAGAATGGGATGTGTGTGATTATTTTACCAGAATGGGATGTGTGTGATTATTTTACCAGAATGGGATGTGTGTGATTATTTTACCAGAATGGGATGTGTGTGATTATTTTACCAGAATGGGATGTGTGTGATTATTTTACCAGAATGGGATGTGTGTGATTATTTTACAAGAATGGGATGTGTGTGATTATTTTACCAGAATGGGATGTGTGTTATTATTTTACCAGAATGGGATGTGTGTGATTATTTTACCAGAATGGGATGTGTGTGATTATTTTACCAGAATGGGATGTGTGTGATTATTTTACCAGAATGGGATGTGTGTGATTATTTTACCAGAATGGTGTGTATTTCAGAATGGTTTTGGATTATTTTACCAGAATGGGATGTGTGTGATTATTTTACCAGAATGGGATGTGTGTGATTATTTTACCAGAATGGGATGTGTGTGATTATTTTACCAGAATGGGATGTGTGTGATTATTTTACCAGAATGGGATGTGTGTGATTATTTTACCAGAATGGGATGTGTGTGATTATTTTACCAGAATGGGATGTGTGTGATTATTTTACCAGAATGGGATGTGTGTGATTATTTTACAAGAATGGGATGTGTGTGATTATTTTACCAGAATGGGATGTGTGTGATTATTTTACCAGAATGGGATGTGTGTGATTATTTTACCAGAATGGGATGTGTGTGATTATTTTACCAGAATGGGATGTGTGTGATTATTTTACCAGAATGGGATGTGTGTGATTATTTTACCAGAATGGGATGTGTGTGATTATTTTACCAGAATGGGATGTGTGTGATTATTTTACCAGAATGGGATGTGTGTGATTATTTTACCAGAATGGGATGTGTGTGATTATTTTACCAGAATGGGATGTGTGTGATTATTTTACCAGAATGGGATGTGTGTGATTATTTTACCAGAATGGGATGTGTGTGATTATTTTACCAGAATGGGATGTGTGTGATTATTTTACCAGAATGGGATGTGTGTGATTATTTTACCAGAATGGGATGTGTGTGATTATTTTACCAGAATGGGATGTGTGTGATTATTTTACCAGAATGGGATGTGTGTGATTATTTTACCAGAATGGGATGTGTGTGATTATTTTACCAGAATGGGATGTGTGTGATTATTTTACCAGAATGGGATGTGTGTGATTATTTTACCAGAATGGGATGTGTGTGATTATTTTACCAGAATGGGATGTGTGTGATTATTTTACCAGAATGGGATGTGTGTGATTATTTTACCAGAATGGGATGTGTGTGATTATTTTACCAGAATGGGATGTGTGTGATTATTTTACCAGAATGGGATGTGTGTGATTATTTTACCAGAATGGGATGTGTGTGATTATTTTACCAGAATGGGATGTGTGTGATTATTTTACCAGAATGGGATGTGTGTGATTATTTACCAGAATGGGATGTGTGTGATTATTTTACCAGAATGGGTTGGTTATTTAGAAAGTGTGTGATTATTTTACCAGAATGGGATGTGTGTGATTATTTTACCAGAATGGGATGTGTGTGATTATTTTACCAGAATGGGATGTGTGTGATTATTTTACCAGAATGGGATGTGTGTGATTATTTTACCAGAATGGGATGTGTGTGATTATTTTACCAGAATGGGATGTGTGTGATTATTTTACCAGAATGGGATGTGTGTGATTATTTTACCAGAATGGGATGTGTGTGATTATTTTACCAGAATGGGATGTGTGTGATTATTTTACCAGAATGGGATGTGTGTGATTATTTTACAAGAATGGGATGTGTGTGATTATTTTACCAGAATGGGATGTGTGTGATTATTTTACCAGAATGGGATGTGTGTGATTATTTTACCAGAATGGGATGTGTGTGATTATTTTACCAGAATGGGATGTGTGTGATTATTTTACCAGAATGGGATGTGTGTGATTATTTTACCAGAATGGGATGTGTGTGATTATTTTACCAGAATGGGATGTGTGTGATTATTTTACCAGAATGGGAGTGTGTGATTATTTTACCAGAATGGGATGTGTGTGATTATTTTACCAGAATGGGATGTGTGTGATTATTTTACCAGAATGGGATGTGTGTGATTATTTTACCAGAATGGGATGTGTGTGATTATTTTACCAGAATGGGATGTGTGTGATTATTTTACCAGAATGGGATGTGTGTGATTATTTTACCAGAATGGGATGTGTGTGATTATTTTACCAGAATGGGATGTGTGTGATTATTTTACCAGAATGGGATGTGTGTGATTATTTTACCAGAATGGGATGTGTGTGATTATTTTACCAGAATGGGATGTGTGTGATTATTTTACCAGAATGGGATGTGTGATTATTTTACCAGAATGGGATGTGTGTGATTATTTTACCAGAATGGGATGTGTGTGATTATTTTACCAGAATGGGATGTGTGTGATTATTTTACCAGAATGGGATGTGTGTGATTATTTTACCAGAATGGGATGTGTGTGATTATTTTACCAGAATGGGATGTGTGTGATTATTTTACAAGAATGGGATGTGTGTGATTATTTTACCAGAATGGGATGTGTGTGATTATTTTACCAGAATGGGATGTGTGGTTATTTTCCAGATGGAGTGTGTGATTATTTTACCAGAATGGGATGTGTGTGATTATTTTACCAGAATGGGATGTGTGTGATTATTTTACCAGAATGGGATGTGTGTGATTATTTTACCAGAATGGGATGTGTGTGATTATTTTACCAGAATGGGATGTGTGTGATTATTTTACCAGAATGGGATGTGTGTGATTATTTTACCAGAATGGGATGTGTGTGATTATTTTACCAGAATGGGATGTGTGTGATTATTTTACCAGAATGGGATGTGTGTGATTATTTTACCAGAATGGGATGTGTGTGATTATTTTACCAGAATGGGATGTGTGTGATTATTTTACCAGAATGGGATGTGTGTGATTATTTTACCAGAATGGGATGTGTGTGATTATTTTACCAGAATGGGATGTGTGTGATTATTTTCCCAGAATGGGATGTGTGTGATTATTTTACCAGAATGGGATGTGTGTGATTATTTTACCAGAATGGGATGTGTGTGATTATTTTACCAGAATGGGATGTGTGTGATTATTTTACCAGAATGGGATGTGTGTGATTATTTTACCAGAATGGGATGTGTGTGATTATTTTACCAGAATGGGATGTGTGATTATTTCAGAATGGATGTGTGTGATTATTTTACCAGAATGGGATGTGTGTGATTATTTTACCAGAATGGGATGTGTGTGATTATTTTCCCAGAATGGGATGTGTGTGATTATTTTACCAGAATGGGATGTGTGTGATTATTTTACCAGAATGGGATGTGTGTGATTATTTTACCAGAATGGGATGTGTGTGATTATTTTACCAGAATGGGATGTGTGTGATTATTTTACCAGAATGGGATGTGTGTGATTATTTTCCCAGAATGGGATGTGTGTGATTATTTTACCAGAATGGGATTGTGATTATTTACGAATGGATGTGTGGATTATTTACCAGAATGGGATGTGTGATGTATTACAGAATGGGATGTGTGTCGATTATTTTACCAGAATGGGATGTGGATTATGGGATTGGATTACCAGAAGGGATGGTGTTTTACCAGAATGGGATGTGTGGATTATTTTGATCTATCTACAGGTGTTTTACTGCGACTGGTGTTATCCCTAGGGACTAGGGACTAGGGACTAGGGACTAGGGACTAGGGACTAGGACTAGGACTGTGTCTATTGACTGGGACTGTGTGACTTAGGGACTAGGCTAGTGTACTGGTACAGGAACTGGACTAGTGGTTTCTATGCAGACCTAGGATAAGCCTGTCATTCCTTGCCTACTTCAATGACTTTTTCAATGCAACCTGGGACTAAGCTTGTCATTTTCTGCCCGTCAGGAATTCTGACTTCAAATTGAAATTTCTTCAATGTCAACCTGGGTACTAAAGCTGTCATTGTTTGCCTTCATTGCACCTGGGTCGGTGTAATTCCACAGTCAGAACTTCATTTCATTAAATTCTTCAATCGTCAACCTGGGTACATAAAGCTTGCATTGTTTGCCCTTCATTGCACCTTGGCGTCCGAGTGTAATTCCCCAGTCAGGAACTTCTATTTCATATTGAAAATTTCTTCAATGCAACCTGGGACATAATGCTGTCCATTTGTTTGCTCTTCATTCACCTTGGCGTCGGAGTGTAATTCCCCAGTCAAGGAACTTCTATTTCATATTGAAAATTTCTTCATGTCACGAGTCATAAAGCTACATTGTTGTGCCCTTATTCACATGGCGTCTGTTAATTCCCCAGTCGACTTCTATTTCATATTGAAAATTTCTTCAATCAACCTGGGAATAATGTCTGTCCTTTTTTGCTCTTCATTGCAATTGGCGTCCGGTGTAATTCCCCAGTCAGGAACTTCTTTTCATATTGAAAATTTCTTCAATCAACCTTGGGCATAATGGCTGTCCTTTGTTTGCCCTTCGCTATATTTCAAATTGAACATTTCTTCAATCAACCTGGGAACCTAGAGCCAGTCCTTTTTTTTGCCATTCATTGCAATTGGGAGACCGGCGTGTGCTTCCCCCGGTCAGGATCCTACGTTTCAACTAGAACAATTCTTCAATCAACCTAGGGCCCCAATGCTTGCCTGTTTTACCCTGGCCTGGTACGCAATAATTACGTGGAACAAGTTTTACTATAGGATTCTGCACGACTATTGGACTATTGGGGACGCTCTCGGGATGATGTGCTGTATACGTGTTAATGATTTTCTTAGTGTGAGTATTTATTTTTACATCTATTTACTACACTATGCTTGCTTGACATGTTAATCAATTTTTTCAGTATACAGCTATTCCTTTTTTTGTATGAATTTATGGTGACCAGCTAATTGATTGGTTTTTTTAGGTGTTCGCTTTTGAACCATTGTACTCTTGTTCGATATATTTATCAATTATATTTTCTTATAACAACTGTGTGATATTTCTGATGTCTTATAGGGGCACAAGAGGAGGAAAAATCTGTGAGGATGTTACGTGGGGGAAGGCGCCACAGGAGATCCCTGGCAGTACCTTGCATACGTTTGGTGAACGTAATGGACCCTCAGTGGAGGAGTTTGCCAGAAGTGTCCGCTCTTTTGGAGGTTTTAGCCTTACGAGTGAGACAAGATATATTCCATCCTGGACAATGTGCAGTCCCCATCAAAAGTGAACTTCAGATCCAAATGCTCACTGTACACGACCCTGAGCAATTATTGCTGACATTACTTAAGTTGTATGGCGACAACAGGTCGCTCACTGAGCTCTTTTCTGAATTCTATAGGGCGTCCCAAGCGGCAGGGAAGTCCTGCCGCGATTATTCTCATCGCTTAGCTAATATTTACGCGAAAATCACGACAGTGCAGAAAGATGAAGGATTGGCGGTGTTGGAAACCCAAATGTTAGGTGATCGCTTTGTTGATTCTTTGCGTGACCGCCTGTGTGCGGCGGTGTTATTGGAGAAGATAGTGCAGTTCCCATCCACAACCTTCCTGCAGGTTCGTGATGCAGCATTGCGCTGGGAGAGAATCCCATCCCGCATCATTCCCCAGTGCACTTTCTAGAATGCAACAGCGCGTAGACGACCTGGAATCTAGGGTGGCAGAACGCCACTATGAGACACGCTGCCGACTCCCTATCAGAACCTTCCCCACTACACCTCATTCGGAGCGGAGCGATTGTTTTCGGAATCGTCCACGGGGTTACGCTGGGCGCAATAAAAGAGAAACATTGGTGGGAAACTATAGTTATTCTTCTCTCCACAGCCATTACGCAGGAGGGCGCGTACAACCCTGGTTGCCCGGGGGTATGGCCCATGAAAGCCAGTCCATTGACACATATGATGTGATTGGGTATGAGGCGAGAGAGGAGCAGCATTTCTCTCCATTAGTCCTCTGTATCGATAGGCAGTTGCCAGGTAGAGCAAAGATATAATTGTCATGATGATTTAGTCGGTGGTGTGTCGAATGAGCAACAGAATTTCTTACAAGTTTCAGATGGCGAGTGCCAGGCGAAGCAAAACATCGATATGTTAATTTCAGATGTTGATAGGTTAGGTACCATGCCCAATTTCTTACTAGATTTTCCCTGTATAGCGGATGACCATTCTCAAGAAGGTCATAAGTTAGTGTCAGTCATCGATAGTTCCGATGCAGAGCAAAATTTCTTAGTAGATTTTCCCTGTGTACCAGATGACTATTCTCAAGATAGAAATAATATAATATCCTTTGTCGTTGGGTCTGGTGCTGAGCCCAATTCTCCCTGTGTAGCAGAGGATGATTCTCAAGATAGAAATAAAATGGAATCCGTTGTCGATGGGTCTGATGCTGAGCCCAATTCTCCCTGTGTAGCAGAGGATGATTCTCAAGATAGAAATAAAATGGAATCCGTTGTCGATGGGTCTGATGCTAGGCCCAATTCTCCTGTGTAGCAGAGGATGATTCTCAAAATAGAAATAAAATGGAATCCGTTGTCGTTGGGTCTGATGCTGAGCCCAATTCTCCCTGTGTAGCAGAGGATGATTCTCAAGATAGAAATAAAATGGAATCCGTTGTCGTTGGGTCTGATGCTGAGCCCAATTCTCCTGTGTAGCAGGATGATTCTCAAAATAGAAATAAAATGGAATCCGTTGTCGTTGGGTCTGATGCTGAGCCCAATTCTCCCTGTGTAGCAGAGGATGATTCTCAAGATAGAAATAAAATGGAATCCGTTGTCGATGGGTCTGATGCTGACCCAATTCTCCTGCTGTAGCAATGGATGATTTCAAGATAGAAATAAAATGGAATCCGTTGTCGTTGGGTCGATGTGAGCCCATTCTCCCTGTTGCAGAGGATGATTCTCAAGATAGAAATAAAATGGAGATCGTTGTCGATGGGTCTGATGCTGACACTCCAATTGTCGTGATGCAGAGGATGATTCTCAAGATAGAAATAAAATGGAATACTTGTCTGAATGATCTATGCTGGCCCAATTCTCCTGTGTACAGAGGATGATTCTCAAGATAGAAAAAAATGGAATACGTAATCGTCAGGTCTGATCTGAGCCAATTCTCCTTGATGCAGAGGATGATTCTCAAGATAAAAAAAAATGTGGAATCATGGGTCTGATGCTCAGCGCCAATTCTCCCTGGTGGCAGGAGACTTGTAAGATAGAAAGTAAAATGAACCGTTGTCATTGAGTCTGATGCTGCAATTGTCCCTGTGTAGAGAGGATGATTCTCAAGATAGAAATAAAATGGAATCCGTTGTCGATGGGTTGATTGCCCAGATTTCTCTGTGTAGCAGAGGATGATTCTCAAATAGAAATAAAATGGATCGTTGTCGATGGGTCAGATGTTGCCCAATTTCCCTGTGTAGAGAGGATGATTCTACGATAGAATTAAAATGGAATCCGGTGTTTCGATGGGTCTGTTGGTCAATTCTCCCTGTGTCAGAGGATGATTCTCAAGATAATAAAATGGAATACGTTGTCGATGGGTCTGATGAGACAATTCTCCTGTGTTAGAGGATGATTCTCAAGATAGAAATAAAATGGAATCCGTGTAGGAGTGGTCTGTGAATAACCGATACTCTCAATATGTTCCGTGTAGCAGACGATAAATTTCGGACAGGCAAAACCAGCAGTTATTCGTTTGTGCAGACGAGAATGAGCAGGATTACAAACAAGATAACCAGGTAGTAACTGAGGATAGGATCAAGATAGAAAGTTGTGACATGCCGGTATCAGACGTTAGTGGTTCAGGTGAGGAACAGATGGTGGATCAAAATAGTAAATCACCACCCTCCGAAAAGCCCCTCCACGACAACGAACTACAGATAAGTCATTTCAATTCTGTAAATTTTCAGCAATCAAAATTGAAAAATGATAGACATCATATACTCCGACCTCATGGGACACAAGGCGTTGTGTCAATGTGCACGAAGGCAACTCGTGTGCTTTCACGAATTATTAAAACAAATTTTAAGAAATCGAACAATGTTAAAGCAAAGGTGAAACGTGGAGGAAATAATGCAACAATAAGTGTTAATTCGAAACCATTTAAACGCGCATTTGATGGATCAAATAGTAAGGGGCGTATGTTTAAACGACCAGTTGCTGACCGTAGCAGTCAGTCTGAAAGAGTGAGGAGAAAGGAAAGGTGACCTAAGTCCATCTTTAGAGAGCCCTGACGATAATTCAAAACAGGAGCAGGTTCGAGATTCGACTGTACAAAAATCGAATCGACTAACGGTGTCTTGTCCCAGTGACACTTCAACGACAACACAAATAATTGAGGTCACTGAGAATGAGCGCGACAAGGAAGATATAATAATTCCAGGATCCAGCGAGTGTGCCTACGAGCATTCTAAAAGTGTTAGTCTCCCAGTAGACATTGGTGATGAAAATAAATGTACCTCACTACAAATAAGTTTGCGAATGTATAGGACAGATGCTAAATCTCTGAGTTCAGATAATAAGCAAAATATGAACTGCAACGCTATAATTGATTTTCATATCTGGCCAAAATCAGATCCAGTACACATTGGTTCTGATGTGCAAAAGAGTGTGCATCTTGACCGAAATTATTTTGGTCGGATGGACAATGTGTTGTTTCATAGAAAGTATTGCGTACATTCCATGACCAGGTCTATTCGATGGAGTACTGTAGTGATTGGGGTCTTTATGCTATTTATTAGCGCTGGGGCCCTGTGTTTACATCCGCATTGTTTACAAGGTTTGATTCCTTCACTCTACGGGCTGGGGTTTGACCCTGGCATTCTCTGTTTGATGATTGAGACCTACGTCATCCTTGATAGGTTACTTCGGGGTAGACGTAGTGGGGATGGTACAGGTGATACCATTGGCATTGCTTCCAGGGATGGTCCCGTGGGAAAGGTATTAGATCATGACGAGGAGAACCATGATTTATGCGATTTGTACAAAACCACATGGAACCCGAGTTTTATACACAACATGCCTGGGTTTTTGTTTGGGTCTTGGTGGATTGAGAGATGGTTTGCTATAGGCCTGATGTCGAGGATGAGGCGGAACCAAATAGAGACAATATCTGGGTTTTTGTTACATTCATTTGTGAACGATGGTTGGTTCGAGAATAATGTTAAACCAGATAAAGAAAATATTTATGTTTTTTTTTGGTTGGGTCCTTGGAGGACGTATTGTACTACCTCATTTATTGAGGTTCTACGATGGTTGAGCTTTATAATCATTGGGGGACTCGTTAGGTTCCTTGTGGGTATTTGGATGGATGGATATGTTTCATTAACGGTTTCATTATATATATTAGAATCAAATATTAGATATTGTTTGATTCTAACTGAGATTGTTGGGTGGATTTTAATACCTCGTTGAGGTTGCAATATGTTGAATTGGGTATTTGACATAATTTGGAATGTTAATTCATTCCTTTGGGGTTGTTGGGTGGATTTTAATACCTCATTGAAGCTACATTACATTGATTTAAATATTTGATATATTTGGGATGTTAATTCATTCCTTTGGGGTTGTTTGGTGGATTTTATTACCTCATCGAGGTGGCTCTATGTTAATCCAAATGTTTCAGAAATTTGGAATTGTGAATTGTTTAATTTGCAGGTTTTGTGTGGACTTGCGTCTCGTGTACGTAATCCTACACTATGATGATTGAATAATAAGAAGATGGTAAATTTTATCAACTTCAATAAATTGATGTTATAAGATGTTGTAATAGACATTGAGTTTTGGGAATTCATTCATTCCCCTGGGATTGGGGGTTGGCTAATAATACCTCATGGAAGTCTATGCGTTTAGGGGCCTATCAAACCAATGTGCAACGTATACACGTTCTTGGCAAAGATCAAACATATCACAAAGAGTGATTACAATCGGTGGTAAAGAACGAACGCAAAGAAGAAGAAGAAGATAATACTTCATGGAGGTCATATAATGTTGATGATTTAAACATTATATATATATGGTTTTTTCCAAGTCATATCCAGTTTGTAACTAGTTTTTTTTGAGTTTTCAGATTGCAAGACAAGACTCTGACAAGCTAGAGTGACATTGAGACATGACACTGATGTGGGATGTGAGGTGCCCCTCGCCCATCCCACGACATGTGAGGAGAAGATGACAAGGTGCATCCGCCTCACATTGAACAGTTATTGGCACTGCTTGGAGCGATTGATACGCTGATTGGGTCACATTTAGCAACGTGTGGCGACTATTTTCTATTTCTCCCATACAGTTTTGCTGATTGATTATTAATTGATTCTATGTTTCAGCCTTGAGTAGAGAGGGTATTTTGTAGATGTTGACCATGGTCACATCATGACCAGTTGATGAGTCACGTTTAATGACGTGTGGTGACTTGTTCCCATTTAGCTCATTCAACTTGTGTCTTCCTGAGATTCCGTCAGGATTTCGCTCTTTCGACCATGGTTAGCTATTGTGATTAGTTGTTGTTGAGCCACGTTTCGGACAGTGGTGACTTGTTCCCATTCAGCTCTACAACTCTAATAACCTTGATGGACTCTACCTGTGCGCATAGGGGGATTTCGCCGTCGTGTCGACAGCGAAGTCGCCCGGGGATGTAGAGGCATGCAGCCAGTCCCTCAACCCCAAGTGGTAGCTAACAGACCAGACAGGTAGTTTAGATAGATAGTTTGGTAGATATGAAATTAGTATGTAGTAGGAGCCCTTGTAATGTTGTTGTTCTCCTTTGGGGTCTTATTGTTATGGGGCGCTACAGACGGTTACATGACGATACAATATAAGTGACAAACGTGATCCTGTTCAGTTCGTATGTATTTATTGATGTTATGGTATTCTTTTTTTGGACATAGATGCAAACACGTCCATCCACCATCAATGTTTATATCGGTCTCTCTATGTTGTCACTTCGTCGCTAAGCAGTACTAACATTCTACGTCAACTAGTTTCACTACGTCCATGTCTCGTTCTAGTGTTGCTATCTGCTTACAGTGTGCAGATTTGGTGTGCAAACACTACAGTCTACTAATTTCATATCTACCAACCTATCTATCTAAACTACTTGTCTGGTCTGTTAGCTACCACCTGGGGTTGAGGGACTGGCTACATGCCTTCTACAAGTAGACCCCTCACAATGAGGAATGGGATAACGGATTCTACGGTCGCCAATCTGCTTCAGAGATTTAGCCACGCAGTAAGAATGTCAGACCTACCATCACGAGGTGCCCAAATCTTACCGCGGGACGAGGTCGACACAAACAGGGAAGCATGAATCATAAGGATTATATCCTACAGATCTGAGGGGCAGAGTAAAGCGTGTGTTTAATCAGCGAGTAACGGGAGCCACCAGTATACATACTCTTCGATATATCTTTGGGGGTGGGGACTGAACACTTATTGGTCTGCCCGGAATTCAATGACGTCAGTTTAGTAACCAATAATCAATAATCAATACTGACAGAGGGAGAAAAGTAATCAAAATCACAGATAAGTTATTATTCTGCAATTTCACATAAACAAATACATTTCCGCCATCTGCTGCAAGAAACTAACAACAAACGGTTCTGGCCAGAACATACTCAAACATATACACAACCCACTCCATCCGGCAACAAATAAGCACATTATATTACCTGTCACGATCGTCTATAACTTTGTGGTTGACATTACTCGTATGGGTGTGAAGCATGGGCATTTAATAGAGCAGTGGAAAAACATATATGTGCTTTTGAATATAAGTGTTACAGAAGAGACCCTCGTATATCTTGGACAGAGAAGAGAACAAATAGATCTATCCACAAAGAACTCAAAATCAACGAAAACTGGCTGATGTTACAAATAAGAAAGAGAAAATTGAGATATTTTGGACATATAAAAAAACATGAAGGGCTGGATGAGACCATCATGGAATGAGGCATACCGGCAAAGAGAAGAAGCAGAAGACCACGGAGAAGATGGATTCAGGATGTAACTGATATTTTGAACATGACGGCTGCAGAGACAGGACATCTGGCCTATGAGAGAGAGAAATTCCGGAGGACTGTTGGGGTGGCAAAGTTCTGCTCAGGACAAGCTATTTGATGATGAGCAGACCAATAATCTGCTCGTGAGCAAACTTAAAATACTAAGGGAATTATATAGTTCATTCAATTAGTTTCTTATTCCTCGAGTGCCCTCATTAGTCTTGAGTTGTAGTTAGTGTAGCATTAGGGATAAAGTACTTTGAAGTAAGATAACATGTTTTCCTCACATTAGTATCTCTCTCCCTCTTTGCCTTTTTACCCCAGATTGGGGCATAGGCCCTCAACCAACTCATGCAAAGTCTTCCTATCTCTAGCTATCTACTGCAGCTTCCTCCAGCTCTTCTTTACATTGTTGATCTCCGCCTCCAAATCTCATCACCATGTATTTCTCGCCCCCTTCTTTCTCTGTCCCTGCGGGTTCCAGACAATGACCCTTCTTGTTATATTCCCTCCGGTTTTCACAAAGTGTGTCCTATCCAGCGCCAGCGTCTTTTTAACCTGTTCGTTCACTGGAATCCGTCTTGTTTTCTCCATATGTTCCTCGTTTGTGACCCTATCATACCATCTTATTCCCTCTATTCTGCGCAGACACCAGTTGATGAATGTTTGCAATTTATGCTCTATTCATTTAGTTGTTCTCCATGACATTAGTATCACTGTATAAACATCTTGGCATACTCGACTCGTTACAGGAAGATTTGGTGTCCACGCTTTCAGAGATACAACTGCACAGTAAGTAGTGACGAACATAACAGGTATTGTTAGTGATTATAAAGTTAGTGTGTACACACAGGGAGATAGCAAACTTGTAGTGAGTTATAGAACGTCCGTTAATGTCACACTAGTAGTGAGTTATAGAACGTTAATGTCACACTAGAAGTGAGTTATAGAACGTTAGTTAATGTCACACTTGTAGTGAGTTATAGAACCTTAATTAATGTCACACTAGTAGTGAGTTATAGAACCTTAATTAATGTCACACTAGTAGTGAGTTATAGAACGTTAGTTAATGTCACACTAGTAATGAGTTATAGAACGTTAGTTAATGTCACACTTGTAGTGAGTTATAGAGCGTTAGTTAATGTCACACTTGTAGTGAGTTATAGAACGTTAGTTAATGTCACACTAGTAGTGAGTTATAGAACGTTAGTTAATGTCACACTAGTAGTGAGTTATAGAACGTTAGTTAATGTCACACTGGTAGTGAGTTATAGAACGTTAGTTAATGTCACACTAGTAGTGAGTTATAGAACGTTAGTTAATGTCACACTAGTAGTGAGTTAACTCTTGTGTGATTCCAGTATTAACTTATGGATGCGAGAGTTGGAAAGCAACAAAAGCTCTAGAAAGAAAATTAGATAACTTTGAGAATAAATGTCTTAGAAGAATACTGAACCTCAAATGGTCAGATTTCAGACCCAATACACAAATAAGACAAGAGACCAAGCAAGAAAATGTATCAAATTTTATAAGAAAGCGCCGCTGGAACTACATCGGCCACACACTTAGAATGGATAGACTCCCTTACCAATCCCTCATATGGACACCAGAGGGAAAAGAAAACGAGGAAGACCAAGAGAGACTCTGCGTAGAACCATCACCAGAGAAGGCTCAACGATGGGCCTAGTAAACATTAAAGACTTAAAACAGATAGCAACGAACCGCGAGACATGGAGAGCTATGACCTCTGCCCTATGCGCCTGACCCACAGGCCCAAGAGGAAAGACTAACTAACTAACTAAGTAGTGAGTTATAGAACGTTAGTTAATGTCACACTAGTGGTGAGTTATAGAACGTTAGTTAATGTCACACTAGTGGTGAGTTATAGAACGTTAGTTAATGTCACACTAGTGGTGAGTTATAATCACAAAATAGATAGAGACTGTAGTAAAACTATTTAATTGGCGAAACACGTAATCACAAAGTACTGTAGTTTTACAAATTACAAAAACAATATGTGTATATGTTGCATGTACTCAAGTTATATATTTACTTGATTTTTTTATTGTTTCTCTTATTTTCTATTTCTAGTTTTTATGTTTTGTTTTTTTGTAACATTTATTTCGTTATTCGATTTAATTTCCAGATTTACATTAGAAACGTTTGAATGTCTCCGTATCTTGTCGCCCATATGTTTTTTTTTTTTTATTCATCACTCCTGTTGTTCGTTTACTTGATAAAGGCCTTGTTGGTTGAAACGTTAATGAGTTATAGAGTGTTAGTTAATGTTTGAGCAAATGACTAGAAATAGTTGAACAAGTATTTGACTACACGTCACCCCCAAGAATTTAACATGAACAAGTAAACGAACTCCAGTAGTAATGTAAAAAGCTGGTTTGTGGGCCCCACCTAATTATTGTGACATGGGTTCAAGCTGGTTTGTGGGCCCCACCTAATTATTGTGACATGGGTTCAAGCTGGTTTGTGGGCCCCACCTAATTATTGCGACATGGGTTCAAGCTGGTTTGTGGGCCCCACCTAATTATTGCGACATGGGCTCAGCGGTCCACACCATGGGTTAAGGTGCGACCACACCCTAGGGGTGCCTCCAACTATACTATGAAAACTTCTCAAGAAACAACGTGACCTCATGATATGCACATCCTGGTATAAGCTAATGTTATCACAACTGCGCAGTTGGATATCTGAGTAGCAACTTGGCCTTGGTTAGAGGATTATATTATTAGAACCATCAGAAAAAAACAACAATGTAAACTCCACGTAAATTTATTTTCTCACATATCTCGTGAGAAATAAAACATATCCGTGTACAAGTCAGACATCCGTGTACAAGTCAGACATCCGTGTACAAGTCAGACATCCTTGTACAAGTCAGACATCCTTGTAGAAACTGGTGCAAACTGCGCAGTTTTAAACGCATCTTTGTTGCAAAACACAAGACAATAGTCAAAAATCTAACAAATGCAAACACACAAGAGTCATTTCTACAAAGAATAACTGGCGATCTGGGGTCAAATGTGCAGTCATAGGGACAACGTCGCGCCAGGTTCAGTGTGCTGACACCAAGACCCTACCCCACCTCCACGTCGTGTCCCTGGAAACAGATAGAGAATCTGTCTGGGAAAGTTAGTGGGGATTGAGGGAGAGCTACAGGTATAGGTAGTAGTACATGCACAACCACGTTATACAGATCAAAAATCCTGGCTGAATGAATGAACGCATCTCCTGGCCGATGTCTAATGGAAAAGTTGCATAAATGCAAAGGAAACTTCAGTTATAACAAGGTACGTCGTCTGTAAGCGTATACTCACTCCACTGGAGTCAATGATTGCACCATAATTGCCAACTCTCGGCAAGAATCCTTGAGAACGAGTCAATGGTCACTCTATAATTTCCAGCTTTCGGCAAGTAGCCTTGAGAACGATGTACAGTGTCGTGACAACACAAGGGAAGATTGCAGTAGACTCCATATCGGAGGCTAGGGCAGATACATCTTAGGGGTAAGGTTAGCCGAGCGCAAATCCTAAAGTTGCGTTCTTGTTCTGCCTGAAACTGCCCTCCATGGAGCAGCCGGGCTCTGTACTGTTGCACGAGAGCAAAATGTAAAGTTGCGTTCTTGTGCGGGAAAAACAGCCATCCCCGGAAGGACTGTGGTGAGTGATGTTGGCAATCGCAAAATGAATGTTGCGCTTCTTGCGCCTAATGAAACAACCCTCTGGATTATTTGTGTGCTGTCCCAGTCCAGTGTTTCCCGGGGTCATGGAAAATGCAAAGTAGAAATTGCAAAGTGCCGACACGCGTCTCGAAACGGCTGAAAAGTTCCTAATCCGGAATAAACTCAACATGGCTAGAAAAAAGGCCGATAATGTAACGGTTTTGATCGGTCGTACAATTCCAAAACATTGGCGAAGGCTGACACTTTTAGATCGCGATTGTTCTATGGCTAGGACAACGTCCACATGTCCTAGAATGTTTGAGAATGTCCCTAATCCAGAACGTCCTCACCACAGGCAGAAAACGACGGAAAATTCGATAGAGAAGTCGCACTTCACTAACTGTCACTGGCCGTAAAAGTTCCGAGAGTACGAGGATATATCAATCAAATCTGTAAAATAGCTAACACCGGTGGAGAAAAACATGGGGAACTCTAAAACAAATTTCTTTTTGCAGACGATCAGGCAATCATATCAACAACAGAAGAACAGCTACAGCGAACAGACGCCAGTTAACATGCAATGAATACAATTTGAGAATAAACATCGACAAAACAGAAGTAATGACATTCGTTAGAGAGGAAAACGCTACCAATATCTGCATCGACGAGCACCAATAAAGAAGTCACGACATCCCTAGGGAGCATTAAGCAAACGGTAGACTGTCTAATGATATTCAACATATATACAACAAAGCAAATCAAATCTTAGGACACATAGCGCCATTTTAAAAATGCAAACATGTCACCATGAACACTAAAAGAGCAATGTTCAACACAATAATTCTCCCAACATTATGCTATCAGTGCCAAGCTTGGACGCTGGCATCACATGATAGAAGACAATTAGTCACGACAGAGATGAAGTGTCTACGCAGAATGCTGGAAGTATCAAGAAGAGACCGGTTTAAACATGAAGACATTAGGCAAAAAGTGGGTACAACATCAGTACTGAACTTCATCAAGAAACAACAAATTAAATGGTTCTACCATATAAACAGATTACCAACAGACAGTGCTCCTCAAAGATTAATGTTACTCCGCTACAGTCAATACAAAGCAAAATGCCGTCCACGCAAAAGGTGGACCTCAGAGATAACAGAGGCGACGAAAAACACTGTTTATAAAGCTCACACAAAAAGTCTATTCTATAAATCTCTTGTTATCCTGACGCTGTGAGACAAAACAGGATTTGAGAAAATAAGAAAAATAAATTCTTGTAGAAACCAAACTCTGCAGAATTTGTCAAGTTTTTTTTAATTCTCTCAACCGTCGACCTCTACTAAGATCTAATAACAGGATATTGTGTGAAAGCAACTTATTTTCCTGTTGTCTAGATATTGATTACACTAGCTCAGATGCTATATAAACCCCCATCTGCAGGGAGACAATTATTTTGCTCTCAACAACGCACGGTATGTATATGAATGCTAATAATATGTAATATATATATATATATTTAGGAATAACTCTAGACCTAGATGGAGCTAGTTCTATTTTTCATTATTTAGAAATGGAGTGTGACAACGATGACATTACAGACTCCTATATTACAGAGTTAGAGTATTGAATATGTTTGTTGAATTCTTGTGTTTTCCTGCACGCAGGAAATAGAGTGTGCTCTAGGAAATGTCAATTACTTATAAACAACATATCCTCAATATACTAATATACATCATCGGCTGTTATGTCCACTGTCCGTACCAACCTCATGATGAGCTCGGTATTTCCCAAGTAGCGCGCTATTTCTATCGCAACTCTTTTTTTAACCACGTCGTAGCGCCATGAGGATGGAGGTTGAGGCCGCTACTGCTGCCCTATATTGGATCTCTGGGACTTCATTTACTGGGGCTGTTGTTGTATCTGACTCTCAGTCGATGCTTCACAAGATCCAGAGGGCAGGTTTCGGTATGAGTGGATGTCGTCTATAGAAGTTTCTAATCTCCAGAGGCTTACGTCGATATACTGTCCTGTGCATGCGGATGTTTACGGTAATGAGAGAGCGGAGAGGCTTGCATCAACAGCATCGATTGTTAGGGAGTTGAAGATGGATAAGGGGATATTCTTCGGTCTCTTCGCGACTGTCTGTTGAATGAGGACACTAAAATCGATGTTGAATCGATCAAGCGATTTAGGCAGTTTGGAGTTACCCGTTGTTCAAGTCGCACTGGATGCCTGAGAGGCAGAGTGAGAGGTGTGTTTAATCAGCGAGCCACGGGAACCAGATTCAGTTACAAGACTAAGCGCACGGAACAGAAAATCAGAAGATTCGTCTTCGGAAATACAATATACAGCATACAGCACGCAACACTCATACAAGACAAGAGACAAGGAGGCATTGCACTACAAGACATACAGACAAAAATAAAAGCACTCAGAATAAACCATATAAGCCGCATCATCAAACACCCAGAACATCACACGCTAGCGCACTACTACATAGGACTCAGATTAACCAAACTGGTCCCACTGAAAAACTCAGTGCCACACTATTTTGGTTCACTAACCACAGTCTACAAAACATGCATTCAAGCCATACAAGGAAACGAAAATTGATACACCAGACAACAACAAAAATATATAAACATTTAGTTAAGCTTCAAGCTCCACCATTACACCTCAGAATCAAAAGAGGTTATAACTATTTCATAACAGACCACACCAACACTTTCGTAAACTTACACAACCCAAACATTCCACTCAAAGCCCGAGAGGTAACATTCAGACTATATACAACATGACACCTACAAGAGAACGGGTAGCAAACAGACCCAGACAAGTAACAGAATACCAGTTATGCAGAACAAACATACAAGAAACGGAAGAGCACATATTCTTTCAATGCAGCACAGTCAGACCAACCACAGAATCACTTCGAAACATAATCAAAACACACACAAATAAAAAGATAGATATATACAGAGCCATCATGCTAAACACACTACCCAAAACAACTCCAGACATACACACAAAATTACTTATACTGCTAGCAGAATACAGGTACCTCATATGGACCTGCAGGAATGCAGCAACATTTTACATAAAAACATACAATGCTCATCTATTCCAACAAATATTCCTTGAGAAAGCCGCATCCATAATATGATGTATATATGGAAGGTAACGACAAGACAAATATAACATAGATCCTTCTGAATGGAACTTATTGTTGACACATTTAAATTGCACATTTCCTTCTTGTTTATAATGTATTTCAAACATCACTGTTAAATTGCACATTTCCTTCTTGTTGATAATGTATTTCAAACATCACTGTTAAATTGCACATTTCTTATTGTTCACGATGTGTTTCAAAATGTATAACGACACCATCATCACCACTTCAAATATTATAATGTCCACCATCGTATCGTCATGTCATGGACAAAGTCAACTAAATTTGACACATCTATAATTGAGTCTGTTATTGAAATATTTCTTGAAAGTATTAGGGAAAAAAAGGCACAATTTCTCCACATAAAAAAGAAAAGAAGAGAAGAAAAAAAAGAAAGAAAATAAGAGAAGAAAAAAAAAAAAGAAAGAGAAGAAAAAAAGAAGAAAAAATGGACAGAAAATAGCAACATGCCAAATGAAATGTCTCCGTAAAGTCACCAACAACACAGAATCGAGAGTTACGAATACCAGCATCGGAGAAAAGGTTGGAACAAGACCGTGCTTGAAGTATACAGCGAAAAAGAGAATGAAGTGGTTTGGCCACTTAGTAAGAATGCGAACAGACCCAACTGCCTATGAAGCTTACCATAGCAGAATATCAGGAAGGAAGGCGAGAGGAAGACCAAGGAAAAGGTGGATAGATAACGTAGTCGAATTCTGCCACAGGATTAAGAAAACCATCACACAAGTCACCAGAGAAGCGCAAGACAAATGAACAACCCGGTAACAGTGTGCTGACAAAAGAAGACAAAGATTCAAATTTATTGTTTATATGTTACAGGTATTCATCATCATCATGTTTCTCGGACTAGTTATCAGCATGACTCTGCTCTTGTCTGTGGTAGATGTGGGAGCGAGTTCTCGTAAGTAGCTCTCAAAATATATTAGAAATAACATTATAATTATCTTAGAATGGGATGCAACGCCATAACATCACATTATTTGTTACTGAATTCTAGTCACAATCAGTTATTCAAATAAATACCACGTCGTTTACACATGCATAATTATTTATAACCATCATTAGGTATTTATGTTTGGAATGTTATTTGCTGTTGTTCTCATTACTTTGCTAACCGATATTCTCTTCGTGTCCCGATTGACACATAAGACTTCAGTAAAAGACTTCCACTGTTGAAATTCTGCTGTCTTTCTACCAACCGTCTACCAGGTCAGGCCACACTCCTTCAACTCTTTCTTCACCGTTCTTCTGCATGTTGCCTTTGGACGTCCAGGTCTTCTCTTCCCATCTGATGTCCATCTGAGAGCTGTCCTAGCCAATGCCCCACTGGCATACGACATAAATGTAAAACCACCTCCATCTTCGTTTCTTAATGATGGTCTCCAAGGATGCACAGTCTGTTTGTTTCAAAAGCTCCTCATTTGTTATGGTATTTGGCCAGAAAATTTGCAGGATTGTTCTTAAACATTTATTCTGAAATGTCTCCAACTTGTGTATTATGTGATGGGTCATTGTTTAGCTTTCACTACTGTATAAGCACTCCAGTATATTACTTCTTCCAGCATTCACTACTGTATAATAGTACTCCCAGTACATTACTTTTATATATTTTAAATTTTGTCCTAAGATTTAGTCCTTTTGTTTTCCAGATTTTATTGAGCATGGCAAAAGTTTGTCTTGCCTTCTTGATTTTTTCGATGACATTCTTTTCTGAATCTCCATCTTGTGATATTGTACTTCCCAGGTATACAAAATCCTGTACTTCCTCTATGACTTCATTTTGTAATACAATTGGGTTCTCAAATTTATGATTATTTCTCATTACCTTCGTTTTCGCTTTATTTATTTTGTCCTATTGTTTGAGCTGTTCTAGAAAGTATATCTAATTTCCTTTGAGCATCCTCACATCTGCTGGCCAAGAAACCAATATCATCAACATAATCCAAATCTTCCAGAACTGATGTAAGTGTCCATCGAATGCCTCTGTTGTTATCCTTTATGGTTTCTCTCATCAACCAGTTCATGGTAAGGTTAAACAGGAATGGTGAAAGAATACATCACTGTCTAACTCCTGTATTGACCTCAAAACACTCTGTCAGCTGACTATTGCATACTACTTGACACTGAAAGTCTGTATATAATGCTTTAGTCTAACTCCTGTATTGACCTGAAAACACTCTGTCAGCTGACTATTGCATACTACTTGACACTGAAAGTCTGTATATAATGCTTTAGTCTAACTCCTGTATTGACTTCAAAACACTCTGTCAGCTGGCTATTGCATACTACTTGACACTGAAAGTCTGTATATAATGCTTTAGTCTAACTCCTGTATTGACTTGAAAACACTCTGTCAGCTGACTATTGCATACTACTTGACACTGAAAGTCTGTATATAATGCTTTAGTCTAACTCCTGTATTGACTTCAAAACACTCTGTCAGTTGGCTATTGCATACTACTTGACACTGAAAGTCTGTATATAATGCTTTAATTACACTGACCATCTTTTTGTATCACAATGACGGGATCTTCAAAAGCGATTCCTGTGCTGGCTATCAAATGTTTCAAATCACAAACCATGTAGATGGACCACTACAGAAGATCACTTTGTAATGTTTATCTTTCATTCTATCACTTTTAATGTTTATCTTCATTCTTATCATTTGTTAATGTTTATCTTTCATCTTATCACTTTGTTAATGTTTATCTTTCATTCTTATCACTTTGTTAATGTTTATCTTTCATTCTTATCACTTTGTTAATGTTTATCTTTCATTCTATCACTTATGTAATGTTTATCTTCATTCTTATCACTTTGTTAATGTTTATCTTTCATTCTTATCACTTTGTTAATGTTTATCTTTCATTCTTATCACTTTGTTAATGTTTATCTTTCATTCTTATCACTTTGTTAATGTTTATCTTTCATTCTTATCACTTTGTTAATGTTTATCTTTCATTCTTATCACTTTGTTAATGTTTATCTTTCATTCTTATCACTTTGTTAATGTTTATCTTTCATTCTTATCACTTTGTTAATGTTTATCTTTCATTCTTATCACTTTGTTAATGTTTATCTTTCATTCTTATCACTTTGTTAATGTTTATCTTTCATTCTTATCACTTTGTTAATGTTTATCTTTCATTCTTATCACTTTGTTAATGTTTATCTTTCATTCTTATCACTTTGTTAATGTTTATCTTTCATTCTTATCACTTGTTATTTTTATTTCGTCACTTTATTCATTTCTTCATCAATGTCATAGATTTTAACATGCATTTTTTTGTCTTCATTTTTATCATATTTATATAACTTTCTTTAGTTAGTTAATTTGTTAGCTAGTTAGTTTATCTTTCGACATCTGCTGTTCAAGACTGAGAACCTATAGGTCTATTCTGAGTGTTGTGATGCAGGTTCTGTAACAAATAACCCAAAAAAACAGGTTTTAGATTTGATCAATTTCTTAGCTTTTATCTTATGACGACTATAGACTTTTTTCTGATTTTTCTTAGCTTTTATCTTATCATGAACATAGACTTGTCCCCTAATTTTTCTCAGCTTTATAGTTTTATCCTGTTAGCTTATTAGAATTTGTCCCCAGATTTTTCTCTAGCAATAAATTGCACATACTGTCCTATTTCTATTTACAAATATACTTTCTGTCGTTCTTGACTTGACAAAGCAATCAACAGTCATCTCGTCTGATCGCTTTTGATTAGACAGCAACAAACTGTTCCATATACAATCATACTTAGTGCGGTCACCATACTGTTCCATATACAATCATACTTAGTGTGGTCAAACTGTTCCATATACAATCATACTTAGTGCGGTACCAAATGACTGTTTTAGAATATACTTTTTAATTAACCTAATTCGCAGGCACTCTTCGGGGGTCTCTGTGGCTGAGTGGTTAAGCCCTTTGCCTTGCGAGTCGAAGGTGTAGGTTCGAATCCGGACCGCGGCCTTCTGTTCACGAGTGCAGTTTCTTCCAGAGACCCCTAGGATTGTTTCCGGAGCTACGGAGTTCGTGCTTTGTGCAATACTCTCGGCAGGTGGCGTGCCATTTCTGCGGAGAGGACCGAGCCATATGGGGTAACCCGGTGCAATGAAGTCAATCCTTCGGCTTTAAACCCTTTTTTTTTTCGCAGGCACACTTCTCCTTCCTCCTCCCTGTTGTGCCCTTATTGGTAAGTTATGCCATTGCTACATGAAACAGAGGATATGGTCAAGCCAGTTTCAACGTTCTTATTTTGATATTCTGCTGTAAAACTCAGATAAGACAATCTTAAAAGTTATAGTTTGCTACGCCCGAGTGGTTACCGGGGCCCAAATTTGGAGTGTAAAGAATAGAGCACTGTTACCTCTCACCAATGTCGTAAGAGACGACTAAGGAGGATGCACATGTCCTAAACGTGTCTAAAGTCTATGCGTTTAGAGGCCTACCAAACCAATGTGCAACGTTTGCACGTTCTTGGCAAAGATCAAACATATCACAAAGAGTGATTGAAATTGGTCGTAAAGAACGAACGCAAAGAAGAAGATAGTTTGCTAGTATTCCACGACAGGGCAAGCTTTTCCTGTTTCTAGTGAGCTCGTCTGGTCATAACGTCTAAAACTCATCTCATTGCTTGGCGGTGATGTTAGTTAATGAAAAGGGTGTATTATTTATTCGAATATGTGACATTTGTATACATCGAGAGTATGTATAATAAACGTGTATAGAATTAAGTTACTTGACTTGACTTGACTACCTATCTCCATGCTTGCTGGTACCGACGCTTCCTATTGGGTTCAAAGATAACTTTTTATTTACTTCAATATTCCACAATCATATAAAACTAGTCACGACAGAGATGAAGTGTCTACGCAGAATTCTGAGAGTATCAAGAAGAGACCGGTTTAGACCTGGAGCACCCGGAAAACATGGTTCAGAATCTAACTTCATCAAGAAAACAACAAATTCTTCGACCTGCATGTAGATCAAAACATGATTAGGATCCTCAAAGAGACAATGATTGACTACGATAAGTGATACAAAACAATTGAGAACAACTAGCAAAATGATTCGAATCTCTTCTATCCTGACGCTGTGAGACAAAACATGATTCGAGAATCTCTTCTTATCCTGACTCTGTGAGACAAAACATGATTAGAGAATCTCTTCTTATCCTGACTCTGTGAGACAAAACATGATTAGAGAATCTCTTCTTATCCTGACTCTGTGAGACAAAACATGATTAGAGAATCTCTTCTTATCCTGACTCTGTGAGACAAAACATGATTAGAGAATCTCTTCTTATCCTGACTCTGTGAGACAAAACATGATTAGAGAATCTCTTCTTATCCTGACTCTGTGAGACAAAACATGATTAGAGAATCTCTTCTTATCCTGACTCTGTGAGACAAAACATGATTAGAGAATCTCTTCTTATCCTGACTCTGTGAGACAAAACATGATTAGAGAATCTCTTCTTATCCTGACTCTGTGAGACAAAACATGATTAGAGAAAAGTAGAAAGAAGAATCCACCAGCAAAAAAGGTTTGGAAAACCTAATCATGACGACCAAGAAACATAGTGAAGACCAACATCTATATTTGAATACACAAAAAACAAAAATCATGTCAACTGACAAAGCAAAAGGCTCACCTAACATCCAAGTAAACAATGAAGAACTCCAATGTGTAGAGAGCTACGAATATCTGGGCTCAATAATTAACAATAACGGTGACTGCTCCAAAGAGATCTCAAGAAGATTGGCAATAGCAATCAAGAAGTTAAACACAATGAAGAACATGTGGCAAAGCACCAGCAAAATACTAAAATTAAAAATATTGAGAGCATGCATTTTCCCAGTGGCTACTTATGGTTGTGAATCATGGACTATTACAAAAAAATTAAGAACGAAAATCCTGTCCTTCGAAACTAAATGCTACAAAAAGATCCTACGAATACCATGGACAGACAAAAGAAAGAACACTGATGTCCTGAAAGAACTAAATGTTAAAAAGAATTGATTGGCTGATAAACAACATACTATACAGAAAAATTACATACTTTGGTCACATCAAGCGTCACGATGGCCTGGAAAGAACAATACTAGAGGGCAGTGTCCCATGACGTAGAGGCAGACCAAGAAGAAGATGGCTACAAGATATTAAAGAAACCATGAACATGCCCATCGACGAAGTGGGTGAACTAGCAAGAGACAGAGTGAATTTCAGATGTGCTGCAAAGAGAGCAACATCCTATAACGGATACGCACCCTGATGATGAGAAAGAAGAAGTATTTCATACTAATGTTCAATGTATTTATTATTTCTTACAACCTTCTGTCAGCTACACCAACTTACATCGCATTCAGTGCTGCGTTTAAATCAGACCAGAACATAGACGGTGGACAGAAAATTGCATTCAATGAAGTCTTTACTAACTTTGGTAACTGTTACAACAACCGGACTGGAGTGTTCAATGCATCCAAGGTAACGTTGTTGTTAGTCTAACATTTTTGTAATATAAGACGGGAATGGCTTGACCTGTTGACTAATTGATTGATTGGTTGATTGATTCATTGGTAGAACCAGGGGTCGCTCGTCATTAAGGGCCAGTGGGACCGGGCCCAACCAACAATAATGTGTAACGTGTATTTATTATTTTATAAATTAAAAATTAACAACCCAAATCCATGATTTTTCCAAAAATATTTGTCTGGCCCCACCAGCTTCTTCTTCTTCTTCCAACGTTTTCAGACATCGATTTGTATACTTTTAAAGTAGTTAGTAGTCAACCGGAGTCCATGTACATCTCTGTATAGCTTGTCTTGGACTGATATGGGGATTGGCCATGTGTTTTCTCTCTGTTCCATGTATGTTGGACATTCTTGCAGTATGTATGTCTCTGTCATCATGCTGGTGACACGTGTGCTTATGTCAGAAGGGCATATGTTGTACTTGTTAAACAGATGGTACCTCAGTCTATTGTGCCCTGTTCGTAGACGAAAAATGACAACCTGTTCCTCTCTACTTAGTTGGTGGTAAGCATCGTCCTTTTCATGCCATGGGTGATCTCTCAGCCATTTGTTCTTGTAGGCCATTTTATCCGTACTTTTGCTTCCTCATATGTCATACTGGTGTCTGTCTGTGTAGTCTGCTTCTGCTTTGCCAATATGTCCGCAGTCTCATTGCCAGGTATTCCGCAGTGAGATGGTATCCACTGTATTACCACTCTAGAGAAGATGTTGCATACTTGGTGTAGTGATGCGTGCAGTTCCTTCAAGTTGTTATCGTCTTGATTTTTTAGAGCAGTAATTACTGACAGGGCATCAGTAAGAAATACCAGGTTTTCATTTACATGTTCCTCTGACACTATGGCTTCTGCCGCCGCTTTTAGGGCCTCTGCCTCTGCTCTGTAATTGCTGGAGAACCTTCCTGTCGCTAATTTTAGCTTCCTGTGTTTCATGTCACTGAGCACTATGAGGGCTCCTCCTCCTCCATTTTCAGTTGCATTTGCTGCAGACCCATCTGTGTATACATGGGTCCACCTGCTGTTAGGAAAGTGGTCCTTTAGGTACTCGGTGGCCAGGAGTTTTCTTTCTTCACTTGTTTGTTGGTTTTTTCCTACTATCCTTGTGATGTTCTCATTCAGCTCTGGGAATTTTGTATCTTTCCATATCTGTCTTGTGTTGGTGTATTTTAGTGGTTTGGGAGTAACTTCAGCACATGATGGTTGTTTGCTCATCATCATCTTGGTTGTCGCTGCAAAGTTGGTTCGTTTTAGTCTACCCCTTCCTAGCCCATTCATTCTGTGGTACATTGGGTGGTCTTCTAGTCTCTTGAACTTTTCTTCTGTTTTGTGCTCTACTGTCTCTTATATCCTCCATTGGTTGTAGGCCGGTGCTCTTCTCCATTTCCTGTATTGGGGTAGATCTCATTCCCCTGTAATAATTCTCATAGCTTGGTTCTGAACACGGTTGATTTTATTGAAGTTGGATTGAGCTACAGTTGCCCATGCAGAGATTCCATAGTCCAGTGTCGGGCGAACAAATCCCATATAAAGCTTCTTTAAGACACTGTTATCTGCCCTCCAGGTTGTGCCAGCTAGTTTTTTCATGATTGCCATCCTGGATTTTGCTCGGTTTTTTTTTTTTTTCAATCTGAGCATTCCATGTCATGCGCTGGTCGAAGGTGATTCCAAGGTATGGGGGGTTTTTCTCTGGGAGCAATATATGGTTATTTAGTAGGAGCTTTGGACTTTGGGGCTTTGTTGATAGGAAGAAAATCGTATATGTCGTTTTCTTTTCATTGACTTTGATCAGCCATGTATTGGACCATTAGAGATGTGAGGGCCTGTTGTATTCTGCTTGTTGCAGCGGTAATGCGCTCCTCTGATATCCACAGGGCCAGGTCATCCGCATACAGGGCGTGGTAGATCCTTCTGGGTATGTTCTCGGTTATGTCATTGATGTATATGAGGAACAGTGTTGGCGACAGTACTCCACCCTGAGGAACTCCTTGTTCTAGTGTTGTTTTCCTGCTGGTGAACTCTTGCACTTGCACTTTAGCAGTTCTTTTTCTAGATACTGTGATATCCATTTGTACATTCGTCCTGCTACTTGGTTTCTGTGCAACTTCACTTTTAGGCCAGCCTTCCACACTTTATCAAAGCCTTCTCCAGATCTACCTATACTGCTAACGTTTGTTTTCCCTCTTGAAAGGCATCCTCTATCTCCTGGGCGATGTATGTCACTTGATCTTCTGTAGATCTGTGTTTTCGGAAGCCTGCTTGTTGGGGAGAGTAAACACTTTTCTTCCAGATGCCACATTAGTCTGGTGTTGATCATGCGCTCTAGCAATTTTCCTACGCAGCTCAGTAGGCTAATTGGTCTATAACTGCTAGGATCTGTGGGATCCTTCCCCGTCTTTTTTATCAGTATAGCTTCCTTCCATTCTTTGGGTATAACGCCACTTTTCCAGCTACAGTTAAAAATTTCTAGTAGCTTCTTTTTCGCTTGTCGTCCCATTTCTATTAACATTTCGTTAGTTATCCCATCATTGCCTGGTGATTTTCTTTTCTTTAGAGAGCGCAATGCTTTTTCTAATTCATGCATTGTGAATTTAGTTGTCATGTGCTCCTCCGGGGACCTTGAATGAGGTCGTGGGCCATTAGTTCTTCTTTTATGGTTTCCTCCCTTTCTTCAGGAACATCTATATGATTTACTTGTGTAAAGTGCTCACTAAGGATATTGGCAGCTTGTTTCCCGCTTAGCTGTTCATCATTTTGTTTGATGGTGATTGTAGTCTTGTATTTATTTTCTTGGTTTAGTGCCCTGGCTAGTTTCCACAACTTATTTCCATCTCTGTCTAGGTTAAGGCTTTGTGTTTTTCTATCCAGCTGTTTCTAGCATTTTCGTTTAGTGTTCGTTTGTATCTTGCCGAGGTGGCTTTAAGTTTAATGTTTGCTTCTGTTGTTCTTTCTATTTCTGCAATGTCTCTTGCTTTCGTTAGTTCTACTTCTAGTTGTTCTAATTCGTCCGTCCAGAATGGGCTGTAGTTTGGTCTCGCACCTCGAGGGATGGACTCAGTGGCTGCTTTTGGAGGGCTTTGTTAAAGTCTACAACCCCAGCCTTTAGCATACTCTTGTGTATGTTTAGGCGTTCGCAGTATAGGTCTGTCAGGAGTGCAAATTTCCCCCCAGTCTGCTCGTTTGTAGTTCCATCTTGGTAGCAGCTTTGGTTGCTGTGGGGAGTATGCAACATTTACGGCCAGCTTTACCGGTCTGTGATCACTTCCTGCGAGTTGGTCTAGTACATTTCTATCAATTTTGTGGTGGATGTCACCTGTACTAAAGGCCAGATCTGGTGTGGAGGTGGTTTTCCAGGTTCTGGAGTAGTAACTAGGTTTATCCTCAGCATTGTTGATTAAGTGTAGGTTGCTGTCTATCTCCCAGTCCTCCACCTCGTCACCTATGTTGTTAGTATCCTGGTAGCCCCACCGCTTGGAGTGACTATTAAAGTCTCCTACTACTATGCAGTTTGTTGGTATTATGTTCATGTTCTCCAGTACTAAGCCTTTGTTTGGAGGGCAGTAGATGTTATAGATCCGGGTGCTCCCAATTGGTTGTTGCGTCTATCCCTACAATTTCCGACTGTCTACTATCACATACTGCTATTTCTTGACATGCAATCTCATTTCGGGCGAGAATCAGGACTCCACCTTTGTGTCCTTCCCTGTCTAGTCGGAAGGTCTGATATCCTATAATGGAAAATCTGTGGCTAGAGTTTAGGTGCGTCTCTTGTATGCATGCTATGTCTATCTGCTCCTGTTGTAGATATTTTGTTAATGGGACCTTCTTCTTTAGTACTCCTTCTGCATTCCACTGCATAATGTTGAATGTTCTATGATTTGCTTCACTAGTATTTTCCTGCTAACTGTCCCTTGGCTCGAGGCTTGGATCGATCACTCCTGTCGTCTGTCGAAATTCCGGTTGACCACTACTCTTTTTTGTATACCAGTCGATGTCGTCGTAAAACGAATTGCGCTGCACATTGTGCACCCGTCTTCTGCGGCGTTTCTGTCAGGCTGCCCACCTTTAGCCTTAATTTATTAACCTACAAGGCAGCAGGTTGGACTCGCTCTTAGTCCATCGCCACGCGGTGCGCTACCTATCGATAACAGGTCACGCTATTCTCCGATGCGGCGCCGGCACGCTCAAGGCCACAATGTACGATCAGGCGTTTGCTCTGACCATACATACACAAACACGAACACTAATCAACACATTTTATCCGCTTATAGTGGCCAGAAACCGCGTCAATCACACCGCAATCACAAGAAATCGCGCACAGTTTATCCGTTAGGAATTTTCACAACCGACATGTTGGCGACCGGAAATCGTCCCCGCCCCACCAGCAAAAATGATTACGAGCCGCCACTGGGTAGAACAATCATTATTACACTTCGGTTAACAACTATATTTGTTCTAACAGCAGCTTTATACTTTACTCAGAAAGATTTTTCTATTTCGAAAGCTATCTTACTGCTTAAGGCGGAGACCCACCCAGAACAATGGTTGTATTTTTTAATTCACAGAAAAAACAACTAACAACGATATTGTCATACAATTTGGCCACCTGTTGCAAAATGCATTGTTTTCGATGATAAACAACGTTTAGTGTATGCATTGCAATTAGTTATTTAAAAAATAATTATTTTTCTTGTAAATATATTGTAAACCCCACCTCATCATCGTGCAGTGGATTTCATAAATATAATGAGGTGCAAAGAATGCCAAACTGTATATGATGTACATATCACCCATAGTTATAGCATTAGTAATACAACTAATTCGCAATAAATCTTCATGCAGGGTGGACTTTATTTGTTCAACTTTCAAGGGCTAACTATATCTTCGAATGACTTTTGGATTGACTTACACCACAATGATGTGTATTTGGTGTCTGCCTTTGCAAGACAGCAAAACGACTATGCCAGTGCAGGTAAGTTATCAGAAATGATTGTTACAAAACTCTACTGTCTGTGTGGTGTGTTTGATTTCTGATTGCATTTTATATCATCATCTAGGGATACACAGAAATGTTCATTGATCTTGTGTTAATCGCCTGACTAGAGAACTATAGTTCGTTCCAAAATTCGTGAACATCTTTACCGACAGATATAAAATCACTCACGTGCCAGAAATTATTGATTTGTACATTTTTTATAGGTAACAGTGGCGACTTTCATAAAATATGTTTGCACACACAAACCTTTAGTGCTGTAAGATTTTTATTCTATGTTATTAGTAAAATAAGAGCGATGTTGATTTGGCATACTTGTCTAAGTTTTACAGTACGATTGTCAAGTTTTTCTATAATTTCGCATTTGCGTGCTCCACATGCACCAGTTCCGCACAAGTTTCGCTTCAATTCTGCACCAGTGAAAATCGGGAATCCTGTGGAATTAATCAGTTCACAATGTATCCTAACGACTGTCATTGACATATGCACACACAATTTATTTTCATTGATAGAAGTGGAAGGTATCAAGTGTTCACTATGTCACATTGCTTTTTATAATATGTAACAGGGATACGCCTTTGCAAACATTTGCCCCCATTTTGTGTATTACTGTAAATTCTAAACTTTGATTATCATTTTGTTGGGATTATGCAAAATTATATAACAAAAACGTTTTGTGCATCAACTAAACTACATACCAATTAGTTAAACATGGATTTGTAAAGTCGTGAGATATATAAGACTACCTGCAACAAATTACTGTTATGCATCAGGTAGATTTCGTACAAATTAAACTTTAATGTGTTCATGAATTTTGGAATAAACTATATTAAAAACAATTAGGCGTTCTCGGGGGTCACATTGATTTGGAGGATAGAAAATATCCTTACCAACCGGTTTGAAAGATAGTTTCCACTTTGCGCAAAGAAAAAAAATGTGACAGTTTTGCATCGTCTTCTGGTATCAGGTTAGCTTTTGATTATACGCCTGGTCATTTTTGAATAGAACGGAAAATCATATATATCCCGTGTAGACATTGAACAATTTAACTCATAAACTACCAAATGCACAGCATGCGCCCGTTTGTCGTTCCGTTTGGCCATTTGCCCTGATTTTCGCCATGATCGCGAGCCAAGTTAAAGAGTTAACCATCAGATCTAGTGCGGATGAAAGCATCACTATCAGCGTCCCCGAAGGCATGGTACAAAAGGACTGCGAAGATGCCAAAAAGAGTGGGGCCAATGACACAGCTCTGCTTGACTCCAGTATTAACCTCGCAACTATCAGATGTGCTGCCATCGAACTGTATGCTGGCTTTCATGCCCTCATTGAATATACTCAAATATATTTCATGTACTCAAATATATTTTATGTACTCAAATATATTTCATGTACTCAAATATATTTCATGTACTCAAATATATTTTATGTACTAAAAATATTTTATGTACTCAAATATATTCATGTACTCAAATATATTTCATGTACTCAAATATATTTCATATACTCAAATATATTTCATGTACTCAAATATATTTTATGTACTCAAATATATTTTATGTACTCAAATATATTTCATGTACTCAAATATATTTCATGCACTCAAATATATTTCATGCACTCAAATATATTTCATGTACTCAAATATATTTTATGTACTAAATATATTTCATGCACTCAAATATATTTCATGCACTCAAATATATTTCATGTACTCAAATATACTGTTTGCAAATTGTACATGATAAAAAATAATGCATTCCAGCTCGAATATCGATAACAGGTGACCAAAGAGCCAGAACAATATTTTACATATCAATTTCTTTTTACAATTCACAAAAATAAAATTAAAATACATTGGCCTTGCGGTACTACAGAGTTTGTGCTCTTTTGTTTAATTCGTCTTGTGTAAGATAGATCGAACAAGAGACGGTGATTCACCGAAGTAAAATTATGATGACCCTATCAATGAATGGATGCAGTGGCGGCTCGTGGTCATTTTTCATAGTGGGGCCTGACAAAAATCGTGGTTTTTGGAGTATTTACTGTGTCTCTAGCGGCCCCTACCAGAAGAATATGTTCCAACTACAAAGCAGAACTCTTAGCCCTTCTGATGGCAACATAGCACATGAATAAGCTGCAAGCACCTGCAGGCAAGATGGTATTTTTTACAGACTCACTGTTAGCTATACAAGCCCTGGAGGCTAAATCCGCTGACAGCACAGTACAAAACATAAAAAGAGAACTTGCTCAGCTTTCAGAAAAAGCAGACATTCACTTGCAGTGGATTCCATCTCACTGTGGCATTGCAGGCAATGAGACTGCCGATGTCTTCTTTTTCTTTGCGTTCATTCTTTACGACCAATTTTAATCACTCTTTGTGATATGTTTGATCTTTGGCAAGAACGTGTATACGTTGCACATTGGTTTGGTAGGCCCTAAATGCATAGACTTCTACACGTTTAGGACACATGCATCCGATTTCAGACAAACCACATTAGTCACCTATAACGAAATGCGTGGCTGGTAACAGTGGTTCTATTCTTTATACCCCAAATTTGAGCCCCGGTAACTACTCGGGCGAGTGCTGACGTCAGAGCTAGGGAGGGCAGAGCCAAAGAGCAAATTTACCAACTCCTGTCTTTTTAAGAGGTCAAAAACTTCATACAGAAAAAATCTGCAGTAGACTGGAAGACAAACACTGGATATGATTATGGAAAAGACTCCATCAAAGACCTAAGCATAACAGTCCAGGTCATTATATTTCGACTAAGCACCGGACATTGCAGACTCAACAAATACTTATATAGACTAGGAATAAGTCAAACAGCTCTCTGCCAGTGTCAGCAGGCGGAACAAACACCGGAGCATATCCGCAAGACTCATCTCCTTGGTGAGATGAGAATCAACATGTGACCACACCCAGTCGACATGAAAACTAAGCCTTGGGGAAACCTGACAAACCTGAAGCTGACTGCCAAGTTTGTGGTGCACAGTAAATTAAGCGCATGTCCAGAGATTGCTGAAGAAGAAGGAGTATTTACTAATATTTCTCTATTGTGGGAAGTTATTACCTCTTTCAGGAAAAGAACAAATGCTTCTGTTCTGCAACAGCTTGATACTAAAGAGAGTTGACTATTAAATAATAGAAAATCAAGAACAATACTAAAGAGAGTTGACTATTAAATAATAGAAAATCAAGAACAATACTAAAGAGAGTTGACTATTAAATAATATAAAATCAAGAACAATACTAAAGAGAGTTGACTATTAAATAATATAAAATCAAGAACAATACTAAAGAGAGTTGACTATTAAATAATATAAAATCAAAGACAATACTAAAGAGAGTTGACTATTAAATAATATAAAATCAAGAACAATATTAAAGAGAGTTGACTATTAAATAATATAAAATCAAGAACAATACTAAAGAGAGTTGGCTATTAAATAATATAAAATCAAGAACAATACTAAAGAGAGTTGACTATTAAATAATATAAAATCAAGAACAATACTAAAGAGAGTTGACTATTAAATAATATAAAATCAAGAACAATACTAAAGAGAGTTGACTATTAAATAATATAAAATCAAAGACAATACTAAAGAGAGTTGACTATTAAATAATATAAAATCAAGGACAATTAAATATTTCGGACACATAAAACGACAGGAGCGCTAGAGAAGATTTTTTTTTAATATCTGGAACGCAAATTGAACATGCCTCACCCGCATGTAAAAAAAAAAAAAAATAACGCTAATTTGTCAACTAGTCTAGCCATATATACATTTAGTGATTTTGTAATATATAATCTCCTGAATAAATGAGCTGTAAAATCCACGATTATCATTGTATATGTAGTGAAAGAACTGACATTCTTAACTTCTGTTGTATTATTTGCTTGATAAATGCAATTTGGTCGAAGCATTTCTTGTGTATTGTCATTGTTTTTGTATTAGGTAAATCTCTAGTATTTTGTAACTTATTGTTAAAAATGTTTTTACGTGTTTCGCTCAACTCAGTTGACAATCACTTGTCACAACTAACTCAACTCAGTTGACAATCACTTGTCACAACTAACTCAACTCAGTTGACAATCACTTGTCCGACAATGTGTATTAATGCAGGGACAATTCCTAAAACTAATGATATTATTTTATGGTTTGTTATTTATTACTAATATTTTATATAATTTTATACTATTTTTATATAAAATTGTGGATTCAATCGATAATTAAACGGACTATTTGAGCTAGAGTCCTCGTTTATCTGGGAGTAGTTTGGCTGCGTAAGAATGAATATATCTTCCGGCGAATGAAAATGACATTGTTTTGGCAATTATCATTGCAATAGCGATAAAAGGTCAGAGGTCGCAATGTTACAGCTTATGTAGGAACTCGTAAACTAGCCCCAGAAATAGTGCACGATACAATGCTTGAAGTATTAGAAGCTAAATGAGGAGCTTCATTACATATATTATTAAATAATGTTTTTTAATAAGGAGATATTAAATAAATAACAGGATTGTTATATTATTCTGATATAATATTTACATTTTAGTGTTATATATTCAACTTTCAAAGCTAATCAGGGTCAAGTTAAAAGTAATAATTATGAAAAAATAATTTATAAAATAATAAGTACACGTTAATTCTTTTTAGTTCGGTAGGACCGGTTCTTACTGGCCCCTAATGACCAGGGGCGTATACTAATTAGAGGTAAAAGATTATGAATTTCAAATTTCAGACTGTGTATGATATTTTAGCGTTATATATCAACTTTCAAAGCTAATCAGTCTCTCATTGAAAGTAATAATAATGAACAAATAATGTCTAAAATAATAAGTGCAGGTTACTCAATATTTTTGGTGGGGCCTGGCCGATGACGAGCCGCCCCTGAATGGATTGTTGGTTATTACTGGTTATTGAACTGACGTCATTACACTCCGGGAAGACCAATAGGTGCTCAGTCTGGCAGTCTCCCACAACATATATCGAAAAGTATGCATACTGATGGTTCCCGTGGTACGCTGGTTAAGCACAATCCTTACTCTGCCTCTCAGGCATCCAGATCGACTTGTACAACTGGCAACCCCAAACTGCTTTAATCACTGGATCGATTCAACATCTATGTTAGTGTCTTCATCCAACAGACTGCCTCGAAGAGACCGAAGAACATCCCCTGTATCCATCTTCAACTCACCAACGATCGATTCGATTTATGCAAGCCTGTCCGCTCTATCATTGCCACAAACACCCGCATGCCCATGACAGTAGATCCACGTAATAGAATGAATGAATCAATCAATGTAGTAATGTTTCTGGTGAAATCTTGTTGTTTTCCAGGAAACTCGATCATATTGAGACTAAGGAAGACTGACACAGTTTATCTTCGAGCTCATCGAACAGTTCATCTCTACGGACGAAAAGATGAAGTCTATGCAACCTTCAATGGATACATGATCGGAGAGTTACAATAAGTAGATCACTAAGAGAATGGTAAAGAATATTAGAAAGTCAAATATGAGCTGACTTTCTGTATTACTACTATATGAGAATAAAGAAACATCCCCATGAGATATTGTATATTTCTATGTTTATGTTTGTATGGACGGTGTAAACTGTTGATATGTTTAATCAGTGGCGGCTCGGCATTAAGGACCAGAAGGGCCGGGCCCCCACAACAATAATATGTAACGTGTATTTATTATTTAATAAATTTAAATTTAACTTAACCCTAAAGTCATGTTTTTCCCTCGAAACCTTGTGTCTGGCCCAAAGTCATGTTTTCCCGAAACCTTGTGTCTGACCCATTAAACAAAAACGATCACGAGCCGCCACTGTGTTTAATCAAGGAATCATTATATTTGTCTATCTATTGTCTATTGTCTATTCCCAGGTGGAAGATGTAGTTGGTTGTCCACTCTTGTCGTTAAGCGAAGGGATGAGAGCTTTAATTTGCGTTGAAGGGCTAGATGAGTCGTCCTAGTTGTGTTGTATCCGTGTTTATGTAGTGTGGTCTTGATATTGTCTATCCATCTTTTTCTTGGTCTTCCTTAACTCTAGTACCCGATCTCTTTTTAATTATGTTTGTAAATCCATTTAATGTTTTGTTTACTTGTTTGTTTGATTAGTATGGGATTCAAGCCTCTTTGAGTTGAGGCACGCCCTTTCAACCTAAAGCGAACCTTTTATTGGTTATATCAGAGTGTGTAGGCCAACAAACATGAAAAATAAGAATAAACTCCTGTCGGAGAATCCAAAGTACAGAAGTTATGGCTTCTTTACTCAAAATATTATCTTATCTTATCTTATCTTAACCAATACCAATATCTCGGCTCAATAATTAACAATAACGGTGACTGCTCCAAAGAGATCTCAAGAAGATTGGCAATAGCAATAAAGAAGTTAAACACAATGAAGAACATGTGGCAAAGCATCAGCAAAATATTAAAATTAAAAATATTGAGAGCATGCATTTTCCCAGTGGCTACTTATGGTTGCGAATCATGGACTATTACACAAAATTAAGAACGAAAATCCAGTCCTTCGAAACTAAATGCTACAGAAAGATCCTACGAATACCATGGACAGACAAAAAGAAAGAACACTGATGTCCTGAAAGAACTAAATGTTAAAGAGAATTGACTGATAAACAACATACTATACAGAAAAATTACATACTTTGGTCACATCAAGCGTCACGATGGTCTGGAAAGAACAATACTAGAGGGCAGGATCCCAGGACGCAGAGGCAGACCAAGAAGAATATGGCTACAAGATATTAAAGAAACCATGAATATGACCATCGACGAAGTGGGTGAACTGGCAGAGACAGAGTGAATTTCAGATGTGCTGCAAAGAGAGCAACGTCCTAATAAAGTAATACGCACTTGATGATGACTAAAAATGTTATCTTATCTTATCTTAACCACATTTGTCGTGAAGCAACGTGGGAAGAGTTAGTTTTCTATCTTGTGGCATGTGTGTTGCGTTTGACGTTGTCTTACATAAGTATTACACTCACAATGTTCAATCTGTTATATGTTTGTATGTTGATCGTTTTTGTTAATTGTTTAATATCTTTACTCTACCTCTGTTACCACTTCATTCATTCACTCATTTCCTCATTCATATCATTCATTCTACTATTAATTCCTTCATTCACTCACCACTCATTCATTCACTACAATTAATTCCTTCATTCACTCACCCACTCATTCATTCATTACTATTAATTCCTTCATTCACTCACCCACTCATTCATTAACTACTATTAATTCCTTCATTCACTCACCCACTCATTCATTCACTACTATTAATTCCTTCATTCACTCACCAACTCATTCATTCACTACTATTAATTCCTTCATTCACTCACCCACTCATTCATTCATTTCTATTAATTCCTTCATTCACTCACCCACTCATTCATTCATTACAATTAATTCCTTCATTCACTCACCCACTCATTCATTCATTACAATTAATTCCTTCATTCACTCACCCACTCATTCGTTCACTACTATTAATTCCTTCATTCACTCACCCACTCATTCATTCATTTCTATTAATTCCTTCATTCACTCACCCACTCATTCATTTACTACTATTAATTCCTTCATTCACTCACACATTCATTCATTCATTTCTATTAATTCCTTCATTCACTCACCCACTCATTCATTTACTACTATTAATTCCTTCATTCACTCACCCACTCATTCATTCACTACTATTAGTTCCTTCATTCACTCACCAACTCATTCATTTACTACTATTAATTCCTTCATTCGCTCACCCACTCATTCATTCACTACTATTAATTCCTTCATTCACTCACCACTCATTCATTCACTACTTTTAATTCCTTCATTCCCTCATCCACTCCTTCTATCACTTATTAATTCCTTCATTCACTCACCAAATCATTCTATCACTCATTAATTAGATCATTCACTCACCAACTAATTCTATCACTCATTAATTCCTCCCTTCACTCACCAACTCATTCATTCACTACTATTAATTCCTTCATTCACTCACCAACTCATTCTATCACTCTTTAATTCCTTCCTTCACTCACCAACTCATTCTATCACTCATTAATTCCTTCCTTCACTCACCAACTCATTCTATCACTCATTAATTCCTTCCTTCACTCTCCAACTCATTCTATCACTCATTAATTCATTCCTTCACTCACCAACTCATTCTATCACTCATTAATTTCTTCCTTCACTCACCAACTCATTCTATCACTCATTAATTCATTCCTTCCTTCATTAACTCACTCATTTTATCACTCATTAATTCCTTCATTCACTCACCAACTCATTCTATCACTCATTAATTCCTTCATTCACTCACCAACTCATTCTATCACGCATTAATTCCTTCCTTCATTCACCCACTCATTCTATCACTCATTAATTCCTTCCTTCACTCACCAACTCATTCTATCACTCATTAATTCCTTCCTTCACTCACCCACTCATTCTATCACGCATTAATTCCTTCCTTCACTCAGCAACTCATTCTATCACTCATTAATTCCTTTCTTGACTCACCAACTCATTCTATCACGCATTAATTCCTTCCTTCACTCACCAACTCATTCTATCACTCATTAATTCCTTCCTTCACTCACCAACTCATTCTATCACTCATTAATTCCTTCCTTCACTCACCAACTCATTCTATCACTCATTAATTCCTTCCTTCATTTATCCACTCATTCTGTCACTCATTAATTCCTTCCTTCACTCACCAACTCATTCTATCACTCATTAATTCCTTCATTCACTCACCAACTCATTCTATCACTCATTAATTCCTTCCTTCACTCACCAACTCATTCTATCACTCATTAATTAATTCATTCACTCACCAACTCATTCTATCATTCATTAATTCCTTCCTTCACTCACCAATTCATTCTATCACTCATTAATTCCTTCCTTCACTCACCATCTCATTCTATCACTCATTAATTAATTCATTCACTCACCAACTCATTCTATCACTCATTAATTCCTTCATTCACTCACTGTCCAACAACTTCTATCATCTCCTAGTACATTTTAACATTCCCTCCTTGCATTGCTAACTTAATCACTCACTTTTTTAACATTCACTCCTTGCATTGCTAACTTAATCACTCACTTTTTTAACATTCACTCCTTGCATTGCTAACTTAATCACTCACTTTTTTAACATTCACTCCTTGCATTGCTAACTTAATCACTCACTTTTTTAAAATTCCTATATCATCATTCCTAACATCAGAAGGAAGATGTACAACAGAGAATAGTAGAATAGCTCAAGCGAAAGCAGCTTTTATAAAAATGAAGAACACACTATGCGTGAACTCACTACCAATGACATTGTGAAAACGAGTACTCAAGTGCTATATTGATCCAATACTTCTGTATGGCAGCGAATCATGGACAATGAATAAATAATCAATAAGATCATTGGAAGCCACAGAGATGTGTTTTACAGAAGAATGCTGAAAATTCCCTGGACAGCCAAAACACACAAACAAATGCAAAAGTTTTAAATCAGGCCTGCAAACAAAGATATCTTATCGAAAGAATAAGAATCAGACAATCAAGGTTATTCTGGCATATAATGTGAAGAGAAGGTTTAGAATATTTGGTGACAACAGGTAAAATTCAGGGAAGGAGAGATCGTGGAAGACAGAGGAGAAGATGTTAGATGGCCTGATATCATGGTTCGATAAAATATCGAGGTCAGAACTGATTACATGCACCAAGCAAAGAGAGTTGGGGAGAGACATGATCGCCTACGCCGGCAGGCACGACACTTGATTGATTGATATCAATCAAAAGTTTACTCACATGTTTCTACATTCACTTATAACTTCATTCCCTCACTATGACTCTGTCACTCATTCCCTCACTATGACTCTCTCACTCATTCCCTCACTATGACTCTCTCACTCATTCCCTCAATATAACTCCGTCACTCAGTCCCGCACTATGACCCTGTCACTCATTCCCTCACTACGACTCTGTCACTCATTCCCTCACTATGACTCTGTCACTCATTCCCTCACTATGACTGTGTCACTCATTCCCTCACTATGACTCCGTCACTCATTCCCTCACTATTACTCTGTCACTCATTCCCTCACTATGACTCTGTCACTCATTCCCTCACTATGACTCCGTCACTCATTGCCTCACTATGAATCTGTCACTCATTCCCTCACTATAACTTTGTCACTCATTCCCTCACTATGACTCCATCACTCATACCAAAACAAATGTTGTTCTGTAAACTTTCGGATGGGAAGAGACACCAGGGCAGACGACTGCTCAGATATAAAGATGTCTGCAAGGTCTCAATTAAAAACTTTTCTATAGGTCCCAGCACATGGGAAAAATTAGCTGATGACAGAGTTGTGTGGAAAGCGACAGAGCGCAAGGGAGCAGAGTCTTTTGAAAAGAGACTTAGGTATGAGCTGAAAGACCAGAGAGAAAAGCGAAAACTCAGAAGTTGCCAAAGTAAGAGACTTGCCAATTTACCGTCTGTATAGACGAAAAAGATCATATATATGATTTGAGAACTGAGATGGCGCAGTGGTTAGTGTAACACTTTTATTCGTTATCAAATTCTACAATGGGACCAGAATTTATTTCCGACTCTCAGCTCTCCCTAGCCTTAATTTTGGTATCAAAGAAACGCTGAGAAGTAAGAACGGACAGCATGATAGTAACCACATAACTAGAGAAACGCTGAGATGTAAGGACGGACAGTATGATAGTAACCACATAACTAGAGAAACGCTGAGAAGTAAGAACGGACAGTATGATAGTAACCACATAACTTGAGAAACGCTGAGATGTAAGAACGGACAGCATGATAGTAACCACATAACTAGAGAAACGCTGAGATGTAAGAACGGACAGTATGATAGTAACCACATAACTAGAGAAACGCTGAGATGTAAGAACGGACAGTATGATAGTAACCACATAACTAGAGAAACACTGAGATGTAAGAACGGACAGTATGATAGTAACCACATAACTTAAGAAACGCTGAGATGTAAGAACGGACAGCATGATAGTAACCACATAACTAGAGAAACGCTGAGATGTAAGAACGGACAGCATGATAGTAACCACACAACTTGAGAAACGCTGAGATGTAAGAACGGACAGTATGATAGTAACCACAATTTCCCACACACTCAAAATTACACCAGGAACTCTCGCTGACACTAGGGAGAGATTTCTTTATTTCTGTCGCTGAGATCATCCAATCTAATCGATAGATCAAAGCATACAACGTAGTTATTCATCGATTAGAATAATGATGATGATGGTGGTTCTATTAAATCACTTTATAAATCAATATTTCTAGTCGTTTCTTTGCAAATTTCAGTATCCCCGTTGAAATGTTACAAATCGCCCGAGTGGTTACCGGGGCCTAAATTTGGGATGTAAAGAATAGAACCAATGTTACATGCCACGCATGTTAGGCTGAAATCGGATGCGCGTGTCCGTCAGGGAATGCTAACCCGAAACAAATGCTTGCAGAAAACGGATGCACCAGGCCGTAAGGCGCATAACATGGTGCAACGACCCCTCACAATGAGGAATATGATAACGGATTCTACGGTCGCCAATTTGCCTCGGAGATTTAGCCACGCAGTAAGAATATCAGACCTACCATCACGAGGGTGACCAAAGCTTTCTGCGGGAAGAGGTCGGCACAAACGGGAAGCAGAAATCATAGGAATTATATCCTACAGAACTACCCCAGTATGCAGACTTGAGAAGAAAGAGGTGGCCCACTTACACTAGCGTCCAATACAAACTGTATGGCGCGGCTGATAATCTGAGACAGACGGCTGCCTTTATTAAAGAATCTGAAATCCCAATCTAGTGAGAACGCAGAAGACAAACTGTATGGCGTGGCTAATAATCTGAGGCAGACGGCTGTCTTTATTAGAGAATCCGAAATCCCAATCTAGTGAGAACGCAGAAGACAAACTGTATGGCGTGACTGATAATCTGAGACAGACGGCTGCCTTTATTAGAGAATCTGAAATCCCAATCTAGTGAGAACACAGAAGAAGAAGAATATTTGCGTTAAGATTTCTCTAAGAAATAGACTAATTATTTCAGATGTAATTAAATTACAGTTACCTCCATTAGATAACATAACAAGAACCAAATGATGATTCTTTCCCTTCATAATACAATACGCAGTTTTAAAACAACAATATTGAATGCGGTCTACTGTGTGTGTGTTTGTCCAGAGTCAACTATAAACTTATGGGCCTTCGAACTCAGGTAAGAGTTATGGGAAATCAGACCCCAACTACACCATGTGATATCGCATTCCAGTATTGGTGAATATAGACGAATTCGTTTTAAAATCAACACAAAATGCTAAATCGAAGTTATATTATGCAACAAGTTAAGTTTAACAAATAGTGAATATCAATATTATGAATATTTTTCAGCAATAAATAACCATAGACTCACAGAATTGAGTAAAATTGCAAAAAAGCTTGCAGTGTTCTATCAAACATCTATATTTTCCGGCCCCTTTTCTGATTTAGGTCAGGGAACCCCCAGCCAGTTGTCTGGCCTCGTTATCTAGAGTTGGCTGTGGTTTCTCCCCGAATTGAAACAACTGATAAATATCTCAGATGTGTGTAATTTATTCTTCTTCTGCGTTCTCACTAGATTGGGATTTCGGATTCTCTAACAAAGATCGTTGTCTGCCTCAGATTATCAACCACGTCATACAGTGTGTCTTAGCCTCTGGTGTAAGTGGGCCACATCTTTCTTTTTAGGTCTGCATACTAGGGGCATTTCTGTACGATATGCTCTGTTGTCATACTCGCCAAGCCACGGGAACACTTCTTCCTCTTCTTCTTCTTCTGCGAACGCTTCATTTCGATCACTTATTAAACCACTTTTTGTACTTTGTATGTTATCTGATCCCAGTGGCGGCTTGTGATCGTTTTTGTTGGTGGGACCAGACACAAATTTTCGGGAAAATCATGGCTTTGGGATAGGTTATATTTTAATTTATTAAATAATAAATACACGTTACATATTATTTTTGGTAGGGCCTGACCCCTCTGGCCCTTAATGACGAGCCGCCACTGTCTGATCCTAAGAGCGAATTGTGCGTTGTGCCAAGTTATGCGCCGATGGTGACTAGGTCTGCACATCCGAAGTATTGCTAGCATTTTGTTTACTAGGGTAGCTTGCCCTAGAGCGCTCTTTCTGACTATACGAGGTCGTTCCGGATTATGGCCATTCTCAGTCATTGGAGATACATGTACTTGTCATGCAAACGATCATTTTTTTGCATTTTAATTGGCCTTTATATGATCTGAGCCATGATGTTTGGACGTCATCTTACTTTGTGTAGGATGATCAGCGTCTGAAAAGTGTCGCCCTTAGCCAATGCTTGGGTTTGTACCAGTCAAGCCTTTGCATTATCGGCCTTACTTTTCTATCCATGGTGAGTTTGTTCCTGAGCAGGAGTATACTCAGCCGTTTCGGGGCGCGTGTCGGCACTTGACAATTTGCAATATCTACTCTGCATTTTCCCTGTCCCCGGGAAACACAGGACTGGGGCTGCGCACATATATTCTAGAGCCCTGTTCCCCAACTAGGGGCGTACGCCCCACTGGGGGGCATTTTCATCGTTTAGGGGGCAATGGACTCGTTCGGAGTTTAACTAATGTTCATGATGTTGCAAAACTGATATATTGACTTTTGGATGTCTGTTTACAAAAACGACTGCTGCTTCACAATCGCTTTACTGAAGTTTAAAAAATCTTTAATGAATGGAAAGTACTTATATCTAGGTACATTTTTACCTCCTTTTAACAAAACTTTGAAAGAGGAAAAGCATATGTTATTGTGTTAAAATCGAGTCATATAAAAAAAAAACTGTAATGTGTTCGTCGTTTGCCAACCTTGTCATGAAGTCGAAAATGAGTTTATATAGTGTAATCAGTGTTATATAGTGGACAGAGCAACGCATATCAGATTTCCGCCATAGAAAGCAGGTCTGAAGTTTGATTTGGCTTGGAATGTTAGGTACGATGGGAAAAGAGACTAAGAAACATCAAGGTGGTTTGACTCAAATACAAGTTATGGGCCATTAGTCTGATTGCCAGAGTAATAGATACTCACTGTGCAGCTGGATTATACAGGTGTCTTAGAGTACCATTTTGTAGTTGTATAGTTAACGAAGGAGCATTTATATATGGATTACAGTAGAATGTCATGAGATCTTTTTCTCCATGTTTAGCGACAGATTGAGAAGGCATGGTTGGAACATACATTTTTAGACAATGACAGAAGAATGTCGTTAGTCGAAGTAAGATGAGTCTTTTCCAAGAGAGTAACAGATGTGGGAAATCGCACTCCTGAGAACAAAGTTTTGGAATAGTAAAGTAATAGAATATTCACCCATATATATATACACGATTGACTTTAAGAAGAGGGAATAATAGTGCAGATAGAGAGCCAAATACAGAACAGCTTTGAGGTAGCTAGAATAAAAATAGAGAACTAGACACAGAACAGCTAAAGTACAGGACTGTTAGGCCAGATTATACGAGAAAAGCAGAAGAGAACCGAAGAGCTTCACGTAGAAGATATATCTATTGGAGGTTAGAATTTATCAGAGCTAATTAGAAGAGAACACCACATACTTTTTCAGAAGAGCAGATTTGATTACATAAATGTGAATATAAATATTGTTAATGATTTGTTTTTTTTTCAAATAGTCATGCTATAATAATCGAATTTGCTCAAACATATATCACCTGATGTGAAATATTACTATATTAATGTATTCCACATTAATGTCTTTTACGCCAACAATGCTTGACCAACGAATCAATGAAACGAGGTCGTTGTCTTGATGAACAAGGCCTTTATCAAACAAACGAACAACAGGAGTGACAAATTTATAAAAACAAATGGACGACCAAAAACAAACGTTTCTTATGAAAATCTGGAAAATCAAATTTTTGTTATTGTCGATCATCTGAAAATTCTATCGGCTGATTTAAAAGAAAGATTTTCTGATTTGAAACAAATTGATTGCAGTCAATGTTAGTGGATTTGTCTATTTCAAATATGCAGTATCAAGAAGAACTCACAGAAATGCAAAATGATGAGTCAGTTAAAACTTCATTTAATATAAAAGGAGCGACGGCATGGCTTTGTGAGGAAACAGAAATCAAATATACAAATTCAACCAAATGTGCAAGAAAACTTATTACCATTTCTATCTTCATATTTAACTGAATGTAGTTTTAGTGTCATAACTGATTTGCTGCTAAAAAAGAAATTGGTTGAATATAACACAATGGGAGACTTGAGACTGAAGCTAACTAAATTGGAACCTAACATACAATTTCTTTGCAGCTTCTATCAATCGCAAGGATCTCACTAAGTGTAAGTAATAAATAGTTACTAATAATTAAAATAATATAGAAAAATATATCATTAAAATGATATCGTACTTGAATTTCAGTTCTCCATTATATGTTTTGAAAATTTACTTACTGTTTTTCCTCAACAATTTCCTAATGATTTCTTTCTAAAACCTATCATTTAAGTTCCTTCAGTGAACAATTCAATTTTTAGAAAATACAATTTTTGTATATGTTACATAGGAAGGGGGAGGGCATACGAATTTTGTAAAGGCTTTGGTGGGGCATGGCACAAAAAGGTTGGGAAACACTGTTCTAGAGGGTCGTTTCAATCGGCACTAGCAACGCAACTGAAATTTTGCGCTCGCCAACATCACCCACCTCAGTTCTTCCGGGGATGTTAGTTGTTAATGCAGCAGTACCTTGCCCAGTTGTCTCAGAGAGGGCAGTTTCGTTAGGCACTAAAACGCAACTTCAGTATTTAAGCAGCCAACCTTATCCAGTAAATGTATCTGTGCTAGGCCTTTGCTACGGAGGTCCGTGTTTCAAGACGGGTTGGGTGGAATGCCGACAGACTAGCCACTAACCCTGCTGACTTTTGCAAGCCAGGCCAGCCCTGCGTCTATCGCGGGTGAGCGGTGGGAAGACACGGTTGTCCAGTCTCTCCCAGTCGAACTCACCCGGAGGGGAAGGTGGCCTCGAAGCTCGCGGCGGTTCCTCGATCTGGACGCGGTTCGTCGGTGAAGACTTGTAGGAACGCGCGCGCCCCCATCTACAACCCTTCCGGCTTGTCACCGCTCGTCCACCAAACTGGTTGTGGCTCTCTGCCGGCGGAAAATCCACGCAGCCAAGTCCGGCCCGGCACCGCGGTCGGTTCCCAGGGATCTTGAACCGCGACTGCCCCGGACCGCGCACCACGCTGAATTCCACGGACCGACTTTGCGGATCCACCCGTTTACCTCTGGACGGTTTCACGTACTCTTGAACGCTCTTTTCAAAGTTATTTTCAACTTTCCCTCACGGTACGTGTCCGCTATAGGACTCGTGCAAGTATTTAGGCTTAGATGGAGTTTACCACCCGCTTTGGGCTCTATTCCCAAACAACCCGACTCCTGAGACGCTCGAGGCGGCACAGAGAGGCACAAGCCTTACATCCTCTCTGGGTGAAACCTCGATCAGGAGGACTTCAGCGCCCTCTGTTGCAGCTGGTGGCGTTCCACACACCACAGTTTCCGTTAGCGTGACACTGAGGGATTAGGTGCTGGGCTCTTCCCTCTTCAGTCGCCGACAGGAACACAGGTCCTTGGGGTGTGGTCTATCTTGAAATTAGTGTACGGGGGTGTCTCATTCTGCTGTGAACCGCCCGGGGGCGAAGTATGGCTGTCTAGTCCCCTCTGGACAGTTAGTAATATTCATCATTCTTGTTGCAATTTGTGTGTTCTTTCTCCCACTTTGCTTTTTAGTGCCCTCTGGAGATGGTTTTTGATTCTTCATAGCTGAACAAGTTGTTATCTTGGGGCATGCTACTCCCTCTTTAGCCATTCTGCCAGTTTCTTCACTTCCATTGAGCTTGCAGTGTGAGGGTATCCACTGGATTATTAATAGAAATGTCGTTTAATATTATTACACAAGATATTATCATTACTAAAAATAATGCTGCGGCTTTGCTAATCCTCCCTTCTATCGTGAAAACATACCTTCACACTAAAGTTGTACTCAAGAAGGAAATGTATGAAAACATACCATCACACTAAAGTTGTACTCAAGAAGGAAATGTATGAAAACATACCATCACACTAAAGTTGTACTCAAGAAGGAAATGTATGAAAACATACCATCACACTAAAGTTGTACTCAAGAAGGAAATGTATGAAAACATACCTTCACACTAAAGTTGTACTCAAGAAGGAAATGTATGAAAACATACCTTCACACTAAAGTTGTACTCAAGAAGGAAATGTATGAAAACATACCGTCACACTAAAGTTGTACTCAAGAAGGAAATGTATGAAAACATACCTTCACACTAAAGTTGTACTCAAGAAGGAAATGTATGAAAACATACCTTCACACTAAAGTTGTACTCAAGAAGGAAATGTATGAAAACATACCTTCACACTAAATTGTCTAAATGTGAAAACCTTCATAAATTTTAAGGAAATGTATGAAAACATACCATCACACTAAAGTTGTACTCAAGAAGGAAATGTATGAAAACATACCTTCCCACTAAAGTTGTACTCAAGAAGGAAATGTATGAAAACATACCATCACACTAAAGTTGTACTCAAGAAGGAAATGTATGAAAACATACCTTCACACTAAAGCTGTACTCAAGAAGGAAATGTATGAAAACATACCTTCACACTAAAGCTGTACTCAAGAAGGAAATGTATGAAAACATACCATCACACTAAAGCTGTACTCAAAAAGGGAAATGTATGAAAACATACCTTCACACTAAAGCTGTACTCAAGAAGGAAATGTATGAAAACATACCTTCACACTAAAGCTGTACTCAAGAAGGAAATGTATGAAAACATACCTTCACACTAAAGCTGTACTCAAGAAGGAAATGTATGAAAACATACCATCACACTAAAGTTGTACTCAAGAAGGAAATGTATGAAAACATACCTTCACACTAAAGCTGTACTCAAGAAGGAAATGTATGAAAACATACCATCACACTAAAGCTGTACTCAAGAAGGAAATGTATGAAAACATACCTTCACACTAAAGCTGTACTCAAGAAGGAAATGTATGAAAACATACCTTCACACTAAAGCTGTACTCAAGAAGGAAATGTATGAAAACATACCTTCACACTAAAGCTGTACTCAAGAAGGAAATGTATGAAAACATACCATCACACTAAAGTTGTACTCAAGAAGGAAATGTATGAAAGCTACACTTCTTCTTCTTCTTGTGTCGTCACACTGCTACCGGGTTGTTGCCCAGTGTCGTCACACTGCTACCGGGTTGTTGCCCAGTGTCGTCACATTGCTACCGGGTTGTTGCCCAGTGTCGTCACACTGCTACCGGGTTGTTGCCCTGTGTCGTCACACTGCTACCGGGTTGTTGTCCAGTGTCGTCACACTGCTACCGGGTTGTTGCCCAGTGTCGTGGTTTTCTGTTTGTGTCTTTCGCTGTTCTGGTGGCTTGGGTGATTGTTATTTTTGCTCTTTCACAGGATTCTGCTACGCCATCTAACCATCTTTTCCGTGGTCGTCCTTTTGCCTTCTTTCCCGATGTTCTGTTGTAGAAGACTATGTAAACTGTGGAGTTTAGATACATTCTTATTAAATGGCCAAACCACTGCATTCTATGTTTATCAATGTAATTCAAGCACGGTTTTGTTTCCAACTATCTTTCTTATACTGATGTTGAAAAACTACACTAAAAGTTAAAATAAGAAACTATTAGGAAATGCTGATGTGATTGTACAGTCGACTACGAATAACACTGAACGTTATTCACAGACGTCTCTATATAATCACTGCTATTTTAAAATACAAACATTTCACAATGAGAGCAAAAAGAGCATTGTTCAACACAATCTTTCTTCCCACATTCTGCTAGCAGTGCCAAACCTGGATGCTGACATCAAATTATAGAATAAAACTAGTCACGACAGAGATGAAGTGTTTGCAAAGAATGATGAGAGTAACAAGAAGAGAAATCAGTTTTAAAAATATGGGTACAACATCAGTACTGAACTTCATCAAGAAACAGCAAAATTAAATGGTTCGGTCATATAAACAGATTACCAACAGACAGTGAGCCTCAAAGAACAATGTTGCACCGACACAATGGATATGATTCTTCCTTTCGTTCGCTTGAAATGTGTCTATATATTCAACGTTGTCTCTTGTATGAACTTCACTGTCTTTTGTAGCTCACACAGAGGTCCGTGTAGTTTTCTGTCGAGTGTTGTTTCGTTAGGCCAGTGAGTTTGCCTCAGTGTATCATATTCGAGACAGTCTTGAAGTATGTGCTCTGCAGTCTGGTTTGCCTGTCCACATGTACACATGGCTGAATTGTCAATCTTGAATTTTGTATACATGTGGCTGCGGAGCCAGTGTGTCCTGTTCTAAGGCGCAGAATGGATACAATGAAAAGGCCGGCCACGCAAAAACGAACTTCAGGGATAACAGAGACAACGACAGAAACTATGAAGCGCACACAAGGGCTCGTTCGCAGTGGAGGTTGGTTCGGTGCGCAGACAATGGATTGAATCACTACAAGCGTTAACAATTTGCAGAATTACATTCAACTTCGTTCCAGGCACATGGGTGTCGTTGGCAATGTGAGAGCAGGCAGGCTGGTTGACTCTGAAACCATTTCAGAATGTCAGCCAATGGATAGAGCATACATCCGGAACGTCCTCATAGAGTAAGGACACAAACAGGATATTCATTTAAACCAATCCACGTCAACTTTTAGATTTCAAGAATTTGGATTGAAGATTGGAGTGACCAGAAAAGAACACCACAACAGGTATATGTGTAGACGCATCAATCAACATCGAACTGGTACTGTCAGTCGCTGGACGCTGTTGGAGATATTGAGAAGGGGATTGGAGGAGCACCTATGGACATGCCCGGCGTGTAATGAAGGTATTCCAAACTGAAACTGACTTTCTTGCAGACAGTGCCCCGACTCGGGCGGGCGGGGGTGTGGACGAGGCCGATGTCGTCAATGCGGTGGGCTCTCATTTATGTGACATGGGCGAGTCTCAGACACTGGATCGAGTGCGAGAATTAGGAGTTAAGTTTGGACATTGCAGACAGTGTCGTCTTCATGGTAGAGAGAATCATTTTAGGGCCGTTAGGAATTTCTTTTCTGATTCTATACGTTGTGTGATGTGTAAGAAGTAAATGTCTTCAATTCTTTTGTATCCTTTGCTAAATAAAGACTTTTTGATCGAAACATTGCTGTGTATTGTTATTGTTATTGTAAACCTACAGTACTTCGTTTTTATGTGTTTCACCATTGCTACATAGTTTTACTGCAGTCCTCCTTTATATTGGTAGAGAGAGAAGGTATACTAATTAACTTCTCATGGGTACAGTTGTAACCGTGAGGTGTATGTTATTATGAAAGTGTTCTTCTTATGCCTTCAACACTGGGCACAGCACTGAAATCAGAGCCATAAACGGCCACCAGATCATCCACTATAAAGAACGCTGATGAATACTTTTCCCCTTCTATTAATTGGCCACGGCACTACCGGTATTTACACGGCACCACCGGTATTTACACGGCACCACCGGTATTTACACGGCACCACCGGTATTTACACGGCACCACCGGTATTTACACGGCACCACCGGTATTTACACCGGAATAAAGATATTTTTCTGTAGACATGAATTTTACTATGATTCTATTCTGTCAATTCTTGTCACTGGCTTCTATTCCTCCATCAAAGAATCTCTTGGACACCATGAACTGCTCGATCTTCAATCAGTTCAATGTTCTGCCTCTCTTTTCTGATTTGCCGGTTTCAGCCTGTATTTATACTTCCTAACAATTTCGTCATAAGAATTCCAACAGTTTCCCGAAATGTACCATTCAGGTGTTTACAAAACAACTTAACCTAATTCACGATGAATAAACATATCTTCTCTCCAAGTCGACCTGAGTACACAATACTTCCGGCTTCGAGAAGAGTTCCGAATGTCTCAAACTGCTAATTGTGAGCGAAAACTTCCACCTACCAATCTGCGATGTCCAAATCCATTACGTAAGTGTACTCCATTCTGTACAAACAAGTTGTTGTCGCCAAAATAAAACATACAACTAAATCATTCCTTTCTCTCAACTATAGCACTCAAAATAGAGGTCATGTAACCTTGTTTACTAGATTCATCTAACGAACAGCTTCATTATGAGCAAATGGACTTAAGGATGTCTACTGCAGCAGAGAACAGAGCACTCATGGGAATACCCAGTATGCTATGATGTCGATCTCCTAACACATAAGTTCCCAACTTTTTTTGAATGAACACCCAATTTTACAGTGAAAGATTCGTTAACACCCCCTTGTGTAACCTATATTGTACACAATGCATATTGGCGATGGATAGGACACACTGAGAAACCCTAACAGCATCACAAGACAGGCTCTCTGATGGAACCCCAGGGCAATAGAGGTAGGGGAAGACCCAGGAACACCTGGAGACGGAGTTGGAGACAGAATGCAGGAAAGAGAGTGGAGAGATGTGGACAGGATGGCATTGGGGGGCTTGGACAGCCTTGGTCGCGGACCTATGCGTCCCTAGGCGCGAAGAGTAAAGAAGAAAAATATATTGAAAAACAAGGACACATTTTTAGTTATTTTTTAGAAGATAATATCAATATTGATGTATTGCTGACATTATGACTGAAACAATGTTATTCAAATCGTCCGAGTGGTTACCGGGGCCCAAATTTGGATTGTAAAGAATAGAGCCACTGTTACCTGCTACGCACGTCGTAAGAGGTCACTAAGGAGGTTTGGCTGAAATCGGATGCACGTGTCCGCTAGGGAATGCTAACCCGAAACAAATGCTTGCAGAAAACGGATGCACCAGGCTGTAAGGCGAATAACATGGTGCAACGACCCCTCACAATGAGGAATGGGATAGCGGATTCTACGGTCGCCAATCTGCCTCAGAGATTTAGACACGCAGTAAGAATGTCAGACCTATCATCACGAGGGTGGTCAAAACTTACTACGGGAAGAGGTCGGCACAAACGGGAAGCAGAAATCATAGGAATTATATCCTACAGAACTGCCCCAGTATGCAGACTTGAGAAGAAAGAGGTGACCCACTTACACCAGCGTCCAAGACAAACTGTATGGCGTGGCTGATAATTTGAGGCAGACGGCTGCCTTTATTAGAGAATCCGAAATCCCAATCTAGTGAGAACTCAGAAGACAAACTGTATGGCGTGGCTGATAATCTTAGGCAGACGGCTGCCTTTATTAGAGAATCCGAAATCCCAATCTAGTGAGAACGCAGAAGACAAACTGTATGGCGTGACTGATAATCTGAGGCAGACGGCTGCCTTTATTAGAGAATCCGAAATCCCAATCTAGTGAGAACGCAGAAGACAAACTGTATGGCGTTGCTGATATTCTGAGGCAGACGGCTGCCTTTATTACAGAATCCGAAATCCCAATCTAGTGAGAACGCAGAAGACAAACTGAATGGCGTGGCTAATAATCTGAGGCAGACGGCTGCCTTTATTAGAGAATCCGAAATCCCAATCTAGTGAGAACGCAGAAGACAAACTGTATGGCGTTGCTGATAATCTGAGGCAGACGGCTGCCTTTATTAGAGAATCCGAAATCCCAATCTAGTGAGAACGCAGAAGACAAACTGTATGGCGTGGCTAATAATCTGAGGCAGACGGCTGCCTTTATTAGAGAATCCGAAATCCCAATCTAGTGAGAACGCAGAAGAAGAAGAAGATGTTATTCAAATATTGAATATAATATTATTAGGTAAGAGATTGATTGATTGATAGGATTATAATTGAACTTCGGTGAATAACCATGTGTGATCAGATCTCTTTCTTACACAGGAAGATCTCAGTCGCAGTGCACGAACCCCGTAATACCAGCGAGGAGACACTTTTTAGTGAGAGAGAGCTGAGTTTGATGTGATGAAACTAATTTGTCGATGTTTTATGTTTTTGTTTTGTCATCTTCTTTTTTTTTTTCTTGTCTTCAATCATGTTTCGCCGCGCAGTGTCAGAATAAGAAGAGATTTCTAGAACAAGCCCTTGTGTGCGCTTCATAGTTTCTTTCGTTGCCTCTGTTGTCCCTGAAGTCCACTTTTTGTGTGGCCGGTCTTTTCATTGTATCCATTGGACTCCGCAGCCACATGTATACAAAATTCAAGATTGACAATTCAGCCATGTGTACATGTGGACAGGCACACCAGACTGCAGAGCACATACTTCAAGACTGCCCCGAATATGATACACTGAGGCAAAGTCACTGGCCTAACGAAACAACACTCGACAGAAAACTACACGGACCTCTGTGTGAGCTACAAAAGACAGTGAAGTTCATACAAGAGACAACGTTGAATATATAGACACGCCCGAGTGATTACCGGGGCCCAAATTTGGGGTGTAAAGAATAGAACCACTGTTACCTGCCACGCATGTCGTGAGAGGCGACTAAGGAGGTTTGGCTGAAATCGGATGCATGTGTCCTAAGTGTGTAGAAGTCTATGCGTTTAGGAGCCTACCAAACCAATGTGCAACGTATACACGTTCTTGACAAAGATCAAACATATCACAAAGAGTGATTAAAATTGACCGTAAAGAACGAACGCAAAGAAGATATAGACAAATTTCAAGCGAACGAAAGGAAGGAAGGATCATATCCATTGTGTCGGTGCAACATTGTTCTTTGAGGCTCACTGTCTGTTGGTAATCTGTTTATATGACCGAACCATTTAATTTTGCTGTTTCTTGATGAAGTTCAGTACTGATGTTGTACCCATATTTTTTTAACTGATTTCTCTTCTTGTTTCTCTCATCATTCTTTGCAAACACTTCATCTCTGTCGTGACTAGTTTTATTCTATAATTTGATGTCAGTATCCAGGTTTGGCACTGTTAGCATAATGTGGGAAGAAAGATTGTGTGTTGAACAATGCTCTTTTTGTGCTCATTGTGAAATGTTTGTATTTTAATATAGCAGTGATTATACGGAGACGTCTGTGAATAACGTTCAGTGTTATTCGTAGTCAACTGTACAATCACATCAGCATTTCCTAATCTTTCTTTTCTTTCTTTTCTTTTGTTTTCTCTGATTTTTGCCGCTAGGCGTAGCAGGTTTAACTGATATAGTTTCTTGTTTTAACTTTTAGTGTAGTTTTTCAACATCAGTATAAGAAAGAAAGTTGGCACAAAACCGTGCTTGAATTACATTGATTAACAAAGTATAAAGTGGTTTGGCCATTTAATAAGAATGCATCCAAACTCCAGAGTATACAGTCTTCTACAACAGAACATCGGGAAAAAAGGCAAGAGGAAGATCACCGAAAAGATGGTTAGATGGCGTAGCAGAATCCTGTGAAAGAGCACAAATAACAATCACACAAGCCACCAGAACAGCGCAAGACAAAAACAGAAAACCACGCCACTGGGCAACAACCCGGTAGCAGTGTGACGACACTAGACAACAACCCGGTAGCAGTGTAACGACACTGGGCAACAACCCGGTAGCAGTGTGACGACACTGGGCAACAACCCGGTAGCAGTGTGACGACACTGGGCAACAACCCGGTAGCAGAGTGACGACACTGGGCAACAACCCGGTAGCAGTGTGACGACACTGGGCAACAACCCGGTAGCAGTGTGACGACACTGGGCAACAACCCGGTAGCAGCGTGACGACACTGGGCAACAACCCGGTAGCAGCGTGACGACACTGGCCAACAACCCGGTAGCAGTGTGACGACACTGGGCAACAACCCGGTAGCAGTGTGACGACACTGGGCAACAACCTGGTAGCAGTGTGACGACACAAGAAGAAGAAGAAGTGTGCTTTCATACATTTCCTTCTTGAGTACAGCTTTAGTGTGACGGTATGTTTTCATACATTTCCGTCTTGAGTACAGCTTTAGTGTGATGGTATGTTTTCATACATTTCCTTCTTGAGTACAACTTTAGTGTGACGGTATGTTTTCATACATTTCCGTCTTGAATACAGCTTTAGTGTGACGGTATGCTTTCATACATTTCCTACTTGAGTACAACTTTAGTGTGACGGTATGTTTTCATACATTTCCGTCTTGAGTACAGCTTTAGTGTGATGGTATGTTTTCATACATTTCCTTCTTGAGTACAACTTTAGTGTGACGGTATGTTTTCATACATTTCCTTCTTGAGTACAACTTTAGTGTGAAGGTATGTTTTCATACATTTCCTTCTTGAGTACAACTTTAGTGTGACGGTATGTTTTCACGATAGAAGGGAGGATTAGCAAAGCCGCAGCATTATTTTTAGTAACGATAATATCTTGTGTAATAATATTAAACGTCATTTCTATTAGTAATCCAGTGGATACCCTCACACTGCAAGCTCAATGGAAGTGAAGAAACTGGCAGACTGGCTAAAGAGGGAGTAGCATGCCCCAAGATAACAACTTGTTCAGCTATGAAGAATCAAAAACCATCTCCAGAGGGCACTAAAAAGCAAAGTGGGAGAAAGAACACACAAATTGCAACAAGAATGATGAATATTACTAACTGTCCAGAGGGGACTAGACAGCCATACTTCGCCCCCGGGAGGTTCACAGCAGAATGAGACACCACCGTACACTAAATTCAAGATAGACCACACCCCAAGGACCTGTGTTCCTGTCGGCGAGTGAAGAGGGAAGAGCCCAGCACCGAATCCCTCAGTGTCACGCTGACGGAAACTGTGGTGTGTGGAACGCCACCAGCTGCAACAGAGGGTGCTGAAGTCCTCCTGATCAAGGTTTCACCCAGAGAGGATGTAAGGCTTGTGCCTCTCTGTGCGGCCGCGAGCGTCTCAGGAGTCGGGTTGTTTGGGAATAGAGCCCAAAGCGGGTGGTAAACTCCATCTAAGGCTAAATACTTGCACGAGTCCGATAGCGGACAAGTACCATGAGGGAAAGTTGAAAAGAACTTTGAAAAGAGCGTTCAAGAGTGCGTGAAACCGTCCAGATGAAAACGGGTGGATCCGCAAAGTCGGTCCGGGGAATTCAGCGTGGTGCGCGGTCCGGGGCAGTCGCGGTTCGGGATCCCTGGGAACAGAACGCGGTGCCGGGTCGGACTTGGCTGCGTGGATTTTCTGCCGGCAGAGAGCCACAACCCGTTTGGTGGACGAGCGGTGACAAGCTGGAAGGGTTATAGATGGGGGCGCGCGCGTTCCTACCAGCCTTCCCCGGCGAAACGCTTCCAGATAGAGGAATCGCCGCGAGCTTCGAGGTCACCTTCCCCTCCGGGTGAGTTCGACTGGGAGAGACTGGACAACCGTGTCTCTCCACCACTCACCCGTGATAGACGCAGGGCTGGCCTGGCTTGCAAAAGTCAGCAGCGTTAGTGGCTAGTCTGTCGGCATTCCACCCGACCCGTCTTGAAACACGGACCTCCGTAGCAAAGGCCTAGCACAGATACATTTACTGGATAAGGTTGGCCAAGCGCAAATACTGAAGTTGCGTTTTAGTGCCTAACGAAACTGCCCTCTCTGACACAACCGGGCAAGGTACTGCTGCATTAACAACTAACATCCCCGGAAGAACTGAGGTGGGTGATGTTGGCGAGCGCAAAATTTCAGTTGCGTTGCTAGTGCCGATTGAAACGACCCTCTAGAATATCTGTGCGCAGCCCCAGTCCTGTGTTTCCCGGGGACAAGGAACACGCAGAGTAGATATTGCAAATTAACGAGTGGCGACACGCGTCCCGAAACGGCTGAGAATATTCCTGCTCAGGAACAAACTCACCGTGGATAGAAAAGTAAGGTCAATAATGCAAAGGCTTGACTGGTACAAACCCAAGCATTGGCTAAGGGCGACACTTTTCGGACGCCGATCATCCTACACAGAGTAAGATGACGTCCAAACATCATGGCTCAGATCATATAAAGGCCAATTAAAAAGCCAAAAATGATCGTGTGCGTGACAAGTACATGTGTCTCCAATGACTGAAAATGTTCCTAATCCGGAACGACCTCGTATAGTCAGAAAGAGCGCTCTAGGGCAAGCTACCCTAGTAAATAAAATGCTGGGAATACTTCGGATGTGCAGGCCTAGTCACCATCGGCGCATAACTTGACACAACGCTCAATTCGCTCTTAGGATCAGATCAGATACAAACCACAAACAGTGGTTTAATAAGTGGTCGAAATGGAGCGTTCGCAGAAGAAGAAGAAGAGTAAGAAGTGTTCCTGTGGCTTGGCGAGTATGACAACAGAGCATATCCTACAGAACTGCCCCTAGTATACAGACCTAAAAAGAAAGTTGTGGCCCAATTACACCAGAGGCTAAGACACACTGTATGGCGTGGCTGACAATCTGAGACAGACGACGGTCTTTATTCAAGAATACGAAATCTCAATCTAGTGAGAACGCAGAAGAAGAAGAAATTGCACACAGCTGAGATATTTCTCAGTGGTTTCAATTCGGGACAAAACACACACACAGTAGACCGGATTCATTATTGTTATTTTAAAATTGTGCATTGTGTTAATAACATTTGGTTCTTGTTATGATTTCTAATGGAGGTAACTGTAATTTAATTACATCTGAAATAATTAGTCTATTTCTTAGAGAAATCTTAACGCAAATATTCTTCTTCTTCTGCGTTCTCACTAGATTGGGATTTCAGATTCTCTAATAAAGGCAGCCGTCTGCCTCAGATTATCAGCTACGCCATACAGTTTGTCTTCTGCGTTCTCACTAGATTGGGATTTCAGATTCTCTAATAAAGGCAGCCGTCTGTCTCAGATTATCAGTCACGCCATACAGTTTGTCTTCTGCGTTCTCACTAGATTGGGATTTCGGATTCTCTAATAAAGACAGCCATTTGTCTCAGATTATCAGTCACGCCATACAGTTTGTCTTCTGCGTTCTCACTAGATTGGGATTTCGGATTCTCTAATAAAGGCAGCCGTCTGCCTCAGATTATCAGCCACGCCATACAGTTTGTCTTCTGCGTTCTCACTAGACTGGGATTTCCGATTCTCTAATAAAGGCAGCCGTCTACCTCAGATTATCAGCCACGCCATACAGTTTGTCTTCTGCGTTCTCACTAGATTGGGATTTCCAATTCTCTAATAAAGGCAGCCGTCTACCTCAGATTATCAGCTACGCCATACAGTTTGTCTTCTGCGTTCTCACTAGATTGGGATTTCGGATTCTCTAATAAAGGCAGCCGTCTGCCTCAGATTATCAGCTACGCCATACAGTTTGTCTTCTGCGTTCTCACTAGATTGGGATTGCGGATTCTCTAATAAAGGCGGCCGTCTGCCTCAGATTATCAGCTACGCCATACAGTTTGTCTTCTGCGTTCTCACTAGATTAGGATTTCGGATTCTCTAATAAAGGCAGCCGTCTGCCTCAGATTATCAGCCACGCCATACAGTTTGTCTTCTGCGTTCTCACTAGATTGGGATTTCGAATTCTCTAATAAAGGCTGCCGTCTGTCTCAGATTATCAGCGACGCCATACAGTTTGTCTTCTGCGTTCTCACTAGATTGGGATTTCGGATTCTCTAATAAAGGCAGCCGTCTGTCTCAGATTATCAGCCACGCCATACAGTTTGTCTTCTGCGTTCTCACTGGATTGGGATTTCCGATTCTCTAATAAAGGCAGCCGTCTACCTCAGATTATCAGCCACGCCATACAGTTTGTCTTCTGCGTTCTCACTAGATTGGGATTTCGGATTCTCTAATAAAGGCAGTCGTGTGTCTCAGATTATCAGCCACGCCATACAGTTTGTCTTCTGCGTTCTCACTAGATTGGGATTTCCGATTCTCTAATAAAGGCAGCCGTCTACCTCAGATTATCAGCTACGCCATACAGTTTGTCTTCTGCGTTCTCACTAGATTGGGATTTCAGATTCTCTAATAAAGGCAGCCGTCTGCCTCAGATTATCAACTACGCCATACAGTTTGTCTTCTGCGTTCTCACTAGATTAGGATTGCGGATTCTCTAATAAAGGCAGCCGTCTGCCTCAGATTATCAGCCACGCCATACAGTTTGTCTTCTGCGTTCTCACTAGATTGGGATTTCCGATTCTCTAATAAAGGCAGCCGTCTACCTCAGATTATCAGCTACGCCATACAGTTTGTCTTCTGCGTTCTCACTAGATTGGGATTTCGGATTCTCTAATAAAGGCAGCCGTCTGCCTCAGATTATCAACCGCGCCATACAGTTTGTCTTGGACGCTAGTGTAAGTGGGCCACCTCTTCATTCTCTAGTCTGCATACTGGGGGAGTTCTGTAGGATATAATTCCTATGATTTCTGCTTCCCCGTTTGTGCTGACCTCTTCCCGCAGTAAGGTTTGGCCACCCTTGTGATGGTAGGTCTGACATTCTACTGCGTGTCTAAATCTCTGAGACAGATTGGCGACCGTAGAATCCGCTATCCCATTCCTCATTGTGAGGGGTCGTTGCACCATGTTATGCGCCTTACAGCCTGGTGCATCCGTGTTCTGCAAGCATTTGTTTCGGGTTAGAATTCCCTAGCGGATACGTACACCCGATTTCAGCCAAACCTCCTTAGTCGCCTCTTACGACAGCCGTTACAGGTAACAGTGGTTCTATTCTATACACCCCAAATTTGGGCCCCGGTAACCACTCGGGAGTAACGCAAATATAATATTTATATAAAACAGGATAGTGTTAAATATTATATGCTTTGTTATTGTTTTAACATCAACAGACATATTTGTTATTGTTATAATAACAGTGTAATTAATTTCAATAAATTTTCATTTTAGAGGGATATGTTTTGGTTTGATTTGTTATATATATATATATATATATATATATATATATATATATATATATATATATATATATATATATATATATATATATATATGACAGTGGCGCTCGTCATTAAGGGCTATGGGGCCGGGCCCCAGCAAAAAAGATGTAACGTGTATTTATTATTTTATACATTAAAATATAACCTAATCGAAACCATGATTTTTCCGAAAATTTATGTCTTACCCCACCAACAAAAATGATCACGAGCCGCCACTGATATATGATATATATATTTAGTTTAAAAAAAAATTATATTCTTGGATTCTCCGAAAGAAGTTAATTCTTATTTTTCATGTTTGTTGGCCTACACGCCTGATATAACCAATAAAAGGTTCACCTTAGGTTGAAAAGTGTGCTGCCTCGGAACTTAAACTGGACAACAACCCGGTAACAGTGTGACGACAAAAGAAGAAGAAGAATGAATGAATAAATAACAGAAGTAGAGTGAAGATATTAAACAATTAATAGAAACGATCAACATACAAACATATAACAAATTTAACATTTTGAGAATAGAAACCATAACTTCTGTACTTTTTATTCTCCGAAAGGAGTTAATTCTTATTTTTCATGTTTGTTGACCTACACACTCTGATATAATCAGTGGCGGCTCGTTATAATTTTTGTTGGTGGGGCCAGACATAGATTGTCGGGGAAATCATGGTTTTGGATTAGGTTATTTTTAATTTATAAAATAATAAATACACGTTACACATTATTTTTGGTGGGACCCGGCCCTACATGCCCTTGCTGACCAGCCGCCACTGGATATAGCCAATAAAAGGTTCGCCTTAGGTCGAAAGAGCGTGCCTCAGCTCAAAGAGGCTTGAATCCCATACTAATCAAACAAACAAGTAAACAAAACATTAAATGGATTTACAAACATAATTAAAAAGAGATCGGGTACTAGAGTTAAGGGAAGACCAAGAAAAAAATGGATAGACAATATCAAGACCACACTACATAAACACGGATACAACACAACTAGGACGACTCATCTAGCCCTTCAACGCAAATTAAAGCTCTCATCCCTACGCTTAACGACAAGAGTGGACAGCCAACTACATCTTCCACCTGGGAATAGACAATAGACAATAGATAGACAAATATAATGATTCCTTGATTAAACACAGTGGCGGCTCGTAATCGTTTTTATTTAATGGGGTCAGACACAAGGTTTCGGGGAAAACACATGACTTTGTGTTAGGTTAAATTTCAATTTATTCAATAATAAATACACGTTACATATTATTGTTGTGGGGGCCCGGCCCTTCTGGTCCTTAATGCCGAGCCGCCACTGATTAAACATATCAACAGTTTACACCGTCCATACAAACATAAACATAGAAATACACAATATCTCATGGGGATGTTTCTTTATTCTCATATAGTAGTAATACAGAAAGTCAGCTCATATTTGACTTTCTAATATTCTTTACCATTCTCTTAGTGATCTACTTATTGTAACTCTCCGATCATGTATCCATTGAAGGTTGCATAGACGTCACCTGTACGTCCGTAGAGATGAACTGTTCGACGAGCTCGAAGATATACTGTGTCAGTCCTCCTTAGTCTCAATATGATCGAGTTTCCTGGAAAACAACAAGATTTCACCAGAAACATTACTACATTGATTGATTCATTCATTCTATTACGTGGATCTACTGTCATGGGCATGCGGGTGTTTGTGGCAATGATAGAGCGGACAGACTTGCATAAATCGAATCGATCGTTGGTGAGTTGAAGATGGATACAGGGGATGTTCTTCGGTCTCTTCGCGACAGTCTGTTGGATGAAGACACTAACACAGATGTTGAATCGATCCAGTGATTAAAGCAGCTTGGGGTTGCCAGTTGTACAAGTCGATCTGGATGCCTGAGAGGCAGAGTAAGGATTGTGTTTAACCAGCGTGCTACGGAACCATCAGTATGCATACCTTTCGATATATGTTGTGGGAGACTGTCAAACTGAGCACCTATTGGTCTTCCCGGAGTGTAATGACGTCAGTTCAATAACCAATAATAACTAATCATTGATTAATTGATAGGGTCATTATAATTTTACTTCGGGGAATAACCATCTGTTCTTCGATTGATTCATTGATACGGTCATCATAATTTTACTTCGGGGAATAACCATCTGTTCTTCCATCTATCTTACTATCTTACACAAGACGAATTAAACGAAAGAGCACGAACTCTGTAGTACCACAAGGCCAATGTATTTTAATGTTATTTTTATGAATTGTAAAAAGAAATTGATATGTAAATGATTTTTCAGGCTCTTGGTCACCTGTTATCGATATTCGATCTGGAATGCATTATTTTTTATCATGTACAATTTGCAAACAGTATATTTGAGTGCATGAAATATACTTGAGTATATTCAATGATGGCATGAAAGCCAGCATACAGTTCGATGGCAGCACATCTGATAGTTGCGAGGTTAAGACTGGAGTCAAGCAGAGCTGTGTCATTGGCCCCACTCTCTTTGGCATCTTCGCAGTCCTTTTGTACCATGCCATCGGGAACGCTGATAGTGATGCTTTCATCCGCACTAGATCTGATGGTTAACTCTTTAACTTAGCTCGCGATTATGGCGAAATTCACGGCAAATGGCCAAACGGGACGACAAACGGGCGTATGCTGTGCATTTGGTAGTTTATGTAAAGTGTTCAATGTCTACACGGGATATATATGATTTTCCGTTCTATTCAAAAATGACCAGGCGTATAATCAAAAGCTAACCTGATACCAGTAGACGATGCAAAACTGTCACATTTTTTTTCTTTGCGCAAAGTGGAAACTATCTTTCAAACCGGTTGGTAAGGATATTTTCTATCCTCCAAATCAATGTGACCCCCGAGAACGCCTAATTGTTTTTACTACAGTTTATTCCAAAATTCGTGAACACACTAAAGTTTAATTTGTACGAAATCTACCAGATGGATAACAGTAATTTGTTGCAGGTAGTCTTATATATCTCACGACTTTACGAATTCATGTTTAACTAATTGGTATGTAGTTTAGTTGATGCACAAAACGTTTTTATTATATAATTTTGCATAATCACAACAAAATGATAATCAAAGTTTAGAATTTACAGTAATACACAAAATGGGGGCGAATCTTTGCAAAGGCGTTAAATATTATAAAAAGCAATGTGACATAGTGAACAAATGATACTTTCCACTTCTATCAATGAAAATAAATTGTGTGTGCATACGTCAATGACAGTCGTTAGGATACATTGTGAACAGATTAATTCCACGGGATTCCCGATTTTCACTGGTGCAGAATTGAAGCGAAACTTGTGCGGAACTGGTGCATGTGGAGCACGCAAATGCGAAATTATAGAAAAACTTGACAATCGTACTGTTAAACTTCTACATATATACCAAACCAACATCGCTTTTATTTTACTAATAACATATAATAAAAATCTTACAGCACTAAAGGTTTGTGTGGGCCAAACATATTTTATGAAAGTCGCCACTGTTACCTATAAAAAATGTAAAAATCAATAATTTCTGTCAAGTGAGTGATTTTATACCTGTCGGTAAAGAATGTTCACGAATTTTGGAACGAATTATAGTTGTCTAGTCAGGCGATTAACACAAGATCAATGAGCATTTCTGTGTATCCCTAGATGAGGATATAAAATGCAATAAGAAATAAAACACACCACATAGACAGTAGAGTTTTGTAATAATCATTTCTGATAACTTACCTCCACTGGCATAGTCATTTTGCTGTCTTGCAAAGGCAGACACCAAATACACATTATTGTGGTGTAAGTCAATCCAAAAGTCATTCGAAGATGTAGTTAGCCCTTGAAAGTTGAACAAATAAAGTCCACCCTGCAGGAAGATTTATTGCAAATTAGTTGTATTATTACTAAATGAACTTATCATCGGTATAATGAAAGAATGCAGTAAAACTATTACCAAAGAGGAAACACGTAACAGGGAGGTAATGTACTATTATAAAGAACAGTTTCAGTTTCAGTTTGGAATATCTTCATTGCAATCCGGACATGTCCATAGGTGCTCCGATCTCCTTCGCAATATCTCCAACAGCGTCCAGCGACTGACCGTACCAGTTTGATTTTGATTGATGAGACTACTCACGTACCTGTTATGCTGTTCTTTTCTTGCTACTCCAATCTTCAAACCCAGCTCTTGCAATCTAGTAGTTGACGTGGATTGGTTTAAATGAAAATCTTATGTGCGGCCACACTCTATGAGGGCGTTCAAAATATCAGCTCCATCCATTGGCCGGCCTTCTGATATGGTGGCAGAGCCAGCCAGCCTGTCTGCTCTCTCATTGCCAACGACACCCATATGCCCCGGAACGAAGATAAGTGTGATTCTGCAAATTGTTGACGTTTGTAGTGATTCAGTCCATTGCCTGCGCACTGAACCAGCCTCTACCTTGCAGATCATATTCAATGAATCACTCAGAATGCATGCATGAGTGTAGTTTTGTGACTCCAGCCAACGTAAAGCATTAGTCACCGTCAGTGACTAATATAAAGAACAACAAGATAAAGCGACGTTTCCACCAAACAGCCGTTATCAAACAAAGGATACAGAATAAATAATGGAATGAAGACTGTTCCTTTACCCAAGACATCCCTGACAAAGTCCGACAATCAATCGCTAACTGTTCTCAAATAGAAATACATGAATAGTAATTGAGAACTCGGAATTGAAGTTAATGGATTGTTGAGAAAAATAAGATTAAAGACAGTCAAACATTTTGAACATAAGGGTTCAAAGGCGCAGTCATAGGGGCAACTTCGCGCCAGGTTCAGTGAGCTGGCACTGATCAAGATTCTTCCCCACCTCCACGTGGTGATCCGGAAAACAAACAGAGGATCATGTCTGGCTACGTGGGTAGGGATCGAAGGGGAGCTACAAGTATAGGTTATAGTGCAAGCACAGTGATGTTATAATAATAAATAATAATAATTTCTCTCGTACCGTTGTACGTTACATAAGGACTGCAAGCAATTTCTCCATACCGCTCCATCCTGCGCAACTCGCTCAATCTCTTCCATGGAAATGAGATCGATATTTCTTGCCTCTCTCAGCAAAGTTCGTTTCAGGGTCTCCTTAGGTCGTCCTCTCTGTCTTGAACTCTTTGCATCCCACTTCAATGCCTGCTTTGATATTCGTTGATCATTTCTCCTCAAAGTGTGTCCAACATATCTCCATCTTTTCTTTCTTATAACAGTTGGCACTAGTGGCTGACCAGACATTTCTCTGATTTCATCACTCTCTTCTTTTCATTTTATATTCATTATTTTTCGCAGTCATCTATTTTCAAATGCATTCAACTTGCTTTATATATCTTCAGTCATTTTCCTAAATGAATGCATGCATCTCCTGACCAATGTCTAATTAAAAGGTTGCATAAATGCAAAGCAAACGTAAAAAAATAACAAGGTACGGGTCGTCTGCAAGCTTATACTGACACCCCCTGAAGGTAAAGGCCGCACTATAATTGCCAGCTTTCCTTTCCGCAAGAATCTTTGAGAACGAAGTAACGTGTCGTGAGGACATAAGGGAAGATTGCTGTAAACTCCGTATTAGGAGGCCAAGCGCAAATACATTTATTGGGTAAGATTGACCGAGCACAAATACAATGTCCATCACTCTTGTTAGAGATGCGGATTCATATATAAAAAAGGAGTCTAAAGGTGAGAGACAGACTTCACTATTCTCAGTTTCCCAATATGACTCCGTGCCTGTCGGCAGAAAAGATATGCCATCTGCCGAGATTGTTACACAAAGCATGAACTATTTAGCTCAAGCAATAAACCTAGGAATCTCATTTTAAAAAAGTGACTGGATTCGGATTCGAACGCACGACATCTATAATGACAGACAAACGTCTTAACCACTTCGGTAGAGATGGCCCTCGGATTCACATAAATATGTTCAAAATCAATGTTTACCTGTTTCTCTCATGACATTGACGTTGACTACACTGTACATTGTGTGTCATTTCCTGATGACTAGACGCACTTGAGCTTTTCAACTCTTCGGCTCTGTGCCATGGACATCGTAACCCTTCGGTTCGGTGCCACGAACACCGTAAATCTGGAGAATCTGAGGCTTTTTCTGCCATCTCGCGGAATTGAACCCGCACACACATAGGATAGTCACCGTAGTCGAACGCGCTACGAACACGCTGGGCAGACGGGCATCACTACATGTATAAGCTGGGTGGTCTGTTCGCTCATTACCTTGCAGGACATTATGGCAAGGTACAAAATAAAAGTTACAGGCCCCCTTCGCGATGTGAAAGTACGATCATCGACTCTCGCTTCAAAAACTACTCGGTTTGTTTCCTGCCTGGAACTATCAGACTACTTTCCCAGCGAATCCTGTAATCTCCGTCTAGGTGAGATGTCATAATCTCCGTCTAGGTGAGAATTCATACTCCTGTTATAGATATACGAAAATACTTAGATCCCAAGTCCCGCCTTAAGTAGGTAAGATAGCTTTCGAAATAGTAAAATCTTTCCGAGTAAAGTATAAATCAGCTGTTAGAACAAATATAGTTGTTAACCAAAGTGTAATAATGATTGTTCTACCCAGTGGCGGCTCGTGACCATTTTTGCTGGTGGGGCCAGACAAATATTTTTGGAAAAATCATGGATTTGGGTTGTTACTTTTTAATTTATAAAATAATAAATACACGTTACACATTATTTTTGGTGGAGTCCGGCCCCACTGGCCCTTAATGACGAACCGCCCCTGGTTCTACCAATGAATGAATCAACCAATCAATCAATTAGTCAACAGGTCAAGCCATTCCTGTCTTATAATACAAAAATGTTAGACTAACAACAACGTTACCTTGGATGCAGTGAAGACTCCAGTCCAGTTGTTGTAACAGTTACCAAAGTTAGTAAAGACTTCATTGAATGCAATTTTCTGTCCACCGCCTATGTTTTGGTCTGATTTAAACGCAGCACTGAATGCGATGTAAGCTGGTGTACCTGGCAGAAGATTGCAAGAAATAATAAATATTCACAAAACAGATGAGACTGGAGTAAAACTATTTGATTGGCAAAACACGTAATCACAAAGTACTGTAGTTTTACAAATTACAAAAACAATGACAAAATACAGCAACGTTTCGACCAACAAGGCCTTTATAAAGCAAACGAACAACAGGAGTGACAAATTTTTTTAAAAAAAATGGACGACCAAAAACAAGCGTTTCTAATGAAAATCTGGAAATAAATACGAAAATCTGGGAATAAAAACGAATAACGAAATAAATGTAACACAAAAACACACATAAAAACTAGAAATAGAACGGAAGAGAAACAATGAAAAATCTAGTAAATATATAACTTGAATACATGCAACATAACCAAATATAGATATAAACGAATAACGAAATAAATGTAACACAAAAACACAAATAAAAACTAGAAATAAATTTTTAAAAACAAATGGACGACCAAAAACAAACGTTTCTAATGATACAAAGCATGGGAAGAGAAAGTACTAAGAAGCATAGGAATGTAATACGTTGAGCCCACGTGGTCGCAAGGTACCATACAAAGAAATCAACCGATTCTCCAGAGCAAAACGACTGCGATCATCCGAGGAACACGATCGGATGACTGTGACCTGAACATCGTGAGCTCCTAAATGAAGTTCAGTACTGATGTTGTACCCACATTTTTTCCTGATGTCTTCATTCCTAAACAGGTCTCTTCTTGATACTCTCAGAATTCTGCATAGACACTTCATCTCTGTCGTGACTAGTTTTATATGATTGTGGAATATTGAAGTAAATAAAAAGTTATCTTTGAACCCAATAGGAAGCGTCGGTACCAGCAAGCATGGAGATAGGTAGTCAAGTCAAGTAACTTAATTCTATAAACGTTTATTATACAGGGTGTTCAAGATAAAAGCAGCCTGTGAATGTAGCTAATCTGACATATATGTATGAAAATGTGAAGGTTCAGTTATGACGTAGTATAGGTCAAGGTTGTGTGACGGTATGTAATTGTAGTACGGGAAGGGGCGATGAACAAATGTAACATAGGACGAGCTTAGTCAGAACCGGTTTAAATAGTAAATAAACACCACTCACTGTGTAACTGGCAACTTTCGATTTGTCAATGGGGCTGCATTTATCTTGAACACCCTGTACATACTCTCGATGTATACAAATGCCACATATTCGAATTAACAAAATACCCTTTTCATTAACTAACATCACAGCCAAGCAATGAGATGAGAGTTTTAGACGTTATGAACAGACGAGCTCACTAGAAACAGGAAAAGCTTGCCCTGTCGTGGAATACTAGCAAACTATCTTCTTCTTCTTCTTTGCTTTCGTTCTTTATGACCAATTTTAATCACTCTTTATGATATGTTTGATCTTTGCCAAGAACGTGTATACGTTGCACATTGGTTTGCAGGCCCTTAACGCATAGACTTCTAAACGTTTAGGACACGTACATCCCAAGTCAGCCAAACCGCCTTATTCGTCTCTTACGACATGCGTGACAGGTAACAGTGGTTCTGTTCTTTACACCCTAAATTTGGGCCCCGGTAACCACTCGGGCGTAGCAAACTATAACTTTTAAGAATGTCTTATCTGAGTTTTACAGTAGAATATCAAAATAAGAACGTTGAAATTGGATTGACCATATCCTATGTTTCATGTAGCAATGGCCAAAACTGACTAATAGGGAGGAGGAAGGAGGAGTCTGCCTGAGAATTAGGATAATTAAAAAGTAAATTATAAAACAGTCAATCGTTACCGCACTAAGTATGATTGTATATGGAACAGTTTGACCGCACTAAGTATGATTGTATATGGAACAGTTTGTTGCTGTCTAATTTGGTACCGCACTAAGTATGATTGTATATGGAACAGTTTGTTGCTGTCTAATTTGGTACCGCACTAAGTATGATTGTATATGGAACAGTTTGACCGCACTAAGTATGATTGTATATGGAACAGTTTGACCGCACTAAGTATGATTGTATATGGAACAGTTTGACCGCACTAAGTATGATTGTATATGAAACAGTTTGTTGCTGTCTAATCAAAAGCGATCAGACGAGATGACTGTTGATTGCTTTGTCAAGTCAAGAACGACAGAAAGTATATGTGTAAATAGAAATAGGACAGTATGTGCAATTTATTGCTAGAGAAAAATCTGGGGACAAATTCTAATAAGCTAACAGGATACAACTATTAAAGCTAAGAAAATTAGGAAAAAAGTCTATGTTCATGATAAGATAAAAGCTAAGAAAATTAGAAAAAAGTATATAGTCGTCATAAGAAAAAACTGAGTAAATTATGGAAGAAAGTCTATAGTCGTCCTAAGATAAAAGCTAAGAAAATTAGAAAAAGTCTATAGTCGTCCTAAGATAAAAGCTAAGAAAAATCAGAAAAAAGTCTATAGTCGTCATAAGATAAAAGCTAAGAAAAATGAGGACAAAAGTCTATGTTCGTGAAAAGATAAAAACTGAGTAAATTATGGAAGAAAGTCTATGTTTGCCCTAAGATAAAAACTAAGAAAAATTAGGACAAAAGTATATGTTCGTCATAAGATAAAAACTAAGAAAAATTAGGACAACAGTATATCTTCGTCATAAGATAAAAACTAAGAAAAATTAGGACAAAAGTCTATCTTCGTCATAAGATAAAAGCTAAGATAAAAGCTAAAAGCCAGCAGATGTCGAAAGATAAACTAACAAACTAACTAGCTAATAAATTAACTAACTAAAGAAAGTTATATAAATATGATAAAAATGAAAAAAAAAAATGCATGTTAAAATCTATAACATTGATGAAGAAATGAATAAAGTGACGGAAATAAAAACTAACAAAGTGATAAGAATGAAAGATAAACATTAACAAAGTGATCTCTCTGTATGGTCTATCTACATGGTTTTTGTTGACTTTGAAAAGGCATTTGATATCCTGCACAGGAAATCGCCATGGAAGATACTCCATCAATATGGAATACCAATAAAGATGGTCAGTGTAATTAAAGCATTATATACAGACTTTCAGTGTCAAGTAGTATGCAATAGCCAGCTGACAGAATGTTTCGAGGTCAATACAGGAGTTAGACAGGGATATATTCTTTCACCATTTCTGTTTAACCTTGCCATGAACTGGTTGATGAGAGAAACCATAAAGGATAACAACAGAGGCATTCGATGGACACTTACATCAGTTCTGGAGGATTTGGATTATGCTGATAATATTGGTCCTTTGATAAGAGGATGCTCAAAGGAAATTAGATATACTTTCCAGAACAGCTCAAACAATAGGACTTGAAATAAATATAGCGAAAACGAAGGTAATGAGAAATAATCATAAATTTGAGAACCCAATTGTATTACAAAATGAAGTTCAGGAGTTTGTATACCTGGAAAGTACAGTATCACAAGATGGAGATTTTGTATACCTGGGAAGCACAGTATCGCCAGATGGAGATTCAGAAAAGAATATCATCGAAAAAATCAAGAAGGCAAGACAAACTTTTGCCATGCTCAACAAAATTTGGAAAACAAAAGGACTAAATCTTAGAACAAAACTTAAAATATATAGAAGTAATATACTGGGAGTGCTATTATACAGTAGTGAATGCTGGAAGAAGTAATATACTGGAAGTGCTATTATACAGTAGTGAATGCTGGAAGAAGTAATGTACTGGGAGTGCTATTATACAGTAGTGAATGCTGGAAAATGGCCCAGCACATAATACGCAAGCTGGAGACATTTCAGAATAAATGTTTAAGAACAATCCAGCACATTTTCTGGCCAAATACTATAACAAATGAGGAGCTTTTGAAACAAACAGCGCGTGCATCCTTGGAGACCATCATTATGAGATGAAGATGGAGGTGGTTTGGACATGTATGCCAGTGGGGACATTGGCTAGGACAGCTCTCAGATGGACATCAGATGGGAAGAGAAGACCTGGACGTCCAAAGGCAACATGCAGAAGAACAGTGGAGAGAGAGTTGAAGGAGTGTGGCCTGACCTGGTAGACGGTTGGTAGAAAGGCAGCAGAATTTCAACAGTGGAAGTCTTTACTGAAGTCTTATGTGTCAATCGGGACATGAAGAGGATATCGTTAACAAAGTAATGAGAACAACAGCAAATAATATTCCAAACATAAATACCTAATGATCGTTATAAATAATTATGCATGTGTAAACGACGTGGTATTTATTTTAATAACTGATTGTGGCTAGAATTAAGTAACAAATAATGTGATGTTATGGCGTTGAATCCCATTCTAAGATAATTATAATGTTATTTCTAATATATTTTGAATGCTACTTACGAGAACTCGCTCCCACATCTACCACAGACAAGAGCAGAGTCATGCTGACAACTACTGCGAGAAACATGATGATGATGAATACCTGTAACATATAAACAATAAATTTGAATCTTCGTCTTCTTTTGTCAGCACACTGTTACCGGGTTGTTCATTTGTCTTGCGCTTCTCTGGTGACTTGTGTGATGGTTTTCTTAATCCCTGGGCAGAATTCAACTACGTTATCTATCCACCTTTTCCTTGGTCTTCCTCTCGCCTTCCTTCCTGATATTATATTGTGGAAAACTTCATAGGCAGTTTGGTCTGTTCGCATTCTTACTAAGTGGCCAAACCACTTCATCTCTCTTTTCGCTGTATAGTTCAAACACGTTCTTGTTCCAACCTTTTCTCCGATGCTGGTATTCGTAACTGTCGATTCTTGTGTTGTTGGTGACTTTGCGAAGACATTTCGCATGTTGCTATTTTCTGTCCAAGTGTCTTATTTATTGTCCCTCCCGTGTGGTGCCGCGGCCGCAAGGAAGCAAAGAATAGTACCACTGCGATCTACAAGGCCTGTCATAAGAGGCGACTGATGTAGGACCTAGGAAGCTACTCTAGTAAATAAAAAGCATCACAGAATTCGGATGTGCGGGCCTACTTGTATACGCATAACTGACACAACGTACAATCGTTCTTAGGCTCAGATCACATACCAATCACACAGAGTGGTTAACAAGTGGTTGATGTGGAGCTTTGGAAGTAGAAGAAATATTCATTGTCCATGTCTGACATTGATAACATAGAGTTGGTATGAAGATGCTGTTGGTCAACTGTTGTTTAGCTGTCAGTGAGATGTTGGGTATGAAGATGCTGTTGGTCAACTGTTGTTTAGCTGTCAGTGAGATGTTGGGTATGAAGATGCTGTTGGTCAACTGTTGTTTAGCTGTCAGTGAGATGTTGGGTATGAAGATGCTGTTGGTCAACTGTTGTTTAGCTGTCAGTGAGACGTTTGGATGTCTAAGTATTGGCGTTATAAATTTGAATAAAGACAATACATTAAATGTGTGCTCAAGTATGTTTATCTTTGTAGAGAGAGAGAGAGAGAGAGAGAGAGAGAGAGATTTTATTGATCGGAATCTTTAAAAAAAATGTTGATTGAGTCTATGTATGCATGTATGAGATCCTCCTTGGGACGACTGCAAGAAAAGTTTAGATAACAACCTAAACAACTTCCTCTAGCTTCTATTTACCTCACAGAAACATTTGACTTATCAAGATTTAAGAACTATCCGAGGATACAAGAGAGGATTAACTGCACATGAAAAATACTAAGCTTTATTCAGTAATGCCATCAAGATAAAACAAGTGCAATACTACAAGATGTTTGAAAGATAAAACAAGTGCAATACTACACGATGTTTGAAAGATAAAACAAGTGCAATACTACACGATGTTTGAAAGATAAAACAAGTGCAATACTACACGATGTTTGAACATCAGAAGACTGGAAAGAAGGTGAGCGGACAGAGTACGAAACAGATGGCATAGCAGAATCCTGTAAAAGTGCAAAAATAACAATCACCCAAACACAGGACACAATACACAACACAGGACACAATACACAACACAGGACACAATACACAACACAGGACACAATACACAACACAGGACACAATACAAAACACAGGACACAATACAAAACACAGGACACAATACAAAACACAGGACACAATACAAAACACAGGACACAATACACAACGTCGTACACACACAAGACTGAGTAGAGATATGGAAAACTAAAACCGTACAGCGGGTCGTGATGAAAATGAACAAGCGGCACGAACTGTATTAGGAAGTCTTTGTTCACACGCAGAGTACAAACACACCCAATGGGCCATCCGCAGCCGAGGGTACCAGATAGGAGTATACGAGCAGAACAGGACGTCCCTCAGCCCAATGGATACCAAAAAAAGTGGATAGCCCTGATGGCGTAGCCTGAGAACGTATGGACATATTACCATCAAGCGAAGAAGAACGCGCACTGGAAGCCTACTGGCGCTACGACGTGGTTAAAAGAGTTGCGATAGAAATAGCGCGTTACTTGGGAAATACCGAGCTCATCATGAGGTTGGTGCGGACAGTGGACATAACAGCCGATGATGTATATTAGTATATTGAGGATGTGTTGTTTATAAGTAATTGACATTTCCTAGAGCACACTCTATTTCCCCTCGCGTGCAGAAAAACACAAGAATTCAACAAACATATTCAATACTCTAACTCTGCAATATAGGAGTCTGTAATGTCATCGTTGTCACACTCCATTTCTAAATAATGAAAAACAGAACTAGCTCCATCTAGGTCTAGAGTTATTCCTAAATATATATATATAACATGCTATTAGCATTCATATACATACCGTGCGTTGTTGAGAGCAAAATAATTGTCTCCTGCAGATGGGGTTTATATAGCATCTGAGCTAGTGTAATCGACATTCCAGACAACAGGAAAATAAGTTGCTTTCACATAATATCCTGTTATCACCGCTTGTCAGAGGTCGACGCTTGAGATAATAACAAAACTTGATAAATTCTGCAGAGTTTGGTTTCTACAAGAATTTTTATTTTTTTATTTTCTCACATCCTGTTTTGTCTCACAGCGTCAGGATAACAAGAGATTTATAGAATAGACTTTTGTGTGAGCTTCATAAACAGTGTTTTCGTCGCCTCTGTTATCTCTGAGGTCCACCTTTTGCGTGGACGGCATTTTGCTTTGTATTGACTGTAGCGGAGTAACATTAATCTTTGAGGAGCACTGTCTGTTGGTAATCTGTTTATGTGGTCGAACCATTGAATTTGTTGTTTCTTAATGAAGTTCATTACTGATGTTGTACCCACTTTTTACCTAATGTCTTCATGTTTAAACCGGTCTCTTCTTGATACTTCCAGCATTCTGCGTAGACACTTCATCTCTGTCGTGACTAATTGTCTTCTATCATTTGATGCCAGCGTCCAAGCTTGGCACTGATAGCATAATGTTGGGAGAATTATTGTGTTGAACATTGCTCTTTTAGTGTTCATGGTGACATGTTTGCATTTTTAAAATGGCGCTATGTGTTCTAAGATTTGATTTGCTTTGTTGTATATATGTTGAATATCTTTAGACAGTCTACCGTTTGCTTAATGCTCCCTAGGGATGTAAAGTCTGTGACTTCTTTATTGGTGCTCGTCGATGCAGATATTGGTAGCGTTTTCCTCTCTAACGAATGTCATTACTTCTGTTTTGTCGATGTTTATTCTCAAATTGAATTCATTGCATGTTAACTGGCGTCTGTTCGCTGTAGCTTTTCTTCTGTTGTTGATATGATTGCCTGATCGTCTGTAGAAAGAAATTTGTTTTAGAGTTCCCCGTGTTTTTCTCCACCGGTGTTAGCTATTTTACAGATTTGATTGATATATCCTCGTACTCTCGGAACTTTTACGGCCAGTGACAGTTAGTGAAGTGCAACTTCTCTATCGAAATTTCCGTCGTTTTCTGCCTGTGGTGAGGACGTTCTGGATTAGGGACATTCTCAAACATTCTGGGACATGTGGACGTTGTCCTAGCCATAGAACAATCGCGATCTAAAAGTGTCAGCCTTCGCCAATGTTTTGGAATTGTACGACCGATCAAAACCATTACATTATCGGCCTTTTTTTCTAGCCATGGTGAGTTTATTCCGGATTAGGAACTTTTCAGCCGTTTCAAGACGCGTGTCGGCACTTTGCAATTTCTACTTTGCATTTTCCATGACCCCGGGAAACACTGGACTGGGACAGCACACAAATAATCCAGAGGGTTGTTTCATTAGGCGCAAGAAGCGCAACATTCATTTTGCAATTGCCAACATCACTCACCACAGTCCTTCCGGGATGGCCGTTTTTCCCGCCACAAGAACGCAACTTTACATTTTGCTCTCGTGCAACAGTACAGAGCCCGGCTGCTCCATGGAGGGCAGTTTCAGGCAGAACAAGAACGCAACTTTAGGATTTGCGCTCGGCTAACCTTACCCCTAAGATGTATCTGCCCTAGCCTCCGATATGGAGTCTACTGCAATCTTCTCTTGTGTTGTCACGACACGGTACATCGTTCTCAAGGCTACTTGCCGAAAGTTAGCAATTATAGAGTGACCATTGACTCGTTCTCAAGGATTCTTGCTGAGAGTTGGCAATTATGGTGCGATCATTGACTCAAGTGGAGTGAGTATACGCTTAGAGACGACGTACCTTGTTATAACTGAAGTTTCCTTTGCATTTATGCAACTTTTCCATTAGACATCGGCTAGGAGACGCGTTCATTCATTCAGCCAGGATTTTTGATCTGTATAACGTGGCTGTGCTTGCACTGCTACCTATACCTATAGCTCTTCCTCGATCCCCACCCTTTCACAGACAGGATTATCTGTCTGTTTCCAGGGACACCACGTGGAGATGGGGTAGGGTCTTGGTGTCAGCACACTGAGTCTGGCGCGACGTTGTCCCTATGACTGCACATTTGACCCCAGATCGCCAGTTATTCTTTGGAGAAATGACTCTTGTGTGTTGGTATGTGTTAGTTTTTTTACTATTGTCTTGTGTTTTGCAACAAAGATGAGTTTAAAACTAAGCAGTTTGCACCAGTTTCTACAAGGATGTCTGACTTGTACACGGATGTCTGACTTGTACACGGATGTCTAACTTGTACACGGATGTCGATTTGTACAATGATGTCTGACTTGTAAACGGATGTCTGACGTACACGGATGTCTAACTTGTACAAGGATGTCTGACTTGTACACGGATGTCTAACTTGTACACGGATGTCGATTTGTACAATGATGTCTGACTTGTAAACGGATGTCTGACGTACACGGATGTCTAACTTGTACAAGGATGTCTGACTTGTACACGGATGTCTAACTTGTACACGGATGTCGATTTGTACAAGGATGTCTGATTTGTAAACGGATGTCTGACGTACACGGATGTCTAACTTGTATAAGGATGTCTGACTTATACACGGATATGTTTTACTTCTCACGAGATATGTGAGAAAATATATTTACGTTGAGTTTTCCTTGTTTCTTTTTTTCTGATGGTTCTTATAATATAATCCTCTAACGAAGGCCAAGTTACTACTTAGATATCAAACCGCGCAGTTGTGATAACATTAGCTTCTACGTACCAGGATGTGCATATCACGAGGTCACATTGTTTCTTGAGAGGTTTTCATAGTATAGTTGGAGGCGCCCTGGGATGTGGCGCACCTTAAACTATGGTGCGGACTGCTGAACCCATGTCACAATAATTAGGTGGGGCCCACAAACCAGCTTTTTACATTACTACTGGAGTTCGTTTACTTGTTCATGTTAAATTTTGGGGTTGGGGGACGTGTAGTCAAATACTTGTTCAACTATTTCTAGTCATATGCTCAAACATTAACTAACGTTCTATAGCTCACTAACGTTTCGACCAACAAGGCCTTTATCAAGCAAACGAACAACAGGAGTGATGAATTTTAAAAAACATATGGACGACTACATACGGAGACATTCAAATGTTTCTAAATGAAAATCTGAGAATAAAAACGAATAGTGAAATAAATGTAACACAAAAACACAAATAAAAACTAGAAATAGAAAAGAAGAGAAACAATAAAAAATCAAGTAAATATATAACTTGAATACATGCAACATATGCACATATAGATTACAAGGCCTGGGAAGAGAAAGTACTACGTCATTGTTTTTGTAATTTGTAAAACTACAGTACTTTGTGATTACGTGTTTCGCCAATCAAAAGGTTTTACTGCAGTCTGTCTCATCTATGTTCTGATTATAACTCACTACCAGTGTACTGTATCACCAGTGAGTACACACTAACTTAATAATCACTCTAACAATACCTGTTATGTTCGTCACTACGTACTGTGCTGTTGTATCTCTGAAAGCCTGGACACCAAATCTTCCTGTAACGAGTCGAGTATCCCAAGACTTTTATACAGTGATACTAATGTGAGTAAAACATGTTACCTTACTTCAAAGTACTTCATCGCTAATGCTAAACTAACTACAACTCAAGACTAAGGACACTCGAGGAATAAGGAACTAATTGAATGAACTATATAATTCACTTGGTATTTTAAGTTTGCTCACGAGCAGATTATTAGTCCGAGTAATGTCAATCACAAAGTTATAGACGATCGTGACAGGTAATATTTTGTGCATATTAGTTGTCGGATGGAGCGGGTTGTGTATATGTTTGAACAGTGGCGGCTCGTCAGTAAGGGCCAGTGGGGCCGGGCCCACCCCCTAAATTAATGTGTAACGTTATTTATTATTTATAAATTGAAATATAACCTAACCCAAAACCATGATTTTTCCGAACATTATGGCTGACACCACCGACAAAAATGAACACGAGCCGCCACTGTGTTTGAGTATGTTCTGGCCAGAACCGTTTGTTGTTAGTTTCTTGCAGCAGATGGCGGGAAATGTATTTGTTTATATGAAATTGCAGAATAATAACTTATCTGTGATTATGATTACTTTTGTCCCTCTGTCAGTATTGATTAATGATTATTGGTTATTAAACTGACGTCATTGCACTCCGGGCAGACCCATAAGTGTTCAGTCCCCTCCCAAGATATATCGAAGAGTATGTATACTGATGGTTCCCGTTACTCGCTGATTAAACACACTCCTCATTCTGTCCCTCCGCCATCGAATTCGACTTGTACAACAGGTAACTCCAAACTGCTTAAATTGCTGGATCGATTCAACATCGATTTTAGTGTTCTCATTCACCAGGCAGTCGCGAAGAGACCGAAGAACATCCCCTTATCCATCTTCAACTCCCCAACAATTGATACTGCTGATACAAGCCTGTCCGCTCTCTCATTACCGTAAACACCCGCATGCCCAGGTCAGTAGATCCACGTAAGTCGTTGGAGGTTAGAAACTTCTATAGACGACATCCACTCATACCGAAACCTGCCCTTTTGGACCTTGTGAAGCATCGACTGAGAGTCAGATACAACAACGGCTCCAGTAAATGGTGTCCCAGAGACCAAATGGAGGGCAGCAGTAACGACCTCAACCTCCACCCTCATACTAGAAGTAGTTGTCATGTACGCTCCACGTCACTCTGCAACAACCCTACCGTGCGCATTAGCCAAGAAACCCTAGCTTGACTTCTCACCACAATGAACCTGTCGGTGACACATGCTTGTTTATATCGGTTTATCACTGAGTGTTGTTGGACAATGTGTTCTCTCAGTGCACGATGTTGTTGCTGATGTCTTATACCATCAGTGTATCACTGTTCGTTCCTGGGCACATGGGTGTCGGTGGCAATGAGAGAGCAGATATACTGGCTGGCTCTGTCGCTATATCAGAGGGCCAGCCAATGGACAGAGCTGACATCTTGAACGTCCTCACAGAGTGTGGCCGCAGAGAAGATTTCCATCTAAACAAATCCACGTCAACTAATAGATTGCAGGAGCTGGATTTGAAGATTGGCGTGGCAAGGAAATAATAGTACGACAGGTATACGAGTAGGCTCATCAATCAAAATCGAACTGGTACGGTCAGTCGCTGGACGCTGTTGGAGATATGGCGAAGGAGATCGAAGCACCTAAGGACGTGTCCGGAGCGCAATGAAGATATTCCAACCTGAACCTGAAACTGTATCATGAGTGTTGTTGGACAACGAGTTCTCTCAGTGCACAACGGTGTTGCTATTCTCTAATTTCCTGCACGCAATGAAGCGTTACGTGAAGATTGTTGTGCCAAACATTATAGGTTGGGAGGAGAGAGTGTCAGACCATGATGTGGTAGTATTCTGTTGATCGTGTTTAGTTCTCTACGGCACGAAGCGATCTCTCAGGTTTAAACTCATTGTTGTGTCATGCATGTTGCGCAATTTGTACACCCAACATGTCGCAGTATTACGCAGTATTTTGCCTGGTCACATTTAACGCAAAGTGCCTTGGTAAGCTTAACTTCTCGTCGTTGGACTAGACATGTTGTATATATTATTATGAGTTCATTTATTCATACTATTTCTATGCTGCTGCTTATCCATCTGTTCTTAGGTATAAATCGCTCTCTCAAACTAGACCTTGCAACGTAATAGACACAAAGCGGTAGTTGACTGTACATGCTTCTCATTAATAGGCTAGAACCATTATATTTTATTGCAGATATCATTTCTACATTTTTGTTTCTAACGTCGTTACTTCTTATCTTCTTCTTCTTCTGCGTTCTCACTAGATTGGGATTTCTGATTCTCTAATAAAGGCAGCCATCTGCATCAGATTATCAGCCACGCCATACAGTTTGTCTTCGACGCTAGTGTAAGTGGGTCACCTCTTTCTTCTCAAGTCTGCATACTGGGGACAGTTCTGTAGGATATAATTCTTTGATTTATGCTTCCCCGTTTGTGCCGACCTCTTCCCGCAGTAAGTTTTGGACACCCTCGTGATGGTAGGTCTGACATTCTTACTGCGTGGCTAAATCTCTTAGGCAGATTGGCGACCGTAGAATCCGTTATCCCATTCCTCATTGTGAGGGTCGTTGCACCATGTTATTCGCCTTACGGCCTGGTACATCCGTTTTCAGCAAGCATGTGTTTCGTGTTAACATTCCCCAGCTGACACATACATCCGATTTCAGCCAAACCTTCTTAGTCGTCTCTTACGACATGCGTGGCAGGTAACAGTGGTTCTATTCTTTACACCCCAAATTTGGCCCCAGTAACCACTCAGGCGGTTACTTCTTATCCTATCACTTCTGTTCAAGATGATGTCATTTCTCAAGCATGTCATCTCAGAAACTTCCATCATTCTCTCCTGTATCAGATTATAATATTATTGCTTGCTTTATGTCCTGTGCATGCGGGTGTTTACGGTAATGAGAGAGCGGACAGGCTTGCGTCAAAAGCATCGATTGTTGGGGAGTTGAAGATGGATAAGGGGATATTCTTTGGTCTCTTCGCTACTGTCTGTTGGATGAGGACACTAAAATCGATGTTGAATCGATCCAGCGATTTAGGCAGTTTGGAGTTACCCGTTGTACAAGTAGAACTGGATGCATGTCGGGCAGAGTGAAGAGTGTGTTTAATTAGCGAGCCACGGGAACCATCAGTATGCATACTCTTCCAGATCTGTTGGGGAGAGTGATCACCTATGGGTCTGTCCGGAGTGTAATGACGTCAGGTTAGCAGCCAATAACCAATCTTTTTTTTAACATTTCACACTGTCATCTTCCTTTCCTGTATTATCTTACATGCTATTCATGTTCGATATTACAAACTGTAATCTTTCTCTCTTTTATCTTGTACTGTCTTCATGTTTGATATTACAAACTGTAATCTTTCTCTCTTGTATCTTGTACTGTCTTCATGTGTGATATTACAAACTGCAATCTTTCTCTCTTGTATCTTGTACTGTCTTTATGTTTGATATTACAAACTGTAATCTTTCTCTCTTGTATCTTGTACTGTCTTCATGTTTGATATTACAAACTGTAATCTTTCTCTCTTGTATCTTGTACTGTCTTCATGTTTGATAATACAAACTGTAATCTTTCTCTCTTGTACTGTCTTCATGTGTGATATTACAAACTGTAATCTTTCTCTCTTGTATCTTGTACTGTCTTCATGTTTGATATTACAAACTGTAATCTTTCTCTCTTGTATCTTGTACTGTCTTCATGTTTGATTATCACACGTGCAGGTTTTACCCCATATGGCTCGGTCCCTCTCCGTAGAAATGGCACGCCACCTGCCGAGAGTATTGCACAAAGCACGAACTCCGTAGCTCCGACAACAATCCTAGGGGTCTCTGAAAAAACTGCACTCGTGAACAGAAGGCCGGGTTCAGATTCGAACCCACGACTTTCGACTCGCAAGGCAAAGGGCTTAACCACTCAGCCACAGAGAGCCCTCTGATTGATTATCACACGTGTTGTTGTATAGCTCAGTAGATGTGGTACTATAAAGTATTGTATTATATTTGTAAAATATCACCGGTAAGTAGTAAGACAGGCTGCTTTCAGCAGAAAAGGCAGAAATTCACTTGCAGTGGATTGCATCTCAATGAGAGTGCCGATGTCTTAGCTAAGGAGGGCAGTGCCAAAGAGCAAATTTACCAGAACCTAGAAAGAGAACTTGTTCAGCTTTCAGAAAAGGCAGAAATTCACTTGCAGTGGATTCCATCTCACTGTGGCATTGCAGGCAATGAGAGTGTCGATGTCTTAGCTAAGGAGGGCAGTGCCGCAGAGCAAACCTACCAACCCTTGTCTTTTCAAGAGGTCAAAACCCTCATACAGAGAAAATCTGCAGTAGACTGGAAGACAAACACTGGATATGATTATGGAAAGGACTCCCTCAAAGACCTAAGCAGAACAGACAAGGTCATTATATTTCGACCACGCACCGGACACTACCAGTTAAAATGGAGTGATTTCGTTTCTAACAACACAGTGAGAGATAGAACACACCAACAACCAGTATCAAATATTATAAGGAAACGAAGGTGGAAATATTTAGGTCATGTTCTTAGATCAGACGAGCAGAGACTAAATCGACAAGTCATTATGTGGTCACCAGTTGGGAAAGAAAACGTGGAAGACCTAAGACCACTCTTCGAAGAACAATCCAACAAGAAAGTAAACTATTGGGATGTAAACCATACAAGATCTCCAACTGCTAGCAACGAACCGCATCACATGAAGGTCTAAAACCTCTGCTCTATGTGCCGCCTTTGGCCCGAAAGGAACAAACTAACTAACCGGACACAACAAACACTTATATAGAGTAGGAATAAGTCAAACAGCTCTCTGCCAGTGTCAGCAGGCGGAACAGACATCGGAGCATATCCTGCAAGACTGTTCTCTCCTGGGTAGAGTTGAGAAGCAACATGTGGCCACACTCAGTCGACCTGAAAACTAAGCTTTGGGAAACCAGACAGACCTGAAGCTGACTGCCCAGTTTGTGGTCCACAGTAAATTAAGCGCATGACCAGAGATCGCTGAAGAAGAAGAAGAAGATTAGCACTTTGAAGGCGCAATGATTACATAGGTAAATACGTAGGCGCAAACGAGAATAGACATTTATAACATCGATGGTCAGCAAAATCACGACACAGTCACGCGACTGTCAGGTGACTGAGGCTCTCCCATCTGTGTATGATGACCGGGCAGCCCTCCAAACAGACAAATTATTGTGTGAGAGAAGGAGAAGATTGAAGTAGCGAAATGTCGCACGAGACCACAAGGAACGGTTCCCAAATAGAATGCATCTAGACCAGCGTTTCTCAAAGTGGGGGTACCACCTCCTGTGGGCGCTGAAGTCTTCCAGAGGGGCGATGGTGGGCTCAGAAGCATTTGGGGGTTTGTTTCTTTATTTTTCTTTGGAATAATCATTAAAAATTGGAATTCTGCATTTTAATTCATCTTACGCCCAGTCTTACACGATCCATTTTTACATCAATTTTCTATTTCATGTATATAGTTATTTGAAAATTGACAATGTATGACATAAATATATATCAATTTTCTATGGCAACGTGAAAATAGAGCATGTATAGAACATATGTAGGGGGCGTTGGCAAACTGTTATAATAGGGAGGGGGCGTTACAAAGTTTATGTCGTGAAAAGTGGGCGGTGGACGGAAAAAGTTTGGGAATCTATGATCTAGACTCTAGATAGTACGTTAAGAGAGTTGTACCCTTGTTTATATCACTCATCTCTCAAGTAAGATCCAGATTCACGTTCTGGAAGTCAGAAATACACATATTCTTCATTTCACCGTTCATATTTCTTATCAAGCGCGAGAACAGATTCAATGATTTGTCATTGCTCGCTCGTTCACATAACTCTGCCCACTTCCCACTTTTAACCGTTTTTGAAAGTGCTTTAAAACATCTTGTTTTATTATTCATCTCCTCTCTCTCTCTCTCTCTCTTGCGAACACGCTCAGGCTGATGCACCAGATCTCCCCATAAATTCTATTCATGTGGAGATCTGATTCATGCAGCATTAGCATTGGTGTGTTTTACGTCACATCTTCAGTACCATTTGGAGCTCTGGTGCTTATCCTTCAGCGATGTGTCCGGTTTCAGCCAGCGTTTACTCGGTTCGCTCTCCGTTCTGTAGCCATCTAGTGTTTTTACGGTGTGGGGTAGCTAGCCCCACTACCAACCTCCGTAGTCGCCTCTTGGTATGACCAAGCGATGATGACAACAATCTCAGACGTGTGCTGCTGCACCTCTCTGGTGTGTGCGGAGGTGACTGTAGAGTTCAATCCTACAACAGAATACCCTACCACAGGTTGGGCATACATGATCAAGGTTAGACATGTGCGTGTTGTGTGTTCTGTCTTTTCGCGCAGCTCGTTTTCTCTGTGCCTCAACAATACGATGATTCTCAGCTATGCGGGTTCCTCTTTTGTTGTTACAGCGCCACATTTGGCGATCTTGCGCAAGGGATTCCTCAGCATGAGGTGTCTATATCGAAGCATTTCAGAGACACTTTAAGAGTGTCTTTAAAGTGTTTTTTCTGTCTACCAGCTGACCGTCTGCCCCTTCAAGTTCGCCATACATCAACTGTTTTGGGATGCGTTTATCAGGCATCCGAGCAACGTGACCGACCCATCTCACTTGGGCCTTCTGCAATAGGGTGTTTTAGCTTGGGATCTTTGCTCTTGTGAGGACTTCGCTGTCTGGAATTTTGTCCTTCCAGTTTATTTTTAGTATTCTGCGTAGATAGCTTGTGTGGAAATGGTTTAATTTTCTTGCGTGTCTGCTATACACTGTCCATGTCTCGCTTGCGTACAGCAGCGTGGTTAGCACTATGGCCTAGTAAACTTTCAGCTTTGTTACGACATGCGTGACAGGTAACAGTGGTTTTATTCTTTACACCCCATTTTGGGCCCTGTAACCACTCGGGTGTTATTCATATCTAGCTTTAACTGCAGGACGTGACCAGGCTGGAAGGTATTTCTTGGCCATTTTCCCACTTCCTGACAAAACAACACTGTAACAAAACATTAATAGACAAAATAAACAAAGAAACATATAAAAGAGGTAACATGTTTGAGTAAACGAAACAATACATAAGTAATGACGCCATGATTCCTTGATTAAACATATCAGCAGTTTAAAGTGCTCATTCACACAAAAACATGTTGTGTTATTCGATCGACGTCATGGCACATGGGTATTTCCATTCGTGCTCCGTCCTCCGCTGCAGCAGCAATCCCAAAGTCCATTTGCTCATCGTACCCATGAGAAGCTGACTAGTATATCTTCTCTCTCTACCACGAAGACGACACTATCTGGCATGTCCAAACATAATGCCTAATTATCGAACACGTTTCAGTGTATGAGACTGGTTGATGTCATATAAATGAGATCGTACCGCGTTGATAATTAACAAAACAGAGAAAAAACCATAGAAAACAACATTTCAAGGGATGTTCTTTATTTTCATATAATTAGAACCAGTGGCGGCTCGTTATTAAGGACCAGTGGGGTCGGGCCCACCAAAAATAAGGTGTAACGTGTATTTATTATTTTATACATTAAAATATATCCTAACCGAAACCATGATTCTTCCGAAAATTTCTGTCTGGCTCCACCAACAAAAATGATCACGTGCCGCCACTGATTAGAACACAGAATGTCAGCTTATATTGTAGCTTTCCGTGTTCTTGGTCATCCTCTTAGTCCGTTTATTCACCAATCAAGTAACCACTAAAGATTGAAAAAAAATCATCTTTTCTTGAGTTGAGCACACCTGTTCCAGAAGATCGAAGGTAAACGTTGTCATTCTTCTTTAGTCTCAATCTGATCGAGTTTTCTGGAAAACAACGATTTCAAAACAAACAAAGAATTAGTAAATTCCTTTCCATGAGACCCTTACCTTGTAGTGGGTGGGAGGTGTCCATGCTCCAATGATACAGTTGGCTAGGACGGTAGGAATGTATGTTCTTGCATGGTCACCCAGGCTGGACAGGTCACTCAGAAGGGGCTAGATTAAATATAGCTTCCAGGTTAATTCAGGTTGGGAGTTTGGCTTGTGACTAACAATCCGGAGCCAACTATAAACCTATAGGCCTTCGAACTAAAGTAAGAATTATGGGAAATCAGACCCCAACTACACCACGTGATCTCACATTCCAGTATTGGTTTATATAGACGAATTCATTTTAAAATCAACACAAAATGCTAAATCGAAGTTATATTGTCCAACAAGTTCAGTTTAACAATAAGGAATATCAATATTATGAATATGTTTCACCAATAAATAACCAAAAGCTCACAGAATTGAGTAAAATTGCAAAAAAGCGTGCAGTGTTCTATCAAACATATACATTTTCCGACCCCTTTTCTGATCTAGGTCAGAGAACCCCTTGTCAGTTGTCTGGCCTAGTTATCTATAGTTGACTGTGAACAATCCCATCCTATACAAACATTTTACTTGACAGAAACAGCAACGAAGACATTACTTATTTATAGACATGAAGTGATACCAGAGTCATTGACTTTATACTACCAGAGTCATTGACTTATACTACCAGAGTCATTGACTCTATACTACCAAAGTCATTGACTTATACTACCAGAGTCATTGACTTTATACTACCAAAGTCATTGACTTATACAACCAGAGTCATAGCTTTGTAGAGTTGGTGCATAGCAACAACTCTACAGTGATATGCACCAACTCTACAGTGCTGTGTACCAACTATACAGTGCTAGCAACAACTCTAGCAGTGCTGTGACCAACTCTACAGCGCTATGCACCAACTCTACAGTGCTATGCAACAACTCTAAGTGCTATGCACCAACTATACAGTGCTATGCACCAACTCTACAGTGCTATGCAACAACTCTACAGTGCCATGCAACAACTCTACCGTTCTATGCAACAAACTAATGCAAGTGAGGATGCAAATAAAGATTACTACTATTCAAATCTACAAGCAGAGTTAGACAAATCACCATGCCATAGTGTTATTATTGTTAGGGTGATCTCAATACAAAAGTCCGACAAGACAACACCCACAGCTAACAGCGACATCAGAACCAGTGGCGGCTCGTGATCATTTTTGTTGGTTGGGCCAGACACAAATTTTCGGAAAAATCATGGTTTGGCGTTGTTATGTTTTAATTTATAAAAGAATAAATACACGTTACACATTATTTTTGGTGGGGCCCGGCACCAGTGACCCTTAATGACGAGCCGCCACTGATCAGAACTCTCGGAAACCATGGATGTGACGTGATGAATTGAAGCATGAACAATCTCGTAATAGGAGGTACTTTATTTCAACATCTGGACATCCATAAGTTAACATGGTACACATCTAACGGCAGAGATAACAAACTTAATAGATCACCTCGTGATTAATGAACACTGGCGAGGCTCACTACTAGATGGTGGGGTCAAGAGAGGTACAGATGTTGGCAGTAACCAGTTACAGCTTATATTAAACTTAAACTAAGAAAAACAGGACAACAGAAAAACATTCAATGGAGATAGACTAAAAGATACTGAAGTAAAGGATAATTTTATACTGCTGTTAAAAAACAAATTCCAAGTCGATTAAGCAATATTTACGCATATTAGATAACTAAGGTGGCGTCTGTGGCCTAGGGGATAGTGACTCGGTCTATTAACCCCGACGTTCTGAGTTCGAATCACGCTGCGGACAGTTTGCTTGCAAATTGTTCCGCGTGGATTTTACAAAAGGACGATGGCACCACCCGTTCAGAAAGCAATGGCAAACTACTGAGCGTAATAATGCCTAGAAAATCACAAACAGCGTTAAAAAGCTGGGGTTGATTCACAAAGTCCTGTAAAGGATATGCAATTAAGAGGAGATAACTAAAGCAGGGGACAACATAGCATCTATATATATATATATATATATATATAACAAGAGCAGTGATAGCTGTTTAGGGTACTGTCTGAGTACAAGACAAGAGTGGATAACACCTACAACATAGACATTAATAGACAATAGAAGGATGCTGAAGAAAACACTGTTAAAAGCAAAGTCTGAAAGACTAAAAGTCAAAGGCCAGGAAGAATACAAAAATGCAAGCAAATAAATCGAGTAGGATGTGAGAGCTAGCTAAAGAATATATGTCGAAGACCTAGCAGCATATGCAAAACAAAATGTGACCAAGGGACAGTGTACAAAATTTCCAAACTAATAAGTGGTAAATATTACAAGAGACCGGACACGCTCATCTATATATATATATACATATATAATAATTTGTCAAAGGCATGCGACCTATTTTCTCTAACTATAAGTGTCTCCAAAACAGTTGTTTTATGTCAGGGAGGTAACACAACAAATATCACTTTAAATGGCAACCATCTAACACCAGTTCAAAAATTCTGCTATCTTGGGTCCATGGTCACTACCAGCTTTTCTCTTGATGAAGAAATCAACGCTCCTATAGGGAGTGCGGCTACTACATTCGGCATACTATCAAAGCGAGCGTGGGACAACACAAAACTGACATTGCAGACGAAGACTCAAATATATCGAGCCTGTGTAATTAGTTCTTTACTATATGGTTCAGAAACATGAACAGCCTTCTCAAGACACGAGAGGAGACTTAACATCTTTCACCTTCGATGTCTCCGCAAGATTATGAACATCAGGTGGTACGATAAATTAACCAACTCTGAAGTACTGCAACGTGCAAATCTGCCTTCCATTATGGGCATGCTCAGCAGTAGACGACTAAGATGGTTGGGACATGTTAGAAGAATGGAAACTTGTCGCATACCAAAACAAATGTTGTTCTGTGAACTTTCGGAGGAAGAGGCAACAGGCAGACCACTACTCAGATATAAAAATGTCTGCAAAACCTCAATGAAAAACTTTTCTATAGGTCCCAGCACATGGGACAAACTAGCTGATGACAGAGTTGTGCGGAAAGCCAAATTGCGAAAAGGCGCAGAGTCTTTTGAGAAGAGACTTATGTATGAGCTGAACGACAAGAGAGAAAAGCGAAAGCTCAGAAGTTCTCACAGTGAAACACTTGCCAACTGACCGCCTGTAAAGACGAAAAAAGCCATATATATATTTTAGCGATTTTGAGAGGACGGGGCATGTTTCTTTAATATGTTCAATCTCGCACTGTGACTGACTTAAAAATTTCGGAAATGATACACTTTCATAGATCTATCGAAACCAATGAAGTTGGAGATATGAATTTGGAGAATAATAAGAAAAGAAAAATGAAGGCCAGAAACATAGAGACGGAGGAGGAAAGATTAGTTATTAGGCTTGACTACAAGCGTCGGAGGAGTGTAAAGGTGATTGATGAGGAAACTAAAGAGAAACGACTTGTAAGATCTGCGGAAAAAGATAACAAATGTAAGTTTAAAAATGTTAAACATTACAAATAGATTTAAACAAAATTCCCTAGCGAAGAACGGGTACATTGGCTAATTTTGTATATATTGCAACATAAATGATACAATTACGGAGAGAAAGGGTTAATTTGTTTTAATATTACTTATTTTATCTTATCTTAACCACATTTGCCTTGAGACGCCGTGGGGAGAGTTAGTTTTTTATCTTGTGACAAGTGTGTTGCGCTTGACGTTGTCAGTCCATGCTTTCGCAGGGACTCTGGAATGTTATCTATCCATCGTGTTCTTGGCCTGCCTCGTGCTCTGCGCCCTGAGCGTCGATTATTGTAGGCACGTGATTGTAGTAAATGTGGTTCCATTCTCATTAGATGACCGAACCACTTGATTCTTTGCTTCTCGATGTACTGCTGTATGCATGGTATAGTACCAACGATGCTTCTGATATTCACGTTTCTCTATCTTTCCTTGTAACGTTGACATCTTTTCGTAGACATCTCATTTCACATGTTGTAATCTTTTTTTCTTGTGTCTTAGTCAGGGGCCATGTTTGACACTGATAACAGTTTAATATTACTATTAACATCAATTTATTACTACTACAATTGCAATTGCCGCACGGCTCCCACGAGTTCCCAGCCATCAGCAGCTGTTCCCAAGTATACCAAAACGTTGGACAACACTGATTAAGGGCCCACTTATGTGTATATTCAAATGAATCATTAGCTGACTGTCTAACTAAAGTTGATAAATAACTTCAAACTGTGAGACTAAATGACATGTACTTTTATCACAAACTAACAGAATAAGAGAAAATAAATTAAAAGCTGGTAACGATCGAAAGACATAAACATAAATTGATAGTTAATTTTTCCAAGTAAAATCGTGCAGTCCGTTGGCACATGATCAAACGTGATATACAGACATGCACATACCGAATCATTTGGTAGTTTATGTATCAACTTGCAAAATTTCTAAATGGAATGTCCAAGTTTGTCTTCGTCCATCTCCAATATGACTAGACGTTTGATCACTTGATCAAGTCTACCCTGCTGCCAGTGATCGATGCGAAATTTCCAGGTTTTTGTGTGTTTTTTTTACGTAGAAGTGGAAACAATCTTTGAAACTTCTGTGTGGAAGATTATCATTTAACCAACAGGCCTGGGTGACCACCAAAAGGGGCTTACTTGCCTTGACTAGTTGTCTAGTTCTGCGATGTACGCACAATCAATGTAAACAGCTATCTAACCTGATGATGACATATAATGCAATAAACAAGAACACACATACTGCCAGTAGGGTTTTGTAATAAGCATTTATAATACCTCCGCTAGCATAGATCTTTCCCTGTCTTGCAAAGACAGACTTCAAATAAACACCATTGTGGTAAAATCCCACCACAAAATCCTTCGTAGATGAAGTTAGTCCATTAACGGTGAAATAATAAAGTCCAGCCTGGAGGAATATTTAAAATAAATTAGTTGTATTGTTAGTAATTGAACTCGGAAGGGAAAACAATTTATTCAGGAAAATTAAAGCATTTTGAACACATAAATTTGAAACAAAAATTGTAATGGAAGCAGCTGTGTTGAAAATAGCCATGTTGGCATAGCCAGTTGAAGCAGCTATGTTGACATAGTCAAGTTGAAGCAGCCATGTTGACAGTCGTTGGAAGCAGCATGTGCATAGCAGTTGGAAGCAGCATGTTGACATAGCAAGTTGGAAGCAGCCATGTTGACATAGCCAAGTTGGAAGCAGCTATGTTGACATAGTCAAGTTGGAAGCAGCTATGTTGACATAGCCAAAGTTGGAAGCAGCATGTTGACATAGCCAAGTTGGAAGCAGCATGTTGACATAGTCAAGTTGGAAGCAGCTATGTTGACATAGCCAAGTTGGAAGCAGCTATGTTGACATAGCCAAGTTGAAGCAGCATGTTGACATAGCCAAGTTGGAAGCAGCCATGTTGACATAGCCAAGTTGGAAGCAGCCATGTTGACATAGCCAAGTTGGAAGCAGCCATGTCAGCATAGTCAAGTTGGAAGCAGCAATGTTGACATAGTCAAGTTGGAAGCAGCAATGTTGACATAGTCAATTTGGGAAGCAGCCATGTTGACATAGCCTAGTTGGAAGCAGCCATGTTGACATAGCCAAGTGGAAGCAGCATGTTGACAGCAAGTTGGAAGCAGCCATGTCAGCATAGCCAAGTTGGAAGCAGCAATGTTGACATAGTCAAGTTGGAAGCAGCAATGTTGACATAGCCAAGTTGGAAGCAGCCATGTTGACATAGTCAAGTTAGACATGCTGATAGCCAGTTGAACAGCAGTTATAGTCAAGTTGGAAGCAGCAATGTTGACATAGCCAAGATGGAAGCAGCTATGTTGACACAGCCAAGTTGGAAGCAGCCATGTCAGCATAGCCAAGTTGGAAGCAGCAATGTTGACATAGTCAAGTTGGAAGCAGCAATGTTGACATAGCCAAGTTGGAAGCAGCCATGTTGACATAGTCAAGTTGGAAGCAGCCATGTTGACATAGTCAAGTTGGAAGCAGCAATGTTGACATAGCCAAGTTGGAAGCAGCCATGTTGACATAGCCAAGTTGGAAGCAGCCATGTTGACATAGCCAAGTTGGAAGCAGCCATGTTGACATAGCCAAGTTGGAAGCAGCCATGTTGACATAGCCAAGTTGGAAGCAGCCATGTTGACATAGACGAGAAGAAAAGGACACGATGAAGACAAATACTTCACTTTTCTATTATTATGTAATAATTACTTAATGTAGATTTAGATTTAGGATTCTGACAAAGCATATGACAACATCATACATTTTTACATAAATCTGATATTTCTTCTCAATGCTATTTCTGTTGCAGCCTTATGAGGTTACATTTCTGCTCAGAACTTGCTCATTTGTGTCTGTCTCTATATAGGGAGAAGCATCTGTCTCTATATAGGGAGAAGCGTCTGTCTCTTCTATATAGGGAGAAGCGTCTGTCTCTATATAGGAGAAGGTCTGTCTCTATATAGGAGAAGCGTCTGTCTCTATATAGGAGAAGCGTCTGTCTCTATATAGGAGAACCGTCTGTCTCTATATAGGAGAAGCATCTGTCTCTATATAGGAGAAGCGTCTGTCTCTATATAGGAGAACTCTGTCTCTATATAGGAGAAGCGTCTGTCTCTATATAGGGAGAAGCATCTGTCTCTATATAGGGAGAAGCGTCTGTCTCTATATAGGGAGAAGCGTCTGTCTCTATATAGGAGAAAAGTGTCTGGCTCTGTCTCATATGGGAGAAGAACTTCGGTCTGTCTCTATATAGGAGAAAGGGAGAACCGTCTGTCTCTATATAGGGAGAAAGAGAGAAGCGTCTGTCTCTATATAGGGAGAAGCGTCTGTCTCTATATAGGGAGAAGCGTCTGTCTCTATATAGGGAGAAGCGTCTGGCCGAAGGGATTAGAGCGCGAGTTCCCATTCCAGAGACCCTGGTTAGATCTCCGGTAAGGTCAATGAGTTTTTCTGTCGGGGGCACAAAGAAAAAATCCGAACAGTTTCGCGGTGACTGCGCTAGCCACGTGACCATTAATTGCCTCAGACTCATGGCGCCCCCGCCCCCGCCCCCATTCACGTCCAACACCGCCCTACAAAGCGGTAACACAGTCAGTAAAGATATTTTAAAAAAAAAAATTATTTACCGTTAACTACTTCATGTTTATTTGTAATCTAATAACTATTCTTCTTCCTGAATTTATCATGGAATTTGTAGTTCAGCTGTCTGTGTAGACATGTGTTCTTAAAACTATTGGGCTATTGACATCCGTATACTTCATACACAGTGGCGGCTCGTGCTCATTTTTGTTGGTGGGCCAGACACAAATTTTCGGGGAAATCATGGCTTTGGGTTATGTTATATTTTAATTTATTAAATAATAAATACACGTTACATATTATGTTTGGTGGGGCCCGGCCCTTCTGGGCCTTAATGACGAGCCGCCACTGTTCATACATATTTTCTTTGGAATTGAAAAAGATCACGTTTTTCTATACTTCTTTGAACTCCTTAAGCTGAGCTATTTCATATTCATATGTTGGATTGGTAACGATTGGTTATATGGTTCTTGGCAGTGGCGGCTCGTGATCGTTTTTGTTGGTGGGGCCAGACACAAATTTTCGAGAAAATCATGGCTTTTGGTTATGTTATATTTTAATTTATTAAATAATAAATACACGTTGCATATTATTTTGGTGGGGCCGGCCCTCTGACCCTTAATGATGAGCCGCCACTGGTTCTTGGTATCCAATGTGCCAGTACTAGCTCTTCTTGCACTCTTTTTTTGTTGTAATCGTCTGCTATGAATTGAGACGCAGTTATGGCGACAAATATAGTGACTATGACTGGTTTGTTGTAACAGTTTGCTTATCCCTGTGACTGCAGAGATATTAGTAGGTTAGATCTCCAATTAAAGGATCAAGGCAGGAGCGGCTCGTCATTGAGGGCCAGTGGGGCTCGGCCCCACCAATAATCGAAAGGTAGAATAACTTCTCGGAATAGGCATATAATAGTAAATACTAAAATAAAACATGATTTTTCAGAATATTTGTGTCTGGCCCCACCAAAAAAAAACTGACCACGAGCCGCCACTGGATCAGGGTTTCCTGTAGTCCAACAGTGTACCGAGTGTGCACTAACAAATGTTTGGCACAAGCCGGCCTCGAACTACGGAATTTCTACAGGACGTTGTCACTAGTGCAGCATGTTATCGACACCTTTATCGACTCCGTTATCGACACCTTTATCGACTCCGTTATCTACTCCGTTATCGACTCTGTTATCGGTGACTTCATTAGTTCATATGAATTTGTATAAAAGATGAAAATCGTGGCATATCATTTACTGGACGTAGCCATCAACAACAGTAAACGATTCGTTGATTTTCTATGCATCACTTATTCGTTCAGTAGTTTGCTTTGCTTTCTGAACAGTGAGTTCTAGACCTTTTATTAAAACCCCACGGAAACGAATTTGCTTCCAAACTGCCTCCGCGGAGTTTGAACCAGGTACTCTTGGGTTGTGATCGAGCTGACTACCGCTTCAGCTACAGACGCTCCCCTTTAAAAGACACTTCTTATATTATTTCCTTTTCGCCAACATAAAACCTGCACATAAACCAGAGGTACACGCAGATCAACACAAAATGCCCTTATCAGGGCAGCACCCAGACAGACACAAAAATGCCCTTATCAGGGCAGCACCCAGACACAGATCAAAACCAAATGTCCTTATTAGAACAGAACAGACAGACACAATATGTAACACGCAGTCCACACCAGGACAAGTCCCAGGCCACATAGCCACACCAAGAAAAAAGGCCAATACGCCCTGATATAACCAAGAAGACATAGGTTGAAAGGGGCGTGCTTCAGCCACATAGAGGCTTAATCCACCACCTAACAAACAAACAAATTTTCTTTTCGTAGCTTATCATTTGTAAGTACATCAGGAAATTTAGTAATCTCTTATACTTCTAAGCTGCTTGACAGATTTCATTCTTCTTCCAACCTCAGGAATGGTGAATTTTCACTCTTTTTTCTATAGTGTAATGGGGGAAAGAAACAGTTAGAAGACAGAATTGATGCATTTGAGATGTGGATATATAGAAGAATAGGCAGAGGCAATACTCTTCCACCCCTAAGATGGAGGCCTGAGATTCTGCCCTATGTGGGCCTACGTCTCTTCGCTAGATGCACCTCTCATCCTATATGTTTATTTGTTGACCCCCAGGGCTCGGAGTTTCGCCATGTGCAACTCAACTCGGGACCCTACCTTCGGACTCAGAGGTTAGTCCTATGTGGGCTGACGACTCTTCTTTGGATGCACCCCTCATCCCTTGATGTTTATCCGTCCAGCTTTTTCCATCGGCCGGAAGAGACGAGCATTAATAGTCACTCTGAGATTCCGCTCGTCGGTGTTGAGAAGCGGATCCCATCCAGCGTGACTACCTCTGCATCTCTTCCTACACCAGAGTAGCTCTCCCTCGATCCCTACCCGCTTAACCAGATAGGAACCAGTGTCTTTTACCCGGGTCACCGCGTGGAGGTGGGGTAGGATATTGGTTAGTGCCAGCTCACTAATCCTGGCGCGTTGACCCGCTTCCGAATTCACGTTGAGCACGTAAAAGAACTTACTTTTACAGTGTAAATTGATAAACGTAAACTATAGTGTAAAATTGATAAACGTAAACTATAGTGTTCAAGATAAAGAGCCTTATCACGGAAGCTAATCTGGCATATGTTTATAAAAATGAGAAGGTTCAATTATGACGTAATATAGGTCAAATGTCCGAGTCTGTGATGTTGTGTAATTATGGTGCGGGAAGGAGCGATGAACAAATGTGAAGGAAGAGCAAGCTAGTCAGAACCGGTTTAAATTGTAAATAGACAAAACGCAATGTGTACCTGGCAACTTTTGATTTGTCAATGGGGCTACTTTTATCTTGAACACCCTGTATAAAGCCAATTTTCGTGAGAAAATAGTTGTTAACCGAAGTGCAATGATAATTGTCCTATCAACGATTCAATTAAAGTATCAAACTCAGTGGCGGCTCGTCATTAAGGGCCAATAGGACCGGGCCCCACCAAAATAATGTATAACGTGTATTTATTATTTTATAAATTAAAATATATTACCAAAAACCATGATTTATCAGAAAAAATTTGTCTGGCCCCACCAAAAAAAATGAGCACAAGCCGCCACTGATTAAACTATTACTGTCCTATATTCAGAAAGTGTTAGAATAGCATTAGAATAACAACAGTGTTACCTTGGGGGCGGTAAACACGCCAGTTTGGCTGTTGTAACCGCTACCGTTATTGTAGTAGACATCATTAAATGCAATATTATAAATAGGCGATAAGATCTGGTTTGATGTAAGCCCAGCACTGAATGCGATGTAAGTGGAATTGTCTGATAACAAGTTGAAGGGAATAATAAACAGATAATTATCATGAAATATTTAAATAAATAAATAGTCTTATTTCAAGAGGAAACGTCAGGTGATCGATATTCAGACAAACTAACTTAATGCTCATCATCATCATCAGGTGTCGTGCCGGCTGACTGAGCCGATCATGGATCTCCACAAATCTCTGTCCCTGATATTTGCTATCATCTCAGATGTTGACGCTATTCCGTGCCATGAAGTCAGCCTGTCTAATACTTTCTCTCTTTGCCTTCCTCTGTCTCGTCTCCCTTTGATTTTACCGGTTGTCACAATGTGGTCTAAGCCTCCCCTTTTCAACACATGTCCGAAAAATGTTGAGTGCCTCTTTCTTACATTGACAATACGTTTTCTCTGTATCTTGGCTTCATTCAACAAATCCCCCACATTCGTCATTTTCGTCCATGAGATTCTCACCATTTTTCTTTAAAACCACATATATATATATGACCTCCAGAGATATATACGACCTCCAGAGATATATATGACCTCCAGAGATATATATGACCTCCAGAGATATATATGACCTCCAGAGATATATATGACCTCCAGAGATATATATGACCTCCAGAGATATATATGACCTCCAGAGATATATATGACCTCCAGAGATATATATGACCTCCAGAGATATATATGACCTCCAGAGATATTTATTTATCCGTGGGGAGAGTTAGTTTCCTATCTTGTGCCAGGTGTGTTGCGCTTGACGTTGTCAGTCCATGCTTTCGCAGGGACTCTGAGATGTTATCTATCCATTGTGTTCTTGGCCTACCTGCGCCCTGAGTGTCGATTATTATAGGCACGTGATGGTAGTAAATGTGGTTCCATTCTCATTAGATGGCCGAACCACTTGAATCTTTGCTTCTCGATGTACTGTATGCATGGTATAGTACCAATGATGCTTCTGATATTCTCGTTTCTCACTCTATCTCTCCTTGTAACGTTGACAGCTGTTCGTAGACATCTCATTTCACATGTTGTAATCTTTCTTTCTAGTGTCTTAGTCAGGGCCATGTTTGGCACTGATAGCAGAGAGTTGGAATAAATATGCAGTTTATCAGTTGTCGTTTGACTGCCATGTTAATGCTTGGATGTTTTAATAGTGGTGACAGTTGGTATGTCACTGCATTTGTCTTCTGGCATCTAGTCTCGATTTCTCTGTCCATCTTTCCATCTGCTGTGAATATACTCCCGAGATATTTGAATTCTGGAGTCTGTTGTATTTTGACATTATTCACGTGTATATTTAGTTGACCTGTTGACCTACTTATTGTCATGACTTCTGTTTTGGAGGTGTTAATTTTCATGTCATATTTTTCGCATGTCGTTTGCAGTGCATTTATCTGTTGTTGAAGTTTGTGTTCGTTGTTGTAAATTATACTCTGATCATCTGCAAAGAGTAGTTCGTTGATTAAATTGTAGTTGTTATCGAGGTTGTTATCTGTCTTGGTTTCTTGCGTTATCCTGTCTATGTATATATTGAAAAGTACAGGCGAAAGCACACATCCCTGCCTTACTCCTGATGATAATTCAAATTCGTCTGTCAGGCGGTCGCTTGTTCGTACTACGCTTGAGCATTTTTAGAATAGCACTCTAATATTGTCTAATAGTTTCCCCTGAATTCCATATTCACTTAGTATGGCCCATAGTTTGTTTCTGTTTATTCTATCAAATGCCTTTTCTTGGTCTATGAATGCTAAGTTGAGCTGTTTGTCATATTCTATGGTGTTTCGCTGAGTTGCCTTAGTGTGAACAGGGCATCAGTGCAACTCTTTCCTTTTCTGAACCCAAATTGAGCGATGTTCAGTTGTGGTTCTATTATAGGTTTGATTCTAGATTCCAAAATGTTAGCATATAATTTCCCAACATGACTTAATAACGATATGCCTCTGTATGTATTGCATTCTCTTTTGTTGCCCTTTTTCCATATTGGTATTATGATGGCTTTCTGCCAATCTTTGGGGACTTCTCTTCTGTCCAGGCTGACTTGAAGATTCTATGTATCCATTGTATTCCTGTTTCTCCGCATGCCTTGATTGCTTCATTGGTTATACCGTCTATGCCTGCTGTCTTGTGAGGTGGACTCTTCTTCACAACTTCTTCTATTTCTTGGATGAGTATATTTGGTTCTTCTATGCTTGTGTTATTTTTAAATCTATTCGCAGTTGGTGTTGACGGTTGGTTAAGTAGTTCTTGGAGTTATTCTTTCCATCTGTTCTTCCTTCCGTTTGTATTAAATATCGGTGTACCGTTTTATCATTAATAATGTCAGTGGGGTTGAAACTTTCGTCTCTTATCCACATGGAATTGACACTTTTGAAAAAGTTTTGTGGCTGTTCTTTGCATAGTAATGACAGTTGTTCTCCGTATTTTCCCAACGATTCTGTCTTTGATTTTTTGATTACTTGTTTACTATGTCTTCTCGCTGTTCTGTAAGCTGTGTAATCATCTTGGCTTTTGGATTTTATCCATGTTTTGAAACATTTCTTCTTTGCTTTTATTGATTCTTTGACTTCGTTGTTCCACCATGCAGTTTTTTGTTTGAATTTCTGTCTTAACTGTTTCTTGCCACATAGTGTGTTTAATGTTTTCATCATTGCTGTTTTAAATGTTTCCCATTCTTGATGTATATTGCTTATATTTGATGGTAGCGCTGTAAAAATATTTGTCATCATGTTGTTCATATCGTTTTGTATGTCCTCTTCCTCTAATTTTTTCAAGTTGGTGACGAAAATTGGATTTCTTTTTCTCTGTTTAGTTTCTTTTGCCTTGAATTGTGTTAGTATGACTGGTCTGTGATCTGTGTCTATATCTATATTCGGTATGGTTCTTGCATCTATTATATTCCTCTTTTGTCTTTGTCTAACGAGTATATAGTCGATTTGAGATGACTGTTCTATGTTGTTGCACTTGTACCATGTTTGTCTAACGAGTATATAGTCGATTTGAGATGACTGTTCTATGTTGTTGCACTTGTACCATGTTTGTCTAACGAGTATATAGTCGATTTGAGATGACTGTTCTATGTTGTTCCACTTGTACCATGTTTGTCTAACGAGTATATAGTCGATTTGAGATGACTGTTCTATGTTGTTCCACTTGTACCATGTTTGTCTAACGAGTATATAGTCCATTTGAGATGACTGTTCTATGTTGTTCCACTTGTACCATGTTTGTCTAACGAGTATATAGTCGATTTGAGATGACTGTTCTATGTTGTTCCACTTGTACCATGTTTGTCTAACGAGTATATAGTCGATTTGAGATGACTGTTCTATGTTGTTCCACTTGTACCATGTTTGTCTAACGAGTATATAGTCGATTTGAGATGACTGTTCTATGTTGTTCCACTTATACCATGTTTGTGTATGGCTTCGTCGATGCTGGAATAGTGTGTTTGTTATGATCAGGTCGTGTTCGTAGCATAGGTTGATCATTTCTTCTCCGTTGTTGTTTCGTTCTGCTTCGGTGTCGCTGATATTTCCTAGGCATGTCTCGTGTCGTCTTTTGCTTCCGACTCTTCAGTTGAAGTCACCCATTATAATTAACTCATCTTTATCGTTTGTTTTATTAATTGTGTCTGACAGTTGGTCGAAGAATTCACGTCGTTGCTGTTCATTGCAGCTATCGTTGCACGGGCCTGTTTTGGGCATAAAATAAGTTTCCTAACAGGAACAGTTTCGCTGTCCTGTCATACGGGAGACCCGGGTTAGATGCCTGGTAAGGTCAAGGAGTATTTTCTGTCGGGGGCATAAAGGAAAAATCCGAACCTGAACAGTTTCGTGGTGACTGCACTAGTCACGTGACCATTGATTTCCTCAGTCTCATCTTCTCACATGTCCTACACCGCCCTAAAGAGCAGTATTATATACAGCAGCAACAGCAACGACAGCAAAGACAGCAACAACAGCAACGACGGCAACGACATCAAAGACAGCAAAGAGAGCAACGACAGCAAAGACAGCAGAGACAGCAACGACAGCAGCGACAGCAAAGACAGCAACGACAGCAAAGACAGCAGAGACAGCAGCGACAGCAAAGAGAGCAACGACAGCAAAGACAGCAACAACAGCAGTGACAGCAGCGACAGCAACAACGGCAAAGACCGAATAACAGCAAAGATAGCAACGACAGTAAAGACAGCAATGAAAGCAAAGACAGCAACGACAGTAAAGACAGCAGAGACAGCAGCGACAGCAAAGAGAGCAACGACAGCAAAGACAGCAACAACAGCAGTGACAGCAGCGACAGCAACAACGGCAAAGACCGAATAACAGCAAAGATAGCAACGACAGTAAAGACAGCAATGAAAGCAAAGACAGCAACGACAGTAAAGACAGCAACGGCAGCAACGACAGAAAATACAGCAGCGACAGCAAAGACAGCAACGACATCAGAGACAGCAAAGACAACAACGACAGCACAGACAGCAACGACAGCAAAGGCAACAAAAACAGCAAAGACAGCACAGACAGCAACGACATCAGAGACAGCAAAGACAACAACGACAGCACAGACAGCAACGACAGCAAAGGCAACAAAAACAGCAAAGACAGCACAGACAGCAAAGACAGATGACTACTTTTCGAAGATAATTGTATTGTTTTTCTAAAATAATTTTAGAGCAATACTTACCATCGCAATCTACGACTACTACAGATGCGAGCAGAATCATGCTGACTACTACTGCGAGAAACATGATGATGATGGTGAGTGCCTGTAACGCATATATCCATATTTATATATATATGTACACACATAACTAGAGTATAGTAGAACATTTAAGCACCTATGGGTCTGCCCGGAGTTCAATGACGTCAGTTTAGTAATAGCCGTCCATCGCAAGCGATGATGACAACAATCTCAGACGTGTGCTGTCGCACCTCTCTGGTGTGTGCGGAGGTGACTGTAGAATCCAATCCAAGAACAGAATCCCCGCCCACATGTGGGGCATACATGATCAAGGTTAGACATGTGCGTGTTGTGTGCTCTGTCTTTTCGCGCTGCTCGTTTTCTCTGTGACTCAACAATTCTCAGCTATTCGGGTTCCTCTTTGTTGTTACAGCGCCACATTTGGCGATCTTGCGCAAGGATTCCCAGCACGTATTGTCTATATCGAAGCATTTCAGGGACACTTTAAGAGTGTCTTTAAAGCGTTTTTTCTGTCCACCAGCTAAACGTCTGCCCCTTCAAGCTCGCCATACATCAACTGTTTTGGGATGCGTTTATCAGGCATTCGAGCAACGTGACCGACCCATCTCAATTGGGCCTTCTGCAACAGGGTGCTGACGCTTGGGATCTTTGCTCTTGTGAGGACTTCGCTGTCTGGAATTGTGTCATGTCAGTTTATTTTTAGTATTCTGCGTAGACAGCTTGTGTGGAAATGATTTAATTTTCTTGCGTGTCTGCTATACACTGTCCATGTCTCGCTTGCGTACAGCAGCGTGGTTAGCACTATGGCCTGGTAAACTTTCAGCTTTGTGATTATGCTTATCCCCTTCCGTTCCCATACAGTGACACGTAACCTTCCGAACGCAGCACTAGCTTTGGATATCCTATTGTTGACCTCAGAAACTATGTTTGCCGATCTGGATAGGAGGCTGCCAAGATAAGCAAAGTTGTCCGTTGGCAGGAGACGCTGGTGTTTAATGTTGATGACTGGATCGTAATACTGTTCTCTAGGGGGGGGCTGGAACATGACATCTGTTTTTTTTGGTGTTAATGGTGAGGCCAAACCTATCACAGGCCATTGAGAACTTGTCCATGTAAGTCTGCATTTCTTCCACAGAGTTGGTAGCGAGGGCGCAGTCATCAGCAAACAACAGGTTTGAGATAGTTGATTCTTTTACCTTGGTGGAGGATTTTAACCTCCGAAGATTGAATAGATTACCGTCTGTCCTGTATCTAATCTTTACCCTATGTTCGTCGCCTTCCCAAAAGACATCCGTGAGCATGGCAGCAAACATCATGCTGAAGAGTGTTGGGGCCAGTACACAGCCCTGTTTGACGCCGTTGGTGACATGGAAGGCTTCCGACAGATCCCCTTCATCAAGTACACGTGCCATCATGCCCTCGTGAAACTGTTGGACGATCTTGATGAATTTCACTGGGCATCCAAATTTTTCCATGATCTTCCATAGACCCTCTCTGTTGACGTGTCGAAAGCCTTCGTCAGATCGACAAAGACCATGTAAAGGTTATGGTGCTGCTCTTGGCATTTTTCCTGTAATTGACGAGCAGCAAATATCATGTCTGCTGTTCCACGACCTGCTCTGAAGCCACATTGGGTCTCAGGGAGTAGGTCCTGTTCCAGGTGATCGATTAATAGATTGAGGAGGACTCTGGCCAGTATTTTGCCAGCAATTGACAGGAGGAGATCCCCTGTGATTATCGCAGGCCTGGCGGTTTTCTTTCCGCTTGTACAGGTGGACAATAGTGGCATCCTTTAGTTCCTGTGGCACACGTTCGTTGCACCAAATGGATGTAAATAACTCTGTCAATTTTAGCATCAGCATGGGCCCTCCTTCTTTGTAGACTTCGGTTGGTATTGAGTCCGCACCAGGTGCCTTCCCGCTGGACATCTGGCTTGTTGCCTTCTTGACCTCTTCTAAGGTAGGTGGAATATCAAGCTTGGCATTGATTGGGACCTGGGGCATGCGCATCGTCATTTCTTCGTCATTTTCGTCAAACCAGTCGTGGCTTTTGCGTACAGAGTGTCCTATGAGCTCAGAGGTAGATAGGTAGGTACACGGTGTCTCTGAGGGCAGTCCAGTCCTCGTCCACGCTGGTTTTGCCAAACTGAAAGTCCTTCAACTTATCGTCCCGGTCTCTTATTAAACTTTCGGTGACAGCGGAGCTTATCAATTTGGAGACTCACCTTTTTTGTTGGTTTGCGACCCTGGTGACGTTTTCTATGCTTGATGCGGAGGTTGAGCTTTGACACGATCAATCTATGATCGGTCCAACATTCTGCTCCGCACATAGCCTTTGTGACTCTGACGTCACGTCTGTCACTTTTCCTTACGATGACGTAGTCAATGAGGTGCCATTGTTTGGAACGGGATGCATCCATGACGTTTTGTTTCGGGTTGGTAAACGAAACAAGGAGTTTGTGATTGTTAGGTCGTGGGTAGCACATAGTCTGAGTAATAGAAGCCCATTACTATTGCACTTTCCCACGCTGTGTAGTCCTAGTACTCCATCCCAGATCCGATGGTCTGTCCCTACTCTGGCATTGAAGTCCCCTAGTATGATGAGCTTCTCAGACCTTGGGACCGCTGAGATGGCTGAGTCAAGGTCCTCGTAGAAACCATCCTTGATTTCGCTTGGATTTGTCATTGTCGGGGCGTAGACGCTGAGTAAAGTGGCACTCTTTTTATCTCCTAGTGAGATCTGAAGAGTCATCACTCTGTCACTGACACCTTTTGGGAGTTTGGTGAGGCCGCGCACAAGATGAGATTTGACAGCAAACCCTACACCAGATTCCCGACGTTCTGTATTGGCTCTCCCACTCCAAAAAAAGTGTAACCACCGTCCACCTCTGACAGCTGACCCTCGTCAGGGAGTCTGGTTTCACTCAAGGCAGCTATGTCGATATCGTAGCGTGCCAGTTCTCTAGCCACGAGTGCAGTCCGTCTCTCAGGTCTTTCAGCTTTGTTGTTATCTAATAGTGTTCGCACGTTCCACGCGCCTATGGTGAGCTTTAAGCGTGTTCTTCATGTTGTGTGATTTGTGCTGTGTGTAGTTATCTGAATCTGTAACTTGCGCTGTATTTGGATTATAGTGAGGAAAAGTTACGCTATTCGTCAACATCACTCTGGTGGATGACCAGGGTTTTCTAAAGTGCCTCGCCGTGCTCTATGCAGTCCACACCGCTCTGCTGTGATCTGCCTTTCTAACCGTTGAGCCAGCTAGTGGCCTCATCCGCGAAGTCAGCCGGATCCAGTCTTTGCATGCATAGGCAGACAGTGCCTAGCTTACCGATGCTGTTAGACCCATCGGTTACCCTCACCTGGTTTGACCACCGAATAGGCGATGTAACCGTTGTAGTAGCTGTGCATGTTACAGCTAAACTATAGGCAAGAGTTGTATGTTGTAGTCACGTTACAACTATTGTTCCGGCCTCCCTGCTGTGTGTAACTAAACGTCAGTTTAGTAACCAATAAACGACACACTAACTAATAAAGTACACACTAACTTAATAATCATTCTTGAACTGACTTGGCTGTACACGCCTGGACGTGATGGAGTGCGAGGTAACGAGCGTGCTGACTCTCTTGCAAACAATGCCCCGACTCAAGTGGGCAAAAGTATGGACAGAGCCGATATCATCAATGCGGTACGCTCGCAATTGTGTGACATGGGTGGGTCTCAGACACTGGAACGAGTTCGAAAATTAGGCGTTGAGTTTGGACATGCCAGACAGTGTCGTCTTCGTGGTAGAGAGAAAAGATATAGTAATCAACTTCTCATGGGTACTGTGAGCAAATGGACTTTGGAATGGCTGCTGCAACGGAGGACAGAGCACGAATGGGAATGCCCAATGTTCCCTGACGTCGATCGCATAACATAACATAACATAACATAACATAAAAATCATTCTAACAATACCTATTATGTTCGTCAATACGTACTGTGCTGTTGTATTTCTGACTGACCGATGGCTTGGGCACAAAGTCTTACTGTAACGAGTCTAGTATGTCAGTACTCTTTTATATAATCATATTGATAGGATGAAAACGTGTCACCTCTTTTCATAGCTGTTTTTATTGCTAGCACTATGACATATATATATGATGTACTGTCAATCATAAGTTATTGTTATTTGTATTGGTTACTAAACCGACGTCATTGCATTCCAGGCAGACCCATAGGTGCTCCTTCTCCCCCAACAGATAACGAAGAGTATGTATACTGATGATTCCCGTGGCTCGCTGATTAAACAGACATCTCCCTCTGCCTCTCAGACACCCCGTTCTACTTGTACAACGGGTAACCCCAAACTGCATAAATCGCTGCATCGATTCAACATCGATTTTAGTGTCCTCATCCAACAGACAGTCGCGAAGAGACCGAAGAACATCCTCTTTATCCATCTTCAACTCCTCAACAATCGATGCTGTTGATGCAAGCCTGTCCGCTCTCTCATTACCGTAAACACCCGCATGACCAGAACAGTATATCCACGTAAGACTCTGGAGGTTAGAAACGTCTATAGACGACATCCACTCATATCGACATCTACCCTTCTGAATCTTGCGAAATATCGACTGAGTGTCAGATACAGCAACGGCCCTAGTAAATGTAGCCCATAGAGCCAATGGAGGGCAGTAGTAACGGCCTCAACCTCCATCCTCATACTAGAAGTAGTTGTACTGCACGCTCCGCAACAACCTTACCTTACGCATTAGCCAAGAAACCCCAGCCTGACTTCTCATCACTAGGAACCGACCCATCGGTATATACAACAACATCATCATCCCTTGCATTATCTTCTATCAGCTGCTTAACTGCGAGATCAGCCTTCATGTTGCCCCAATCTCTACATTCTCTTCCAAGAGTAATGATAACGTTGGAGATAGTTCATCATGCTACCATCTGTTGGGATCCATTCCTCCCCTTTTGGTAGGGTCGCGGGGTCAAAGGCGCAATTCTAGGGACAACGGCGCGCCAGGATTAGTGAGCTGGCACTAATCAAGATCCTTCACCACCTCCACGTGGTGAGCCTGGAAACAGACAGAGGATCCTGTCTGGCTAAGAGGGTATGGATCGAGGGAGAGCTACTCTGGTATAAGTAGTAATGCAAGAGCAGTTACGATATACGAGATCTACTCGCAAGATAGAAGAGAAGAATCCCCGAGTGACTGCCTCTGCCCGTATCTTCCGGCCGATGGGAAAAGCGAAATCAATTTAAAAACAAATCATAAGAACTGACAAGTTACGAGTCGTCAGGAGGCACATATTCACGTCCCTTCGAAGTAATGGTACCAACGCCTTTGCCAGCTCTTAGTGTTCTTGTGTTTTTATCCACAGTAACCCGTATATATGCATTGGTTTGGGCGATTGCATGACTGGAGCGTAGTGATAGAAGGCCAAGCATATATCTCATCTTTACAATGGGGGTATCTCTACTGCAGCCCAGGACTATACGCATACCGTCATTTTGAACACGTTTGAGTTGTTCACATTGTGATCTTGATATTGTAAGAATACCGTCTCCGTAATCTAGCACGGACATAACCAGTCGATCGAACAAAAGGACCAGTAGTCTCTGCTCAAGGTGTGCGGCTACCATAACTTTCATAGTTCATAGTTACGGTTCCAACTTCACTGCAACGGGTCACCCCATAATTGCTCCGTTCCTGTGCCAACGAAAATCACACGAAATACTAAAACTGTATCCTGTGTGTGGACAAATTCCAGAATGAAACAGCCGTACCGTCACAAAAAGCAACCTGCACCGCATAAATGCATATGACCGTCGCTAAAGTTTCAAAACAAAACTGTTCATCACTTGAATTGCAAGTCATGTCCGAAAGGAAAATCAATCACGACAAAATCCAGCTTTCTGCACACGCAATATCACTGCATACGGCAGTTTTACTCTTCGATATCTGTTGGGGAGACTGAGCACCTATGGGTCTGCCCGGAGTGCAATGACGTCAGTTTAGTAACCTAACCAATAACGGCAGTTTGAGTCGGTTCGTCACAACCGCTGTCCGCCATATTCTGAATACCCACAACAAACGCACGGTTTGACACAGCAAAAAGCATTCCATGTAACAATGATAGCTCACACCGTTGCTAAAGCACTAACTCAGTAGTTCGGCAAACGAAACCGGAAAATACCCGACCAAACATGGTGAAAATCCGCTAGCAAAGTTGTGTCCAGAATCGGACAGTAATGATTCTGAATGGCCCTCCCGCATTCCGCCATTGTGAAAGCCGCAAGACCACGCTTGCAACGTTGTATCATCTGTTAGCAAGACCACGCTTGCAACGTTGTATCATCTGTTACTGACAACGGCCACAGGTCAGATAGTTATTTACTACCAGCAGTTTTATATATGATAATTACATTCTGTACAGAAACGTCCTATATATCATTTGTTGATTGTAGCAGATGGCGGGAAATGTGCTAGTTCACGCGAACTTACAGAATATTAACTTATTTGCGAACTTACAGAATATTAATTTATTTGCGAACTTACAGAATATTAACTTATTTGTGAACTTATTTATCTTCCTCCCTTTGCCTTCTTCTTTACGTGTCAACTTCCAACAGAACACAAGTCTTCAACAAATTTCTTCCTTCTCTTTCTCTCTCCTGTCATCCCTTTCAATTCTGTCCATGGTTTTACCCATGAGAAGTCGAAAGTGGCTATGATATCTTTAAATCAGTAAATCAGATATATAATATTTATGTATCAGTATAATATTTGTGCCTTTTATACTAATTCAGTTTTTGTGTTTAAAAAGTAGATCAGATAAGAGAATTATTGTTTTTTAAAGCAATTGTAGTTACTTATTGTTGTTTATGGGAAAACTATTACACAAAATTTATCATTATCATGGACTATTGCACAAAAATTAAGAACGAAAATCCAGTCCTTCGAAACTAAATGCTACAGAAAGATTCTACGAATGCCATGGACAGAAAAAGAAAGAACACTGATGTCCTGAAAGAACTAAATGTTAAAGAGAATTGGCTGATAAACAATATACTATACAGTAAAATTATATACTTTGGTCACATCAGGCCTGGAAAGAACAATACTAGAGTGCAGGGTCCCAGGACGCAGAGGCAGACCAAGAAGAAGATGGCTACAAGATATTAAAGAAACCCTGAATATGACCATCGACGAAGTGGGTGAACTGGCTAGACACAGAGTGAATTTCAAATGCGCTGCAAAGAGAGCAACTTCCTATAAAGGATACGTATCTTGATGATGATGAGCTTATTCACAATACTTAACCTCGTCTAGAAAACATTGCAATATCTGTCAGTATCTGATGTTGTTTCTACCGTAGTATCCCTACTACTTTCATTGTTTATTGTATTTAGAATAGGAAGCAGAGTTTTATTATTATATAAAGCAGCTTTTATGAAAATGAAGAACACACTATGCGTGAACTCACTACCAATGACATTGCGAAAACGAGTACTCCAGTGCTATATTGAACCAATACTTATGTATGGCAGCGAATCATGGACAATGAACAAACAATCAATACGATCATTGGAAGCCACAGAGATGTGGTTTTACAGAAGAATGCTGAAAATTCCATAGACAGCAAAGAAAACAAATGTGGAGGTTTTAAATCAGCCTGCATACAAAGAAACCTTATCAAAAGAATAAGAATCCGACAATCAAGGTTCTTCGGGCATATAATGCGAAGAGAAGGTTTAGAACATTTGGTGACTACAGGTAAAATTCAGGAAGGAGATATCGTGGAAGACAGATGTCGACAAAATATCGACGTCAGAACTGATTACATGCACCAAGCAAAGAGAGCCATAGGTTCTCCAGATTTACGGTGTTCATGGCACCGAACCGAAGGGTTACGATGTCCATGGCACCGAGCCGAAAGCTCAAGTGCTTGTGGATTCAAAAACAAAAATAAAAATAAAGTAATCGTGCAGCTGTAAGTACAGTTCTATTATCTTGCAGCTGTGAGTACAGTTCTATTATCCTGCAGCTGTGAGGGCAGTTGTATTATCTTGCAGCTGCGAGTGCAGTTGTATTATCCTGCAGCTGTGAGTACAGTTCTATTATCTTGCAGCTGTGAGGGCAGTTGTATTATCTTGCAGCTGCGAGTGCAGTCGTATTATCCTGCAGCTGTGAGTACAGTTCTATTATCTTGCAACTGTGAGTACAGTTGTTTTATCCTACAGCCGTGAGGGCAGTTGTAATTCTGCAGCTGTGAGGGCAGTTGTATTATCCTGCAGCGGCGAGGGAAGTTGTATTATCCTGATGAAAGCAATTTTGCGGTCAATATTCTGAGAAATAATGGTTCACTAATGTTAGCACATTAACAATTTAGGCTTATTGTGTTCATTTAGAAAATGTGACCACTTTGGTGAATATAACTTATGGTATCACAGTTGGCCATTGACTGGGTGATGCGAAAATGTTGCAGAGGCGAAACTGGCATCGATTGGGTAGAAAATAGTCAACTAGAAGATTTGGATTTTGCAGATGATATTGCCTTGTTAAGTAGAAACAACCAAGATATGCAAAGAAAACAGACAACTTGTCATCTATAGCATCAAAAGTTGGACTGCAGATAAGCTATGAAAAAACAAATATAATGAAGACACCTATGGCAAGTAATGCAGATATCACACTGGAATCTAAAATGATAAAAACAGAGCAGTTCACCTATTTGGGTAGCAATTTTGATTGCACAGGAAATGTTAAAAAGAAATTATGATACGAATTGGCAAAGCAACATCAGCTTTTAAAAGTCTAAATAAAATATGGAACTGCAAGTTATATAGTATTAAAACTAAATTACGAATTTTCAATTCAAATGTTGTATCAATCATGCCAGCGAGAGTTGGAAAATGACTAAAGATATAGAAAGCAAGTTGAATGCATTTGAAAATAGATGTCTGCGAAAATAATGAATATAAAATGGAACGAATTCAGGAGAAGTGATGAAATCAGAGACATGTCTGGTCAACCACTAGTGACAACTGTTATAAGAAAGAGAAGATGGAGATATGTTGGCAGTTGACGTAGATTGGTTTAAATAGAAATCCTCTTTGCGTCCACACTCTATGAGGGCGTTAATAATGTCAGCTCCAGTGGTGGCTCGTCATTAAGGGCCACTGGGGCCGGGCCCCACCAAAATAATGTAACGTGCATTTATTATTTTATAAATTAAAACATAACCCCACAAAATAATTTTTTCCGAAAATTTGTGTCTGGCCCTACCAACAAAATGATCACGAGCCGACACTGGTCAGCTCTATCCATTGGCTGGCCCCTCACATGGTGGTAGAACCAGCCAGCCTGTCTGTTCTATCATTGCCAACGACACCCATGTGCCCTGGAACGAAGATAAGCGTAATTCTGCAAATTGTTGGCACTTATAGTGATTCAGTCTATTGCTGCGCACCGAATTTGTTCAACCATTAATGACCACACTCTGGTCTCGGTTGCTTACTAATGTCTTATTAGCCTGAAGGTGAGAATGCTATAGAATACTACACTTTGTGACAAGGTAGTCTTGATGTATTTTATCATCATTGACCTCTTTGTCTCAGGAGACAATAGGTTTTGCGTCATGTAGTATATTCTGCGCCGAATCACAACGTTTCATGTGGCTGTAATGGCCTATTATGGAGTGGCAATCCTTGCTACAGTTGCTGTAGGTGAGACTGGAGCTGATACATAGGATGTTCTCTCTGCACTCTGTGCTCTCTTTGCCTCCACATGTGATGTTGTTTTTTTCTTTCTTTTGAGCCGCCCTCACTGCCGCTCGCCATGCTTGCCTGTCTTTGGCCAGCCGTTCCCAGTGTTCTTTGTCTATGCCGCATGAAGTTAGATCACGCCTGCAGGTGTCAATGAAGCGTAATAATGGGCAATGACGTATTTACTACTATAATAATAACAAAACCATTAGGGTTGTGAGCGTGATACGATGGAATCACCAACACAACCTGCTGCCTTGCAGGTAGGCTGGGGACAGCCAAAGGCTGACGGAGAGCGAACCCGGTAAACGATGGCTGAAACCTGACGCATCGCCGAAGGATAAACACCAGAGCTCCAAATGGCGCTGAATGATGTGACGTAAAAACCGTTCTTGGCAAAGGCTCTTTATATATCACAACAAGAATGATCAAAATGGCCGAAACGACCGATCGAAGAAGAAGAAGAATCACCAACACATGAGTCCCTTCAAAAATCCCTATCCTCGGCGAAACGGACGAGAGTGGTCAAGTTATTTCCTGAACAATCTTTAACGTTATAAGCTCATGTATTTCTTTGCCTTCCTCTTCTGCTATCAAACTGGACTGTTACCAGAAGAATTATTTGGATATAAAGTTTGGTTTGTTCACATGATCGAATCATGACCTGTAGTATTATTTTAAGGGAGGCGTTATTCACAGTCAACTGTGTATAACGTTCAGAGTTATTCACTGTCGGCTGTGATTAACGCTGAGTGTTATTTACGGAGGTCTCCGTACAGTAGTATAGTCTAAAACAGAGCATTATTGACAGATGTCAATACAAAAAGATATATCTCCATGCTATACACAGATGTCTATGACATATGTAGCCTATAAAATATAATAAAAAGAGATATCCGCATAATGTAGAGTGTTTTACACAGATACGAATAGTTGAATAATCTTCGACAAACTATAAGCCTAACTAATAATTTATCACATCTAACTATAGGCCTATAATGCCATATTACACGAATTCGTGGTCAAATATATTATATTATATAGACCTAGGCTTACATAAGTCGGCCTGCCTATAAGATATGTTGTTGTTGTTTGTGTTCGTTCTTCGCGGCCAATTTTATCATTCTTAATATGATATATAATTGGTCTTTGACGAGAATGTTTTTTTACGTTGTGCTGCAATTATGCGTCCATGGTGACTTGGCCCGCCCACCCGATTCCAGCCAGCATTTTATTTACTAATATATTTATATATATAATTATAGGGTGGCTTGCGTAGAACGATCCGTTGTGCCGGATATTTTGTCTTGCATCTGCGCCTTTACGATCATCTTTTTGCCGTATATTTGGGCTTTATGATTTACGCCAAAGAGCTGTGCAGTCTTTCTGACTATGTTCCGGATTAGGAACATTTCTCAGTTTTCTTTTTTGGGGGGCACATGAGCCTGTCCTGTGACGGCATTTTCCTTCCTTTCCTTCGCTTGAAATATTGTCTATATATTCAATGTTGTCTCTTGTATGAACTTCACTGTCTTTTGTAGCTCACACAGAAGTTCGTGTAGTTTTCTGTCTAGTGTTGTTTCGTTAGGCCAGTGAATTTGCCTCAGTATATCATATTCGGGGCAGTCTTGAGGTATGTGTTCTGCAGTCTGGTGTGCCCGTCCACATGGCTGAATTGCCAATCAGAGACATGTCTGGTCAACCACTAGTGGTTATGATTTCCCGCTCATTAGCTGCTGTTATTGGCCATGTTTGACCACAGCCAACTGTAGATAACTTAAGATTAGTTTATAGTTGGCTCTGGTTTGACACTGGTAACTGGTAACATAGTGTTGACCAGAAAATCGTTCTTATGAGGTTTGCTTTAGTTTTTAGCGGTATCTCTTGATGTGACAACAGTGGTGTTAACTGTCCTAGTACCTTGTTAGCTTTTGTGCAACGATTGTTGATTTCGCTATCGATACTTCCATCTGCTGTGAAAATTGTTCCTAAGTATTTGGCCTCAATTGCTTGTTTTATTTCTACGTTCTGTAGTTTTATTGTAAGGTTTTCTGGTTGTCTACTTATTGCCATTGTCTCTGTCTTTAGCTGACCTAGATCAAGTGACGTCAGTCGACCTGTTACAGAGTTCAGGCGAACGTATAGGGTAACCAAGTTCAAAGGTCACGTATGTCGTAGTATTTTGTGCGTTATGGTTTTACACACGCCACATGAACTCGCTCTGTAGACAAGATGTATTAATGCAAGGGACAATTCCCTAAAACTAATCTTATTCTATGATGGTTTTCTCATTTAGTACTATTATTTTCTATAATTTGATACTGTTTTTATATCAAATTGGGGATTCAATCGATAATTAAACGGACTATTTGATCTAGAGTCCTTGTTTATTTGGGAAGTAGTTTGGCCGCGTAAGAATGAATAATCGGCTAATGAAAATGACATAATTGTTTTGGCAATTATCACTGCAATAGCGATCAAAGATCAGAGGTCGCAATGTTACATCTTAGATAGGAAATTTTAAACTCTCCCCAGAAATAGTGCGCGGCACAATGCGCGAAGCATTAGATGGAAAATGATGAGTTTGTTTCTATAATATTTTTTAATAAGAAAATGTTATATATTACTATGGTTGTTATATTATTCTGATATAATATTTATATTTTAGTGTTATATATTCAACTTTCAAAGCTAATCAGTGTCAAGTTAAAAATAATACTTACGAAAAATAACTTCTAAAATAATAAGTACAGGTTAATTATTTTTGGTTTGGTAGGCCTGTTCTTACTGGCCCCTAATGACCAAGGGCGTATACTTATTAGGGCGTATACTAATTGTCCTACGCAACAACCACAAGTAGTTTGACAATGGAAGTTCGGACGGTTACGGAGGCGGTGAAATGGTTGACATCTCACAACTACTCTGTGTTTTCATACTCAGTGACTCCATGAGCATGATTCGTAAAGTTGAATCAGGAATGGTGAGACGCAACTGGGTGGAGGTACTGGTACAGACAATGATCAGCGAAATCACCTTTATTTTTGTCCCTGGGCACGCAGGAGTTAGGGGTAATGACGAGCTGATAGATTGGCTAGCTTGGCTACAATATCAGAGGGAGCTGCCATGGATCGAAGTGACATTCTTCATGTATTGAGAGAGTCTTTCCGAGCAGAGGAGTTTCAGGGCTGTGAATACCTCTCGCTGATCAGATTGAGATAGATGGGTGTCAATATTTGTGCAGCCCGAAAAGAATGACATACTAAATATGCAAGAGATTGATTAATCAACATTGAACTGGCGTGTTGGCCGCTGCTGGATTTGCTGGGATGGAGATCGGAGCACCTAGGGACATGTCCGGAGTGATAGGATCATAGTCCTCATATAACTTATACTGCTAACTAATTAGGGAGGAAAGAAACTGAATGTAAGATTTCAGTGTGATATTTTAGCGTTATATATCAACTTTCAAAGCTAATCAGTATCCCGTTGAAAGTAATAATTATGAACAAATAATGTCTAAAATAATACACGTTACTCAATATTTTTGGTGGGGCCGGGCTCAACTAGCCCTTAATGACGAGCCGCCCCTGGATAAGTCATGTAAAGGATATGCCACGATTTTCATTTTTCAACATTTATTAGTTAACTCTTGTCCATTTACAAACCGCACATGTGTATCATGAGGTTACGTCCCTTACACTGTAATGAAGACTTCAACGTTCGTGATATCACAGTATTTGTGTGCTTGGCCTGGGGTTCTTGAAAAAAACCAACTCCTTGTTCTCAGCATATGTATGCCAGTTGTGAATGTTCTACTATTACATCTTCTTCCTCTTCTTCTCTTCCCTCACTGTACCGCAGTGATGTGAGGTGGAGTTACCCGGTGTACAAGTAGAACTGGATGCCTTAGAGGCAGAGTTAGGAGTGTGATTAATCAGCGAGCCACGTGAACCATTAGTATGCATGATCTTCGATATCTGTTTGGGGAGACTGAACACCTATGAGTCTGCCCGGAGTGCAATGACGTCAGTATAGTAACCCATAACCAAACGATTGATTTATTATATAATATTGATTGATTGATTATATAATATAGATTGATTGATTCTACAATACATATCATTTGTGTGATAAAGACATTTTGGTCGAAACGTCCTGGTCTTGTATTGTACTTTGTAAGACTACTTTACTTTGTTCTGTAGTGCTTCATGTTTTGAAACATTGTTTTACTGAAGTCTTTCCTTGTATTGTATTACTGTAGTGCTTCATGTTTGAAACATTGTTTTACTGAAGTCTTTCCTTGTATTGTGTTACTGTAGTGCTTCATGTTTGAAACATTGTTTTACTGAATACTTTCCTTGTATTGTATTACTGTAGTGCTTCATGTTTGAAACGTTGTTTTACTGAAATCTTTCCTTGTATTGTATTACTGTAGTGCTTCATGTTTGAAACATTGTTTTACTGAAATCTTTCCTTGTATTGTATTACTGTAGTGCTTCATGTTTGAAACATTGTTTTACTGAATACTTTCCTTGTATTGTATTACTGTAGTGCTTCATGTTTGAAACATTGTTTTACTGAAATCTTTCCTTGTATTGTATTACTGTAGTGCTTCATGTTTGAAACATTGTTTTACTGAAATCTTTCCTTGTATTACTGTAGTGCTTCATGTTTGAAACATTGTTTTACTGAAATCTTTCCTTGTATTACTGTAGTGCTTCATGTTTGAAACATTGTTTTACTGAAGTCTTTCCTTGTATTGTATTACTGTAGTGCTTCATGTTTGAAACGTTCTGAATCTTTCTTTATTTGATTCTGTAGTGCTTCATGTTTGAAACATTGTTTTACTGAAATCTTTCCTTGTATTGTATTACTGTAGTGCTTCATGTTTGAAACATTGTTTTACTGAAATCTTTCCTTGTATTGTATTACTGTAGTGCTTCATGTTTGAAACATTGTTTTACTGAAATCTTTCCTTGTATTACTGTAGTGCTTCATGTTTGAAACATTGTTTTACTGAAATCTTTCCTTGTATTGTATTACTGTAGTGCTTCATGTTTGAAACATTGTTTTACTGAAGTCTTTCCTTGTATTGTGTTACTAGCAGATCTCCGTTCTTATCCCATCCCGCCTGAAATCCTCCCGATCTGTAGCCATTTCCCCACCCTCTTCCATCGTTTGCATTCAATAAAAAAAATGAAGCGTATTTTGTTTAAAGTGCTAAGAGAGCGCGGGAGGTAGCGGAGAATAACGACAATAAAATTCTGTTCATCGATTTTCACTTCAAATATACATGGAAAATCGCTAAGGCTTAGGAATGAATCGACCCGTTGGCGCCGATCGAAATCACATGTTCCAGCTATTTGCTAATTAATTGTTACTGTATCAAAGACATGTTGAATAAGGGTCAATGTCATACCCAGCATGCAATGCGCGTTTGATTGCTTTATGACGTCTGCATGTCAGTTAAACAATGCCATACAAGTCCATGCATGAAATGCGTGTTATAATAATTAGTTCTATTTGGTTTCTTTTACACGTGAGTGTTAACTATGATGTAGTTTCATTATTTAATCTTTCTTGTCTTGATGTAGACTATACAAATATTTTATTTCTTCATTTTTGAAATATTAATTTTTCCGTTTATCGTCAAGGCCGGCCCAAACATGCAAGCACATTCTTAGCAAAATATCGTCACCCCACAGTGAGACAATGTTTATTGTTGATCTCAACGGCACTCTTAGCCCTCTTGATGGCAAGCATAGCACATGAATAAGTTGAAAGTACATGCAGGCAAGATGGTATTTATTACAGACTCACTGTCAGCTATAGAAGCCATGGAGGCTAAATCCGCTGACAGCATGGTACATAACCTAGAAAGAGAACTTGCTCAGCTTTCAGAAAAGGCAGAAATTCACTTGCAGTGGATTCCATCTCACTGTGGCATTGCAGACAATGAGAGTGCCGATGTCTTAGCTAAGAAGGGCAGTGCCAAAGTGCAAGTTTACCAACCCCTGTCTTTTCATGAGGTAAAAACTATACAGAAATCTTCAGACTGAAGACAACACTGGATATGATTATGGAAAAGACTCCTCAAAGACCTAAGCAGAACAGACCAGGTCATTATATTTCGACTACGCACGGACACTGCAGACTCAACAAACACTTATATAGACTAGGAATAAGTCAAACAGCTCTCTGCCAGTGTCAGCAGGTGGAACAGACACCAGATCATATCCTGCAAGACTGTCCTCTCCTGGGTGAACTGAGAAGCAATATGTGGCCACACCCAGTCGACCAGAAAACTAAGCTTTGGGGAAACCTGAAGACCTGAAGCTGACTGCCCAGTTTGTGGTCCACAGTAAATCAAGCGCATGACCAGAGATCCCTGAAGAAAAAGAAGATCTAACACACGGAAAAAAACAGCCCAAATTGACATCAAGCTTTTATGATATTTTGTGGTACACACTACAACAGAATGATCTACATTCTCTTGGCAATTTGTTTCCTGGTACAGATGTAAAGCTTTTAAATTCTTGAACTGTCATGCGGCACTTGAGACTTTCACATGGAATCTGCATGCTCCCCCTGTCTGTTGATGCCTTGAGCACAGTACTTCATGTCAGAGATACTCTATGCATATTTCAAGTTTTTCTTCTTTCCCTGTAATACAATCATCTACATCACCGTGAACCTTTCACTGGACGCCACCTTCCTTGACTAGAAATAGCTGAGCTGGAGAAATCAGTGTCTAGTAATTCTGATATCATCTTGTAGAGCCACACACTCATCAACCAGCTCTGTCTACAACCATTCTTTGTACGATCCACCATGTATGTTTCATCAATATAAGGGAAGACTGCAGTAGAACTATGCAGCAATGGCGAAACATATAAACAGTTTAGAGCCGTTAAGAATTTATTGTCTGAGTGTATATGTTATGTCTGCCGTATAGGAAAGGCAGGGATGCTTGTTATCACCATTCCTGTTCTTGCTGGCCATAGATTGGATCATGAAATCAACAACGGATAACAGAGGGGGAATACAATGGACACTTGTGAAACAACTGGAGGACCTGGATTTTGCAGACGATCTGGCTTTGCTGTCTCACAACCACGCACAGATTAAAGACAAAATGAATACCCTAAATAATAAGTCTCAGCAGCTAGGTTTGAAAATACACAGGGGAAGACCAAGGTCATGAGAATAAATGCTGCAAATGTAAACCAGATTATGCTGGAGGAAACAGCACTGCAGGATGTAGAATCATACACATACCTTGGAAGCAACATAGACACAGAAGGAGGAACAAACAAAGATGTTAAGATGATAATACAAAAAGCAAGAGGGAACCTTATTGCATTGAGTAAGATATGGAAGGCAAGGGAGATCAAAACAAACACAAAATTGAGAATTTTCCAGTCAAATGTGAAGTCAGTGCTGTTCTATGGCTCGAAAACATGGAAGACCACAAAGGAAACTATCAGAAAACTGCAGACCTTCGTAAATGGATGTTTAGGTAGGATAGAGGGATTGAGATGGTATGATAAGATTACAAACGAGGAACTCAGGAGAGAACAAAGCAGATACCAGTGGAGAGAGAGCTCAGGAAGAGACGCTAGCGATGGATAGGACATACATTGAGAAGACCGACCGGAAGCATCGCAAGACAGGTATTGTTTTGGAACCCGCATGGAAAGAGGAGTAGGGAAGGCCTAGGCAGACCTGGAGAAGAGAGCTGGAGGCGGATATAAAGAGGATAGGCAAAACATGGAAAGAATTGGAAGGGATGGCAAGAGAGAGGAAGAGATGGAAGAAGTTTGTTGAAGACCTGTGCTCCGATGGGAGTTGAAAGGTGATGATGATGATGCCGTATAGGAAGCCTGAATTTCTTTGCTTCTTTTGTATCCTTTGCTTGATAAAGACCTTTTGGTCAAAACATTGGTGTATATTGTTTTACAGTATTTTGGTTTTCGTGTTTCAACATATTTATGTTTCATAGTTTTCGTAAGAATTATATGATGAACTGAGAGCCACGATATCATAGTGATTAGTGCACTCACTTCTTAGGCATGTGATCTAGGCTCAATTCCAAACTGGGATTTTATTCCCAACCCTAACGACTCTTAGATCGACCGAGCCGTAATTTGGTACAAGAGAAGCACTAGGAAGTAAAGCTGACCAACACAATGTTGGCCACATCACCCGTCGTGTGCAGATGGTCAATGAAAAATACGGTTGTAACACCATATTCCCCAATACACATCGTGATATGAACGAAGAGTTCATTTACTTGTTGCTACTCTGTGGCGTAGAGGTTAGGTGCTCGTCTCTCATGACAAAGGTATCAGGTTTGCTTCCACCTGGATATTTTTTCAGAGATCCCTGATCTCAGTGTAGGTAAAATCGAATTCCTAGTCTTATCAGAAACGGAGAATAAAACGTAGGTCCCGTGTTCAATTTGAGCCCGTGAAAGAACCCTTGGCAGTTCAAAATCGAGAAGAGTAGGATGGAAAGCCGCTGCCTGCGAAAAACTCATTTGAAGATTAAAATTCCTAAAAAAATATCTTCACCATCTTCAAAATTACATCAAGGACCCTCGCCGGTGCCACGGAGTTCGTGAACTACAGCTGAGATCTTCCTGTGTAAGAAAGAGATTGGAGCACACATGGTTACTCACCGAAGTACAATGATGATGGTCCTATCAATCAATCAATCAATCCTGATATAATAACTCATAACTAGGACAAACCAAGATAATATGGATTGGATGTGCAAAGAAAAGAAATTTTAAACTGATAAACAACAGACAAAATATTCATATCAGGATAAGACAAACGATGATGACACTAAAAAAAAAAAGCTTAATGAACATAAAAATGGTGAAAAAATTTCTCAAGTGTACATAAAAAACATCTAGACAGCAAAATACAATGCCACTTTTGTGAAATGGAGATATTATAATATAAGGCTGTTATAAAACTCCATCTGAAGTTAAAAATTTGAATTAATTTAAAGAAACAAATAGAAGTCAGGCAGATGTTTTGAAGCTGCAAAGGAATCCTCCAAATTCTGATGTTATAGAATGAAATCAACATAATATCAATATGCCCTGCCATTTTGTATGCTCTATTGCCCTGCAACATAATATTCCGTTAAGTTGCCGTTTTGTTCAACTGCCCTACAACATAATCCCTCAAATTCTGCCATTTTTTATGCTCCATTGTCCGAAAACATATTTACACAATCTTGTCATTTGATATTCTTCACTGCTTTATCTCTCTGTCTCTTTTAGTCTGTGACGCCCCTGGGACTTAGGGCAGCAACAAATGCATGCCATTCTTCTCTATTCTTGGCCTTCCTCTGTATTGTGTTCCAGCTGTGATTCATTTTTTAGTTCTTGTTCTACTGTTCTCCTTGAGGTCGTTTTGGGTCTTCCACGTTTTTGTTTACCTTCTTGTATTCATCTCAGTGCAGTTTTAGTGACAGAGTTAGCCTCCATGTGTATCACATGTCCAATCCATCTCCAGTGTCTGTTTTATATGATCGTGCTCTTATTTTTGTTGTTGACACTGTACAAGCATCACTACCGTATAGATTCTCTTAATCGGTCATTTTGTAATCTTCATTGTCCCATCATCTTCTTTTTTTATCGTCACACTACTACAGGGTTGTTACCCAGTGTTGTGGTTTTCTGTTTTTGTCTGGCGCTGTTCTAGTGGCTTGAGTAATAGTTACTTTTGCTCTTTAACAGGATTCTGCTATGCCATCTAACCATCTTTTTCATGGTCTTCCTCTCCTCTTCTTTCCTGATGTTCTGTTGTAGAAGACTGTACACTGTGGAGTTTGGATGCACCATCTAATCCCCTAATATCATATCTTTGGCTTCAATACTTCACATTTCTCACCATCTGCAATTGCATACACTACACTGTCTTATGTATTCCTTTGATCATTGTCCATGCTTCATTGCCTACCTACCTCCCATACATAAGTGCTTCTATAAAACATATACATTTGTCTTAGATTTAAACCAACATTCAAATGTATTTACAATGTTCAGCAAGTTTTTATCCTATTCATTCTTCAGTTCTACTAACATACAGTTACACAGAACCAAAAAAACACACACTTCTTCTCCTTCATTCGCTTTGTAAAACCACTTGTTGCCCTCTCGTTGTGCCCTGTATGTGATTTGAAGAGTTATTTTGTTGTGCGAGTCAGACATCTACAGACCCGTTGACCAGCATATCCGGTTTCTCCATGGATTTTTGAATATGGTTAGCTCCCTAGCCGGTGCCAGTCTTTATGTTTGTCTAACCTTGCATGGAAGTCTTTCGATCGTTTTTGTACTGAACATACTTCCCTCTTTATTGATCCTCTCTTAGCCACTCAATGTATCTGAGCGAAGAGCATGCACATGTTTTAACACACACACACACAATGTACATTTAAGGAAATGACTGAAGGCAAATATAACTCAAAAAGTAAACACTCAAACAACAGTCTCTCAATTAGCACAGTCTGAAAGCAATTGCAGAATGGTAGAAATATAATCACAGCTACAAGCATGTAACACAAGTTCCTCTCTCTCTGCCTTTTAACCCGGATTGGGGCATAGGCCCTCAACCAACTCATGCCAAGTCTTCCTATCTCTAGCTATCTCCTACAGTCCCCCGAGCTCTTTTTATATTGTTGATCTCTGCCTCCAAATCCTATCTATATATGCCTCCCCTTTTTTCGCTGTTCCTGCGGGTTCCAGGTATGGACCCTTCTTGTTATACTCTAGGACAATCAAATATGTACTGGAAGAGGAATATTGACAAAAGATAACTAACTGCTTGATAGGATCATCAACATTGCACTTCGGTGAATAACCATTCCTGCTTCAATCTCTTTCTTACATAGGGCGAGCGCAACTCCTTGTGGATCAAATGCCACACTATGTGGCTTTAGGTGGGATGCCTTTTTACCAGGAGCCACAATAAGGATATTTTTATTCTAAAAGCAAACGGCTTGTAAAAACATGGCTTTTGCCCTGGTCCACTAAGAGTTAATAGAGGTACACAAACTCTGGCAACTGCGAGGATCTCTGATTTAATTTTGAAAATGATAAAAATTTGCTACAATTTTATTTTAATTTGTATTAATAATTTTGGTCTAGGCATTGGGCTTCCCATCAAAATTCAACTGCCAAAAGTTCTTTTATGTTCTCCTTGAACAACACTACCTACATTTTATTATCTGTCTCCGATAGGTCTAGGAACTTGACCTCATCATCAAGTAGCTTGTCCCTTCTAGAACTTGGCTTCCATGACCGGTGTCAGCAGCAGTCATTCTCAGATCGTCAATGACATCTTGCACCCATTGTCTTCCTCTCATTCTTCTTCCAGGCACCATTCCCTCCAAAATTATTTTCTCAGGCACCACGCTGCTTGATGTGTCCAAAATATACAATTTTCCTCATTTTTATGCTTTTTAATAGCCAGTTTGACCTCACCGATATATAAAAACCACATACACACAAACACAGAGTATTCAATAGAACAGCTTAGAATTTAAAAACAGACAATATGAAATATTTTCCAGAAAAATCTATAAAACAAACATTATATATATATATATATATAGATAATATGTACTGTCTCTGGGATTTGTAACTGTAAACCCTCACTCCATGCAAGTCACCAAAAGTAAACAATGTGCTTTAAAATTGGTAGTTAAAATAGAAATATAATCAATACACTGTACAATATCAGGCCCATTAAACAGCAAGCTGGGTGTGGCAGTAGAAATAAGGTTTTAACCGTATCACAAATTAATTTGTTTAAAATAACGACAGAATCAGCATTATATTTCTTATTGAATCAAATCTCGGGGCGCCACTTTGTGCAAAAAACATGTCAAGAAAACAATTAGAAATACAAAGTAATGAGACTATGAGCAGCAGAGAAATCAATATCGACTTATTTTTACAACTTTTTGCTTAGCAGAACATCCAGCTTCTACCGTAAGTTAATAAATAAATTAAAAAAAATTGTCTTTACTTCCTGTATTACTGCTTTTTAAGCCAGTGTAGGCCAGGGAAGACATGAGCCGTAGGAAATGAATGGTCACATGGCTAGTGATGTCACCTTGAAACTGTTCAGGTTAGGAATTTTTCTTTATACCCCGACAGGAAAAACTGCTTGGCCTTAATGGGGATTGAACCCGGTCTATTAAATGGAAGCCAGCACTCTAATCCATTCAACCAGAGGTTCCTCTACCTTAACTCAATTCATACTATTAACCACTATAGTGTCTTACAATTATGCATCAATCATGCCATTAGACATTATCTGAGGTTTTTCACACCGAGCACTTTTTTAATGTTTTGTACTAACTCAGTCAATTCTTTATCATGGCTTTTTAAAACAAAAGAAATCAAATAAATATATACACATAAATAATTTAGTGGATTTAAGAGGTCCAAAGCCGAAGGATTAACTTCATTGCACCGGGTTTCACCCCATATGACTCGGTCCTTCTCCGCAGAAATGGCAGCCACCTGTCGGAAGCATTGCACAAAGCACAAACTCTGTAGCTTCAGCAACAATCTGAGGGGTCTCTTGAAAAATGCACTTGTGAATAGAATGGCACAGTCCGAATTTGAAACAGCGACATTCGGAACGCAATGCAAGGGCTTAACCACAGAAACTCACTGTTTAGATTAGTGGATAATAAAAATATATTAACATGATCCTCCCTACTGCAGAACAATGTAGACACACAATATCTTTGTGTAATAACTATTCTAGTCTTATAATACAATTGCTGTCAGAACTTCAATAATAGTCATGGGTATGTTAGGAGTTTAAGCTTAGTCTTAACTGAAGTTTTAAACAAAAATTTCTTTACTACTTGTGTAATACTGCTTTTTAAAGTGGTATAGGATAGGGAGCATATGAGCCTGAGGAGATTAATGGCTGCATGGGCGCCCTCGTGAAACTGTTCAGGTTAGAATTTGTTCCTTTTTTTTTTTTTTTTTAACCCTCACAAGCTTCAACCCCTTTCATTACGTAATATCACTATAACATTATGGGGGGAAGCAGACTGAGTGAAAAGCGAGCCAGCACCACTACCTCCTATTTGCAACTTTGTTGATATATATAAAAGATCCTTATTAAATAGGTCCAAGAGAGATGGCCAAACTCACCCTAGTCGGTTCGTGCTTTCCTTGTAGAAATACTAGTGGTCAACGATAAACCTGAGATACAATGAAGTGTCAACATACATGTACATGGCTGCTTATTGCTTCTATGGAACTCTTCAGTAGAAGCTGTTTAGGATAGACCTGTAAAGTACATCTTGCCCAATTGAGAAAATGTCCTGGTACATAGCAACCTTGCAAGGATTGTGGAGAGACGTTTATATTTTGTTCAAAATCGTTCACTGGCTATGAACTTAGGTGCACCTCTGGCGAACTAATATGGCACAACTCTGACTGTTTCATTTGCATGATGGTTTGCTGTCATTATCACAAGTGTCTTTCAAAATTCAGGCGAACCTTACCCCGACTTCATATGTTCTTGTAATTTAGAGCCTCAAGTACAGCATCTGATAGCTAACAGAAGAATGACAAAGACAAGAAGAACTATTGGATACAAAAATACAATTTCTTTCAAACACTTTCCTAAATTTTTTGGTTACAAAATTGACATCTCAAGGAATCAAGAAATTAGAATGATAATATTGGCAATTCAGCCATGTGTACATGTGTACATGCACAATCAGACTGCAGAGCACATACTTCAAGACTGTCCCAAGAGTCATGATCTACAGAGGCAAACTCACAGACCTAGTGAAACAACACTGAACAGAAAACAACACAGAGCTACAAAAGACAGTGATGAGTGAAGTTTATACAAGAGACAACGTTGAATGTATAATCTGCCAGTGTGTTGTCAGAGCTCGCAAAAGGAGCAAAGAATAGTAACACTGCGACCTACAAGGCATGTCGTAAGAGGCAACTAAGGTAGGGACCTAGGAAGCTACTCTAGTAAATAAAAGCATAGCAGAAATATGATGTGCTGGCCTACCTGTAGACGCATAACTGACACAACATAAAATCGCTCTTAGGCTCTTCCACATGGTCGATATGGAGCTTTCGAAGAAGAAAACAGAAGAATAATATATCAACAAAATTTTAAGCGAATGAAAGGAAGAAAGAATGACAACAATCTGACAATCCAGCTTTGATACGGAAATGTCACACCAACACACACCATCCTCAAAACATATATACGGTGTATCAATCCATCAACTGCAAATATTGTATTTCAAAAACTCTGATAGGGGACTGATAGCATGAAACTAGTTGACTAAATCAATAGGAGACGTGTGTTTAATCAGCGAGCCCCTGGTACTATCAGTATGCACACTCTTCAATATCTGTTGTGGGAGACTGAGCACCTATGGGTCTGCTCGAGTGTAATGACATCAGTTTAGTAACCAATAACAATAGGAGACACTAGTTGGAAAGTATTTTAGTTGGAAAATGACTAAAAATATAGAAAGCAAGTTGAATGCATTTGAAAATAGATGTCTGCAAAAATAATGAATATAAAATGGAGTGAATTCAGGAGAAGTGATGGAATCAAAGAAATGTCTGGTCAACCACTAGTAACAACTGTTATAAGAAGGAGAAGATGGAGATATGTTGGACACACCTTGAGAAGAAATGATCAACGAATATCAAAGCAGGCACTGAAGTGGGATGCAAAGGGTTCAAGAAAGAGAGAACGACCTAAGGAGACTTTGAAAAGAACTTTGCTGAGAGAGGCAAGAAATATCAGTCTCAGTTCCATGGAGGAGATTGAGCGAGTTTCCCAGTATAGAGCAGTATGGAGAAATTGCATGCAGGCCCTACATAACGTATAATGGTACGAGAGGAATTATATTATATATAATAGGAGTCACATAGACATAGCAGGCAGTTTTGTTATAGTAAAGTTAATCAAAGGACAAGGATACTACATACAGCCCTTCAGTCCCTTAACAAAATCAGATTTCTGGTATTTATGAATCAAATTATCATCTAAATCAGTACTGTCTAACGATTTTATATTTTAGGTCGCATCTGATTAATGACTGTGGAGGCACGGGCACCATGGGAGAATTGTAGTAATAATAATAATAATGAAGTAATAATAGTAACATGGATAAAAAATAATAACAGATGAAAACTTAACTTTTAGTAGACCAGGACAAAAGAGATGCTTTTACAAACCATTGGTTTTTAGAATGAAAAACTCCCTTTAGTGTGACTCCTGGTAAAAAAAGACGTCCACCAAAATCACAAAGTGTGGCATTTGGTGCAGAAGGAGTTAATCCTGACTGCAAGTTACATTTTTGATAAATAATGTGCTCACAAATATAGACTGAATCATATCGTTATTTATAAATATTCATTTTCTTGACATTCTGATTAACGTTAAAGCCGGATTAATAAAATAGGGCGCTAGTCATGTATCACATGGCAACCTGTGAGCACTGTGTTGGACAGCGGTGACCTAAATAAATAAACCGATATGAGATACAATATATCATATACATACATACATATATATTTATTTATTTATTTATAACAGATCGATAATAGAATGGTTACAATTATAGAAAAGTAACACATTTATCAAGTACAAAGATCGTCAACATGGTGATATTGTCATAGACAGAGCAACAAATATTATCAAATTACACGAGAGCTGCCTCCTATATCACAATGTTTGTATTCAAACTGCCGAGATTTTAAATTTAAAAAAACAAAAACACAGCCTTATGGATGATTTGAAAAAGGTTCAATGTAACATGGGTCTCCGGTTGATTATCTTCCTTGAATAAATATGTAGAGCTGCTAGCTATGGTGGTTGATGATTAGTTTGTATCAGTATGGAACTAATCCTGTGAGAACTAACTTGTATCAGTACGGAACTAATCCTGTGAGAACTAACTTGTATCAGTACAGAACTAATCCTATGAGACGATGTAAAATTTAACTATTGTAACATACAGAACTAATCTTGTAAGACTAACTTGTAACAGTACAGAACTAATCTTGTGAGACTAACTTGTATCAGTAGAGAACTAATCCTATGAGATGTAACTTGCAACAGTACAGAACTAATCCTATGAGACGTAACTTGTATCAGTACAGAACTAATCCTATGAGACATAACTTGTAACAGTACGGAACTAATCCTATGAGACGTAACAGTACAGAACTAATCCTATGAGATGTAACTTGTAACAGTACAGAACTAATCTTGTAAGACGTAACTTGTATCAGTACAGAACTAATCCTACAACGTTTTGTGTGCTGCTTCCACTATAAAAGAATGGATTAGGTAGAGCTGTCAACAACGACCGATGAGCTGCATATAACCAGATACCTAGTTTGAGTTTCAGATTTTTGGACAAAGATGCCAAATTTAAATAAGCTGCATTAGTCACAAACTGACAGTAAAATAAATTATTGACATCAAGTTCAAATGTTGCTGCTTGAGAGCAATTACTTAAACAACATACTTTTAGAGCCAAAACAATTTGTGGACTACACCAGCAAGAAAACCATCATTAAAAGGTGAAGTTGCATTGGTAATGCATCAAAGCTACTACAAGACATATCTCTCACAAAAAGTACTAGTACTCAGATATAATGGCAACAGACCCAGAGGACGATCACGTAAACGGTGGACTGACGGAATATCAAAGTCACTAAATTCCACCTTGTATAAAGCGCATGAGGAGACTCGCTCCAGGTGTCTCTTTTTTTCAGCTTGACGCCGAAAAGCAAAACAGGGATAAAGAATAGATAGATAGGGAATGTATGTTTTATGCCAGTAGGGGTATTGGCTATTAAAACTATGTAATAGTTTAAACAATGTCCTGAAACTAAGTCCTCTGTGAATGCAGTTTATGAACAATGTCCTAGAAAAACTAAGTCCTCTGTGAATGCTGTTTATGAACAAAGTCCTAGTTCTCTGTGAATAAAGATTATAAACAGCCCTCTGTGAACTAGGTCCATGAACTATAAACTGCACTCATTTTGCTTAATGTAGAGTGAAATACCTAAATACAAAATGTCTGAAATTTGAAATTACACAAGAGTTTTGTGCTTCCTATAAATGGCTAACATCCTCATTCTATATATTTAGATCCCACATAAGAAACAAAATAAACTATACCAGGAGTTGTCTAAATCAGCGTTTCCAAAACTAGGGTCCATGGATGACCAGGTACTCACAGAGGGTAGTTAAGTGTTTGAAGAAATATTATGATCTTTGACATTTCAAACAGAAGAATAAATTTTAAAAACATATATAAAAACAGTGGTAAATTAGTTCCGTCACGAAATCAAAGTAACCGGACCAGCTAGAGTCTAAATGTCTCGACAGGAAAAAATGAAAGATCATTTAAAGTTTCCTGCGTGTCTGAGAAATTGGAGCCAGCTTGACTGTTGGTGTGGTGTAATAATAACTACATCGCTGGAAGATTTTCAGATATAGAAACATTTGGGGTGCACAACAGCAAAATGTATTTAAAAGGGGATCCACGGAATGCAAAGCTTGGGAACCGCTGGTCTAAATCAACAAAATTTTAGTACAAATATTTGGCTAGCATTTGATATGTAAGTATGTTTTTGTACTTGGTGTTTACTAATTACAAAACAAAACACAAAAAGATACAAAGCATGAGAATATATATATTGCACTGATATCACTTACTAACACTGGTTTATGACAACAGAAACACACAATCGATGGATTCACTTTAACCTAAGGCAACTGATGGGAGAGACAAGAAATAATCAGTCATTGTAAGCTATGCTAAAATATGGAAAAATTAAAATATGAAAAATTAAAATATGGAAAAACTTGTTAAAATTGACATCTCTTGCACTTTGTGTTCGTCCAGTGATGCTCATTCATTTTTAGCTTATTTTTTTCCTGATTAACTGCTAAGAGTTCAGGTGTAGTCATGGTGTCTCAGACTGATTTTTGCGTGAAGACTTGCTTTTCTTATCACAAGTGTTCATCCTCATTCAGACGTGACTTACTACAACTTCCAAGATACTTATAATTTAGATCCCCAAGTAAAAGTTGGTTTACTTCTTCTTGCGCTTGCCTGCTATGAATTCAGACGTAGTCAGCACACCTTGTATGCGACTCTGATTGATTTGTGCGTGAAGGTCTGCTTTCTTTTTTAGCAGTGTTCCTCGCCATACAGGCGTGCCTTCTTCGACTTCAGAGGTAAGTCAGCTTACTAAAGCGCTAGCATGTTTTCACACTATCTTCTGTATCGTTTTGAGTTGGAATGGGAAAATCGACACCAGAACATAAACCTCTAAAGACTATGTGTTGAAATTCAGCAAATCTAACTTACTCAAGTTCACATAGTAGCATGTACCTTGTGGAACACTGCTTTCATCACAGCACGCCTGAAATACTCTCCTGTCTCTAGCAAGTTCTCCCACATCTCCAGTTCAAGGTTTATTTGATGTCCTACTGCCACCTTCGTCTTGGTTATTCCCTATCTCATACTCCAGGAACCGTGCCTTCTATTATCGTCCTATCCTTCCTTCATTCACCTTCCATCACCGTCATATTCTTCCTTCTTCGTCACCTTCTATCACTGTCCTATCCTCCTTCAATCGCCTTCCATCACAGTCATATCCTTCCTTCGTTCACCTTCTATCACTGTCCTATCCTTCCTTCATTCGCCTTCCATCACCATCCTATCCTTCCTTCATTCGCCTTCCATCACCATCCTATCCATCCTTCATTCACCTTTCATCACCGTCCTATCCATCCTTCATTCACCTTTCATCACCGTCCTATCCATCCTTCATTCACCTTTCATCACCGTCCTATCCATCCTTCATTCACCTTTCATCACCGTCCTATCCATCCTTCGTTCACCTTTCATCACCGTCCTAGCTTTCCTTCATTCACCTTCCATCATCGTCCTATCCTTCATTCGTTCGCCTTCCATTACCTTCCTTCGTTCACCTTCTATCACTGTCCTATCCTTCCTTCATTCACCTTCCATCACCTTCTTTCATTCACCTTCCATCACCGTCCTATCCTTCATTCGTTCGCCTTCCATTACCTTCCTTCGTTCACCTTCTATCACTGTCCTATCCTTCCTTCATTCACCTTCCATCACCTTCTTTCATTCACCTTCCTATCCTTCATTCGTTCGCCTTCCATTACCGTTCTCTCCAAAACAGTGTGACACTTCTTCTTCTTCACCTTTCAACTCCCGTGTGCTGCCGGGCCCGTAAGGAGGGAAGAATATGCAGCAATGTCTACCTGCCAGGCATGTCGTAAGAGGCTGCTAAGGAGGTAGGTCGTGGGGCTGGCTACCTCACCCCGTAGAAAAATTAAGCCAACAAATCTTCAACAAACATGAAGGTGACATTTAACTTGGCCAAAATATTTCATCTTCCGGAACATGATGTTATTTATGAAACAATGTTCCTCGATATGCAATCTAACCAATGTACTGTATATTCTAAGAAAACAAATTAAATTTAACAACAATACACCTGGGTTGTTACAATTTATCAGCTGTGAAAACTGAAGAAGGAAATGTCGACCATGATGAAAAGTGTTACATATGACATAAGCAATAAAATATAATGATTTAAAGAATAATAACAGTATTGATATAACGTTGTAGGATGATAAATCTTGATAATAATAATGATGATGATGATATCGACAAATGATACAAATGCTTAGTTACAGAAAATAGTACTATGGTCAAGTAAAAAACAAAAGCAACTAATATCTGCGACAAAACTTATGAAGAAGTGGTCAGTGGATTATGGGGAATAGGGGGTGGCAGCCTGCTATTATCTGGGTCGCAGGGGTGTGGTAACTGGTAAAGAAAACTCTGCAAACAGGGGGAAGTGGTCTGATGGAACAAACGGATGGGGGCATCCAACAATTTTGTTGACTCGGAACCACTCTTCATCCTGGAGACCCATGACCCCATGTAAGCGCAAGTGCTGGTCTGAGTAAAATATATAGTCAATAACTCCTTTGAAGTCAAATCTGAAAATACAAGAGAAAGACAATATTTATTACAGTTGGGGATCAAGGACATATTGTAACATAAAATATCTTAATATTTTGTCATTCTTTCTTGTATATAATGGTGTGGCATAGAGGTTAGGAGCTTGCCTCTTGTTCTAAAGATACTTGGTTCGCTCCCACCTGGAGCCATTGGGATATTTTTCCAGAGATTCCTGATCTCACTTTAGATAAGATTGAGTTCCTAGATCTATCGGAGACAGAAGATAAAACAGAGGTCCTGTGTTCAAGTTGAGCACGTAAAAAACCCTTAGCAGTTCAAAATCGAGAAGAGCAGACTGGAAAACCAGTGCCCAGGAAAAATTCATAGAAAAAATACAAAAATAAATTTCAAAATATTTTCACCATCTAAATTACCCTCGCCGTTGCTACGAAGTTCGCGTACTGCAGCTGAGATCTTTCTGTGTAAGAAAGAGATCGGAGCACACATGGTTACTCACCGAAGTGCAATGATGATGTTCCTATCAACGAATCAATCAATCTTCCTCTGTATTCAGCTTACTCATCATGCTAGATTAACAAGTTTGTAGTCAGGATCAAGGTCACAGTCTTCTAAAGAAGCAGGGGAGCAGCCGATTAGTGCCAAAGATTATGGTCTCAAAACTCGTGCCGGTAGGCACATGATCTCTGTAACAGAGACAATAGCTATGGTCATGGACCAGTATGGTCTCTGCCAGGAAGGTAAGCAATGGCAGACAACCTTCCAAGAAGATGCGAAATAACCTAATAGTAAAAAAACCCATCGTAACTGCCGATAGCACCGCTATTTAGGGATGTGTAAGACAGAGGGGGCATGAGAGCCTGAGCAATTTAATGGCTAGTGCAGTCGCAGTGAAACTGTTCAGGTTAGGATTTCGCTTTTATGCTGCTGACAGAAATCCTTGGTCTTACCGTGAACTGAACATGGGTATCCCGCATGGTAGCCACGCTCTAATCTATTTGGCCAGACACGTAATGATGGGAAAAAAACACTCGATCACTTACGTATAATTAGTAAATGGGATGACATCTTTGTATGCGCTGGTAAGATTGAAATTATGGTTGAGGCTACCGTTATCATTTCTATCTTTCATGAACACTGGGTAGTTTTGTCCATCAAAGTCCTTGTGGTTGGTGTCTAGTTTTCCCTTGGAGAGATACTCGTAAACACCTGCAACAAACAACAGTATAAGTTATACTATGCAATGAAGAATATAATATTAGTACGGTTCAGCATTTTGAAACAAGGTGTTACAGAAAAGTTCTTAGAACATCCTGGATAGAGAAGAGAAAAATACAAAGGCACTCTACAAGACCTGCATATCAAGGAGCTTATCTTATCTTAACCACATTTGCCGCAAGGCCGTGGGAGAGTTAGTTTTCTATCTTGTGCTAGGTGTGTTGTGCTTGAAGTTGTCAGTCCATGCTTTCGCAGGGACTCTGAGATGTTATCTATCCATCGTGTTCTTGGCCTGCCTTGTACTCTGCGCCCTGAGTGTCGATTATTGTAGGCACATGATGGTAGTAAATGTGGTTCCATTCTCATTAGATGGCCAAACCACTTGATTCTTTGCTTCTCGATGTACTGTATGCATGGTATAGTACCAACGATGCTTATAATATTCTTGTTTCTCAATGAGCATTGGTTCATAAATAACATCATGTCCGAAAGATTACATTTTTTGGCCACGTTAAACGTCACAGTGGTTTGGAGAGAACGGTAATGGAAGGCATGGTTCCGGGAGTATGAGGCAGAAGATGAAAAAGACGACAGTGGCAGCAGGATATCAAAGAAAGATTTGAGCATGACGCTGGAAAAGGCGGAAGAACTTGCAAGAGGGAGAGTTTTTCAGGCAGGCTGTGATGAAAGTGAAATTCTACAAGGGACAATGCTACTACTTGAACAGTCTAGCAAGACATAAGGATTGATAGATCATAGCTACTCTTTTTTTCCTTCCTTTCACTCCAAAAGGAGCATAGGCTCAACGATGTTTTTGGTTTTCTTCTTCTGTTTTCAGTTTGTTAGTTATATAGCTATTACAGACATGTCTCAGCGAAATCTTTTTCTTCTCAGTCAAATTTGTTGGTTATTTCTTAATCTTGGAATACTCCATATCGATCACTGGTTAAACTGGTGATTTGTATGTGATCTGAGTCTAAGAGCAATTATATGTTGTGTGCTTTCAAGTAGGCCACAAGTAGGTCACACTCAAATATGAAAGCAGGCGTTGCATTGGGAGGCAAAGTGTTCAAGAAAAAGAGGACGCCCTAGGTAGACCATGAAACGAACTTTGCTGAGAGAGGCAAGAAATTGAGCGAGTTGCCCAGGACAGAGCAGTATGGAGAAATTACTTGCAGGCCCTATGTAACATACAATAGTTCGAGAGGAATATATATATATATATTATTTACACACTAGATATTTATTATGCATACAGTACACCTCAATCTTTACGCAACCCCTGAGAAAGTATCTCAGACTCCAGGTTTATTGTTGTAGTTAACCTGCCTATAGAAAATCTAGGGATAAACAAAGTAAATTAATGGAACCAATTTTCATACCATGAGGTATATTGGAGAATACAGTGTTTGGCCTGTATTTTTTTATTGACTATCCCCACACAATGGATAATGTGGTCAAAGCCGGCTGCTTTTACTTCTCGATGCTCTTCTGGTGCCTAACTGAGACGGAGTTGACCTGAGAGGTGTTACAGTAGGAAAATAATTCGCCCCCTGTGGAATTGCACCGGACCACACGCCTAAGAAATTAGTGAACTAACTACTATGCCACAGCAGCTCTTGACTTGACTTATTCCTCTCTGCTCCTCGTGGAGCATAGGGCCTCAACAGTTGTTAGCCACTTTTCTCGGTCTCTGGCTATTTTCTTTATAGTCTCCCAGGATAGTAGAGCACTTTTCAGTTCCTCAAGAAGACTTCGTCTCCAGGTCTGTTTAGGTGTCCTCTTTTTCGTTTTCCTGCGGGTTCCACTCAAGTGCTTGTCTAGTGACACTCGACTGTCTTTTGTACACAGATATATATATATTCCATATATATATATATATATATATATATATATATATATTCCACAGATCATGAAACCACTTACCTGAGTCAGGTAAAGAATTAAAGTCTCCACACAGAATGAGAGGCATACTGTTACACAGATCTGCATCCAGTGAAGGTGGAGGAGCGTTAGGCCGAAACTGGACAGAAGCTTCCTTGACAAACTTCTGCAGCTCATCAATCAGCATCATAGTCTGCACTAGCTTGACGTCTGGAGACTGAGGATCCCAGTGGATATGGGCAGTGGACACCATTAACATCTGTGTTAGGCACTTTGGTGGTGGCACTGGACCTAGGGAATAAACAGACAAGATACAATATTGTTGTTGGTGTCACAGACTCATGCATGCATGCTTTATCTTATTCATGTTATCTGCACAAACCATGCAGATCACAAAGAGTGGTTAACATGGTTGATAAGAAGGCAAAGAAACAGGAAAAATGATTGATTACTTTGAGTACATTAAAAGATTGATTAGTTCCATTTCTTTACGTTGTTTATCCCTAGTTTTCTATAGCTCAGGTTAATTACAACAATATACCTATAGTCTGAGATCATTTCTCAAGGGTTGCGTACAGAGGAAGGTGTACCATAATAATAATAATTCCTCTCGTGCCATTATACATTACATATGACCTGCTAGCAATTTCTCCATACTGCTCTATCATGGACAACTCGCTCAATCTCTTTCATGGAAGACCCATATTTCTTGCCTCTCTCAGCAACATTTGTTTCATGATTTCCTTAGGTCGTCCTCTCTTTCTTGAACCCTTTGCCTCCCACTTCAACGCCTGTTTTGATATTATTTGATCATTTCTTCTCAAGGTGTGCCCAACATATCTCCATCTTCTCCTTCTTAAAACAGTTGTTACTAGTGGTTGTTGATTACTTTCAATAGTCGCTCACAGAGTTGCAGCTGTGATGGAATGGACAAGAGATTTTTTCTTCTTCTTCTTTGCGACCAATTTTAATCATTCTTTGTGATATGTTTGATCTTTGACAAGAACGTGTATATGTTGCACATTGGTTTGGCATGACCATTAAATGCATAGACTTCTATACGCTTAGGACATGAGCATCCAATTTCAGCCAAACCTCCTTAGACGCCTCTTACGACATGCGTGGCAGGTAACAGTGGTTCTATTCTTTACACCCCAAATTTAGGCCCCGGTAACCACTCGAGATCTCAATCTTCCTAATGTCGCGACCCTTTAATACAGTTCCTCATATTGTGGTGACCCCCAACCATAAAATTATATAACAATATTCATGTCTAATTATGATAAGTATGTGTTTTCCGATGGTCTTATGCGACTCCTGTGAAATGGTCGTTCAACCCCAAATGGAATCGCAACCCACAGTTTAAGAACCACTGCTCTAAGAGAATACTATGTGGCTACGTTGTTGTCTTACGTTCCGAATATCGTCGTGCGTTCGAACCAGGACCGCATCGCTCTGTAATTTATAAAATATTAAATACACCTTACACATTATGTTTGGTGGGCCCGGCCCCACTGGCCCCTAATGACGAGCCGCCACTGGTAGCGTGTATATATTCAATACAACTACAATTTCGCTCAGCAACGATCCTATCGTGCGAGTTAGCCAAGAGAATGCGGAATGATTTCTCCACACGATGCACTACTCCAATTAGTGCCTACAATAGCATACTCATTATCCATGTACAATCCTTGTGTGCTTATTCCCTAATGAATGCCTTTTGGTCAACACGTTTTTTTTTGTTAATTTACTGACAACCTTGCTGTCTCAGGTTAAATAAACCAAACATTACTAACTTTCAACGCAACACATTTCAATGACACTGGAAGGGTAGTGCACAGATGCCTTATCCATTTGACCTCTAGCTACATATTCAATAAGATACCTACAACACCTTAGAAAACAAGTTGCAATCTAATATCATACAGAGCTAGTCTATCATACAGAGCTAGTCTCTCCTTCAGAGCTAGTCTCTCCTTCAGAGATGGATGAACAATTTGTGGAGATCTCTCTTTTCTGTGTTGCTACGTCGTTGTCTTACGTTCCGAATGTCATGCGTTCGAACTAGGACTGCATCGTTCTTTCCTTCTCAGAGATCCCCTAGGATTGTTGCCGGACCTACAGAGTTCGTGCTTTGTGCAATACTCTCGATAGGTGGCGTGCTATTTCTGCAGAAACGGACCGAGCCATATGGTGGAAAGCCGGTGCAATGAAGTCAATCCAACGTCTTTAGGACACACACACCCCTTTTTGTTTTTAAACAACGCACGTTATAAGCTATTCACGAACGATAACCCATTCTAGACAACAAGGAAAGTATTAGGAGTTATCAACCTGCTTCTTGTAAGTCTAAATCAGTGGCTCAACCTTTTTAAGCAGACACCCCCAACCCTTAAGAAGAAGCAAGGCCCCCACTCTAAAATGCTTGAAATAGGCACGATGTACTGGGAATCCTTGCGCAAGATCGTCAGATGTGGCACAAGAGAATCTCGCATAACTGAGAATCGTCGTACTGCTGAGGGCACAGAAAACGGCTGGCGAAAAGAACACACAACACTCACATGTTCAACGTTGATCATGAATGTCTCAACTGTGGTAGGGGACTGAGTTTCAGGATTGAACTCTACAGTCACCTCCGCCACACACCAGGGAGGTGCAACACGATACGTCTGATGCTGCTGTTAACATCGCTTGCGATGAACGGCTATTATTGGCGGTGTGGGGTTGTTCTATTCTTGCAGAATATTATATGCGCATATTTATGCTTAATTTTCTTACATTGTTCCAAGTAGTTTGTTTGCGTTGGTTCTTATCTACCAACTTCGCCCGAGTGGTTACCGGGGCCCACATTTGGGGTGTAAAGAATAGAACCACTGTTACCTGCCATGTATGTCGTAAGAGGCGACTAAGGAGGTGTGGCTGAAATCGGATGCATGTGTCCGCTAGGGAATGCTAACCCGAAATAAATGCTTGCAGAAAACGGATGCACCAGGCCGTAAGGTGCATAACATGGTGCAACGACCCCTCACAATGGATGATAACGGATTCTACGGTCGCCAATATGCCTCAGAGATTTAGCCATGCAGTAAGAATGTCAGACCTACCATCACAAGGGTGGCCAAAACTTACTGCGGAAGAGGTCGGCACAAACGGGGAAGCAGAAATCATAGGAATTATATCCTACAGAACTGCCTCCAGTATGCAGACTTGAGAAAGAAAGAGGGTGGCCTCCTTACACCAGCATCGAAGACAAACTGTACGGGAGGTGGTCTGTAATAAATCTGAAAAGCAGTCAAGGCTGCAGTTTTAATTTAGAAGATGATGAAATCCTCAGTCGAAGTGGAAGAAGACAGGAAGACAAACTGTGAGGAAGTGGATATCTGCCAGAGTCATATCTGGAGGCGATGACAACTGCTTGTCTGCATTTCTCTATTTGAGTCTTAATATGTTCTGCTATTCTTCTTCTTTTCTTCGTTGCCCTGAAAAGGGTGTTTGTTGCATTGTATCGTCACAGTTTACAGCATCGCTACGATATTGTTGCTTCTCGGTTCAACATTTCCACATTAGTGCGAAATTTTAAAGATCGGTTTTTCCTGCCCCATTCAACCCATACTCAGAATATAAATAACCAAATAAATGCCAGACAGGTAGGAGCTATTCTCTGGAAACATAACACACCAAAAATAAAGGAATATAATTAGAAAAAAAATGCATCTCTATATCAATCAATCGTCATGTGGTCGCCGATAGCGAGGTTGAGAATCCTCTGGGCTAGTGACCACGTGCCGTGAAAATATCGGAGTTCAAGGCCAGTTTAGCCAAATATTCTCGGTTTGCACATAGTACGCAGTTGGACTCTACATGAGATCTCGATCCTTTACTTGGGGGAATCTAAATTACAAATACATCTGGAGTCGGAGTAAGGCTCGCCTGAATGGAAAGAATCCTTCACGCAAAAATAAGTCAGAGGCGTCATATTAGTCGCTACGGCTACGCCTGAATTTACAGCGGAGAAAAAATAATAATAAAAACAGAGGAAAAGATGTGCTATATATCGGTTGACCAGGATAAAAGAGTTTTTTTCAGTTTCGTTTCTTTGAAGAGCTGATAGATAAACAAGTTTTTACACTTTTTTAATCGTTAATTTATGTACGACCTGTTGAAGCGCCAGAGTCGTTGCAATGAATACTAGTACCAACATTCGTGGCTATATATGTCAAGGGTAAAGTTAAACAAGAAAGGATACATATTGGGAGATAAAGATTAGCTGCTAAAGAAATACATATAGACATGTTAGATATGTATTATGCTAATTCAGCCTTATTCTGTAAGCAGGGCCGACTCGTAGTATTACTTGCTTGGGGCAGAAAGACCCTGTGTTTAGTACTGTAGTTTCTTAGGCTGAAAACTTTTGTTTCCTATGCGCCTGTCTTAGAGTAGTTTGGGGCATAACGGACGCGCAACGTTCTAATTGTTCTTGGCAAAGACCGTTTATATATCATAATAAGAAACAACAGAGCATCGGGAAAGAAGGCAAGAGGAAGACCAAGGAAAAGATGTTTAGATGGTGTAGCAGAATCCTGTGAAAGAGCAAAAATAACAATCACACACGCTACCAGCGCAGAACAGCGCAAGACAAAACAGAAAACCACGACACTGGGCAACAACCCGGTAGCAGTGTGACGACAAAAGAAGAAGAATAAGAATGATCAAAATGGTTGAGAAGAACGTACGCAAACAAACAAACTAACAGTACTGTAGTTGATCTTAACGTTCATAATTCTTGTAACTGCTAGTTAAGAGTTATGATGAGAAAACGGAGGTTTTTTTAAGAACCGCAGGGGAAGTAACTGAAGCAATGAATACGATCAATAAATAGACAATGTACGAATATTAGTGGCTTCCGGAAAAAAACAAATGACCAAACACAGTATTAAAACCACTTACTCTTATTTCTTAAGCAATGATTGCTAGCCTAGCAACAGAGCGTTTACGAACACAACCAGTGAGCTATTCATATCTCGAATATATTCAGATATTTGTATAACTGGTCATATCTCGAATATATTCATATAGCTTCTTTGTTGTGTTCGTAAAGGCGCTCGTATTGCTAGGCAATGCAATGGGTGCCGTAATAAATAAGGGTAAGTGGTTCGAGTCCTGTGTTTGGTCATTTGTTTTTTTTCTTCCGAAAGCCACTAATACTTGTACACTGTTTATTTATTGATCATAGTTAAAGTTACAAACGGTTAGATATGTTTTATAGCTAAAAGTCATCATAAAAGTTATGATGACTCGTTCTCTTTATATATCCAAAATACTTCAATTTTCTCATTCTTATTTGTAGCATCAGCCAGCTTACTTTGATTTTGAGTTCTTTCTGGATATATCTATTTGTTCCATACTCTGCTCATGACATACGGAAAACTCTTTCTGTAACACTTATATTCAAAAGCATATATATATATACGTTTTCCCACTGTCTTGTTAAATGTCCATGCTTGACACCGATATGTTGCTACTGGGAAATCTGCATGCTCTTAGCAATCTGATCTTTGTTTTCTTTTAATATTCTTTCACTTCCGTATTATATATAATTTACTGTTTTTTGTCTCTCCATTGATAGCTTATCTATCTATAATGCATGTCCATAAGCTGTTCATGATGACAAATCATGTCCCTAGCTGATGTTTATTTTGGGTGCTTACTCCGCACACTATGATCATTCAACTTTCTTTTATAGCAGCGGTTCTCAAACGTTGCATTAACGTGGACCCCTTTTAAATACATTTTGCTGCGGCGTACCCCAAAGTTTCTATAAATGAAAATCTTTTAGCGATGGAGTTAGTATTACACCACACCAACAGTCAAGCTGCTCCAATTTCTCAGACTTGAAGTGGAAACTTCAAATGATCTTTCATTTTACCCTGTCAGACATTTAGACTCTGGTCTAGTCCGGGTCCTTTGATTTCGCATCGGAACTAGTTTACCACTGTTTTTATATATGTTTTTAAAATTTATTTTCCTGTTCGAAATGTCAAAGATCATAATATTTCTTCAAACGTTTTAGGACCCCCTGTGAGTACCTCACGGACCACCTGGGGTCTGCGGACTCCAGTTTGAGAAATCCTGTTCTGTAGTATTCTGTCCTGGGCACTGAATTGTATGTATTGCTGTTATGTCCATGTTATAATTCTTGTGTTAATTCTTTTGCTGCTCTTGCCTTGTATAATAAAGGCTTCCTACATTCTATGTTCGAAAGTTCTTTTTTGTTCCAGGATCGTTGTCCATTTTTGTACGTCCGAGGACGAGGCTGAAATATTCGCATCAATAACAGGATATAATAAAAAGAGATCTTCTTTGAACGCTCAATATCACCAATTGTTAACCACTCTGTGTTATTTGTATGTGATCCAAGCCAAAGAGTGATTGTATGTTGTGCCAGTTATGCTCCTACAAGTGAGCCAGCACATCAGGTTTCTGCGATGCTTTTATTTACTAGGTAGCTTCCCCAGATCCTACATTAGTAGCTTCTTACAACATGCCTTGTAGGTTGCAGTGCTTTGCTTCCCTTGCTCGCCCCGGTACCACATGGGAGACTCACAGATAATATTAGAAAGCAATAAATGAAACAACAAAACAATGTTTCTTCTTCTTTACCTTTCAACTCCCAATGGAGCACAGGTCTTCAACAAACTTCATCAAGCTCTTTTTCTCTCCTGCCATCCCTTCCAATTATTTCCATGTTTTACCTATCATTATAATATCAGCCTCTCTCTCTCTTCTCCATGTCTGTCTAGGCATTCACTTACTCCTCTTTACCTGCGGTTTTCAAAACAGTGCCTGTCTTGCAATGTTTCCGGTCAGTCTTCTTGGTTGACTCGATGTCCTATCCTTCTTGCTCCCTTGCACGCCCGACAAAACACGGGAGACTCACATATACTATTAGAACGAACTAAACGACAAAAAAAATAACCACAATCTTTACAATACGATATAATTTATAACTCACTTGAACAAGTCAGGTCTTGCCCTAGACAGTGCTCTACAAACATATTATGCAAACTAACAAGGTTTGTTATAAAAACTGTGTATTAAGTGGTGCACTAATACTATATGACACGCTGTGAGATAGATTAGCTTACAACAAAGTAGAAAGTCACAGCGGTAAGTCAAGCCGTCTATTTCACGTTACACAATCTTAGATAAATGGCACCACACAGTCTTAACCTTTCCCCATTATCAAATCAATCATAAGCATGATAGATTGACAAGCGCTGATAGAGAACTGATATGTCTTATGTGGCTAAATTGTTAAGCTTGGGGGTCTCTGTAGCTAACTGATTGAGCCTGGGGGTATCTATGGCTAAATGGTTAAGTCTGGTGGTCTCTGAAGCTTAATTTGTTAAGCCTTTGTCTTGCGTTCCGAATGTCGTACGTTTGAATCCTGACCGCGCCATTCTGTTCACCAGTGCATTTTTTTTTTTTTTTTTTTAGAAATCCCTAGGATTGTTGTCGGAGATACGGAGTTCGCGCTTCCTGCAATACTCTCAACAGCTGGCTAGCTATTTCTGCGGAGAGGGACTGAGCCACAACCGACTCTATTATAGAGTCGTAGAGTCGGCCGTGACTGAGCCACAACCGACTCTATTATTTTTGTTTCCGATCCAGAAGCACTTGAGCTTTTCAGCTCTTCGGCTCGGTGCCATGGACATCGTAACCTTCGGTTCGGTGCCACGAACACCGTAAATCTGGGGAATCTGTGGCTTTTTCTGCCATCCCGCGGAATTGAACCCGCACACACAGAGGGATAGTCACCCGTAGTCCAACGCGCTACGAACACGCTGGGCAGACGGGCAGCGACTCTATTATAGAGTCGTAGAGTCGGCCGTGACTGAGCCACATGGGGTAAAACTCGATGCAATGAAATCAATCCTTCAGCTTGACACCCTCTATGTCTTATGTAATAGTTTGATGTTTTCAAGAAATGAAAACCTTAATTGAAGAGAAAATCTGCAGTAGATAGGAAGACAAATACTGGATATGATTATGAAAAAGATTTTCTCAAAGACCTTAGCTGAATAGACCTGGACATTATATTTAGCCTAAGAAAATGACTCCCAAAACAGTTAATGTATGGCGGGGGAGACGATCAGTTGGTTGACAGAAAAACGAGCTAAAAACACACTTAAAGTGTCTCTAAAATGCTTGGATATCGACAGCAGATGCTGTGAATCCCTTGCGCAAGATCGCTAAATGCGACGCTGTAACAAACCAGAGGAACTTGTAGATGAGAATTGTCTTACTGTTGAGTCGCAAAGCGAGCTGCGTGAATAAACATAACACACAACACCCACATGTCCAACCTTGATCATGTATACCCCACCTGTTATAGGTGATTGTGTTCTAGGATTGGACTCTATAGTCACCGCCACACACACTAGAGAGGTGCATAAGCACACGTCTGAGGATGTTGTCATCATTGCTAGCGATGGACGGTTATTATTATTACTTACCGGAAACTGCAGACTCAACAGACACTTACATAAACTAGGAATAAGTCAAACAGCTCTCTGCCAGTGTCAGCAGGCGGAAGAGACACCGAAGCATATCCTGCAAGACTGTCCTCTCCTGGACACGCTGATAAGCAACATGCAGCCACGCCTAGTACACATGAAAACTAAGTTTTGGGAAAACCTGACAGATCTGAAGCTGACTGCCCAGTGGTCCACATTGAATAAAATGCATGATCACGCAGAAAAAGACGATGTCAAAGTTGGATCATTCTAGTGACAAAGTTTCTATTCTTTGTTCTGTTGGGTGATATTTGATTGTTTATTGAGACAATGACATAGAAGCCGAACACTCCAGTTGCAAGAGCGTACATCCTGAAAATGGAATCATCAAGAGGAAGGGACAGACAAAGAAAAAGATGGATTGATGTAGTGACAGACATCTTAAAACTCCACAATACCACAGCATATTAAGCGACCGAGCGTGCACTATCTCGGAAACCGATCATCGGTTAAACCTGCAACTGCTACGCCTAACAGCACCAAAGCAGAGAAGGGTAATAGAAGAGAAAAGAAAGAAGACACAGGATTTCGGGTAGATCCATAACTAACTTCCACACAAACAGAAACAGATTTAACTAATTTCATAACAAAAAGAATTGATTAATTGGATAGGACCAGTGGCGGCTCGAGATCGTTTTTGTGTGTGGGGCCAGACACAAATTTTCGAGTAAATCATGGGTTTGGTTATATTTTAATTTATTAAATAATAAATACATGTTACACGTTATTTTTGGTGGGGCCAGCCCCTCTGGCCCTTAATGACGAGCCACCACCGGATATGAACATCATCATTGCACTTCGATGAGTAACCATGTGTGCTCCGGTCTCTTTCTTACACAGGAAGATCTCAGCTGCAGTGCACGAACTCCGTAGCACCGGAGAGGGTTCCCAATGTAATCTTAAAGATGGTGAAGATATTTTTGTAAGAATTTTATTTTTAATCTTTTCTAATGAATTTTGCCAGGGCAGTGGCTTTCCAGCCTGCTCTTCTCTATTTTGAACTGCCAATGGTTCTTTTACGTGCTCACATTGAACACAGGATCTACATTTTATCTCCCATCTCCGATAGAACTAAGAACTCGATCTCCCCTACACTGTGATAAGGGATCTCTGGAAAAATATCCAGATGGCTCCAGAAGGGAGCGAACCTGGTACCTTTGGCATGAGAGACAAGCCCTTAACTTCTACGCCACAGAGACCCCTCAAGTGAGAAGAAATGATAATAACCGCATACCTCAACAGCTGTTATTTTTGTGAACTTTCAGACGGGAAGAGGTTCCAAGGCACACTACTGCTCAAATATCTTCTTCGAACAAAAGCAATTCGAACAAACATAAACAAAAGACAATCACGACCACATTTCTCCTTACTGTTATCATATGCACCAGGCATTGTTCTAAGGACTGCCACGACTGCGATATTATCCTTGGTGCTGACCCTGTTGATCATGTCGGTATCTGTGTTTGATGCTCCCTCCTTGGTGGCCAGTTGACTGAACTCAATGTGGTACTCGTTCACCTTTTCAAACCTGTGGTAGCAAAGTGCAAGACAACGGGTATACATACACAATCACAACTTAATCTGCCAGATGTAAATTCTAATCTTTAATTAGAAAATATTATTAATTAGATTGGACTCTACAGTCACCTCCACACACACCAGAGAGGTGCAGAAGCACACGTCTGAGTCTGTTCTCATCACTGCTGGCGATGGACGGGTATTATTATTATTACGTACCGGAAACTGCAGACTCGACAGACACTTATATCAACATCAAGGTGCGTATCCTTTATAGGACGTTGCTCTCTTTGCGGTACATCTCAAAATCACTCTGTCTCTATCCAATTAACTCCGTCTCTAGACAGTTCACTCACTTCGCAGATGGTCATATTCATGGTTTCTTATATAGACTAGAAATAAGTCAAATAGCTCTCTGCCAGTGTCAACAGGCGGAACAGACACCACCGGAGCATGTCCTGCAAGACTGTCATCTCCTTGATAAGTTGAGAAGCATTATCAGGCTTATGTTCTAAATAGAAAATATTATTAATCCGCTCCCCACAAAAAAACCAGTGTTCATACCACGAGGTATATCATGAGACAAACGTTGATCTGTGGTTGATATAATCACATATGATAGCAAATACTTCTTCTTCTTTTCTCTAAGCATGTTGTGCCTCACATCGTCAGGATAAAAAGTGTTTCTAGAACGGGTTTTTGTGTGCGGTTCCTAAATATTGTTTTTAGTCAAACTTATTTCTTCTTATTCTTCTGCATTCGTTCGCTATGAATTCAGGGGCGGATGGGTATGGTGCTTCTGAATAATTTTTTGCATGAATGCCTGCTTTCCCCATTATCAGTGTCTCCTGCCATACAGGCGTGCCGTGCCTTCTCCGACTTCATAGGTATAGTCTAACATACAATAGTAAACATAATAGATAGAGAAGTCTCTATGGAAAAGTGGTTAAGCTGAATGACTTGCACCATTTCTGAAAGTGATGGGTTCCAATCCCGACCCCACCATTCGCTTCCCGAGTGCATTTTTTTCCAAAGATGTGTAGGATTGTTGCTGGAACAACGGAGTTCATGCTCTGTGCAATACTCTAAGAGATAGTGTGGGTTCGTTTTTTGCGGAGTGGGTCTGAGACATATTAAGTCAATTCTTGACCTTTACATCTTTTTTTTTTAAATGTAATTTATAGACATATACTGCTTCTTTCTCTCGCTTTTTTTCTCTCTTTTTCTTTCTCTCTTCCATGTTTTTCCAAACCCCAGTTCAGGCATACACCCTCAACCAACTCATGCACAATTTTCTATTTCTATCTCGCCCAACCATTCCGTATATGATTAACATACGCTAAACTGTGGGTCAATGCTAGACTTACTTTGTTTTCTTGAAGAATATAGCGCATCCATCCACACACTTCTTCTCCTTGTCCGAGTTCATAGTTTTCACTCTAGACTTGGGTAAGAAAATTCCATCATAGCCAAGTTGGGATAGTTCTGGGAAAAACATACTGAAATACTGCTCAGTTTCCACCTCCTGAAAAAGAAAACAGCATTTCACTTTGTAGTCAACAGAAAGAAAGGCGTCACTCAGAATGTATCAATGCAAAATGACATCACATGTATCTCTAGTTACTTGCATTGAGTAAGATAGGGAAGTCAAAGGAGATCGAAACAAATACAAAGCTGAGAATCTTTCAATCAAATGTGAAGTCAGTGCTATTCTATGACTCGGAAACATGGATGACAACAAATGTGAAGTCAGTGCTATTCTATGACTCGGAAACATGGATGACAACAAATGTGAAGTCAGTGCTATTCTATGACTCGGAAACATGGAAGACAACAAAAGTGAAGTCAGTGCTATTCTATGACTCGGAAACATGGAAGACAACAAAAGTGAAGTCAGTGCTGTTCTATGACTCGGAAACATGGAAGACAACAAATGTGAAGTCAGTGCTGTTCTATGACTCGGAAAAATGGAAGACAACAAAAGTGAAGTCAGTGCTGTTCTATGACTCGGAAACATGGAAGACAACAAATGTGAAGTCAGTGCTGTTCTATGACTCGGAAACATGGATGGAAACATGGATGGAAACATGGTTAAACATGGCTGGGAAACATGGCTGGAAACATGGTGGAAACATGGTTGGGAATATGGATGGGAAACATGGATGGGAAACATGGTGAAATATGGATGGAAACATGGATGGAAACATGGCTGGGAAACATGGATGGAAACATGGATGGAAACATGGCTGGGAAACATGGATGGGAAACATGATGGAACATGCTGAAACATGGATGGGAAACATGGCATGAAACATGGTGGAAACATGCTGACATGAGGAAACATGGATGGAAACATGGATGGAAACATGGATGGAAACATGGATGACAACAAATGTGGTCAGTGCTGTTCTATGGCTCGGAAACATGGATGACAACAAAAGTGAAGTCAGTGCTGTTCTATGACTCGGAAACATGGATGACATCAAAAGTGAAGTCAGTGCTGTTCTATGACTCGGAAACATGGATGAAACATGGATGGAAACATGGATGGAAAATATGGATGGAAACATGGATGAAACAAATGTGAAACATGGATGGAAACATGGATGGAAACATGGCTGGAAACATGGATGGAAACATGGATGGGAAACATGGCTGGGAAACATGGCTGGGAAACATGGATGGAAACATGGCTGGGAAACATGGCTGGGAAACATGGATGGAAACATGGATGACAACATGGATGACAACATGGATGACAACATGGATGGAAACATGGATGGAAACATGGATGGAAACATGGCTGGGAAACATGGATGAAACATGTGGGAAACATGGATGGAAACATGGATGGAAACATGGATGGAAACATGGATGGAAACATGGCTGGGAAACATGGATGGAAACATGGATGGAAACATGGCTGGGAAACATGGATGAAACATGATGGAAACATGATGGGAACTATGGCTGGAAACATGGATGGAAACATGGAGGGAAACTATGCTGGAAACATGGATGGGAAACATGGATGGAAACATGGATGGAAACATGGATGGAAACATGGATGGAAAACATGGATGGGAAACATGGATGGAAACATGATGAACATGGATGGAAACATGGATGGGAAACATGGATGGAAACTATGACTGGAAACATGGTGAGAGAAACATGTGAAGCAGTGGAACATGGATGGAAACATGGATGGAAACATGGATGGAAACATGGATGGAAACATGGATGGAAACATGGATGGAAACATGGATGGAAACATGGATGACAACATGGATGACAACATGGATGACAACATGGATGACAACATGGATGAGAAACATGGATGAAACATGGAACTATGGTGAAACATGGATGGAACATGGCTGGAAACATGGATGAAACATGGATGGAAACATGATGGAAACATGGATGAAACATGGATGGAAACATGGGTGGAAACATGGATGACAACAAATGAACATCTGCAGATAACTGGATACCTATAAATGAATGTTTACGTAGAATAGAGCACTGAGATGGTAAGATAAGATTATCTGAGTGGTTAAGCCCTTGGCCTTGTGACTCAAAGGTCGTGGATCAAATCGACCGCGCCTGTCTGTTACGAGTGCAGTTTTTCCAGAAACCCTAGATTGTTGCTGGAGCACTGGAGCTCGTGCTGTGCAATACTCGGCAGGTGCTTGCCATTCTGCGGAGAGGGACCGAGCCATATGGGGTAAAACCCAATGAAGTCAATCCTTCGACTCTTAAAACCTTAAAAACGAACGAGGAACTCACAGAAAGAACTAAGTGGAGAAAGAGTTTAGGAAGAGACGGTGGCGATTTATAAGCCACACATTGAGAAGACTGACATTGAGAAGACTGACTATGACACATAGTAAGACAGGCACTGTTTGGGACCGCAGGAACGAGGAAGAGGAAGGCCTAGACATACCTGAGAGAGAGCATGAGATTGATATTAAAAGGATAGTAAAACATGGACAGAATTGGAAGGATGACAGAAGAAGGAAGAGATGGCAGAAGAGAGGAAGAGCTAAGAAGTTTGTTGAAGACTAGTGCTGTTGGAGTTGAAAGGTGAAAAGATCTCTAGTTAATTACTAATGCTACTACCATGATCTCTGAGTTTAATGGCTGTTTTTATTGTTGCATCTATTTGTCTTTGTTCTATGCTTCGATTAATCTTGTTTTATTACCTTGTGCTGAATCAGCTACTTTGGTCAAACATTGACTACTGATATGTCAAGATATAATTAGATGACAGCAAATACAACTTCTTTTCTTTATAATCCTGTTTTGTTTCACAAGATCAGGATAAGAAGAAATTTATAGAACGGGATTTTGTGTGGTTTTAAATAGTGTTTTCACCGCATCTGTTATCTCTGAAGTCCACCTTTTGCGTGGGGCGACTCTTGCTCAGTATCCAGTGTGTATCGGAGTAACATTGCTCTTTGAGGCGCACTCTTTGTTGGTAATCTGCTTACGTGGCAGAACCATTTCATTTGTTGTTTCATCATCAGGTGAATGTCCTCATCATCAGGTGAATACCCTCATCATCAGGTGAATGTCCTCATCGTCAGTGTGCTAGTAATGCCCTCATCATCAGGTGTTTAAGTGAATGCACGCATCATCGGGTGAATGCCCTCATCACAGGTGAATGCCCTCATCATCAGGTGAATGCCGCTCAATCCATCATATGCAATGTCCGCATCGTCAGGTGAATGCCCTCATCATCAGGTGAATGCCCTCATCATCAGGTATGTAAATATTATCTTTTTTAAATGACCCTTTATAAATATGACTTGTGACCTTTGTAATTATATAAATATGTGCACCAATGACGTGTATTAAACAAATAGACTAACCTATAAATGGACTAATTAATTGCATATCCTTTACAGGACTTTGCGAATTAATCCCAGATTTTTAACGCTGTTTGTGATTTTTCTAGGCATTATTACGTTTAGTAGTTTGCCATTGCTTTCTGAACTTGTAGTGACATCGTCCTTTTTGTAAAAATCCAAGCGAAACAATTTGCAACCAAATTGTCCGCAGCGTGATTCGAACTCAGAACGTGAGGTTAATAGATAAATCACTATTCCCTAGGCGACAGACGCCACCATAAATGGACTACTAACCGAATATTGTGGGACGGATTAGCGCAATGCATAAGCGTTCGCTTATCGACTCGATCACAAGAGGGCTGTGGGTTAAATCCCACACTCGACGTTCCAAGCGTGAGGAAATGAATTAGTCCGTCTACCCCCTGCACACTAAGAGCTAGAAATGTGAAGTGACTTCATACCCTAAGGTCTGAAAAGGCTACGGCGAATTATGTACACACACACTATATATATAGATCTCGAAAAAATTTTTTTAAATTTAATTGAAGATTTTGGTCGTTCAGGTCGACCCAGCCTCAATTCATTATCATCATCATCAAGTAGCGTGTCCCTTCCGAAACTTGGCTCCTATGCCCTCAATTAGGTACTAGGAAAATCACTGGGAAATAAAGACAGCCGGCGTAATGTTGACCACATCACCCATCGTGTGCCAACGGTCAATGAAAAATACGGGACTCACACCGTATTACACTATATATCATATGATATAACAATGGTTTCTTCACTTTACTTTTTTTTAAAACAAACAGAAATACGATACCAGAATATCGTATTAATTTCTTGTCACGAATAACAAAATACATTGTTATGTTATCTAAATACATAATACTCATACAACTCAAAAAGTTTCCAATACAAATATTATTTTAGTTTAGTGTAACTGAAAGAAACCATCTCTATTGTTTTTACAACAAACATGAACCAACTAATAGACTATGTAGTTTAACTTATGAAATAATATTACCAAGAAAATACGCTTGTCAGATTTTGCTGACAAAGATTTCAGCAATGTAAACAATATAATGAAATCTATGATACTTGAAATAACAACATTCTACACAAATACACCAAAAATTATGATCTAGGAAAATATTTACCAAGATGTCACAATAATATACTTGACTTCACTTTGACTTCTACACAAGTTTATTATTTAAACATAGAACACTCTAGCTAGTAAATGATAAATTACAATTTTAAAACAAAGGTTGCGTAGATATCAATTTACCGAAGTATTTTTGTAACGGTGAAATGTTGCAAAACCAGTTAGCAAAAACTAGGAATAACATTCCGTGACACATTTACACGAATGACGAAATAACTGTCAGGAGTCAATAATTTTAAAATAATTATTTAACAAAAATAAAACAATGTCTGAAATGTTATTAAAGTATAACCGGGCAAAACTTTTTGTTAAAAAGCGACGAAACAACAAAAAGCACTCAAGGACGGGATTGATCATTAGTAAATGATGGATGTAGCAAGCTGGCACGACTGTGTGCCAGTTATGGGCAGACAAGAGAAACCAGATACAGAGTGCGAGGGATATATATCTTATGTTCAATCTGGTTGATTTTTAAACATAAGAGTTATACTGTATTGTGATAATCTATTGTTACTCAACAAACTTTGTTGTGATAATGTATTATTACTCAACAAAGTACATGGACAGAGAAAGATAGGGAGGCCTAGAAATACATGGAGACGAGATTTATGGAGGCAGAGATCAACAATATAAAGAAGAGATGGGGAGGGAGAGCTGTAGGGCATAGCTAAGTTAGGAAGGTTTGGCATGAGCTGGTTGAGGGCCTATGTCTCAATCGAATTAAAAAAGGCACGAGAGAGTGAAAACTCAACGTAATATGTAGTGCTGTGACATATCTACGTGACATATCTTTTACAGGACGTTGCCATCAACCCCAGTCAACGAGTCGTTGATTTCCTAGGCACCACTTATACGTTCAGTAGTCTGCCATTGCTTTCTAAACGGTGAGATCTATTTCTAACTTTCGTTTAAAAAATTCCACGAATTTGCTTCCAAATTTGACCGTCGCAGAGTTTGAACCAGGTATGCTTGAGTTGTGATTGAGCTCACTACCGGGTAAGCTACAGACGCCCACAATTTACTTAATGCAATAAATAAAATGAACAAGAACAAGCAGTACAAACCTGTAAGGTGATAATGTCTGCGTTGCCCCTCAGAATGTCGTTCATGATGCCTTTCTTTCTGTAGTTCCAGTTGAGTGCCCAGGTTGGGCAGTAGGCATACATGGCTTTGGTACATAGTTTATCACACAGGACGTTGTAACACATCACCGTAAACACCGCTAGAACAATTGTGGCGTGAGAAAAAGAAAGACAGATATTAGCATCAACAAAAAACAACCATTAAAACATACAGAAACACAAGTATTAGCGCCAACAGAACACTTCTACTAGCATTAACAGAACACTACTACTAGCATTAACAGAACACTACAACTACATTAACAGAAACTACTACTAACATTAACAGAAACTACTACTACATTAACAGAAACTACTACTAAGCATTAACAGAACACTACTACTAGCATTAACAGAACACTACTACTAGCATTAACAGAACACTACTACTAACATTAACAGAACACTACTACTAACATTAACAGAACACTACTACTAACATTAACAGAACACTACTACTAACATTAACAGAACACTACTACTAGCATTAACAGAACACTACTACTAGCATTAACAGAACACTACTACTAGCATTAACAGAACACTACTACTAACATTAACAGAACACTACTACTAGCATTAACAGAAATACACTTTAAATTAACAGAACAATTATCTACATTAACAGAACATCTAACTAGACATTACAGAACACTACATAGCATTAACAGATACACTACTACTAGCATTAACAGAACACTTCTACTAGCATTAACAGAAACGGTTAATATCGATCAATTATCTTAATTAGCTGTCGTGCTAGACAGACATTGCTCAAACAGTCATGTTCAAGTATTCATCATACAATGCAGTTCTTGTGCATACAGATATCGTTCTTCTTCTTCTTCCTTGAGAACGCTCATATGACCAGTTGTTAAACCACTTTTGTAATGTATGGTCGAACCTAAGAGCGATTGGTACGGCTGCCAATTAGCGTACAAGTAGCAAGCAATCCTATCTGCGCGCTAGTTGACAGGTAGCTCAAGGTTAATCCATTTCAATGCAGCTCAGTACGGACAATTAAGTCAACGGATCAAGTCAACGGACAATGGTCAACGGACAATGCAGTCAACGGTCAATGCAGTAAGACAATGAGTCAAGCATGTAGCAATGCGGGCAACGGCAATGGCTGAAGTCAACAGGTCAATGGAATACGTGTCAATGAAGTCCTGGCAAATCGCAGCTTCCTGAATGAAGTCATTGTTCAATGGGAATCTCTAATGAACTCTGGCTCAATGAACTCTCAAGAACTTCACTCAATGTAATCTCATCTCTCACCAATGAACTTCGTACAATGGAATCTCACAAATCGAACTTTCGCTCATGCATATCGTCAATGCTTCACAATATCATGGTAAAGTAAGACTGACACTTGAACAAATGTTCATTTCTCTCGGGACATTTTATTCGTTTCTCATGCAATATCTTATTTTTAAAAATGGGTGTTGCATGGTTGGGATAGATATTACACAAACAATACTAGAGAAAGAGTATATCTGATTGTTCACGAAACATGCGGTGTTAACATCACTAAGGACAACTGTTCGATAATGTATAGATATCAGGAAAACAGTCTTGTCTCAAACTGGCTCTATGAAGTAAGTATACTAGTTCTTCTTCTATATAGTTCGCCTATTATGAATTAAGGCGTAGTCAGTGCATCCAGTATAGAACTTTTGGCTGATTTGTGCGTGAAGATTTGCTTTTCCTATTATCATCAGTGTCCCTCGCCATTCAGGCGAGTCTTCTCCGAGTTCAGAGGTAGTATACTAGTTATTGTAATAAATTATTGTAATACATCAGTGGCGGCTCGTCATTAAGGGCCTGTAGGGCGGGCCCCACCAAAAATAATGTGTATTTATTATTTTATAAATTAAAACATAACCTAATCCAAAACAATGCTTTCCCCGAAAATTTGTGTCTGGCCCCACCAACAAAAATGATCACGAGCCGCCACTATAATACATCATCATCATCAGGTGCCATGTCGGCTGGCGTAGACGATCATGTTTCTCCACACATATCATCTCAGATGTTGACGCTCTACTTTGCAATAAAGTCTGAGTATCCAAAATTGTATATCTCTGTCTCGTCTACCCTCGATTTTACCCGTTGTCACATTGCGTTCTACACCTCCTCTTCTCATCTGATGCCAGAAAAATGATGAATGTCTCTTTTTTATATTGATGATAAGCTTTCTCTGTGTCTTGACCTCATTCAACACCTCAACATTAGTCACTTTAGCAGTCCATGTGATTCTCATCATTCTTCTGTAAAACCCCATCTCTGTGGCCCTCAGAGATTTTTCAATCTGCGTTATTGTAATACATATTATACAAATACTAATTTGTCATGATCTCATGCCAAACAGGTGCTACGGAATTCGTGCACCACCGCTGAGATCTTCTTGTGTAAGAAAGAGATCCGAGCATACCTGGCTACTCCCGAACTGCAATGATGATGGTCCTATCAATCAATCAATCAATCAAATAAAGGTCTCTATGGCGAAGAGTTGGTATAACACGTTTGCCTGGCGTTCTGACGGTTGTACATTCGAATCCTGAACGAGTCACATGTTCATTTTTTCAGGATTGTTTCTAGAGTTACGGAGTTCATGCTTTGTGCAACATTCTCTGTAGATAGCATGTCATTTATGCAGATATCCACAGCAAACACCCACAAGATCCCATCAGCAGGTCAGACTAAACAGAAAACACCCACAAGATCACATCAGCAGGTCAGACTAAACAGAAAACACCCACAAGATCACATCAGCAGGTCAGACTAAACAGAAAACACCCACAAGATCACATCAGCAGGTCAGACTAAACAGCAAACACCCACAAGATCACATCAGCAGGTCAGACTAAACAGCAAACACCCACAAGATCACATCAGCAGGTCAGACTAAACAGCAAACACCCACAAGATCACATCAGCAGGTCAGACTAAACAGCAAAGAGTACGCAACAATATTTCGCCTAAGAACAGGTCACTGCAGGCTCAACCTTCACATGCACAGAATAAAGCCTGCTCAGACTGCACAGTGTGCATGCCAGACAGAAACACAGACTCCAGAGCACATCCTGCAGTCATGTCCATCATACATACACCAACGAAATGAAACATGCCTCATGAACAAATCTTACAGACCAAGCTATGGAGAACTCTCGAAGAACTCCAACTGACATGCAGCTTCGTAGAGGCAACCCATCTCATGGTTTAGACGAGCATACGAAACCGAACGCAAAGAAGAAGAGGAAGACGATACAGATATGAACAGAGCCATATGGAGGAAACCTGGTGCAATGAAGCCAATCCTTCGAGAGCCATATGAAGGAAACCCGGTGCAATGAAGCCAATCCTTCGAGAGCCATATGAAGGAAACCCGGTGCAATGAAGCCAATCCTTCGAGAGCCATATGGAGGAAACCCGGTGCCCTGAAGCCAATCCTTCGAGAGCCATATGAAGGAAACCCGGTGCCCTGAAGTCAATCCTTCGAGAGCCATATGAAGAAAACCCGGTGCAATGAAGCCAATCCTTCGTCGGTAGAACTTCCTTCCATCTAACAAAAAACACGTCAGAAATAACGAAACAAAAAATACGAACATCAATACGTGGTTGATGAATAATAGAAATACAACCACAACAAAAAGACCAACATCTATTTCTGCACCCAGAAAACCCCGACATTGTTTCAAATATTTTCTTTTCTTCAAGTAATACGTGAGAATATTTGCTTACAGCATACACCTTTTAATTTCATATATACACACAGAGATACAACTAATATTTGTCACAATGTACTTGTTAGATGACTGTTGCAAGACATGCCGAGATGTGTTTTCGTATACAAATATTTACTGCTAAAGACAGTAACGAGTGCTAATTCGAGGTTAATGATTACGTTACAGTTTCTCACGTCAGATTCACTGGGATGTTGATTACTTAATATCCCCCTTTACTTTCGAAAAAAAAAAATATGGAAAGGTAGTTAGTTGTGTGTGTGTGTTTGTTTGAGATTAGTGGTGCGTCAGTAAATTGCGTTTGTTGTTTCTCTGACAATATTTCATTTTTAAGGGCCATTAGGAATTTATAGTCTGATTCTATATGCTGTGTACCATTGAGAAACACAGAATGAAGTGGTTTGGACACAATAAGAATTCATCCAAACTCCACAACATACAGCATCTTCTACAACAGAACATTAGGACAGAAGGCAAGAGGAAGACCACGGAAAAGATGGTTAGATGGCATAGCAGAATCCTGTTAAAGAGCAAAAATAACAATCGCCCAAGCCACCATAAAAGCGCAAGACAAACGCAGAAAACCACGACACTGTGCAACAACCCGGCAGCAGCGTGACGACAAAAGAAGAAGAAGTGTGCCTACAAAAAGTGAATTTCTTCACTTTGCTTGATAAAACCTTTTGGTCGAAATGTTGCTGTTATATTTTTGTATTTTGTAAAACTACAGAACTTTGTTTTTACTTGTTTCGCCATTGCTACATAGTTTTACTGCAATCTTCCCTTATATTGACACTATTTTATCCCACACAGACTCGGACTATCTCTCTCTCTCTCTCTCTCTCTCTCTCTCTCTCTCTCTCTCTCGCTCGCAAACTATATATCATCGTCTCTTCTGCGTTCGCCTGCTATGAATTCAGGCAAAGTCTGGGCGCCTAGTATGGCGATTCTCACTGATTTTTGCTGGAAGGCATGCTCTCCTTATAATTAGTCTCCCCCCCCCATCAATGCGCCATACAGGCGTACATTCTCCGACTCTAGAAGTAGATATATATATATATAATATTAATACTAGGAACCTAAGGAAAGATCAGCCCGTCAGCCCAGCGTGTTCGTAGCGCGTTGGACTACGGGTGACTATCCCTCTGTGTGTGCGGGTTCAATTCCGCGGGATGTCAGAAAAAGCCACAGATTCCCCAGATTTACGGTGTTCGTGGCACCGAACCGAAGGGTTACGATGTCCATGGCACCGAGCCGAAGAGCTGAAAAGTTCAAGTGCTTTTGGATCGGGAAAAAAAGGAAAGATCACGTGATAATCAATCAACGATCATCGACCAACCTATCATCATCATCACCATCGTCGTCGTCGTCGTATCATCGTATGGTATTGTTATCGATGTCGACCAGTGAAACTTGTAAATACGATCTAACATAACGCTGATAATGTTGTACACAGTCCAGGGTTAAACGGGAAGTGCAAGCCATACATAAACTGTTGGAACCATAAACACAACGTTGACTTTATGTAATAAGTACGTGGATACTCATGCTGTCGGCATAGCTTCCATTTTAAGCCACATCTTCACAAGTAACATACGTCATCAGACCAGGCTTATGCCACGCTCCCTAAGCTGTCAATCACAGATTACAAACACTGAAAGGAAAAGTTGTATCAACTAATTAAACTTGATGTAATTTTTGTCCCCCCTTCGTCCGCTATGGATTTCAACGTATAGCACCGTTGGGGAAGACCTAGAAAATACCAGGAGAAGGGAGCTGGAGACTGATATCAGAGGGATTGGGCAAGACGAGGAAAGATTTGGAAGTGATGGCAAGAGAGAGGAAAGGCTGGAAGAAGTTTGAAAATCTGCGTTCCGTTGGGAGGGAGTTGAAAGGTGAGGAAATGAAGAAGAAGATAGCGCAAACTATTGCATATTCAACTGGCATACGTTGTAATTTATTTTATTTGCCCATACAGCCCCCGCAACAATTGTCTTGTAATTATGGGGCGGGCGATTCGTCATTAATGACCCCGGGAGCTATACCGACAGGAACATCTTTCCCAACAGGGTTAGCCAAACCAGATAGGTCAAAGGAGAGAGGTCAAACTAAGTGTGGCATCCTGGTCCTGCAGGTTGGGGGTTCTACGATGTGTCAACTGGCCATCCATTTTTAAAAAAAAAGAACATAGTTACAGAAACCAAACCAGTAAGAGATAGTTAAAAAAGTGGAGAATTACTGTTGAGGCCCTATGCTCCATGCACTAAGAGCGGAGAGGAAGAAAATCATAGTGTACTCACCAGCAGGCATATCCTTGTCAGGGGTTCCTGTCGTTATCCATGGTCTGTTTGGTGGCGATGACATCTCATCTGGAGAATACAAAATAAGAAATATAAATATTACTAAATCATCATCATCAGGTGGCGTGCAGGCTAGCGTGGGCGATCATGTATCTCCACAAATCTCTGTCTCTGGTATTTGCTATTATCTCAGATGTTGACGCTCTTCCGTGCCATGAAGTCACGATATTCCAAATTTTCTCTCTGTCTTGTCTCCCCTCGATTTTAGCGGTGGCTACAATGTGTTCTAAACCTCCCCTCCTCATCACATGCCCGAAAAATGATGACTGTCTCTTTCTTATATTGATGATAAGCTTACTCTGTGTCTTGATCTCATTCAACGCCTCCACATTAGTCATTTTAACAGTCCATAGGATTCTCATAATTCTTCTGTAAAACCACATTTCTGTGGCCCTCAGATAGCTTTCGATCTGTTTGTTCATTGTCCAGGATTCGCATCCGTATGTCAATATTGGTTCTATGTAGCACTGAATAACTCGCATCCGTATATCAGTATTGGTTCTATGTAGCACCGAATAACTCGCATCCGTATCTCAGTATTGGTTCTATGTAGCACTGTAAAAAAAAACCTTGCATCCGTATGTCAGTATTGGTTCTATGTAGCAAATGTATAACCATCGATGTCAGAGTCATATGTATGCTGTTAACGGTATCCGTATATGTTTGTTCATATTAGCCTGAATATGTATCGTATGTCAGTATAGCTTATGTGGTCACGGATAGCTCTATATGTTATGTCAGATGGTATAGCCTGAATATGTGTCAGTTAGTATTGTGTTTGTGAAACGATATGCTCCTATTGTTGTGTCAACGGTATAGCCTATAAGTTGATGTAACAGTATAGCCTATATGTTGTGTTAACAGTATAGCCAAATATGTTGTGTAACGGTATAGCCTATATGTTGTGAATATGATCGGCCAAAACCAAAAAAACGAAAGAGACAATAATACTCATATCGTTTACAGCAGAATCAAATCCTAGGATGAAATTCTACAGAGAGAATAGAAGTTGTTCTGAAAGCACTGCTCTTAGGTCGGCATGTAACAGGGTCACCGTAAAATATGTAGCCGACTAATTAGGATTCTTACGTGTAGCAGTCATAGTCGTTGGTAGATGAAATACGGTGTCTTGGGAGTGTTACCCGGCTCGTTAGCGCCCGCTTTGAGTTCAGGCGTAGTCAGGGCACCTAATATGGCAATTATAATTTTTGCGTGAAGTCTTGCGTTTCTTATCACAAGTGTTCCTCGTAATTCAGGCGAACCAGATGTACTTGTAATTCAGATCTCCAAATAGAGGATCAGGGTCTCTTGTGGCCCAACCCTGTACAGTGTGCACACCGACAATATTTGGCCCAAGACGGCCTCGGAATTTCCACGGAACATGGTCGCTAGTGCAGCGTGTTATCAACCTTGCTATCGGCGACCATAGTTTAGTTGATAAGAACAAACAACAAAAACACAACTTACATGAATAAAAACACCACTTTGGTACACCAGAATAATATCTTCCTTTATTGCACAATTTGTATGACATGTATGGGGCTGTCAAAGGTTACAATACAGACAAGACTGTTCAAATAATACATATACTATTGTCATCTTAGTCTATTGAAACAGCGTTTGTTTATCTAGTCGTCGAATTTTGAAAGCAGATGAATTCTATGTCTTCATCTGTACTCAGTATATATGCTCTTTATCTGATGAATTCACTCATCGTCTCTCTCTCTACGTCTCTCATCTATCATCTTTCTTCGTCTCTCTCTCTCTATCGTCTCTCTCTCTATCGTCTCTCTCTCTCTATCGTCTCTCTCTCTCTCTATCGTCTCTCTCTCTCTATCGTCTCTCTCTCTCTCTCTCTATCGTCTCTCTTCTATCGTCTCTCTCTATCGTCTCTCTCTCTATCGTCTCTTCTCTATCTCTTCTCTATCGTCTCTCTTCTCTCTCTCTCTATCGTCTCTCTCTCATCGTCTCTCTCTCTCTATCGTCTCTCTCTATCGTCTCTCTTCTCTATCGTCTCTCTCTCTGTACCTTTTAAACCCGAATTCGTCCGAGTGGTTACCGGGACCCAAATTTGGGGTGTAAAGAATAGAACCACTGTTACCTGCCACGCATGTCGTAAGAGGCGACTAAGGAGGTTTGGCTGAAATCAGATGCACATGTCCTAAACGCGGAGAAGTCTATGCGTTTAGGGGCCTACCAAACCAATGTGCAACGTATACCGTTCTTGGCAAAGATCAAACATATCACAAAGAGTGATTAAAATTGGTCGCAAAGAAGAAACCCGAATTGGGGCATATGCCCTCAACCAACTCAAGCCAAGTCGTCCTATCTCCGGCAGCTTTCTCCAACTCTTCTTTATATTGTTGATCTCTACCTCCAAATCCCGTCTCTATGTATTTCTCGGCCTCCCTTATTTCGCTGTCCCTACGGGTTTCGACTTTACAGACTGTCGATTGGCACATGTTTTACTCTGACAATTTCTGAGTTTTCGCTTGTCTCTCTTGTCTTTCAGCTCATTTCTAAGTTTCTTTACAAAAGATTTTGCGTAATGTTATTTTCCATATAACTCGGTTATCAGCTGGTTTTTCCCATTTGCTGGGACCGAAAGAAAAGTTTTTAATTGAGGCCTTGTAGACATCTTTTATCTGAGCAGTGGTCTGTCCTGGCGCCTCTTCCCCTCCTATAGTTTACAAAACAACATTTGTTTTGGTATGCGGAAACTGTCCATTCTTCTCACATACCAAAGCATTCTACTGCTGAACATGCCCAAGATGGAAGGCAGGTTTGCACGTTGCAGTACTTCAGAGTTGGTTATCTTGTCGTACATACTTGATATTCATAATCTTGCGGAGACATCGAAGGTGAAAGATGTTAAGTCTCCTCTCGTGCCTTGAGTAAGCTGTCCATGTTTCTGAACCATAGTGCTAACCAACGTTTTTATATACTGGAGCGCATCTGACTAACGTCTGTGAAGGTGCGGGAGCCAATATGGCAATTCTAATAATGACAATAATAATAGTAATGTAACAGGAATAACAACAATAACAGACGAAAACTGAATCCGACTAAATGCTGAAATGTTAATTTTATTTTGTTATGCATGCGAAAAACAATGAATCATGCTGTTATTCAATAATAATAATTTTTTTTCCTCTTGAAATTCTGATTAACGTTAGAGCCGGAGAAATAAACTAGTGTTGCCAAGGATGTATCACACGGGCACCACATAGAACCGCTTGGACATCCCTGATCTACATCAAGGCTGTTCAGCACGTCGTCCGCATTATGCATTTCTGGCGCCTCGAGTTACTCCGTTGGTTTTAGCGTTAATCAGGACTTTAAGAGGGGAAAACAAGCATTTCTGAATAATAGAATGTTTCCTTTTTTATCACATTATATAAAATGTAATCGCGAGACACGTAAAAACAAAGCACTGTTCTTTTACAAAATACAAAAATAACGACATACAGCAACGTTTCGACCAAAAGGTATTTATCAAGCAAATGATACAACAGAAGTGAAGGAATTCACTTCTTACACAGCACAGAACATATAGAAGCAGACAATAAATTCCTAACCCATACACTGTATCATTATTGTTTTTGTATTTGGTAAAACTACAATACTTTATTTTTATGGACATTTAATAAGACAGTGGAAATAACATATTTACACTTTGGAATATAAGTGTTACAGAAGAGTCTTCCGTATATCAGGAATACAGAAGAGAACAAATCAATCTATCCTGAAAGAACCCCAAAAACAAATTGGCTGATGCTACAAAAAAGAAAGAGACATTTTGAGGTAAAAAGGCATGAAGGGCTGAAAAAGACCATCATGGAAGGAGGCATACCGGCAAAGAGAATAGGACGGAGAAGATGGATTCAAGATGTAACTGATGGTTTGAATATGACGAATCCAGAGGCAGGACATCTGGCCTATGAGAGAGAGAGAAATTCCGAGGACTGTTGGGGTGGCAGAGCTCTCCTCAGGACAGGCCTCCCCACCGATCCAGAAGCACTTTCAGCTCTTCGGCTCGGTACCATGGACATCGTAACCTTTCGGTTCGGTGCCACAAACACCGTAAATCTGCGGAACCTGTGGCTTTTCTGTCAGCCCGCGGAATTGAACCCGCACTCACAGAAGGCTAGTCACCCGTAGTCCAACGCGCTACGAACACGTTGGGCAGGCGGGCGACACGCTATTTGATGATGATGACTTTGTTTTTACATGTTTCTCCATTGCTACATAGTCTTACTGCAGCCTTCCCCTATATCTAGAACATTGCTACATAGTCTTACTGCAGCCTTCCCCTATATCTAGAACATTGCTACATAGTCTTACTGCAGCCTTCCCCTATATCTAGAACATTGCTACATAGTCTTACTGCAGCCTTCCCCTATATCTAGAACATTGCTACATAGTCTTACTGCAGCCTTTCCCCCTATATCTAGAACATTGCTACATAGTTTATAGCCTTCCCCATCATCAGAACATTGCATCAAGTCGATACTTGCAGCCTTCTATATCTAGAACATTGCTACATAGTCTTACTGCAGCCTTCCCCTATATCTAGAACATTGCTACATAGTCTTACTGCAGCCTTTCCCCTATATCTAGAACATTGCTACATAGTCTTACTGCAGCCTTCCCTCTATATCTAGAACATTGCTACATAGTCTTACTGCAGCCTTCCCTCTATATCTAGAACATTGCTACATAGTCTTACTGCAGCCTTCCCTCTATATCTAGAACATTGCTACATAGTCTTACTGCAGCCTTTCCCCCTATATCTAGAACATTGCTACATAGTCTTACTGCAGCCTTCCCTCTATATCTAGAACATTGCTACATAGTCTTACTGCAGCCTTCCCCTATATCTAGAACATTGCTACATAGTCTTACTGCAGCCTTCCGTCTATATCTAGAACATTGCTACATAGTCTTACTGCAGCCTTCCCCTATATCTAGAACATTGCTACATAGTCTTACTGCAGCCTTCCCCTATATCTAGAACATTGCTACATAGTCTTACTGCAGCCTTCCCTCTATATCTAGAACATGAAAGCACACTTATTTTAATTAAACGTTAAGATTATACGTTAGGATTATACGTTAGGATTATACGTTAGGATTATAAGTCAGGATTAAGTTATCTGTTATTACTTTTTATTAATAATATTATTTTATTACTATTACTATTGATTGTATTATGATTACAATCGTCACATATGAGCCAGCACATTTCCCAACCAAGAGTCAAATGCGCTCCAGTATACTAAAATGTTTCACAGCACTGATCTATATTATTTCTTCTGCAGAGCCTTTCTCAGTGGTTCTCAGCATGAGAGGTGCATCTTCCCTGGGAGGATTGATACAGTGTCATGGGAGGTGCGCCTCCCTGGGAAGATTGATGCAGTGTCAGGGGAGGTGTGCCTCCCTGGGAGAATTGATGCAGTGTCAGGGAGGTGTGCCCCTGGGAGGATTGATGCAGTGTCATGGGAGGTGTATAACATTAAGAAAATTTAGTGCATTTTGTGTATCAATAAGTTTTAATGCCAACTTTTTTCAACTAAAATTCGTTTTTTTTTAATGAAAATTTAAGTTCAAAATTATTATTTTTTAAATAACCAATTACAACATTGATTTTCCCTCATGCTGACATTTTTCTCAAATTTCGTGTCAAAAATTAATTTAATTTTGATGTTTACATTTCTCACTGCCAGTGTTATTATGTTTAGAGGACAGTGCTGTTATAAAGCCCAGAGTGAGAAACATTTTTGCTTTCGTTTGCACTTTGGAAATTAGTTAATCCGACGGGAAGAAAGGAGGTTAAAGAAATGGGGAGGCATGGAAGTCTTGCCTCATCTTTAAGGGGTGTTGGGCGCCACATGAAACAGACAGAACCACTGGTTCAGTTGATTTCGATCTAGTCTATCTTCTGCTCTTCTATATTCTCTGCTCTCTATTCCCGTCATGTCTTGCTCTTTATCACCGTCTGGCCTGTCCCTTCTATCCTCGTCTAGTCTTGCTCTCTATTCCCGTCATGTCTTGCTCTTTATCCTCGTCATGTCTTGCTCTTTATCCTCGTCTAGTCTTGCTCTCTATTCCCGTCATGTCTTGCTCTTTATCCCCGTCTGGCCTGTCCCTTCAATCCCCGTCTAGTCTTGCTCTCTATTCCCGTCATGTCTTGCTCTTTATCCCCGTCTGGCCTGTCCTTCAATCCCGTCTAGTCTTGCTCTCTATTCCCGTCATGTCTTGCTCTTTATCCCCGTCTGGCCTGTCACTTCAATCCCCGTCTGGCCTGTCACTTCAATCCCCGTCTGGCCTGTCACTTCAATTCCCGTCTGGCCTGTCACTTCAATCCCCGTCTGGCCTGTCACTTCAATTCCCGTCTGGCCTGTCACTTCAATTCCCGTCTGGCCTGTCACTTCAATCCCCGTCTGGCCTGTCACTTCAATTCCCGTCTGGCCTGTCACTTCAATTCCCGTCTGGCCTGTCACTTCAATCCCGGTCTGATTTTGTTCTAAATTCCCGTCTGGTCTTTCCCTTCTATCACGGTCTGGTTTTGCTCTAAATTCCCGCCTGGCTTTCCCTTCTATCCTCGTCTAGTCTTGCTATATATCCCGGTCTAGTATTGCTATCTATCCCCGTCTGGTCTTGCTATATATCCCGGTCTAGTCTTGCTATATATCCCGGTCTAGTCTTGCTATATATCCCGGTCTAGTCGTACTCTATATCCCGGTCTAGTCGTACTCTATATCCCGGTCTAGTCTTACTATATATCCCGGTCTAGTCGTACTCTATATCCCGGTCTAGTCTTGCTTATATCCGGTCTAGTCTACTCTATCCGGTCTAGTCGCTTATATCCCGGTCTAGTCTTGCTATATATCCCGGTCTAGTCTTCTATATCCCGGTCTAGTCTTGCTATATATCCCGGTCTGGTCTTGCTATATATCCCGGTCTGGTCTTGCTATATATCCCGGTCTGGTCTTGCTATATATCCCGGTCTGGTCTTGCTATATATCCCGTCTAGTCTCTGCTATATCCCGGTCTGGTCTTGCTATATATCCCGGTCTGGTCTTGCTATATATCCCGTGTCTTCTTCTATATATCCCGGTCTGGTCTTGCTATATATCCCGGTCTGTCTTGCTATATATCCCGTCTGGTCTTGCTATTATCCCGGTCTGGTCTTGCTATTATCCCGTCTAGTCTTCTTCTATATCCCGTCTGGTCTTGCTATATATCCCGGTCTGGTCTTGCTATATATCCCGGTCTGGTCTTGCTATATATCCCCGTCTGGTCTTGCTATATATCCCGTCTAGTCTTACTCTATATCCCGAGTCTGGTCTTGCTATATATCCGGTCTGGTTTGCTATTATCCTCGTCTCTATATCCCGGTCTGGTCTTGCTATATCCCCGTCTAGTCTTACTCTATATCCCGTCATGGTCTTGCTATTATCCGGTCTGGTCTTCTCTATATCCCTGGTCTTATCCCGGCTGGTCTTGCTATCTATCACCGTCTAGTCTTATCTCTATATCCGTCTGGTTTGCTCTATCCGTCTGGTCTTCACCTCTATATCCCGGTCTGGTCTTGCTATCTATCACCGTCTAGTCTTACTCTATATCCCAGTCTGGTCTTGCTGGTCTATCATCCGTCTAGTCTTACTCTATATCCCAGTCTGGTCTTGCTATCTATACACTGTCTAGTCTTACTCTATATCCCAGTCTGGTCTTGCTATCTATCACCGTCTAGTCTTACTCTATATCCCAGTCTGGTCTTGCTATCTATCACCGTCTAGTCTTACTCTATATCCCAGTCTGGTCTTGCTATCTATCACCGTCTAGTCTTACTCTATATCCCAGTCTGGTCTTGCTATCTATCACCGTCTAGTCTTACTCTATATCCCAGTCTGGTCTTGCTATCTATCACCGTCTAGTCTTACTCTATATCCCAGTCTGGTCTTGCTATCTATCACCGTCTAGTCTTACTCTATATCCCAGTCTGGTCTTGCTATCTATCACCGTCTAGTCTTACTCTATATCCCAGTCTGGTCTTGCTATCTATCACCGTCTAGTCTTACTCTATATCCCAGTCTGGTCTTGCTATCTATCACCGTCTAGTCTTACTCTATATCCCAGTCTGGTCTTGCTATCTATCACCGTCTAGTCTTACTCTATATCCCAGTCTGGTCTTGCTATCTATCACCGTCTAGTCTTACTCTATATCCTCTGTTGCATCTATGTTGTCTCTATATCGTCTGTCTTATCTATCACCGTCTAGTCTTACTCTATATCCCAGTCTGGTCTTGCTATCTATCACCGTCTAGTCTTACTCTATATCCCAGTCTGGTCTTGCTATCTATCACCGTCTAGTCTTACTCTATATCCCAGTCTGGTCTTGCTATCTATCACCGTCTAGTCTTACTCTATATCCCAGTCTGGTCTTGCTATCTATCACCGTCTAGTCTTACTCTATATCCCAGTCTGGTCTTGCTATCTATCACCGTCTAGTCTTGCTATATATCCCGGTCTGGTCTTGCTATCTATCACCGTCTAGTCTTACTCTATATCCCAGTCTGGTCTTGCTATCTATCACCGTCTAGTCTTACTCTATATCCCAGTCTGGTCTTGCTATCTATCACCGTCTAGTCTTACTCTATATCCCAGTCTGGTCTTGCTATCTATCACCGTCTAGTCTTACTCTATATCCCAGTCTGGTCTTGCTATCTATCACCGTCTAGTCTTACTCTATATCCCAGTCTGGTCTTGCTATCTATCACCGTCTAGTCTTACTCTATATCCCAGTCTGGTCTTGCTATCTATCACCGTCTAGTCTTACTCTATATCCGGTCTGGTCTTGCTATCTATCACCGTCTAGTCTTACTCTATATCCCAGTCTGGTCTTGCTATCTATCACCGTCTAGTCTTACTCTATATCCCAGTCTGGTCTTGCTATCTATCACCGTCTAGTCTTACTCTATATCCCGAACTGGTCTTACTCTATATCCCGGTCTGGTCTTGCTATCTATCACCGTCTAGTCTTACTATATATCCCAGTCTGGTCATGCTATCTATCCTCGCATGGTCTTTCACTTCTATCCCAGCCTACCTAGTCCTTGACAATTATACTGTGAAATCGTAACCGCCCAAAATACATGTAAAAGCAACGTCCTGCACAAAACATTCTACACGATCTTCGTCTTTGCGTTCGTTCTTACCAACGAAGTGAACCACTCTTTATGATTTTACACGAAAACATAAATACTTTAGAAAGTGATGCAGCATTTACTAAAGTACTGTAATAAATACTCAACAACGAATCCATCAAAGAACGCATAGAAATTTCAGGATACCATTTACATAACAAAATCTGCATAATAAGGACCGTTTAATCGAAACCTTGTTTAATGCACTTTTGGAAACTGTGTCATTCCATTCAGGTTTATGTGTTAACATGGCTATTAATATTCAATTTAAATGAAATCCAGTTAACTAGTTTAGAACATAATGAAATATTTCAATATCAAGCAAGTTTGTAGCATGAAACATGGCCATGTTCTCAATTCCACATGACTGGTTAAGCATAACCAGGTCACATGGTTACAGAATATTAAGTCAGAAGCAAAAACTAAATTGACCAAATCTGCCTCCCACACTCCCCACAACTCAACTGTAACCCTGGCAACATAAGTAGCTCAGACGCGAACAAAAATATTCCTGTTTAATTGGGGGGCTTGTCTTTATAAGTGTTTGATAAAACACTGTAAGGTTTTCTGTAGTTTTCTACTACAAGTCTACAAGCTCATGGTTATTCAATGATAAAAAATGTTAATAATACAGATATTCCTGAGTTTTAAACATAATTTGTCACATAATATAAACCTGGATTTAACTGTGTTTTTTTAAAAATGAATTTATCTTTATCTATTATTAATCATGGAATGCGAAGTCACGTGACGGTTGTAGTCTGATTTCCTCGAAACTGTACATGATCTCACCGGCCCTATGTTATCGAAGGCTACAGTTCAGTCACAGCCAGGCTCTAGCACAGGCCAGACAACTGGTCGGGTATTCCCTGAGATAAGAAAAGGGATCTGGAAATTACATATGTTTGATAGAACACTGCACGCTTTTTGCAATTTTACTAAATTCTGTGAGTCTATGGTTATTTATTGGTGAAAAATATTTATAATATTGATATTCCTTATTGTTAAACTTAACTTGTTGCATAATATAACTTCGATTTAGCATTTTGTGTTGATTTTAAAATGAATTCGTCTATATACACCAATACTGGAATGCGAGGTCACGTGGTGTATTTGGGGTCTGATTTCCCACAATTCTTACCTGAACCCGAAGGCCCAGTAGTACATAGTTGGCTCTGGTTCAGTCCAGGTGAAAATTTCCGGAAATCAGACCACTCACGACATGTGGTCCTTGCATTTCAGTAGTGTTAAATAAAGACAAATTTATATTAAAAACAACACATACTAAAACAATGTCACAAAAATATTTGTATGCCAAGGAATATCAATATCATTAACACTTTTGCTTGTGTGAAATTGCGATAAAAGTTTAGAGTGTTCTATCAGACAGATATAAAAGTCAGCTCACATCAAGAGGAATTTCTGATTTCCCGACTGAGCTGAAAGGCTTAATGTTTCCGGTGACTAAGACTAAACCGCAACCCCGGTAACATAAGAACGACTAGCTTAGCCCACAAATAGGAAATTCCTGTTAGATGGGTGATGGATTTTGCATACGTTTGATAGAATACTGTACGCTTTTTGTTTGCAGTTTTACTAAATCCTATGCTTTCATGCTTATTTATTGATGAGAAATGTTATTAATATTGATATTCCTTAGTGTTAAACTCAACTTGTAACATAATATAACCTTGTTTTTAAAATAATGTGTTTTTTTCAATAAATTAATCTATATACAACAAACAACACTTGAATGCGAGAATACAAAACCTACTGCCTTGCAGGTCGGTTGAGGACAGTCAAAGGGTAACGGAGAGCGAACCCAGTAAACGCTAGTTGAAATCGGACACGTCGCTGAAGAACAAGCACCAGAACTCCAAATAGTACTGAAGAGGTGACGCAAAAAAACGTCCTTGGCAAAGGCTGTTTATATATCACTCTAGAACAGTGTTTCCCAACCTTTTTTGTGCCATGCCCCACCAAACCTTTAAAAATTCGTATGCCCCTTCCTATGTAACATATACAAAATATTTTATTTTCTAAAAATTGAATTGTTCACTGAAGAAACTTAAATGATAGGTTTTAGGAAGAAATCACTAGAAATTGTTGAGGAAAAACAGTAAGTAAATTTTCAAAACATAATGGAGAACTGAAATTCAAGTACGATATCATTTTAATGATATATTTTTCTATATTATTTTAATTATTAGTAACTATTTATTACTTACACTTAGTGAGATCCTTGCGATTGATAGAAGCTGCAAAGAAATTGTATGTTAGGTTCCAATTTAGTTAGCTTCAGTCTCAAGTCTCCCATTGTGTTATATTCAACCAATTTATTTTTTAGCAGCAAATCAGTTATGCATAAATCACATTCAGTTAAATATGAAGATAGAAATGGTAATAAGTTTTCTTGCACATTTGGTTGAATTTGTATATTTGATTTCTGTTTCATCACAAAGCCATGCCGTCGCTCCTTTTATATTAAATGAAGTTTTAACTGACTCATCATTTTGCATATCTGCGAGTTCTTCTTGATACTGCATATTTGAAATAGACAAATCCACTAACATTGACTGCAATCAATTTGTTTCAAATCAGAAAATCTTTCTTTTAAATCAGCCGATAGAATTTTCAGATGATCGACAATAACAAGTATTAGTATAGCGGTATCAGTCACTTCACATTTCTGGAACCAATGAAATTATTCAAAATGTTTGTTGCAAATATATTTCTGACATAGTTCAATAAAGGTAATAAAACCAAATATCTTAGCTTTTGCATCAACAAGAGTTTTATTCTTCCTTGAAGTTGGTTATTTAATATATTTTGTTTTTCAAAGATATCGGCTAGATAACTCACAAATACTTTACTATCGACCGTTAACAGATACTTCATTTCAGGTTTGTCGCTTAAAAATCACTAAGAGTATCAAATCGCTTAAAGAGTATCAAATAGTTCCATAAATATTGTCAAGCAGTTCCATTTCAAGAGCCATCTTACTTCAGTGTGAAGTAAAAGTCTCACATGATCTGTATTTTGTTCTTCACAAAATAGCATGAAAAGACGCTCACATTTGGCATTAGATTTAATAGCATTGATACACTTTATAACAGAATTTAGTACTTTGTTTAGAACAGGTGAAATATTTTTAACTACCAAATTTTCCTGTTAATAACACAATGCACAAAAAGCATTTCTGGATTCTCATCTTTCAGCAATGCAATTTTAAGCAGCTATTTTTCTTGCCTATCATATTATTAGTACCATCTGCGGCACAAGATATTATATTTTTCATTGATATATTTATGACATATAAGTAATTTTTAGCTTATTATATACACCTTTGGAGGTAGGAATGCTTTCTAATGACTTACAGAACAATATTTCTTCAGCAAAATCCCCATTATCAATATATCTTGCTTAAGTTATCAATACTACTTATCAACACTGTCTCTCAAATTTGATTCATCAATTTGCACTGATAATTTTCTTGTTTTCAGCTTTTCAACAAGTTGTATTTCAATATCTTTACTCATTTTGTCTATTCTATTGCTAACAGTATTGTTAATGAGTGGCATAGCTTTCACCTTTGGTCATATTTTTCCAGAACCGTTTTAAGAAATGATGATATTGATGGTTTGATTAAATTCTCTCCTATAGTATGATTTTTCCACATTTAGCAATGAGTAAGGAAATTTGATAACTAGCCACAAGAGTACGATTGACAGTTGCAGTATGAGCAGTAAACAGGGACTTTAATGTTGCTCTTTTTCAAAATTTGTCTTTAAAGTTTGGAAAGTAATTCAAATCTGACATAATATGAGCACTATGTTTCGCCTTCAAATGCTCTTCAAGACGAAATATTCACAAAACAGATGAGACTGCAGTAAAACTATTTGATTGGCAAAACACGTAATCACAAAGTACTGTAGTTTTACAAATTACAAAAACAATGATAAAATACAGCAACGTTTCGACCAACAAGGCTTTTATCAAGCAAACGAACAACAGAAGTAACAAAAATTTTTTTAAATGGACGATCAAAAACAAACGTTCTGACGAAAATCTGGAAAATTTGATTTTCCAGATTTTCATTAGAAACGTTTGTTTTTGGTCGTTCATTTGTTTTTGGTCGTTCATTTGTTTTTATAAATTTGTCACTCCTGTTGTTCGTTTGTTTGATAAAGGCCTTGTTCTTCACGACAACGACCTCGTTTCATTGATTCGTTGGTCAAGCATTGTTGGCGTAAAAGACATTAATGTGGAATACATTAATATAGTAATATTTCACATCAGGTGATATATGTTTGAGCAAATTTGATTATTATAGCATGACTATTTGAAGAAAAAAAAAATCATTAACAATATTTATATTCACATTTATGTGATCAAATCTGCTCTTCTGAAAAAGTATGTGGTGTTCTCTTCTAATTAGCTCTGATAAATTCTAACCTCCAATAGATATATCTTCTACGTGAAGCTCTTCGGTTCTCTTCTGCTTTTCTCGTATAATCTGGCCTAACAGTTCTGTACTTTAGCTGTTCTGTGTCTAGTTCTCTATTTTATTCTAGCTACCTCAAAGCTGTTCTGTATTTGGCTCTATCTGCACTATTATTCCCTCTTCTTAAAGTCAATCGTGTATATATATATGGGTGAATATTCTATTACTTTACTATTCCAAAACTTTGTTCTCAGGACTGCGATTTCCCACATCTGTTACTCTCTTGGAAAAGACTCATCTTACTTCGACTAACGACATTCTTCTGTCATTGTCTAAAAATGTATGTTCCAACCATGCCTTCTCAATCTGTCGCAAAACATGGAAAAAAAAGATCTCATGACATTCTACTGTAATCCATATATAAATGCTCCTTCGTTAACTATACAACTACAAAATGGTACTCTAAGACACCTGTATAATCCAGCTGCATAGTGAGTATCTATTACTCTGGTAATCAGACTAATGGCCCATAACTTGTATTTGAGTCAAACCACCTTGATGTTTCTTAGTCTCTTTTCCCATCGTACCTAACATTCCAAGCCAAATCAAACTTCAGACCTGCTTTCTATGGCGGAAATCTGATATGCGTTGCTCTGTCCAATACTATTACATACTCAAGATTACACTATATAAACTCATTTTCGACTTCATGACAAGGTTGGCAAACGACGAACACATTACAGTTTTCTTTTTTATATGACTCGATTTTAACACAATAACATATGCTTTTCCTCTTTCAAAGTTTTGTTAAAAGGAGGTAAAAATGTACCTAGATATAAGTACTTTCCATTCATTAAAGATTGTTTAAACTTCAGTTAAGCGATTGTGAAGCGACATTCGTTTTTGTAAACAGACATCCAAAAGTCAGTATATCGGTTTTGCAACATCATGAACATTAGTTAAACTCTGAACGAGTCCATTGCCCCTAAACGATGAAAATGCCTCCAGTGGGGCGTATGCCCCACGTTGGGAAACAGGGCTCTAGAATTATCAAAATGGACAAAAAGAACGAACGAGAGAGAGAGAGAGAGAGAGAGAGAGAGAGAATGCGAGGAACACGTGACAATGTGGTCTTACTTCCTAGAATTGTTAACTGAGCCCCCACGGTTGTATGTTTATAGGAGGACAAGATTAAACCAAACGTCAATGGCAAACATTTATTATTTAACCGGTTTCTCCATAACCACCCACACTTTCCTCAACAAGTTCAACACACATAATTCAGTTCAAGGCTGTATGTCTTTGATTAATGGATACGTGATAATATTCAGAGATTTATCATAAACATTCTCAATCATAACAATACGTCAATCGATGGGTGACTCACGAAATTTCATCTAACATTGTTCGCTTTGCTTTATAGAAAAAGCGAAAGCTTCTTGAACTCATAAAATGACAATAGAATTGTTTATGGTTAGCTTATCAGGTGGCGTCTGTGACCTAGGGGATAGTGACTCGGTCTATTAACCACGACGTTCTGAGTTCGAATGGTTGCAAATTGTTTCACGTGGATTTTTACAAAAGGACGATGGCACCACCCGTTCAGAAAGCAATGCCAAACTACTGAACATAATAATGTCTAGACAAATCACAAACAGCGTTAAAAAGCTGGAGGTTGATTCGCAAACAATATGCAATTAACTTTTTTTTTAGCTTTATAGGCCGTGTTAGACATACACACAAGACATATGAACTCACCAGGAGAAGTCAGTCTAGACATACACAAACAAGACATATGAACTACCAGAGAAATCAGTCTAGACTACACAAACAAGATATATGAACTCACCAGGAGAATCAGTCTAGACATACACAACAAGACATATGAACTACCAGAGAAGCATCTAGACATACCAAAAGACATATGAACTCACCAGGAGAAGTCAGTCTAGACATACACAACAAGACATATGAACTCACCAGGAGAAGTCAGTCTAGACATACACAAACAAGATATATGAACTCACCAGGAGAAGTCAGTCTAGACATACACAACAAGACATATGAACTCACCAGGAGAAGTCAGTCTAGACATACACAACAAGACATATGAACTCACCAGGAGAAGTCAGTCTAGACATACACAACAAGACATATGAACTCACCAGGAGAAGTCAGTCAGTAATACAAGATTTATTTCTCATCGTCTGTATTTAAATTATCTGTTCAGTTTTGACAATGAGGATATCACAACAATAGTTTCATCTGGGAGTCGCCGATAACGACATTGAAACGCATCTGCGCTAGTGACTACACGCCGTGGAAATTTCAGGGTTCGAGAGTTTGACCAGCATGAGGAAAGGAATTGGCCTTCCTACTTCCTGCTCACTATGATCTAAAAATGTGAAGTGACATACCCTAAGGTCTGCAAAGGATATGTGAAATTGTATGTATGTTATATTGGACAATGCTGTTCACTCACAGACACATAGACTAGGAATAAGTCAAAGAGTTCTCTGCCAGTGTCAGCTAGCAGGAACATGCAATCATAGACTAGGAATAAGTCAAAGAGTTCTCTGCCAGTATCAGCTAGGAGGAACATGCACATACATAGACTAGGAATAAGTCAAAGAGTTCTCTGCCAGTATCAGCTAGGAGGAACATGCACATACATAGACTAGGAATAAGTCAAAGAGTTCTCTGCCAGTGTCAGCTAGCAGGAACAGAAACATACATAGACTAGGAATAAGTCAAAGAGTTCTCTGCCAGTGTCAGCTAGCAGGAACATGCACATACATAGACTACGAATAAGTCAAGCAGCCATCTGCTACTATCAGCAGGTGGAACAGATACCGGGAATGTGAAGACTGTCCTGAGTTGAGAAGCAACATGTGGCCACACCCAGTCGATCTTAAAACTCAGCTTTGGGAAACCTGACATACCTGAATCTGACTGCCCAGTTTGTCGCCCACAGTGAAGTAAACGCAAGATACCAGATCGCAGAATAAAAAGAATGGTTCGATGAAGTCTGATAACTATGATGTTAACTCAAATAAATACACAGATATTATCACCAAAAGCAACGTATCGACGAAAAGGCCGTCACCAGGACACAATAAAGACAACAACGAAGCATTAAACATTAAATAACTCACATATCTCAATGCCCACACAATTACAGAAGTTATAATCATTTACTTCGATCAACGTCAATCACAACATGAACCAAAAATAAATGCACCAGATAGCTAGAGCAGGTTTGACGGTCGCTAGAAATTGTTTTTCTGTTCATGTCCTTGATACTTTATTATTTTCTCATGTCTCGTCTAATAAACAACACACGTTTATTTTGATATTTATCCCATTCTTCTGATTCATATATTGTTGTTGTTTTGTTGTCACGGTGTGTACTTTTATTGAATTCATCAATACATGTCGATAGATATTCCTGATCTGTTCACTGATTTTGTTCCGCGTATTGATCGCCACAACATGTGTACTTTTTTAAAACATATATATTTGTTATTCTGTAACCATGGATTTCTGTCGTCTTCTTCTTCTTTACTCTTCGCCGGTAGGGAAGCATAGGTACGCAACCAAGGCCTTCCAAGCCCGCCTAAGCCAAGGCCAAGCCGCAGCCTTCCAAGCCCGCCTAAGCCAAGGCCTTCCAAGCCCGCCTAAGCCAAGGCCTTCCAAGCCGCCTGCCAGGCTCAAGCCCCAAAGGCCTCAGCGTCAGCATTTTCCATATCTCTCCACCTCTCCCCATTTTCTTGTACTCCGTCTCCAACTCCCTTGTGGTGTCCTTCTTCTTCCTTGGTTGGCGAGCTATGAATTTCCCTGGTTGTGGTTTCTGTAGACATCTAGTGTTTTTTACGAGGTGGGGTAGCTAGTCCCACCAACCTGCTTATCGCCTCTTATGACAGTGTGGCAGGTAACAGTGGTTCTATTCTTTACACCCCAATTTGGGCCACGGTAGCCACTCGGGCGGTGGGTTTCTGTAGTAACGGATAACCATGTGCTTCTTCTTGTTAATCTTCGTCGGCACTGGAAAGAACATTTCTTAAGCTGTGCTACTTTTCTGCCTCACATATTCGTTTTCAGCATGATATTGTGCACGTTATACAATCTTCTCTATTCGATTTGTACTTGCTTAGTTAGACTGCAGTGATGCAGCGTGTTATCTGAATCTCATACTGAGTGCATTACCTTTCCTTCCTTTCTTTCCTTTTGTCTTCATACTGCTACCAGGTTGTTGTCAGTGTCATGGTTTTCAGTTTTTGTCTTGCGCTGTTCTGGTGTTTCTTTTCTTTCTCTTTCTTCTGTCCGTCTCTGCTTTTTTGCCGCTAGACGTAGCAGGTTTAACTGATGATCGGTTTCGAGATAATGCAGCTCGGTCGCTTGATATGGTGTGGTATTGTGGAGTTTAAGATGTCTGTAACTCCATCAACCCATCTTTTCTTGGTCTGCCCTTTCCTCTTGATGATTCCATTTTCAGGTTGTACGCTCTTGCAACTGGTGTATTCGGGTTCATTCTGACCAAGTGGCCAAACCATTTGAGTCTCTGTTTTTCAATAAATCTAATAGCAGGTGTTGTTCCGACTATTCTTCTAATTTCCTCATTTCTTATATGGTCTCTTCTTGTTTTATTTACTGCTTTCCTCAAGCATCTCATTTCACATGTGGTAATTTTCCTTTCTTGTTCTTTTGTCAGTTCCCATGTTTGGCACTGGTAGCACAGTGTTGGTATAAAGATTGCATTTATAATTTGTTTTTAGTCTCTAAGTATGTAATGTTGTTGACTTGCTGGATTCTAGTTTCGATCTCTCTGTCCAGTCTACTATCAGATGTGAAGATACTTCCAAGGTATTTGAATTCTCTCACCTGCTTTAGCTTCATGTTGTATTTGAGGCAGCTATTGTTGAGTAAGTTTATGTGTTCTTGAAGCTGTTCAATATTATTATGGAATAAACACTGGTCGTCAGCAAAGAGCAGTTCATTTTGTTGGTCTACGTCTCGTAATGTTTCGTCTATTTTGGTGATACTATCCATGTATATAATAAAGAGGAGAGGTGATAAAACACATAATAATAATTCTTCTCAAACCGTTATACGTTACATAGGACCTGCAAGTAATTTATCCATACCGCTCTATCCTGGGTATTCGCTCAATCTCTTCCATGAAATTAGACCAATATTTTTTGCCTTTTTCAGTAAAGTTCGTTTCATGGTCTCCCTAGTGAGTCCTCTCTTTCTTGAACCCTTTTAATCCCAATTCAGTACCAGCTTTGATAATCTTGGATCAATTTTTCTCAAGGTATGCCCAACATATCTCCATCTTCTCCCTCTTATAACAGTTGTTACTAGTAGTTGACCAGACATTTCTCTGATTTCACTACTTCTCCTGAATTCGTCCCATCTTATGTTCATTATTTTTCGCAGACATCTGGTGGCTTGGGTAATAGTTATTTTTGCTCTTTGACAGAATTTGTTGACAAAGAGCAAAACAACTATCACGCAAGCCACGATAACAGAACTTTATCAACTATCACGAGCCGCCACTGGTGTGAACTTTATAAATAGGACAGAGAGAAGAATATTCACTGAATAATTTCCATATACAGTAAATTTTCTCGCCTGGTAGCATACAAGGACAAGTACAGCTCCAGTAACCCAGATGTTCATGACCCACATTAACATTATAACGCATGTGGTTCTTAACCTGTTCGTGAGATGGACCCTCACTTTAAAAAATGTTCAGGACAAATGACCGGTTAATCGTTCTACTCTTATTCATTCATTGATTAATTGATTGATAGTACATCATCATTGCACTTCGGTGAGTAACCATGTGTGCTCCGATCTCTTTCTTACACAGGAAGATCTCAGCTGCAGTGCACGAACTCCGTAGCAGATGCAATGGTCCCCGATGTAATTTTGAAGATGGTAAAGGTATTTTTGTAGGAATTTTATTTTTAATCTTTCCTAATAAATTTTGCCCGGGCAGCGATTTTCCAGCCTGCTCTTCTAGATTTTGAACGCAAAGGGTTCTTTTACGTGCTCAAATTGAAACGGGACCTACGTTTTATCGTCCGTCTCCGATAGAACTAGGAACGCGATGTCATCTACACTGAGATCAGGATCTCTGGAAAAATATCCAGATGGCTCCACGAGGAGCGAACCTGGTACCTTTGGCACAAGAGACGAGCACCTAACCTCTACGCCACAGACTTTTATTCATGGACCAAGCCCACAAAATGGTATAAAAGTATGTCTAAATTGTGTCCAGCAAGGCGGACACTGACACGAGTAGTGGAAACTTGACAGTTTATTAACTAAATCTTCGCCCGATCGATTACCGGGACCCAAATTGTGGGTGTAAAGAATAAAACCAATGTTACCTGCCACGCATGTCGTAAGAGGCGACAAAGGAGGTTTGGCTGAAACCAAATGCACGTGTCCTAAGCGTGTATAAATATATGCGTTTAGGGGCCTACCAAACCAATGTGCAACGTATACAAGTTCTTGACAAAGATCAAACATATCACAAAGAGTGATTAAAATTGGTCGTAAAGAATGAACGCAAAGAAGAAGTAAATCTTAAATTCTGTATAGCCCGCCTGCCCATAGTGTTCGTAGCACTTTGCACGATGGGTGACAAGCCCCCTGTGAGTGCGGTTCAATTCCGCGGGCTGGCAGAAAAACCATAGGTTCTCTATATTTACGGTGTTTGTGGCAACGAACCGAAGGGTTACGATGTCCATGGCACCGAGCCGAAGAGCTAAAAGCTCAAGTGCTTCTGGATCGGGAAAAAATATTCTGTATAAGATGACGCGGAAGAGGTCTTTGTGTCCCTTTTTGAGTCGCATGTTTTTTTTACAATCAAGTTCAGGTATCCTCTTATCTAATGTTGAGAATCCCTGTCATACATTTTTTTTAAAGCGGTAGCAACTAGATCTCACGTTATATGGAATGTGGAAACTAGAGCCAACTATAAACTTATCTAGAGTTTAACTGTGGTGGAAACAGTCATAAAGGTATTCCGTCAGTCGTTGCTATGCAATCACAAATATTAGGTTCAGTGCTTACACACAAACATACACATTCCAAACAATAAAATAGCATGTTTACACAAGTATATTTAGATATATTAGATATATTAGAGATATATATATATATATATACTGAGATGGACTCCATAGGGTAAACGAAAACGTGGAAGACCCAAGACAACCTGGAGGAGAACGATAGAGCAAGAACTGAAGGAAATGAATCATAGCTGGAACACAATACAGAGGAAGGCCATGAATAGTGAAGAATGGTGTCCGTTTGTTGCTGACATAAACGTCAAGGGCGTAACAAGCTAAAAGAGAAAAAAGTATATATATTTCCAACTGGGATGGCAATTTGAATGGACATGTAAAACGGTTGATGTATTGAATGAAGGATGGGTTGAAGTCACGTACATGTTTACCAAATGTTACCAAATTACATTTCAAACAAAAAGAGCATGTTGATCTCTTCCCACCCTCCCCTCGTTTCCTTATTATGTTTCGGATGGTTTCAAGCCTACGTCATTGTTGAAAGGGCAGGAATGTATACTGAAAATAGGTTTGATTTTTCCACTCCAATAGCCACTACATGAGGAATGTGTTTCAGGAATTCAAAGTAGAAACATTACCTGTGCCTCTCGTGATTCTGTTTATGTAGATGCTATAAATATGAATGCTGAAAATCCAGGGGGCAGCGAAGAAAACCAATGATGAGGTTTTAAAACAGGTCTGGCTGCACACAAAAAACATTATCAAAAGAATATGAATTAGACAATCAAGGTTCTATTTGCATATAATGCCAAGAGGAGGTTTCGAACATTTGATGGCAACGAGTAAAATTCAGGGAAAGTGCGACCGTGAAAGACGGAGAGAAAAAAATGTTGGATTGTCTGCCATTGGGTTCGACAATGGTCGACGTCAGAACTGATTAACTGCACCTAGAAGAAAGAGTTGTGGAGAGACATGATCTCCTACGTCGGCAGACATGGCACTTGATTTATTGATTAATATATAACGATTGGAGAGCCGGTATTTGAGAAATTTAAGGCTTAAACCGGTTAAGTCAGATTTAAATTAATTTTTTCATTTTAGGGATACCTGGTACCGTTCTATCCACGAAGTGACAAAAAGAAATCATGCACACTGCGTGACTACCATCATTGCAAGCTGCAGTTAAACTTAATATACTAAAAGAACCACGGAAACACAATTGTTAGTGCACTTACTTCCTAAACGTGTGGTCACAAGCTCCAAAACCCTAGTTGGGGTGAAATTTTCTTATTGGATCGGAATGACTCTCTTATCGAGCTAGATTCACTTTTATATACCAGAGAAACAATGGCTTATCGAGCTAGATTCACTTAGATACCAGAGAAACAATGGCTTATCTAGCTAGATTCACTTAGATACCAGAGAAACAATGGCTTATCGAGCTAGATTCACTTAGATACCAGAGAAACAATGGCTTATCGAGCTAGATTCACTTAGATACCAGAGAAACAATGGCTTATCGAGCTAGATTCACTTAGATACCAGAGAAACAATGGCTTATCGAGCTAGATTCACTTAGATACCAGAGAAACAATGGGATAAGTAAACGTGGTCGATGTGATGATGACCACATAACTTAACAAATACCGGTGTCAAGGAAAAATAAAGGACTAAAAAAACTGTCGTTACTTCCTGTAGTACCGACTTTTAGGGCGGTGTAGAACAGGTGGGACGTGAACCTGAGGAATGTATGACCGCATGGCTAGTGCAGTCGCCGCGACGTTGTTCAGGTTTGGATTTTTCATTTATGCCCACAACAGAAAGAAATCCTTGGTCTTAACGTGAATTGAACACAGGTCTTCCGCATGGGAGCTGCGCTCTAATCTATTCGACCAGACGCTTCTCATAAAACCATATTTTCTACTATACTATATGGTATGAAAATTAGCCTTTTTTTTTTTTTTTTACTTGATATTTTTTTTTTTAATCCAGAAGAGTTTTCTGTCTTCTGCCGGTGCCATGGACATCGTAGCCCTTCGGTTCGATGCCACGAACACCGTAAATCTGGAGAACCTGTGGCTTTTCTGCCAACTCGAGGAATTGAACCGCACTCACAGGAGGCTTGTCACCCGTCGTCCAACGCGTTATGAACACGCTGGGCAGGCGGGCTATTACTTGATATAAAAATCATCTCGTACTGTTATACGTTGCATCAAGTATGCAAACAATTTTTCCCTACCGATCTATCCTGAGGAACGAATCGACACATGGCATCATGAACGAAGCTTACAGAACAGCGGTGTCCATTGGAGCCATAGCGCCCATGTGCTACATACCTAGCGTCCTATTTTATTCCACCGGCGTAAACGTTGAACAGAATTTCAATAGAGAAAAAATATGTTTCTGAATAACAGTATGATTCAGTTTGTTGGTATGCACAATGATTCAGTTTGTTGGTATGCACAATGATTCAGTTCGTTGGTATGCACAATGATTCAGTTCGTTGGTATGCACAATGATTCAGTTTGTTGGTATGCACAATGATTCAGTTTGTTGGTATGCACAATGATTCAGTTTGTTGGTATACACAATGATTCAGTTTGTTGGTATGCACAATGATTCAGTTTGTTGGTATACACAATGATTCAGTTTGTTGGTATACACAATGATTCAGTTTGTTGGTATGCACAATGATTCAGTTTGTTGGTATGCACACAATGTTAAACAAAATTGGTCAGAATGAAGTTTCCATTTTGTTGTTTGGATGTTACTACATGTATTACAATTATTTTATTATTATTAATATTATTATTGCATTATCACAGTGCTAGCGCCCCACAGTCATTAGTCAAATGCGCCCACAGTCATTAGTTAGATCCCCACAGTCATTAATTAGATGCCCCAGTCCTAGTTAGATGCGCCCCAACAGTCCTTAGTTAGATGCGCCCCCAGTCATTAGTTAAATGCACCAATGGTCATTAGTTAGATGCGCCCAACAGTCCTTAGATGGCCCACAATCATTAGTTAAATGCGGCCTCACAGTCATTAGTTAAATTGCCCCACAGTTATTAGTTAGATGGCCCCAGTGAATAAAACGTTGGATATCACTGTTACATAGCAAGCTATGAGGAACCAACAAGGAACTAATAAGCAACTTCAACTAGCGTACAACTTCATAGAGACAATCAATCTCATGACGTAGACTTGAGCATATGAAACCGATCACAAAGAAGAAGAAGACGTATTGCAAATATTATTGGCTCTGAAAAGAGTATATATATATTTTTTTCTCGATCCAGAAGCACTTGAGATTTTAGCTCTTCGGCTCCGTGCCATGGACATCGTAACCTTCGTTTCGGTGCCACGAACACCGTAAATCTGGGAATCTGTGGCTTTTTCTACCATCCCTGGAATTGAACCCCACACACAGAGGGATAGTCACCCGTAGTCCAACGCGTACGAACACGCTGGGCAGACGGGTAGTGGAACCGTATAAGTGCTGGGAGGAGCGAACCTCTATTAATTGAGTGATTCCACATAACACATGATTGAAAACAATGAGTGTCCACACAAACTGTTAGAATGGTGCTCAGAAAACATGTTTATTGTTATGAATGTCAACAACAAGAAGATACAAACAAAAGACTTACATTTCTTGAGCTCGTATGCTGGTGACATCATGTCTGTGTAGTGCGGATATAGTGTGTGGTTATTGAACCTTACGGGGTTCATGATCCCTGAAAACGGGGTCGTGAATGTGGGCGAGTACATGGTCTGGTATAGAGAGTGAACTGGGTACGGCCATGTTGGGGTGGTGGTCTGAGGCTCCGTATGGTACATAACTGATATGGTCACATCTAGACCGGTCAAGTCCATGTACACACTGTCCGCACAGTTCCGAGTCTGGGTCCGTCGGTTCGTCTGAGACACATCGATGTCCCACAGTTGACGTGCTCCCTTCCAGCTAGCAGTGGCCCGTTTGATCGGCTGCTTGTCCCGCATTTCATGTTTTCGGTGGTTGTGATTGGAAGCGTTGGAACGTGTATTTTTCAATATCTTGTGTGGTTGAGCAGCTTTAGTTTGGATCTTGTTGCCAACATCTGTATGTTCCGGTGCGGTGGTTTTCTTAACTGAAGATGAAGACGATGAACTGATTGAAGAAGAGCTGCTCGTGGTGGAGCTGCCCTCTACGTCAGATAAGGCGTCCGAGTCGGAGGAAGTGGATGTCCTAGGTGAGGATGCTACCTTCTGACGCTGCCCTACGCGACCGACTAATCGCTGCTGCTGGAGATGAGGGTGTTGTCGAGAGCTGTGGAAGTGAGCTTGCGGCTTTGGAGCCTCATATTGGAAATGCTGGTGGCTGTATAAGGTGCTCATACATTCTGGGCATTGAGACGGCTGGCAGTCGTAACGTATTAGAGGGGCCCCTATGGTGTACTCGGCTAACTGCTCAAGTTCATCTGGGGTGAACTCATGTCCTCTGATTTCTTCGAACACTGGTGGGTCTGTCGTATCGTCTGAAAGATTATCAGAGCTAGATACAACCGAAGCTTTGTCGCTGCTGTCTGACTCATCAGTGCTCTCAATCAACTTATCAGCCCCGGTTGACAAGTCATTACAGATTAGCTCAACATTCTCACACTCTGCCATGTTCCGACGCTTAACCTCAGAATCATTCTGCAAGGGCAAAGACACATTATTCAAGACACTTGGCAGTTTCCCGTCTGTACTGTTTGTACTTAAGTTCGGCCCTATGTCCTTCGGTTCCTTCATGTGAGCCTTCTCGATAACAGAAATCAATGCTGTTAAATTCTTTCGGGATTTTTCTTTAGCTTTTCGAGCAGTAGAAAGAAATGAGTGATAGGGCGAATTATGAAGTACAGGTGATCGGGAAAACATACTATAGGAGATCATTGGAACATGATGGTAGAAGGTCTGAGGCCAATACTGATGGAAATGATAACCCTGATACTGAGGTACAAACTCAGGAATTGAGGCAATATCGCCATAAATAGAAGAGATCTTACAATCAAGGCTGAGGCTTTTATTTGCGGCTGCAGTGCGATAAACCGCATTCTGATCATTACTGATTGTGTAGTGGTCTTCATCTGTGGACCGTGTGGACACGTCCGAGTCAAGATCAAGACTTGACTGCCAATGCCTGCCTGCAGATCGTAATGTGTCTTTCAGGTGAATTACTATAGGCGCGTTCGACTTTGCCTGCTGTTTGCGACGTCCTGATTTTCCTTTGCGACCAGATTTGTTACGATGGGAGCGAGCTCTTTCCCTGTGACAGTTATGGCAAGCTGAACTCATCCCTTCCAAGCGCTTAACGAAGCTCTCCTGACTGATCAACTCCAGATTTGCAGAGGCACTCACCACCTCTCTCTTCACATCCGTCCTGCCTCCATCTTGAAGCTTTCCCATGATGTATTCAAATGTTATTATATAATCTACCGACTGGTGGACAAGACAAACCTTCCAGTTTATCACTTAATGGTCTGCTGGGCTTCCATAGTTAAGGCTTACCAATCCGCTGTATCAACATTACCATGGAAATATCTTGCTGCCGAAAATAAGAACCTGAAAAAACACAAGTAAAACAGTTCACATTTAGAGCTTGCATATATATGCACCCAACAAAGGCATTTGAAGAAACATACAGAAACATAAATAAAACTATACAAATAATTATCATCAGCTGATCTATCGACTTTATTATTATATTACATTATCTATATTTATTTATCATTTGTTCTTTTAAAAAACATAAAAGCTATTCTGACTAAATTAACATTTCTGTCTTACAAGTAAAGTTAACCCTGTCACTTTGTGCGGAGATGGCGATCATAAGCCCGAGGCAGGCCGCAGAGTCGCTGCTCTAAAAGAAAATAGCACCTGCTGCCTTGAAGTTTTGGCTGAACAGCAAAAGGCTAACGAGAGCAACTATAAACGCTGGTTGAAACCGAACAACACCGAAGGAAAAGCAGAGCTCCATAGGTACTGGGAAAGTCGCACACATCCTTTCTTGATGTTGCTGTTATATATACATTAGAATGATAAAAAACATAAGACGAGTGAGGAAAAGAGAAGAGAGAGAGAGAAAGAGAAGAGAGAGAGAGAGAGAGAGAGGATCAGCAGGGCGAAGGGGTTAAGTCAGTTTAAACATAACATTTGGTACCAAGTTCAACTTAAACACTCATATATTTAAGAACATACAGCTGGATTCATTCTGAAGACAAGAAACACAGTCTCCATTCTCAAGCATAACAAACACAATAGCTTCCTCAAATCAAAGCAAGAACATAAGAAACACATGTTGTTCTAGCAAACAACTCCAAAAGTGTAAAGTTTGGTTACAAATAAAACAAAATATATTTTTTTAAACTGCTGATACTGCCTGTAATAATGCGTTTTTAGGCCGGTGTAGGATAGGGGGACGTGTGCATGTGGGATTTAATGACCGCATGGGTAGTGCAGTAACCACAAAACTGTACAGGTTAAGATTTTTTTCTGCCCCCCTCCTCCTCACGACAGAAAAATACTCCTTGGCCGTACCGTGGATTGAACCTGGGTCTTTCGAATGGAAGCCGCGCGCTAATCTATTTGGCCAGAAACTTCACAGAAAAGTAACGTAACTACTTGTTCTTCTTTGAAAGCTCCATATCGACCACTTATTAAGTCACTCTGTGTGATCTGAGCATAAGAGCGATGATACGTTCTGTCAGTTATGCGCCTACAAGTAAGCCAGAACATCCAATTTCTGTGAAGCAACTAGGGTAGCTTCCTTACCACAGTCGCCTTTTACTATTCATATGTTATTTTCAAAACGCAAAGCAATTGTTACTAAAATTAACTTCTCTATTTTACAAATAAAGCAAATTTATCCTTAGGGTAACCCTTGTAGGTCGCAGCTGTACTATTCTTTGCTTCCATTACGGGCCCCGGCACCACACGTGCGAAAACTGTTTCAAACAACACATGTAAATAGAAACTACTGTTTCAAAGCAAACACATGTAAAATAGAACATATACTGTTTGTACAGGGCAGACAAGACAAATCTACAATTGTTCCAATAATACTTTTGTATGGGAGAATATTCTACATAAGAGCGATCGTGTTTAAGTAAACTAATTAGTTGTAGAATTAAACTCCATGACTTTGCCACAAAATATGATAAATAGATGAAATAGTGAACATCTGTCGATAGTGATCAATATCACTAGAGTGTTGGAGTGTAAGTGAACAATATCACTAGATGTGGTGAAAATATCACTAGAGTGTTGGAGTGTAAGTGAAAATATCACTGAGTGTTGGAGTGTAAGTGAACAATATCATGAGGTGAGTTTTATGAACAATATCACTAGAGTGTTGGAGGTAGTGTTAAGTGAATAATATCACTAAAGTGTTGGAGTGTAAGTGAATAATAGTAAAGGAATTATTGTTTTCTGAAAACTGTTGAATCATTCACTATCAATCCATCATGCACATTCTCTGCATCGAAGGTTGGGCTGTAATAGCTCTTCAACATGTTCTGTACTTTGCCCTAAAGGTACACGCTGATATACTATATGAAGTTCATATATATATATACTATACCAAGTTATATACGAATTATACTATACCAAGTTATATACGAACTATACTATACCGAGTTATATACGAACTATACTATACCAAGTTATATACGAACTATACTATACCAAGTTATATACGAACTATACTATACCAAGTTATATACGAACTATACTATACCAAGTTATATACGAACTATACTATACCAAGTTATATACGAACTATACTATACCAAGTTATATACGAACTATACTATACCAAGTTATATACGAACTATACTAACCGAACTATACCAACATTATCAAACTTAAGAGGTTCAATTACTGATTAATACAATACATGATAGCACTATAGACGCCATAGACGAACTATGAAAATTTCAATCGATGAGTGCTCAGACATGTTTAATTGATCAGCTCTCTTTCAGAACTGCCAGAATGCCTGTTATATGCTAATGAGATCAGGCCATACTATAGAGTTAGTATCGACATACAAACACACTGTGTTTCCATTTATATATGAACTGATATTTGAACAATACGTTGCTTGACGCTTCTGTGTAAGAGATATAACAACCAGGATATTATACGCACGTTTTCTAATAAATTTTAAAAAGTCATAACTTAAAGATATAATACCTTGAGTAAATCAGAGGAGATTATAACAAGAAGGGTGTTTTTTTCTGGAACCCACAAGGAAAGCGAAAGATATGGCGAAACACGAAAAAACAAAAGTATGTAGTTTTACAAAATACAAAAACAATGACAAAGCCAGTAACGTTTCTACCAAAAGGCCTTTATCAAAGCAAAGGATACAACAGAAGTGAAGACTGTTTTTTTGTTGTTTTGCCATTGCTACATAGTTTTACTGCAGTCTTCCATTATATCGACAAAGCGAAAGATAGGGAATCATAGAAATACATGGGAAAGGGATTTGGAGGCAGTGGTTAACAAGTTACGGTAGATCTGGCAAGAATTGCAGGAGAAAACTAAAAGGGTCTACAGATGAAGTTATAGACTAAATTATACAGTTATAGACTTGGTACTGCAGACTTCATTGCACTGGGTTTTACCCCATATGGCTCCGTCACTTTTCGGCAGAGATGGCATGCCATTTGCCGAGAGCATTACACAAAGCAGAACTTCGTAGCTTCGGCAAAACAATCCTAGGGATCTCATGAAAAAAATTGCACTTGTGTCTCGGTCCGGATTGGAGCCCACAACCTTCAGTACGACAAGCAAACGACTTAATCACTTCACCATTACGTCCCTCTATAGTAGGAGTATATTAAGAACGAAAATCCAGTATTCGAAACTAAATGCTACAGAAAGATCCTACGAATACCATGGACAGAAAAAGAAAGAACACTGATGTCCTGAAAGAACTAAATGTTAAAGAGAATTGGCTGATAAACAACATACTATACAGAAAAATTACATACTTTGGTCACATCAAGCGTCATGATGGCCTGGAAAGAACAATACTAGAGGCAGGGTCCCAGGACGCAGAGGCAGACCAAGAAGAAGATGGCTACAAGATATTAAAGAAACCATGAACATGACCATCGACGAAGTGGGTGAACTGGCAAGAGACATAGTGACTTTCAGATGTGCTGCAAAGAGAGCAACTTCCTATAAAGGATACGCACCTTGATGATGATTATGATAGTAGGAGTATACTATTCAACATCAAACAGTGAGCACGTTCTCGTGCATACTTGCACATACCCACACACACACGCATACACATACATCTCGTGACAACTCAAGCGCATTAAGATAGCTCTTCTACTTCATCTTTGAACCTTCTATATCGACCACTTGTTAACCACTCTTTGTGGTTCTGTATGTGATCTGAGCTTAAGAACGATTTTACGTTGTGCCAATATGAGTCTATAATAGGCCAGCACATTCGATTTCTGCGACGCTTTTTATTTACTAGGATAGCTTCTCTCGTGTGTGAACGTCTGTAGCTTAAGCGGTTGTGAGCTCGATTACAACCCAAGCATACCTGGTACAAACTCCACGGCGGGCAAGTTTGGAAGCAAATTAGTTCCTTGGATTTTTACGAACTGTAAAATATACCTCACCGTTCAGAAAGCAATGAGAAACTACTGAACGTATAAGTGGTGCCCAGAAAAATCGACGATTCGTTTACTGTTGTTGATGGCTACGTCATATAAACGATATGCCACGATATTTTATCAGCTTCCGTAGGCCCCTACCTCTTACGACATGCCTTGTAGGACGCAGTGGTACTATTATTTGCTTCTCCTGCGGGCCCCGGCACCATAAGGGTGACGATAGTTCTAAATGGAAACATCACAAATGCAAACAAGGTACGGGTATAGTCTCTGTGTCTACTACGGACACTTTTGTTTAAGTTATGACACAACTCTAATATTGGGCCGCATAACTCACCGGGGAACCCTAACCTAGTTGAGTAGTGGGGAAGAGGCCTGGATATTATATTGTTTGATAGAACACTGCAAGCTTTTTTTTACAGGTACACGAGTAGGCTCATCAATCAAAATCAAACTGGTACTGTCAGTCGCTGGACGCTGTTGGAGATATTGCGAAGGAGATCGGAGCACCTATGGACATGTCGGAGTGCAATGAAGATATTCCAAACTGAAACTGAAACTATTTTTGCAATTTTACTCAATTCTATGAGTCAATGGTTATTTGTTGATAAAATATTAATAATACTAATATTCCTTATTGTTAAACTTAACTTTGTTATATAATATAACCTTGATTTAGCATTTTGTGTTGATTTTAAAATGAATTCGTCTATATACACCAAATACTGGAATTCGAGATCTCATGTGATGGCTTTAGATGTCTTATTACTAGAATGTTAGAGATGGGCTTGGCATGGTGCTTATGTTCTGCTGGAGATGAAAACAAGGAGTCAACAATATAAAAATGGAGCTGGAGGAGCTGCAGGAGATAGCAAGAGATAGGAAGACTTGGCATGAGTTGGTTGGGGGCTTATGTTCAAATGGTTAAAAGGCAGAGAGAGAGAGAGAAAGAGAGTGAGAGAAAGAGATGAAAACAAGGAGGTCAACAATATAAAGAAGAGCTGGAGGTAGCTGCAGGAGATAGCAAGAGATAGGAAGACTTGGCATGAGTTGGTTGGGGGCTTATGTTCAAATCCGGGTTAAAAAGGCAGAGAGAGAGAGAGAAAGAGAGTGAGAGAAAGAGATGAAAACAAGGAGGTCAACAATATAAAGAAGAGCTGGAGGTAGCTGCAGGAGATAGCAAGAGATAGGAAGACTTGGCATGAGTTGGTTGGGGGCTTATGTTCAAATCCGGGTTAAAAAGGCAGAGAGAGAGAGAGAGAGAGAGAGAGAAAGAGATGAAAACAAGGAGGTCAACAATATAAAGAAGAGCTGGAGGTAGCTGCAGGAGATAGCAAGAGATAGGAAGACTTGGCATAAGTTGGTTGGGGGCTTATGTTCAAATCCGGTTTTAAAAAAGGCAAGAGAGAGAGAGAGAGAGATGAAAACAAGGATAAATTAAGTAGGCAGAATTGATGCGATGCGCAGCAACAAAGAAGAACATGCGATGTAATTAGACTGAAACTCAACACAATAACTTGACATTTCGGAGACATAAGTGCCTGTAGCAACAACTAGACTCAAACGAAATGAACAGACAAGAGCAACTAGACTAACAAGATAAATTAGACTAACAATGTTGGGGAACTCTTAAACAAATTTCTTTTTTCCTGACGATTATGCAATAACAACAGAGGAACAGCTACAGCAACACATTAACAGATTCCAGTTAACATGCAATGAATACAATATGATAATAAACATCGACAAAACCGAAGTAATGACATTCGCTAGAGAGAAAACACTACCAATATCTCCATCACAAATGCCCATTAAAACAAGTCAAGGACTTTATATTATAATAATAATAATAATAATATTTCCTCTCGTACCGTTATACGTTACATAGGGCCTGCAAGTAATTTCTCCATACCGCTCTATCCTGGGCAACTCGCTCAATCTCCTCCATGGAACTGAGACCGATATTTCCTGCCTCTCTCAGCAAAGTTCGTTTCAGGGTCTCCTTAGGTCGACTCTCTTTCTTGAACCCTTTGCATCCCACTTCAATGCCTGCTTTGATATTCGTTGATCATTTCTCCTCAAGATGTGCCCAACATATCTCCATCTTCTCTTTCTTATAACAGTTGTCACTAGTGATTGACCAGACATGTCTCCGATTTCATCACTTTATATACCTCAGGAAATTGTTTTCAGAAAACAGAAGAATAACTAACGATATCCAACACAGATGCAAAAAAGCAAATCAAATAATAGAACAAATGGCGCCAATTTAAAAATGCAAACATGTCACCATGAACACTAAAAGAGCATTGATCAACACAATCTTTCTCCCCACATTATGCTACCAGTGTCAAACCTGGACGCTGACATCAAACGATAGAAGAAAACTAGTGACAACAGAGATGAAGTGTTTACGCAGTGTGCTGGGAGTAACAAGAAGAGACTCGCTGAGAAATGTGAAAAAAAAGTGGATACAACATTAGTACTGAACATCAAGAATCAACAAAATAAATGGTTCGGTCACATAAGCAAATTACCAACAGACACTGCGCCCCAAAGAGGAATGCTACTCCGATACAATGGATAAAAACACGTGTGTATAGTATCACAGAAGTAAGCAAGAATTTAATTAAATATAAAACTAACGACAATCCCACGTTTCGACCATAGGTCTTTTTCAAGGAGACACATACAAACAAGTAATATTTTAAAAACTAGAACATAGATCTAAATAAGAAGGATAAGAGCTGAATAAGTCCAAGTGTCAGCTCTATTGATTGGCTGATATTTTGAACGCCCTCATAGAGTGTGGCCGCAAAGAAGTTTTTCATTTAAACCAATCCACGTCAACTACTAGAGTGCAGGAGCTGGGTTTGAAGATTGGAAGTAGCAAGAAAAGAACAGCATAACAGGTACTGAGTAGGCTCATCAATCAAAATCGAACTGGTACGGTCAGTCGCTGGATGCTGCTGGAGATATTGCGAAGGAGATTGGAGCACCTATGGACATGTCCGGAGTGCAATGAAGATATTCCACACTGAAACTGAAGACCGAGTATGATTCACTGTATCAATCTCTAGTTATGCTTATTTAGATCTATGTTTTAGTTTATTTAGTATTCCTTGTTTCTATGTGTCTCATCGAAAAAGACCTACGGCCGAAACGTGGGATTGTCGTTAGTTTTAAATGTAATTAAATTTTTGCTTGCTTGTGTGAAACTATACACGTGGAATTCGCCCTTTAAACGCAAATTCACTTAGTATCACCTCAGCATACCCACGGTTTTCTCTGGTCTGACCACCTCAGATTTGTAAGCTTCCGTACATTGCCGATACAATGGATACAAAGCAAAATTCCGGCCACGCAAAAGGTGGACCTCAGAGATAACAGAGGCGACGAAAGACACTGTTTATGAAGCGCACAAAAAAGCCCGTTCCAGAAATCTCTTTTTATTCTGACGCTGTAAGACAAAACAGGACTGGAGAAAAGAAAGAAAGAATGAAAGAACCAGATAGACTATAAAAAAATATACTGGACTAACGAGATCAACTATAGCCTAGACTCACGATAACAGGTGTATACAACCTTTGATAACAGCAGACAAGTTCTAACATTTCCCAACATATGGCTTGAACTAGATATTGCAAATTGTCGTTAAGTCGTGAATAAAATTGTACATAAATTTAACGTAAATTTATAATATCCTTTATTAAAGATTAACATCAGAGAAGAGGGAGAATCAAGCGGATTAAGTGCTAATCAAACATAAATTGATATCTTTTTCTGGAAAACAACAAAATTCTCTCTCTCTCTCTGCCTTTTTAACCCGGATTGGAACATAAGCCCTCATCCAACTCATGCCAAGTCTTCCTATCTCTAGCTATCTCCTGCAGCTCATATTTAGCTCATATATTTCGGTTTCAGTATCACCATCAGGTGCCGTGCCGGTTGGCGTAAACGATCATGAATCTTCACAAATCGCTGTCCCTAGTGGTTGCTATCATCTCAGATGTTGACGCTGTTCCATGCCATGAAGTCAGGCTATCCAAAATTGTCTCTGTCTTGCTCTGTCTCGTCTCTCCTCGATTTTACCGGTTGTCTCAATGTGTTCTAAACCTCCCTTTCTCATTATATACTGAAGCACATTAATAACGCAGCACCTGTATAATCCAGGAACAGAGTGTGAAATGTAAATATAAGTGTTTACAAGCTTACATATTTGGAATCCTTATTCATTTTCCTTTCAATGCATGATGGTGATTAATTTGTACATTTGTTTGTTATGAAATTAATTGCATTTTGTGCAGGCAAGGGAGAACACAAAAATGCAACCAATTAAAAAAAAATTCATTCACACGATCCTCAGTATCTGGTATGTCCACCGTGTGCTTGCAAACAAGCTTGGCAGCGGCTCCGCATGGAATGCACACGTCTGTGAAGGAAATTATGTTGAATCAAGTCCCATTCACGTGTAAGAGCATCTTCCAGCTGTTGCAGATTAGCTGCCGGGGCGTGCCTGTAGACTCTGTGTCCAAGCTCGTCACAAAGATGTTCTATAGGGGACATGTCTGGTGATAGGGCAGGCCAATCAATTGTCATAATGTTCTGCTGCTGTAGATATTGCTGCGTTAAGCGTGCGATGTGGGCACGTGCGTTATCCTGCTGGAGAAGCTGCAAGTCTGGATAATTTCTGAACGCAGGAGCAACCAATGCATCCAGAACCTCATCTCGATATGTCACAGCATTAACATTTGCACGGAAGACGTGAAGAGGCAAGCGATGGTGAAAATTGAATCCTCCCCAAATGTGAATACTACCACCTCCAAATCGGTTGTGTTGACGAACACAGCAATCTGCAAAGCGCTCTCCCCACCGTCGCCAAATCCGCATACGTTCATCAGCAAAGGATAGGTTTAATCTGCTCTCGTCTGTGAATAGGACAGCATTCCACTGCAGCCTAGTCCATCTGACATGTTGTTCTGCCCATTGCAGGCGCTGCTGACGATGTCTGTGAGTCAAGTTTGGCCCAACATAAGGTCGTCTTGCAGTAAGGCATGTATCTCTGAGTCGTCGTACGACTGTCATTGGAGAGACTTGCCCACATCTAGCCACTATTGCTGTTGCTGTTAGACTTGCCCACATCTAGCCACTATTGCTGTTGCTGTTAGACTTGCCCACATCTAGCCACTATTGCTGTTAGACTTGCCCACATCTACCCACTATTGCTGTTGCTGTTAGATTTGCCCACATCTACCCACATTGCAACTTGCTCCAAACCTCTGCTGATTGCCCACATTAACATTGCTGTCTGGTAGACTGACATACCCACATGCGTAGACTGACATCTCCCAATGTGTAACTTCCCCCTCCAATTCGTTGTGTTGACTTGCAATCTACAATTGCGTGCTTTAGCTTGCCCACATCTACGCCAATCTTCGCAACTGCCCACATCAACGATAGTTGCTGTTCTGTAGACTTGCCACATTCCACTATCTAGTTGCTGTAACTTGCCCCATTAGCACTTGCGTGCTGTAGACTGCCCAAATACCCACATGCTTTGCGTAGCCCACTCTACCCATATGCTGTTCGTAGACTTGCCCACATCTACCCACTATTGTGTTGCTGTTCGACTTGCCGGGAGAACGATTCCTTAGGTGACTGAGCACAATATGGCGATCTTGCGTAGGGGTAGTAACTCGTGGTTGGCCACTCCGACGTCTATCCCGGAACTCCAGTGGCTCCGTAACGTTCATTGAGACGTACAATAGTGCTGTGGGTTGCAATTCATCCTTCTGGAATGGCCTTCGAGCTCATTCCGGTAGACAACATACCAATGGCTCGTTGCGGTCATTTTCCGATAGTCGTGGCATTGTAAGCAAATGTACCGGGTGTTTTGTCTCAACGGCCTTTTTATACCGAGTATGCTGCCACAACGCCTACACACTTTCAAGGTCCTAGCTGTTGGGAATCGTTTGCACTGTAACTTTCATTGTTTTCTTGTGTCTGTACACAAACCCGTGGGTTTGAAAATTCACTTTCCATTCCAGCAGCCATTCGCTCTCTACCTCATGACAAACACGGGGAAAATACATTCCCACTTTTTTTGCTCACCCTCTCAGTAACAGTATTTATCATAGTGGTGCGTTTTTTAATGTGCTTCAAAAATTATGACTGCATCTTCCATATTACAATTTTTGCTTACTTATGTGTTACTGTACACACGTGTCTTTGTTTTTAAGCAACAATTTACTTAGTATCACCGCAACCTACACACGGTTGTCTCCAGATCTGGTCTGGTCTGACCACTTCATATTTTTAGATTTATGTACATTGCCTTATATTGATAACAAGCTTGTTCTGTGTCTTGGTCTCATTCAACTCCTCCACATTCGAAATTTTAGCAGTCCATGGGATTCTTATCATTCTTCTGTAAAACCAAATCTCTGATAGATCTCAGATTCATCATCATCAGACAAAATCTATCTTCTCTGTTGTCTTCCTCTTCTTCTCTTTACCGGTATGCCTCCTTCCATGATGGTCTTCTCCAGCCCTTCATGTCTTTTTATATGTCAAAATACATCAATTTTCTCTTTCATATTTGTAGCAAATTGAGATATTTTGGACATATAAAAAGACATTCCTCGGATTACTACTTGGAAACAGGAAAAGATTAACGCATACATTTAAGCTAATGAAACACAACTGGTTTTTCTTCTTCTGACAAACAACACAACTATACACAGAATTTATTTATATACCCGTTTGTTGTGTTATTAAGTATTTAGCTGATTGATCTGCGATTAGCATTTTGAAACAGGAAACGATTAGCTGTGCGTTAGATTAGATGTATGCGTTAATGTGCTTGCAAGTGCAGGAAAGTACTGTTAGTCTGCTTTAATATTGCACAACTTATTAAATTATTACTTCTGAAGTAAAAAAAAACAACCCATTATATAAAAGTATTTGACATTTAAAGAAATTAAATATTGTGTATGTCGTGAGAACATCTTAGAAGATCCTGGACAGAGAAGAGAAAGTACAAAAACATCCTGGACAGAAGAAAAAATCGACAGAGAAAAGTACAAAACATCCTGGACAGAGAAGAGAAAGTACAAAAACATCCTGGACAGAGAAGAGAAAGTACAAAAACATCCTGGACAGAGAAGAGAAAGTACAAACACATCCTGGACAGAGAAGAGAAAGCACAAAAACATCCTGGACAGAGAAGAGAAAGCACAAAAACATCCTGGACAGAGAAGAGAAAGCACAACACATCCTGGACAGAGAAGAGAAAGCACAAAAACATCCTGGACAGAGAAGAGAAAGAACAAAAACATCCTGGACAGAGAAGAGAAAGTACAAACACATCCTGGACAGAGAAGAGAAAGCACAAAAACATCCTGGACAGAGAAGAGAAAGCACAAAAACATCCTGGACAGAGAAGAGAAAGTACAACACATCCTGGATTGAGAAGAGAAAGCACAAAAACATCCTGGACAGAGAAGAGAAAGCACAAAAACATCCTGGACAGAGAAGAGAAAGTACAAAACATCCTGGATTGAGAAGAGAAAGACAAAAACATCCTGACAGAGAAGAAAAGCACAAAACATCCTGGACGAGAAGAGAAAGTACAAAAACATCCTGGACAGAGAAGAGAAAGCACAAAAACATCCTGGACGAAAAGACAACATCCTGACAGAAGAGAAAGCACAAAAACATCCTGGATTGAGAAAGAAAGTACAAAACATCCTGGACAGAGAGAGAAAGTACAAAACATCCTGGACAGAGAAGAGAAAGTACAAAAACATCCTGGACAGAGACGAGAAAGCACAAAACATCCTACAAGACCTGCATATCTAGAAGCACTGGCTCATAAATAACATCATGTACCGGAAGATGAAATATTTTGGCCACGTTAAACGTCACAGTGGTAGTAATGGAAAGCATGGTTCCTGTGAAGCAGGGGACGACCAAGACGAAGGTGGCTGCAGGACATCAAAGACACATTGAACATGACGCTGGAAGAGGCGGGAGAACTTACAAGAGACAGATAGTTTGTCAGGCGGGCTGTGATGAAAGCTAGGTTCCGCAAGGGACATGCAACTTCTACTTGAAGTATGTAATGAGAGTTATGTAGCTAGATAATGATTTATACGAGGGTAATGACGCTGGCAGTGTTGCAAAAACAGACCCGTGGATAAGAACATGACAAGAACCTATGACCACACAGAATAACAGGAGAAAATGGTAGTGGGTTGGGCATACCCAAGACACAGTCGAGTGTTACTAGACAAGCACTCAAGTGGAACCTGCAAGTAAAACGAAAGAGGGGACATTCTAAACAGACCTGGAGACAAAGTATTCTTGGGGAACTGAAGGTTGCTCGACTATCCTGGGAGGCCATAAAGAAAACAGCAAGAGTTCGGAAAATGTGGCGAACAACTGTTGAGACCCTATGCTCCACGAGTAAGTAAGTACGTAATGACGTTAGCTGGATTTATCTGTAGCGCTAAACTAGTCTACGGCTAAAAGAAATGTGCTTATAGAAACACAATATGCTGAATAGAGATAGAGTGAATAAGTATTAGGGGCTTCCAAATAAACCACAAATGACCGAACACATCATTCAAACCACAAACCCTTATTTCTTATGATACTCATTTTCTAGACCTACAGACGAGCGTTTTTTTTTTAAGAACACAGACAACTAGCTCTCATGTGCTTTCCTGGAGTTCTTAAAACTGCATAAGCTGATAGTATGATAATGCAAGGGATGATGATGTTGTTGTATATACCGATGGTCGGTTCAACGTGGTGAGAAATCCGGCTGGGGTTTCTTGGCTAATGCGCATGGTAGGGTTGTTGCAGAGCGAGTGGGGCATACAGGACAACTACTTCTAGTATGAGGATGGAGGTTGAGGCCGTTACTGCTGCCCTCCATTGGATCTGTGATTTTATTTACTGGGGCAGTGGTTGTATCTGGGGCAGTGGTTGTATCTGGGGCAGTGGTTGTATCTGACTCTCAGTCGATGCTTCACAAGATCCAGAAGGGCAGGTTTCGGTATGAGTGGATGTCGTCTATACAAGTTTCTAACCTCCATCGGCTTACGTGGATATACTGTCCTGGGCATGCTGGTGTTTACGGTAATGAGAGAGCGGAGAGGCCAGCATCAGCAGCATCGATTGTTGGGGAGTTGAAGATGGATAAAGGGATATTCTTCGGTCTCTTCGCGACTGTCTGTTGAATGAGGACACTAAAATTGATGTTGAATCGATCAAGCGATTTAAGCAGTTTGGATTAACTCGTTGTTCAAGTCGAAATGGATGCCTGAGAGGCAGTGAGAGGTGTGTTTAATCAACGAGCCACAGGAACCATCAGTATGCATACTTTTCGATATCTGTTGGGGAGACTGAGCACCTATGGGTCTGCCCGGAGTGCAATGACGTCAGCTTAGTAACCAATAACAATTTAAGAAAGTAAAAGTAGAATGGCTAGTGACACTAACATGTGTTGAATGTGTTCACAGATACGCGTGTGTGGTGTGTGTAAGCACGCAGGTACACACACATCTGGTTTTAGAAATGTGTGATATTTAAACGGTATATAAATATTAAGTTACCGATAAGTACGCTTACCTTGTAAAATATGGTAAAATGTCAGTTTCATATTCTGTGTTAGTTAGATCATGCCCCGCGGGCGGGAAAATATCGTCGGCTGGCCATAATTGCCTGCGGGCCGCGACTTTGAATACTCCGTTGGTTTTTATTTCGTTTGCCAAGCTTAAATTCAATTGCAACCATGGCGTCTAATATTGACACATCTGACATATTTTTGTGCGTGGAAGCTTGCTTTCCCTATCTCCAGTGTCCCTTACCATTCAGGCGAGACTTGCTCCAGACTTCAGACGTACTTGTAATTTAGATCCCCCCGACATAAAAGATCAGTTTCCTGTAGTCCAACCCTGTGTGCACTGAGATTTTGTGACGTAAGCTGGCCTCGAACTCCTTAATTTCCACGGCACGTGGTCTCTAGTACAGCACATGATAAATATCCTATTGGCGACCCCTTTGAAGCTCCATAACTAGAGAAAAACTGGGTTAACATGACTTGGACTAACAAGAACATATGATTTCACCAGAACTGGGCTAATCAATCTAAGCGGTAAATTGTTGCTGGCAAGCGTCCCTTCTGTTACAGATTGCACATTTGTCCGACACAATCTAAATTATATAATTGTTTATGTTTGTGAAAGGTTATAACTGTCATACTTCTCATCTGTGTCAACTGTACATACATATTCAGAAAGTTATTAAGTTGTATGTTTGAACCAATACTGACATACGGATACGAGTCATGGACAATAAACACACAGATGTTAAGAAGCATAGGAATGTAGTGCGTTGAGTCCATGAGGTCGCAAATCTAACTGCATAACTGCACTGCAACTTTATAAACACCATATCTTTTGGTGGTCAGTCCATTACTAGTAGTCAAAGACACAACCAATCTTTCTTTCCTCTTTATTCCTATAGGCTCCACGTGGAGCATATGACCTCAACAGTTGTTATCCACTTTTCCCGGTCTGTTTATTTATGGTCTCCCATGATAATCGAGCACCTTCAGTTCCCCAAGAAGACTTCATCTCCAGCAATGTTTAGGACGTCTCCTTCTTCGTTTTCCTTGCGGGTTCCAATAAAGTACATGTCTAGTAACACATTCAAATAAAAAAGTTTTAAGATATGTAAATAATTGTGAAGCCCGTTCAACACATAGCGAACAACATAGCTAACAACATAGCGAACAACATAGACATAGGGAAAAAAATATCAGATTTATTGCAAAAGACGATAAACGCCAAGTATAATACACAATAATCAATCATTTTTTTTTTTTTTTTAAACATGCCCCATCATGAACTGAGCTTACATAAAAACTTACGTTTTCATAAACAAATGGTGCCAGCATCAACAAATGTTGAGTATTAGTACAAACAATTTGTCCGTAGAGAATCATCCAGGTTTCGACACTAGACATTGAGTCAAGTTTAGTTTAATAACACAGGGGGTTCATTTAGAGTTCTGTGGTGTCAAAGATGACCTGGCAGTGAGAGAAGGATCGTGCAGTCGGACGCATGACACAGACAGTATTTATATTGCTGTTGTCACTGGCAGTAAGAGACATAATCCTGTCAACGCGCGAGAGTGGATGCAACTGGCGCGTGGGTAAAAGCGGTAAATAGAGGGCAGAGAGCATCACAAAAGAAAGTGGGTCAGTGCGTTCTGGAAATCGATACATCACGCGCTGGCCGGCGCGAATAAGTCGATAACAACATCTATCCACACAGACTGGTAAACGACGGAACAAATAGGGCAGCAACATTACTAGTCTATGTCCCTATGTGCCCACAAGACTTGTGGGACTGTGATTACCAACGAATTGACGCCATCAGGGTGTAGTATGCTTAAGCCATGAAGACTCGTTATCATTCTTCAGTGTAGAAGTTCCTTTACCGTACGAGATTGTTGTTGTTCTATCAGTGACAAGTAATTTTTATTCCTTTCGTCCGCTATTCTTCTTCAAACGCTCCATCTCCAACACTTGTTAACCTTTCTCTGTGTGATTTGTATGTCATCTGAGCCTAAGAGCGATTGCACGCTGTGCGAATAGAAGTAGGCCAGAACATCTGATTTTTGCAACGCTGTTTATTTACTCGTTGCTTCCTGCGTCCTACATCAGTCGACTCTTACGACATGCCTGGTAGGTCAGAGGTACTATTCTTTGCTTCCCTTGCGGACCCCGGCACCACACAGGGGTGTCGTCTCGTTGGGGATGAATTCTGGCGAAGTCATGGCGGCTATGAATTCTGGCGAAGTCATGGCGACTCTGAATTTTGCGTCACATTGCTTGCTTTTATTATCCACAGTGTCCCTCGCTATTCAGGTGAGTCTTTCTCTGACTTCAGAAGTACTTGTAATTTAGATCCTTAAGTAAAGGAAAGTGAGAAGTAATGACAATCAGGGAGATGTTAAAATCATCACTCGTCGTACGCCGTTGGTCTAAGAAAAATATGGGCCCAACACTTATTTCCACAATACATCACGTGATTTAACAATTTGTATTTTACTTTTATTTTACTGTTGTTCCATACATCCTATTCTTCAATCATCCAGTAGAACTTGGGTTCTTGTTTTTTTAGACCAACGTAAACGAGAATGAAGTTTATTTCGTATTTCTATGTTTTCTTGATAAAGACATATGATTGAAACGTCGAGTTTTGTCAATTTTCACATTTATTTTTACTTGCTTATGTACGAGTAATAATGCAATGTACCTGTCAAGTCCATAACCCCCATTTAATTAGTACGTACCGCAGCCTCCCGCAGCTTTCTTCAAATCTGATCTAATCGGGACTGACCAACTCAGATCTGTAAGTCCCAGCACGTCGTCCAATTCATATGGTATATCGCGTTAAAATTAACTGTGGATTTTGTACCTACCACGGACAGCAACCCAATTTGGACTGTCCTAATACTAGGGGATGAAGGGGTTACCGTTACATGCGTCTATACCATGGGTCCCCAAAATGGGCGGTACTGCCCCAGTGGGCACTGAAGCAATCCAGGGGGGCGATAGTAGGTTCAAAAACATTTGGGGAGGGGGAGTTTTTTCTCGTGATTTTGAGATTGAATAATCATAAAAATTGGATTCTGCATTTTAATTCATCTTTGCTCATCTTACACGATCCATTTTTTCCTATTTCATGTATATAATCATTTGAAAATTGACATGTATGACAGAAATATATATCGATTTTCTATGTCAAAGTGAAATTAGAGCATGTATATATATGAGACCCTAAAACGAACTTTGCTGAGAGAGGCAAGAAATATCGGTCTCAGTTCCATGGAGGAGATTGAGCGAGATGCGCAGGAGAGCGGTATGGAGAAATTGCTTGCAGGCCCTATGTAACGTTTCATGGTACGAGAGGAATTATTATTATTTATATGGGTGGGGGAAGAGACTTACAGTGGGAAGGGGAGTTATCACATTTATGTCGTGCAAAGTGGGCGGTGGGCTGAAATAGTTTGGGAATCTACGGTCTATACCCTCCTCTCTTCTTGCCCGGCCCACTCTTGATTCCAAACGCCTTTATTTTCATCCCCGATGGTTAACCTATTGCGATGTCCTACTACAACAGACTATCATTTATTTAGATGGTATGATAGGGTCACAAATGAGGAACTTATGGAGAGACAACAAGATAGATCCCAGTGAACCAAGTGGTTTAAAAAAAAAATGCTGGCGTTGGATATGGCACACTTTGAGAAAATGTCAGAGGAATATAACAAGAAGGGTCCCTCTCCTGGAACACACAAGGAAAGCGAAAGAGATGGGTGCCTAGAAAAACACTGAGAAGAGATTTGGAGGCAGAGATAAACAATATACATAAGAGCTGGAGGGAGCTGCAGGAGATAGCTAGAGATAGGAAGACTTGGCATGAGTTGTTTGAGGGTCTATGCTCCAATCGGGGTTAAAAAGGTATATGAGAGAGAGAGAGTGTGTGTGTGTAGCTAATAACTCGGATTCTCCGAAAGGAGTTAAGTATATGTTTGTTGGCTTACACGTTCTGATATAACCAACTAAAAATTCGCCTTAGGTTGAAAGCAGTGTGCCTCGGCTTAAAGAGGCTTTAATTCTCTACATAACAAACAACAAAAGAGCGAGAGTGTGTGTGTGTGTCTATATTTATATACAATGTCCCCTTCCCATGTATCCTCGATTAACAGATTAAATCATGTTCCTAAACTTTTTCCAGCCACCGTCCACTTGCAAGACATAAAGCTTGTGACCTCCCCCGGGTGTTTATTTTTATTTTGTTAATTAAAATAAATACACCGAGTAGGAGTTGATTAAATAAACACAGACAAATCGTGACAGAGAAGAAAAGAACAGTAATGCTATTGCACAGGTGAGATTTCCCCCCAAAGTAGGCATTCTGTCCAGGTAAATGATGAACAGTAAAAAGCTAGCTAAGAGCTCTTTAAGGGAACACCTCTTACTATAAAAGTCAATGCTCAACAAATTTATTTGTACACAAACAAAGCGTAGTTTTACAGTTGAAAGTCCGCTGCAATTGTTCACCAACGCACGGAGTTATATCTGCGGTACATATTGATTCTCCAGTCTACCGAGCTGAAAATGGGTTCATTATTTACTCGCCCACTTTTAAATACTTGCAGCCCGCCCGAGTGGTTACCGGGGTCCAAATTTAGGGTGTAAAGAATAGAACCACTTTACCTGCCACGCATGTCGTAAGAGGCGACTAAGGAGGTTTGGCTGAAATCGGATGCACATGTCCTAAACGTGTAAAAGTCTACGAGTTTAGGGGCCTACCAAACCAATGTGCAACGTATACACGTTCTTGGCAAAGATCAAACATTTCACAAAGAGTGATTAAAATTCGTCGTATAGAACGAACGCAAAGAAGAAGATACTTGCAACACTAATGACGCGTTCATTTTTCCTTTTTTCCTTCAACCTCCATCCATCCATCCATCCATCCTTTCTCATCCATCCCCTCTTCATGTTCCGTTTGACACATAAGGCTTCCACATAAGGCTTCCACAAGAGATTTCCATTTCTGCCGTCTTTCTACTAACTGTTTCCATGTCAGGCCACAATCTTTCAGATCTCCATTCCCCAGTTCTTCTCCATCTTTCCTTTGGGCATCCAAGCCTTCTATTCCCATCCGCTGTTCATCGGAGACATATTCTAACCAATATCCGAATGATCCTATTGACATACTACATACACACCCAACCCACTTCTATCTTCAACTTTTAATAATGGTCTCCAGTAGAACAAAGTTTGTTCGCTTTAAAAGCTCGCTATTTGCTATTGTATTTGACTATAATATTCGCAGGATTATTCTTCAACATTTATTTTGAAATACCCCCAGCTTAGAATTGCATGCCCTGGAACAAAAAAAAACAACTGATTTTCTTCCATCATTGTCTTCGAGCCCAACTTGTCTCAATATCTCAACACTAAAAAATCAAAGAACTCTCTCTATCAGCGAACTAAAACGTATATATCATCTACGGAGACACATAGCGTATAGAATGTTCTATAAAACTTGCTTTTCAGTTAATCGACTGTGAATAGTTTGGGTAAACGACAAACACAATTTTCTAAACACACACGTTAACCCAAAAATATAAGTGGCCAATTTCTATGCCCACCTGCAAGGTTATGACACAAACTGGATAGAAAAGAATAAAAAGTTGTTCCCTCGACACGGACTGCTAGTTTTCACGCATGTTTGAAAGAGAGTTGTAATAGAAAAGAAAATAGAAAAAAAATGAGCCGTTTGAAAGGAAATTGTAGTTTAAATAAAAACCTGAGTGAAAATCTAAGGTAGTAGAGCTCTTTTAAAGTAGTTTTTATGGGGGGACGGGTTAATTTATATTGAGCACAATGATGCCACTGAAGTGTTGTTTCCTCTTAGACATTTTGTATAATCCTGCCTGGCTGGTTTCTGTAAGATATTTTCATATAGAGGTTGTTTGGCAATCATTTGCATAATGTTTCTTTAAAGAGATGATCATTATGCAGCAATATGCACAATCTTATATTGTGATATAGTTGTGTTAGTGTTAAAGTGTGATAAGTGTTACGTTTAAGAAACGTTGTGATATATTGTTTATGTTACAAGGTTGATAGTTAGACTCTCCTTCACCTTTCAACTCCCAACGGAGCACAGGTCTTCAACAAACTTCTTCCAGCTCTTCCTTCCCCTAGTCATCCCTTCCAATTCTTTCCATGTTTTACCTATCCTGTTAATATCAGCCTCCAGCTCTCTTCTTCAGGTCTGTCTAGGCCTTCCCATATTCCTCTTTCCATGCGGTTTCCAAAGCAGTGTCTGTCTTGCAATGCTTCCGGTCGGTCTTCTCAATATATGTCCTATCCATCGCCATCGTCTCTTCCTTAGCTCTTTCTCCACTGCAATCTGCTTTGTTCTTTCTGAGTTCATCGTTCGTAATCTTATCATACCATCTCAGTCCCTCTATTCTATGTAAACATCCATCTATGAAGGTCTGCAGTTTTCTGGTGGTTTCTTTTGTTGTCTTCCATGTTTCTGAGCCATAGAACATCACTGACTTCACATTTGATTGAAAGATTCTCAGCTTTGTATTTGATATAGTTGATATATTTTGTGTTAAGTGTTACAGAAGAGTCTTTTGTACAACATGGACAGAGAAGAGAATATATATACATATTCAGAAAGAACTAATAATCAATGAAAACTAGCTCATGCTACAAATACAAATGAGAATATTGAAGTATTTTGAACATGGAAAGAGACACGAAGGGTTAGATAACACCATCATTGAAGTATCACTGCAAATGAAAATCGTGGCATATCCCAAAGGACGTAGCCATCAACCACAGTAAACAAGTCGTTGATTTTCTAGGCACCACTTATACGTTCAGTAGTTTGCCATTGCTTTCTGAACGGTGGCGCCATCGTCCTTTTGTTAAAATCAACGGAAACAATTTGCCAGCAAACTGTCCGCAGCGTGATTCGAACTCAGAACGTCGGGGTTAGTGACAAGTCACTAACCCTAGCCACAGAACGCCACGCTTTAGATAACACCATCATTGAAGGATGATCACTGCAAAGGTAGAAGAGGAAGACCACGGGTAAGTTGTATTCAGGATGGGACATGATTTGAGCATGACGGTTGCAGTGACTGGACATTTGGCCTACGAGAGAGAGAAATTCAGAAGGACTGTCACAGTGGCAAAGTTCTGGTTAGGACAAGCTATTTGATGATGAGAGATATGGTTACTATGTAGCAATATACACAATATTACTTTATGATACGGTTACTATGTAGCAATATACACAATATTACTTTATGATACGGTTACTATGTAGCAATATACACAATATTATTTATGATAGGTTACTATGTAGCAATATACACAATATTACTTTATGATATGGTTACTATGTAGCAATATACACAATATTATTTTATGATACGGTTACTATGTAGCAATATACACAATATTACTTTATGATACGGTTACTATGTAGCAATATACACAATATTATTTTATGATATGGTTACTATGTAGCAATATACACAATATTACTTTATGATATGGTTACTATGTAGCAATATACACAATATTATTTTATGATATGGTTACTATGTAGCAATATACACAATATTATTTTATGATACGGTTACTATGTAGCAATATACACAATATTATTTTATGATACGGTTGCTATGTAGCAATATACACAATATTACTTTATGATACGGTTACTATGTAGCAATATACACAATATTACCTTATGATACGGTTGCTATGTAGCAATATCTACATGGCGTCTCAATTAAAGATCTAAAGAAGAAGTTTTGACCTCATTGCCCATATCATATTCCCATATGGTTCGGTCTCTGTCGGCAGAAATGGCACTCCATCTGCCGAGAGTGCTGCATAGAGCACGAACTCCGTAGCTCCAGCAAAAATCCTAGGTTCACATAAAAATTGCACACGTGACTCTAACCAGATACGAACCCACAACCTCCTGAACAGAGGCAGTGAATGACACTATTTATGAAGCGCACAAAAAGCCCGTTCTATAAATCTCTTCTTATCCTGACGCTATGAGGCAGAACAGGATTCGAGAAAAGAAAAATAACATTCAGAACGGCAGGCAAACGCCTTAACTACTTCACCATAGAGATCCCCTTTGTACAACTGAGCAGTGGTAGTCAGCTGAAGTCGCCAACAGGAATGGGTTCAAATCCCAGTAGTTTCGATCCCATAGCTGCTTCTCTAACGTCATATGTAAGTAAAAAATAAAAATAAAGGAGCCATTTTTATACCAACGTGGTATATAGGGTAATACTGTGTTAGGTACATTGACCGTCGGCACACGATGGGTGATGTAGTCAAACATCACGCTGGTTGCCTTTATTTCTCAGTGCTTTTCCTGGTACCAAACTGAGGTTGGGTCGACCTGAGAGATGTTACGGTCGGAAAACCTTCCACTAACGACATATGTAAGATGTTTTTCACATCCTGTTACCACCGTCGTGTTGGTTACTTCCTGCATCGCATTCGATGAATCATGTTCCCCATTATTGGACATTGGAAATCACGGTGACGTTGAATGTGGCGAAAATGTTCCTGGAACATGATGTTCTTTATGAAACAATGTTCCTCGATGTAGATTTCTTGTATGGTCTTATGATATTATTCCTCTATGTTAGTCAATGGATGTTTACGTAGAATAGAGGGACTAAGATGGTATGATAAGGATGAACTCAGAGAAAGAACTCAGCAGATACCGGTGGAAAAAAAAGAGATAAGGAAGAGACGGTGAAGATGGATAGGACACACATTGAGATAACCATTAGGAAAAATTGCAAGACAGGCACTGTTTTGGAACCCACAGGAAAGAGAGAAGGAGGAGTGCCAGAAATACCCTAAGAAGAGAGCTGGAGACGGTTATTAGAAGGAGAAAACACTCCAGAATATGCCATTACAGCCACAAGAAACGTTGAAATTCAGCGCACTATAACACACTATGTGACGCAAGACCTATTGTCTTCTGAGACAAAGAGGCCAATAATGATGAGGTGAAAACAGCACACAACATCTTTCATCTAAGAACAGGTCACTGCAGGCTCAACCATCACATGCACAGAATAAATCCGGCTCAGACTGAAAAATATGCGTGTCAGACAGAAACACAGAATCCTGCAGTGATGTCCATCAAACATACACCAAGGAAACGAAACATGGTCTCATGAACAAAGCTTACAGAGCAAGCTATGTGGAACTCTCGAGGAACTTCAACTGACATGCAGCTTTATAGAGGCAACCCATCTCATGGTTTATACGAGCATACGAAACCGCCAGCTATGAATAAGAAGGATGGGAAAGACGTTTAAAGAATTGGAAGGGATGGCAAGAGTGAGGAAGGGCTGGAAGAAGATTATTTAAGACCTGTGCTCCGTTGAGAGTTCAAATGCGAAGAAAAAGATGTACAGGGCGTTCAAAGAGATTGTATTTAACACTTGGCTGCAGAAAACTCGATTTTCTACTTCACTGCTTTGTACAATACTTTCGGCAGGTGTGAGAGATCTCTACAGAATAACCAAGCCATATGGGGTATAATCCGGAGCAATGAAGTCAATCCTTCGGCCTTTAAGCCGGCCGTGTGGTGCCGGGGCCCACAATCGAAACAAAGAATAGTACCACTGCGAGCTACAAGGCGATGAAGAGACGACCTAGGGAAGCTACCCTAGTAAATAAAAATCATTGCAGAAATCGGATGTGTTGGTCTACTTGTAGGAGCATAACTGGCACAGCGTAAATCGCTCTTAGGCTGAGATCACATATAAATCACACAGGGTGGTTAACAAGTGGTCGATATGTAGCGCTCGAAGAAGAAGAAGACCCTTTAAGCGAAACATTCGTGTTAAACATAGAGAGGTAAATGACGTGGTAGTACGACAGATGACTCGACATATTATTATTATCATATAATGAATCTGAAAAAGCACAGAATACACTAACGGACATATTGACAATGACACAGCAAATAAACGTTAATGAGAAACAGTATATGACAAAGCAATATAAACAGTTCCGCACAACAAACAACGATTAAACACTAACAAGGATATACAATAAAACGGAGAATAAAATGGTTTGACCACCTTGTGAATATGCCGCCAGACCGCACTGTTTATAAAGTCTTCTACGTCATAACCAGTGGCGGTTCGTCATTAAGGGCCAGTGGGACCGGGCAGCACCAAAAATAATGTATAACGTGTATTTATTATTTTATAAATAAAAACATAGCAACCAAAAACCATGATTTATCCGGAATAAAATGTCTGACCCCACCAAAAAAAAAAGATCACGACCCGCCACTGATCATAACTATTGTCGTTCCCCATGTGTTCCTGTGTTTAGCAATTTGTTTCTTACGGTAGATCCCAATACGTGTTCTCTCTCTATATTTATTGGTTATATTCATTGGCTCCGGCGCTGCTTCTTCTAGCTTCTTAAAACTCCATGAAAATGAAAATCGTGGCAAATCCTTTACAGAAAGTAGCCATCAACTACAGTAAACGAATGGTTGATTTTTTCTAGGCACCACTTATACATTCAGTAGTTTGCCATTGTTTTCTGAACGGTTAGGTCTATTTCTACCTTTCGCAAAGAAACCCCAAAGAAACGAATTTGCTTCCAAACTGCCTACCGCGGAGTTTGAACCAGACACGCTTGGGTTTGATCGAGCTGCACTACCACTTGAGCTACAGACGCTCATGTTATAGTGGGGCTTAATGCATCAGTGTTTGCCTGTCGACTCGGGTACAAGAGGGTTGTGAGTTCAATCCCACACTCGACGTTACACGCGTGAGAAAAGGATTTGGCCCACCTACCCCCTGCATACTATAAATATAAAGTGACAGACACTTCATACTATAAGTTCTGAAAAGGCTACCGTAAATTGTATTTTATTATAGAAACTTATAATTCACATTGGCTTAATTTTATTTTAATTTGTGCAGATATACATTCTACTTTATATAAGCTCAATACTAGATGGCAGGGTCCCAGGACGCAGAGGCAGACCAAGAAGAAGATGGCTATGAGATATTAAAGAAACCATAAACATGACCATCGGCGAAGTGGGTGAACTGGCAAGAGACAGAGTGAATTTCAGATGTGCTGCAAAGAGAGCAACGTCCTATAAAGGATACGCGCCTTAATGCTGATACGTGCTGCTAAAGTTTAATTTGACATTATTTAACGACAAGACAACAAATATAGCGGTAACTTATTCCGTACATTGAAACAAACGTTTTATTGCAATCGGCGCCCACCACCCTTCCGCACTGACACACACAAACACGCGGAAGAATAACTAAAGCAGTGGTTCCCAGACTGTTAGAAGCCGTGGCACGCTTGATGTTCTACACAAAATAATAAGCGCATTATACATACAAACTTAATAAATCAGATTTTAAAAAAATAATACAGAAATAATTGGAAAATGCTTAATACCTTTATTCACCATTTAATTTCTGCCTATGAGAAGCATGCGTCTGATGCGTCTTGGTGATTTTGTTTAACCCTGGTGCTCGCTTCTGGGAAAGTAAAGGCGGCCGGTATGATGCTGACCACATCACCCATCGTGTGCCGACGGTCAATGAAAATACAGGCCTAACACTGTATTGCCCTATATACCACGAGGTATGAAAGGGTTCCTTTACTTTTAATTTTACTGGTGCTCGCTGGCATCGCGTTGCCGCCCCTAATCTGGGATCTCATAGGGAGTCCCTAGGAATGTCACCGAGCACTCCTGGCGCGTATTGGCACACCCTTTTAGAACCGCTACACTAAAGTCACAAATATTAGCATTTTCATGGCCTATGATATTTGTTCATGACAAATATACGTCAATAATATTTGCTGAAAAAAAGGCTACTAACATTAAAAGCTATAAAGATGAATGTTGAGCCGATTAATAGAATTTGTATAGCCTAGCTGTTATAATCTCAACAAATAGATTTCACGTAGATGACTTTCGACATATGAATGTTGACTTTGGAAAAATGAAAATCCTGGCATATCCTTCCAGGATGTCACCATCAAACATAGTAAACAATTCGTTGATTTTATAGGCATAATTTATACGTTCAGTAGTTTGCCATTGCTTTCTAAACAGTGATGTTTATATGTGTGTGTGTATGTATATATATATATATTCCTCTCGTACCGTTATACATTACATAAGACCTGCAAGTAATGTATCCATACCGCTCTGTCCTGGGCAACTAGCTCAATCTCATCCATGGAATTGAGTCCGATATTTCTTGCCTCTCTCAACAAAGTTTGTCTCAGGGTTTCCCTAGGTCGTCCTCTCTTTCCTGGACCCTTTGCCTCACATTTCAATGCCAGCTTTGATATTCTTTGATCATTTCTTCTCAAGGTGTGCCCAACATATCTCCATCTTCCCTTCTTATAACAGTTGTCACTAGTCGTTGACCCAACATGTCTCTGATTTCATTATTTCTCCTAAATTCGTTCCATTTTATGCTCATTATTTTTCTCAAACATCTATTTTCATTTACATTCAACTTGCTTACTATATATTTAGTCATTTTCCAACTCTCGCTGGCATATGTTAGGATTGTTACAAAATTTGAATTTCTTCTGCTTCGTCTTAAACACAGTTATTCAATCGCAAAATCACGAAAATTTATTTTTAAATATATATTAATTTCTCTATAAGGAACCATCGACCCTTAGATCGCCTGAACGAATCCCTCCTCCAAATGCTTCTGAGCCAGCTAGCCCCTCACCCCTAAAGGCTGCAGCGCCCACTTTGGGAATCTACGCTTTAGACCTGCTGACTGATGGGCAGCATCCATCAAGAACTATCTAGGGCTGACATACCCAGATTCGGGTGTGGCAGAATTTAGAATCTGTAGGTTGACACGTCAATAAAAGTTATAAATGGAAAATGTATATACAGTAGTGTCAGATAAACTTATATAAGGATATCCAGGCTGTCTGCATAACTTGAATACGTTTCCCAGTGGATACCAGCCCATTGTGGCGTACCAGGAAATGATAGAGCAGACAGGCTAGCTAAGGAGGGAACAAAATTGATACAACACAAACACCCTGTGTCACTACCAGAAATCAAGACGCATATCAAGCGAAAATACAAAGAGTTGTAGAGACAACAAACCCACAGCAAACACCCACAAGATCCCAGACTAAACAGAAAACAGCCCACAACAATCTTTCGCCTAAGAACAGGTCACTGCAGGCTCAACCGCCACATGCACAGAATAAAGCCTGATCAGACTGCACAGTGTGCATTCAGACAGAACAACACACAGTATCCAGAGCACATCCTGCAGTCATGTCCATCATACATACAACAACAACGAAACATAAATACATCCATGAACGAAGCTTACAGGGCAAGTTATGGGAACTCTCGAGAAAATCCAACTGACATGCAGCTTCATAGAGGCAAACAATCACATTGTTTAGACAAGCATATGAATGGGATTAGTATATGGGATTAAACTATAACGTCCAGGGAGCACACCCTTCCTAAAAGCCTGGGTTGGTGAGCCCGGCGACAGAAAGCTGAAGTCACCAAGAGCAGGACGACTCCAGACAAACCCGGAAAGACAGATCTCGTCAGCAGGGAACAGCAACTGTATAGAGAACAAACTAAAAAAATATGTCCTCAGAAGCGGAATGTGTCAGGCATTATTGGCGGAGAGGAGTGGACACATACGTAAGACTCATAGATTCCTAAACTTTTGCGGTCCACTGACCACTTTGCACGACATAAACTTTGTAACGCCCTCCTCCCGATTATAATAGTTGCCAACGCCCCCATATATTTATATATACATGCTCTATTTTCTCTTTGACATAGAAAATTGATATTTATTTCTGTCATGCATGGTCAATTTTCAAATGATTATATACATGAAATCAAAAATTGATGAAATAATGGATCGTGTAAGACGGGCATAAGATGAATTAAAATGCAGAATTCAAATTTTTAATGATTATTCAATTGCAAAATCAAGAAAAAACTACCCCAAATGCTTCTGAACCCACCATCGCCCCCTGGAAGGCTTCAGCTCCCAGATGGGGGCGGTACCGCCCACTTTGGGAAACGCTGGTATGACTCAATGGCCATGCGTTGGCCACACCCAGTGGACCTAAAAACTTAGTTTTAGAGAAACCTGGCCAGACCTGAAGCTGACTGCTCAGTTTGTGGTATACAATAAATTAAGTGCATGACCAGAGATCGCTAAAGAAGGAAACCTGACAAGAGCTGAAGCTGACTGCTCAGTTTGTGGTATACAATAAATTAAGTGCATGACCAGAGATCGCTAAAGAAGGAAACCTGTCAAGAGCTGAAGCTGACTGCTCAGTTTGTGGTATACAATAAATTAAGTGCATGACCAGAGATCGCTAAAGAAGGAAACCTGACAAGAGCTGAAGCTGACTGCTCAGTTTGTGGTATACAATAAATTAAGTGCATGACCAGAGATCGCTAAAGAAGGAAACCTGGCCAGACCTGAAGCTGACTGCTCAGTTTGTGGTATACAATAAATTAAGTGCATGACCAGAGATCGCTAAAGAAGGAAACCTGACAAGAGCTGAAGCTGACTGCTCAGTTTGTGGTATACAATAAATTAAGTGCATGACCAGAGATCGCTAAAGAAGGAAACCTGTCAAGAGCTGAAGCTGACTGCTCAGTTTGTGGTATACAATAAATTAAGTGCATGACCAGAGATCGCTAAAGAAGGAAACCTGACAAGAGCTGAAGCTGACTGCTCAGTTTGTGGTATACAATAAATTAAGTGCATGACCAGAGATCGCTAAAGAAGGAAACCTGACAAGAGCTGAAGCTGACTGCTCAGTTTGTGGTATACAATAAATTAAGTGCATGACCAGAGATCGCTAAAGAAGGAAACCTGACAAGAGCTGAAGCTGACTGCTCAGTTTGTGGTATACAATAAATTAAGTGCATGACCAGAGATCGCTAAAGAAGGAAACCTGGCCAGACCTGAAGCTGACTGCTCAGTTTGTGGTATACAATAAATTAAGTGCATGACCAGAGATCGCTAAAGAAGGAAACCTGACAAGAGCTGAAGCTGACTGCTCAGTTTGTGGTATACAATAAATTAAGTGCATGACCAGAGATCGCTAAAGAAGGAAACCTGACAAGAGCTGAAGCTGACTGCTCAGTTTGTGGTATACAATAAATTAAGTGCATGACCAGAGATCGCTAAAGAAGGAAACCTCGCCAGACCTGAAACTGACTGCTCAGTTTGTGGTATACAATAAATTAAGTGCATGACCAGAGATCGCTAAAGAAGGAAACCTGGCCAGACCTGAAGCTGACTGCTCAGTTTGTGGTATACAATAAATTAAGTGCATGACCAGAGATCGCTAAAGAAGGAAACCTGTCAAGAGCTGAAGCTGACTGCTCAGTTTGTGGTATACAATAAATTAAGTGCATGACCAGAGATCGCTAAAGAAGGAAACCTGACAAGAGCTGAAGCTGACTGCTCAGTTTGTGGTATACAATAAATTAAGTGCATGACCAGAGATCGCTAAAGAAGGAAACCTGACAAGAGCTGAAGCTGACTGCTCAGTTTGTGGTATACAATAAATTAAGTGCATGACCAGAGATCGCTAAAGAAGGAAACCTGTCAAGAGCTGAAGCTGACTGCTCAGTTTGTGGTATACAATAAATTAAGTGCATGACCAGAGATCGCTAAAGAAGGAAACCTGTCAAGAGCTGAAGCTGACTGCTCAGTTTGTGGTATACAATAAATTAAGTGCATGACCAGAGATCGCTAAAGAAGGAAACCTGACAAGAGCTGAAGCTGACTGCTCAGTTTGTGGTATACAATAAATTAAGTGCATGACCAGAGATCGCTAAAGAAGGAAACCTGTCAAGAGCTGAAGCTGACTGCTCAGTTTGTGGTATACAATAAATTAAGTGCATGACCAGAGATCGCTAAAGAAGGAAACCTGACAAGAGCTGAAGCTGACTGCTCAGTTTGTGGTATACAATAAATTAAGTGCATGACCAGAGATCGCTAAAGAAGGAAACCTGACAAGAGCTGAAGCTGACTGCTCAGTTTGTGGTATACAATAAATTAAGTGCATGACCAGAGATCGCTAAAGAAGGAAACCTGTCAAGAGCTGAAGCTGACTGCTCAGTTTGTGGTATACAATAAATTAAGTGCATGACCAGAGATCGCTAAAGAAGGAAACCTGACAAGAGCTGAAGCTGACTGCTCAGTTTGTGGTATACAATAAATTAAGTGCATGACCAGAGATCGCTAAAGAAGGAAACCTGACAAGAGCTGAAGCTGACTGCTCAGTTTGTGGTATACAATAAATTAAGTGCATGACCAGAGATCGCTAAAGAAGGAAACCTGACAAGAGCTGAAGATGACTGCTCAGTTTTGTATACAATAAATTAAGTGCATGACCAGAGATCGCTAAAAAGAAACCTGACAAGAGCTGAAGCTGACTCTCAGTTTGTGGTATACAATAAATTAAGTCATGACCAGAGATCGCTAAAGAAGGAAACCTGACAGAGCTGAAGATGACTGCTCAGTTTGTGGTATACAATAAATTAAGTGCATGACCAGAATCGCTAAAGAGGAACCTGACAAGAGCTGAAGCTACTCTCAGTTTGGTATCAATAAATTAATGAAATGACCAGAGATCGCTAAAGAAGGAAACCTGTCAGAGCTGAAGCGACTTCAGTTTGTGTATACAATAAATTAAGTGCATGACCAAGATCGCTAAGAAGAAACCTGTCAAGAGCTGAAGCTGACTGCTCAGTTTGATGGTATATAATAAATTAAGTGCATGACCAGAATCGCTAAGAAGGAAACCTGTCAGAGCTGAAGCTGACTGCTCAGTTTGTGGTATACAATAAATTAAGTGCATGACCAGAGATCGCTAAAGAAGGAAACCTGACAAGAGCTGAAGCTGACTGCTCAGTTTGTGGTATACAATAAATTAAGTGCATGACCAGAGATCGCTAAAGAAGGAAACCTGACAAGAGCTGAAGCTGACTGCTCAGTTTGTGGTATACAATAAATTAAGTGCATGACCAGAGATCGCTAAAGAAGGAAACCTGACAAGAGCTGAAGCTGACTGCTCAGTTTGTGGTATACAATAAATTAAGTGCATGACCAGAGATCGCTAAAGAAGAAGAAGAAGAACTAGTCAGGCTCTGCGTGTATGGAAGACAAATGCGATCACAGAGATGTGCTAAATAATGATCTAAAGCAGAAGGATTGACATCATTGCGCCCCAATGTTACCCCATATGGCTAGGTCTCTCTCTCTCTCTGATGAATTGACACGCCACCTGCCGAGAGTAATGCACAAAGCACGATTTCCGTAAACAATCCTTGGGATCACTGAAAAAAAATGCACTAATGAACAGAACGGCGCGTTCCGGATTCGAACTCACGATCTTCGAAACGCAAGGCATAGCCTTAACCACTTAGCCAAAGAGTCTCCCTTAATCTCAATAAGGATATGTGTGATCGACAAAGAAAATATTTCAACATTACTGTAAACAATAAAACAACACACCAAACGTCCTTTTCATGAGGAACAAAGAGAATAAGATAGGGCCCAAAAACAATCTCACATGTTCAGGATGTACGTACTTACTTGCTCAGAGCGTGCGCCCCCCCTTCTGCAACATAAGGCCGATTAGCTCAGACCGGAAAACCAAAATTCCTATTTAATGGGGGCTGGTTTTTTGTATATGTTTGATAGAACACTAAGTTTTTTTGTGTGTAATTTTACTCAATTTTATGAGTCCATGGTTATTTATTGATGAAAACTATTCATAATACTGATATTCCTTATTGTTAAAATAACTTGTAGCGTAATTATAACCTTGGTTTAGCACGGTGTGTTGTTGAATGAGTTAATCTATATACTAACTGGAATGCCAGGATCACGTGACAGTTATGGTCTTATTTCATAGAATTTTTACTTGAGCCCGTCGGTCGTATATTATCGGAGGCCATGGTACGTAAAGCGAGAACGATTTCCCAGAAATACTTCAAACCGGTTCACATTGACCACTTCCAAAATCGTCATTATTCTCTTATTCATCCGCGTACATCCACAAATTAATACTACTTAGCAAACCGTTGGAAGTTTTAAAGTGTAGTTAAAAAAACTTGCGTAGACGTGGGAAGCATGTAAGCAGAAACCGTACATCACGGATGTTTATAATGTGAAGAACACTACCACTTGAATGTTAAGAAAGTCGTTTTCTAAATAAGTACCGGATTTCAAGAGTTAGAAAACAAATCAGAATTTTGAATTCATACACTACAGAGATAGCGCGAGTGTTACATCAACGTCATTGCAATTTGATGCTCTGATAACAAGGTGTAGAAGAAGAGTGATGAAGTGGCATTCTTCCGTCCGGCAAATGTTGATGTATGATTCGTTGATGAATACAGGATACATAGAAACAGGATACATAGATACAGGATACATAGAAACAGGATTCATAATTTTAAACGGTAGTTCTCATGAGGAGGGGAGGTTTAGAACACATTGTGACAATCGGTAAAATCGAGGGTAGACGAGACAGAGAGAGAAAATTGTGGATAGCCTGACTTCATTGGCACGGTAGAGCGTCAACATCTCTGAGTTGATAGCAAACATCAAAGACAGTGATTTGTGGAGATCCATGATCGCCTACGCCAGCTGGTACGGTATCTGATGATGATGATGATAATGAGTTATCATACGTGTAACGGATTATCGTAATGCGTAAGCCTATCTAATTGGACTAATGTTGGAGTTCAATCCTGCACTCCAAGTTCTACACGTAAGAAAGGAATTGACTCATACCTCCCGCACACTAGGTACTAGAAATATGAAATGGCTTCGTAACCAAAAGTCTGAAAAAGCTATGGGAAATTATGAAATTGAAAAGTTCTCAAACTCTTTGAGACTGCAGTCCTTTTCAAGAATGTTTTGTTTGACCAGAAGAGGTCCCAAATGAGAAGCGACGGAAGAAAACTAATTGTACATCATTGGCAACCATAATCACAGGAAGAATATGGTGATGACATGACAACCACAATCAGAGGAAGAAGATGGAGATCGCAACTGGGAACCTCAACTACAATCAGTGAAAGAAGATGGAGATCGTTTAGTCGTGTGTATACAATGCCACCGGGCCGGGGACTTTTGTAAAGGCGATGGAAAGCCGGGGTAAGGGAGAGAAGGGGTAGACCAAAGAGAACCTGACAAAAAAATGGTGGAGAGAATGGGAAAGATGATGAAGCCCAAGACACAACTGGGAGGGAAATATTAAGATGTGGTAAAATTACTGCCTGACATAATTCAACATCTAGGCAAGCGACAGGGGATGTTGGAGATACATTGTAGGCAAACTTCGATGAGAGACAGAATCTGATGAAATAGTTTTAGAAACATATCCTGATCGGTGTAAAGGTAAAAGTATAGGTTATACTGAGATATAAACGAACAAAATTTAACCACCGACAGAAAAAATATACTGCAATGAGCCGTGACGTGAGAAGAATGATTTCCAGGAATTTCCACATGATCTCGAGGGCGTTATAGATGGATGTGGTTTAACTACAACTAGGTTTATGGTATCTCCGAGAGAAACATGAAGGATTCAGTGAGAGAAACACAAGTAAAATATTAGGCGAAAGACGACAACATTAGAGAAGGGAGGTGGGTAAAGGACAGACTGTGAGAAAAATGAGAGAGAGAGAGAGAGAGAGACATGAACACGGAACGAAGAGGAGAAACATTATGAGGTGTAAGAGAGAAAGAGACACAGCAAGGCGATGATAGTGGAAGAAAGATCATGAATAGTGAGGAAAATAGAAAAAGTGAATTGTGTAGTAAGTTGAAGAAAGACCATGAGTAGTGAGAAAAAGGCGAAGGAGAGGGTTGCCTAAGAGACAGACATAAATGAAGAGCGTAAGACAACAGCTACATGACATAATATGACTGATTGTACCAGACTGCTGCGCTCTAAACCCTAAATGTGGGTCGTCGATAACAAAGTTGATTAAACGCTGCGCTAGTGACCACATGTCGTAGAAATTCTGAGGTTCGAGATCAGCTTGTTGTCAAAAATTATCGCTGTGTACAGTGTACTCGGTTGAACTACAAAACACTATGATCCTTTACTTGAGGATCTAAATTACAAATACCTCTGAGGTCTTTGTAGAGGTTCGTCTTAATTTCGAGGGGCACGTGATACTTCCAGTAAAAATAAATCAGAGGCTCCATAATAGGCATTATATATGATTAAGCCTGAATTAGAAGCGGGCAAAAAAAATTAATAAACCCAATAAACCATCCATCAAATACATCCATCCTATTTAGATCCATGATTTAGTTCATTTAGGATTCACTGTGTGCTTTTGTATGTTCCATGAAGAAGACTTATAGTCGATACGTTGGATATTTGTTAGTTTTATTATTGTATTATTAAATTGTGCTTGCTTATGTGATACCATACATACGTGTCTTATATGAACACGAGAATGTTACAAGTTCAAGGACGGTTGCATTGGAGTGGGACGATTAAACCAGCAACAGGTTAGCAAGAGAAATATTTGATGACATGTCTGCACTATCAGAACGACATCCTAATCACCATTTAGCATAAAATAAAACACAAAGGCATGTTGAAGAGAAGTGACAGTAAATACCAATCCCAGGTCATACTAGACTGATAACAATATGATAAATCGGGGGTTCTCAAAGGGTGTGTTCAGGCGCATCAGTGTTCCCGGTGATATTCCTAGGTGCGCCCTGGGAAATCCCAGAACAGGGGTCGGCAACGCAGGGACCGGGGTTAATAAACCGCCAAGAAATGTCAGGCCCATGCTTCTCATAGGCCAAAATTAAATGATGAATAAATGTACGTATCATTTTCCAATTATTTATGTATTTCTTTGCTTTTTGCATCTTTTTCCAGCCCGTGTGGTGCCGGGGCCCGCAAGGAAGCAAAGAATAATAACACTGCGACCTACAAGGCATGTCGTAAGAGGCGACTGAGGTAGGGGTCTAGGAAGCTACCCTAGTAAATAAAAAACATCGCAGAAATCGGATGTGCTGGTCTACTTGTAGGGGCATAACTGGCACAACGTACAATCGCTCTTAGGCTCAGATCACATACAAATCACACAGTGGTTAACAAGTGGTCGATATGTAGCGTTCCAAGAAGAAGCAACATCTTATTAAGTTTTTGTGTATAGATAGTATGCCTACAATTTTTTCTATGGCTTTTTTCGATCCAGAAGCACTTGAGCTTTTCAGCTCTTCGGCTCGGTGCCATGGACATCGTAACCCTTCGGTTCGGTGCCACGAACACCGTAAATCTGAAGAAACTGTGGCTTTTTCTGCCAGCCCGCGGAATTGAACCCGCACTAACAGGGGGCTTGTCAACCGCCGTCCAACGTGCTACGAACACGCTGGGCAGGCGGGCCCTACGCCGCCCTAAAAACCACAGGCAGTATGACTTAAGTCCGACCACGACTTCAAGAAGTGTGAGAACCACTGCGAGAAATGATAAAGGCGAACGAGGGGGATGGTCAACGCTATGTAAAAATCTACGTCGAATATGTAAAACTCAGTTGATGTCACATAATATGAGGAGGATAACAGCCGCTTAATCTGTGAGGAATGTCTTACTGAGATATCTTACACCTACTGTTACAAGCCTACTAACACACATAGTTAGATATATCACAGAGCACTCCTTACGCACAAGAGATAACATTTTAAGTTCACAAAAACCGATCAACACAAAAGCATGATCAAGGTGCGTATCCTTTATAGGACGTTGCTTTTTTTTGCAGCGCATCTGAGATTAACTGTCTCTAGCCAGTTCACCCACTTAGCCTATGGTCATATTCAGTGGCGGCTCGTCATTAAGGACCTGTAGGGCCGGGCCCCACCAAAACATTTGTAACGTGTATTTATTATTTTATAAATTAAAACATAAACCTAATCCAAAACATGATTTCCCCGAAAATTTGTGTCTGGCCCCACCAACTAAAATGATCACGAGCCGCCACTGGTCATATATGGTCTCTTTAATATCTTGTAGCCATTTTTTATTTGGTCTGTCTCTGTGTCATGGAACCCTGCTCTCTAATATTGTTCTCTCCAGGCCATCGTGACGCTTGATGTGACCAAAGTATCTAATTTTTCTGTATAGTATGTTGTTTATTAGCCAATTCTCTTTAACATTTAGTTCTTTCAGGACAAGTGTGTTCTTCCTTTTATTTCTGTCCATGGTATTCGTAGAATCTTTCAGTAGCATTTCGTTTCGAAGGACTGAGTTTTCGATCTTGTTTTTTGTGTGTAATGGTCCATGATTCACAACCATAAGTAGCCACTGGAAACATGCATGTTCTCAGTATTTTTAATATTTTGCTGGTGCTTTGCCACATGTTCTTCATTGTGTTTAACTTCCTGACTGATATTGCCAATCTTCTTGAGATCTTTTTGGAGCAGTCACCGTTATTGTTGACTATTGAGCCCAGATATTCGTAGCTCTCTACACATTGAAGTTCTTCATTGTTTATTTGGATGTTAGGTGAGCTTTTTGCTTTGTCAGTTGACATTTTTGTTGTTTTGGTATTCAAATATAAATGTTGGTCTTCGCTATGTTTCTTGGTCGTCATGATTAGGCTCAACACAAACCACAAAACGTAAATTTCTTTAATTTCATTTACTTACTTCTCTGGTATGTGGGCGTTTGTAGCTTAAACGGTAGTGAGCTAGATCACAACCCAAACGTCAAGTTTGAAGCAAATTCGTTTCCGTGGGATTTTTACGAAGGTAAAAATAGACCACACCGTTCAGAAAGCAATGGTTGGCTGAAATCGGATGCACATGTCCTAAACATGTTAGAAGTCTATGTGTTTAGGGGCCTACAGGGGGACTGCCTAGAGTAGTTGATAGTAGCTCGGCCTGCTAACTGTGAGACGCCTCATAGCTCGGGTTCGAACCTACTGTCCGGCATTTGTTCAAGTCCCCTGGTCTTACTCAGGACGATAACGTGAGTACCTTGGGATTCAAAGAAAATCTTCCATGTTTTTGGCGAGGGAACACAAACTACAAGTACATTAGACACTTCTGGATGTTGTAAGCTTAACATGAGCTGCTGCCATTGTAAGAAATTGGTACTGATTTTCACGAAGTAAAATAGTTTCAGAGATGAAAGCAATGTCTGAGTTGAAACGGACGAAAAGAAAGAGAGAAGAGAGGGCCTACCAAACCAATGTGCAACGTGTACACGTTCTTGGCAAAGATCAAACATATCACAGAGTGATTAAATTGGTCGTAAAGAACGAACCAAAAGAGAAGACAAGTGATTAAATTGGTCGTAAAGAGCGAACGCATTGACGAAGAAGTAGAAAGCAATGACAAACTACTGAACGTATAAGTGTTACCTAGAAAAACAACGACTCGTTTACTGTAGTTGATGGCTACGTCCTGTAAAGGATATGCCAATATTTTCATTCTCATTCATTTTCACTTCTCTGGATTTCCCAAGTAAAACTTCCATCTTCTTTAGCTTCCTTGTTCTTGTTTCGTTCCCAAGAAAACATTTGTAATACTTCTCTGGATATCCATAGAGTTCTTCTTATTCTACTGATTATTCTTCTAATACTTCTTCTTCTACGTATTTTCCCACTTCTACTTAACATCTTCAAATAGCTTGTCCTGAGCAGAACTTTGAGTTAGTGCACTGCAGCTGAGATTTTCCTGTGTAAGAAAGAGATTGGAACACACATGGTTACTCACCGAAGTGCAATGATGATAGTCCTATCAATCAACCACAAAACTTTACAAGAATTTTGTTTTACTATTTGTTTGTTATTTTAACATAATAATAATAATTCCTATCGTACCGTTATACGTTACATAGGGCCTGCAAGTAAATTCTCCATACCGCTCTATCCTGGGCAACTCGCTCAATCTCATCCATGGAACTGAGACCGATATCTCTTACCTCTCTCAGCAAACTTCGTTTCAGGGTCTCCTTAGGTCGTCCTCACTTTCTCATTCTAACATAGACGGGTCTATATCGGATGTCTCTACGGCGAAGTGGCCAAGACGTTTCTCTAGTGTTCTGAAGGTTCTGGGTTCAAATCCTGACCGAGTGGCATGTGTAACTTATTAAAGAAATTATTAGGATTGTTGCTGGAGCTACGGAGTTCGTGAAACACTTTAGACAAGTGATGTGCCATTTCTGTGGAGAGGGACGGGACCATATGGGAAATTCCGGTGCAATAAGTCAATTTTTTCTGCGGAAGAAAACAAATTGCTGGTTCTGGTCCTTCCCCGCAAGAAATGGCACGCCACCTGTAAAGAATATTGAACAAAATACGAACTTCGTAGCTCAGGCAAAAAACCTTATTGCTCCGGAAAAAAATGAACAATACAGCGCGGTCCGAATTCGAACCCATGATCTTCGAAACGTAAGTCAATGGCTTATCCACGGATAACACCCCCCACCCCCACCGTTCCGAAGAGACGAAAGCTCAAATACTTCTGAATCGATAAAAAGGGCGGTGTAGGATAGGAAGGACATGAGCCTGTGGAATTTAATGGCCGCATGGCTAGTACAGTCGTCGCGAAACTTTTCAGGCTAGGATGCTTTCTTTATGCCCTCGACAGAAAAAAACCTTGGTCTTACCGGGAAGTGAACCTGGGTCTCCCCCTGCTCTCTAATTTCATTCGACCAGACACTCCACTAATTTGGGACACAATAACGCTGAAAACAGCAAGCAATAACCGATCATAAAATAAGGTCATATTTGCTTGTTTATATATAACAAAATAAACTGACTGATGGGATACGGGTATAACAATGCAACAAGGGACGTTACTACTACTAATATAGACAGTGTTATCTGCTCTTACCTTCTTCTGCTGCTTTTGTCTCTTATTGATGAATCGCTACAACAAACAGTCATGTCCAAGAATACACGAAAATTACAAAATGTAAGTATAATCAAAGTAATTATTTTGTTGACTGTTCCCAATATCAACACACGAGAAAAGATGAGTATTTTGGTGTATATATGTTCAGTTACAAATTAACACAGTGAATTACAAATCGTCGTGCTTAAACGGAATAGCAATCTCAAATCGATGTGTAGAATATCGAATTGTAGTATGGTTTGATGTGTTAATATGTATCATATGCGGTTTAGTACGACAGCACGATGAGAGAATTGCTGAGACAAAACACGGTTAATAGAATGACAGTGCCCGCTGAGACTATTACTCGACCTTAAAAAGTGTTACTCCAGATTATAAGCAAAACTACGCGCCGACACATGTGAGGAGGTCTGGGATGGGGTTATAACCTATAACCTTTGAACTGATATCACCGTTTGTGACGCGGTAGTCGAGGCGCGAGGGCTTCCGTCGAATTACAGCGTTCATTCAGAAATGTAGGGTATGACCTGACCTAACTAGTTAGCTCTGTCTACAGTAGAACCTGCGCAACTAGGTTTACACATACATTACACAAGGCCAGGTGTTACAGATGTTTTCATAACTGGGAACGGGACTAAGTATAGGCACTTCACTTCTGCTAAAAGTATCAAAAGTGTACATCTCAAATAGCCACTAACACCATTTAACGTCTGGCGTTCTCGAGGCGGCATTCATCATCATCAATTAGCTTGTCCTGAGCAGAACTTTGCCACCCCAACAGTCCTTCGAATTTCTCTCTCTTATAGGCCAGATGTTCCGCTTCTGCTTCGGTCATGTTCAAACCATCAGTTACATCCTGAATCCATCTTCTCCGCCGTCTTCCTCTTCTTCTCTTTGCCGATATGCCTCCTTCTATGATGGTCTTTTCCAGCCCTTCGTGTCTTTTTATATGTCCAATATATCTCAATTTTCTCTGTAGTATCAGCCAGTTTTCTTTGATTTTGAGTTCTTTCTGGATAGATCTATTTGTTCTCTTCTCTTTCCATGACCTCTGTCTCATGGCGGTATTGCTCAATCTAAAAGAAACAGACAGGAAAGGGGGTGGAGGTGTGAGGGGATGAGTTACTGGTGGGTCACATATACATATAAAGACAGACTACGAAACGAGGACATCAGAAACAGAGTGGGCAAAACTTCATGCACCGAACACATTGAAAGACAACAAATGTAGTGGTTTGGACATTTAATGAAAATGGAATACAACCAACCACCAATAACAGCAAACAATAAACAGAGATCAGGTACTAGAGCCAAGGGACGACCAAGAAAAAGATGGATAGACAATATCAACCCCACACTAAATAAACACGGATATAATAACACAACAAGAGCGACTCATCTGGCACTGGAACACAAATTAAAGCTCCCACTCCTATGCGTAACGGCAAGAGCAGACAATCAATCCCATTATCCACCTTGGAAAACACAATAGGTAATACATATAAATCTTAGACCATAACGAGACCCCTAGGATTGTTGCTGGAGCTACGGAGTTCGTGCTTTATGCAATACTCTCGGCAGGTGGCGTATGTCTTCTGCGGATAGGGACGGAGCCGTATGGGGTAAAACCCGGTACAATGAAGTCAATTCTTTAAAGAAAGAAAGAAAGACCATAACACAAACATTTAAGAACAAAATTGAAGCTTTTGAAACAAGGTGCTACAGAATAAGAACATCATGCAACGTACAATAGCTCTTATGCTCAGATCACATACAAATCAAAGAGTAATTTAACTAGTGGTTGAAGTGAAACGCTCGAAGACGAAAAAACTATCCTTCAAGAAACCGTTCAAGAAAAATAAAACCAAAAGTGTTCAACAAAAAACTATCCTTCAAGAAACCGTTCAAGAAAAATAAAACCAAAAGTGTTCAACAAAAAACTATCCTTCAAGAAACCGTTCAAGAAAAATAAAACCAAAAGTGTTCAACAAAAACTATCCTTCAAGAAACCGTTCAAGAAAAATAAAACCAAAAGTGTTCAACAAAAACTATCCTTCAAGAAACCGTTCAAGAAAAATAAAACCAAAAGTGTTCAACAAAAACTATCCTTCAAGAAACCGTTCAAGAAAAATAAAACCAAAAGTGTTCAACAAAAACTATCCTTCAAGAAACCGTTCAAGAAAAATAAAACCAAAAGTGTTCAACAAAAAATATCCTTCAAGAAACCGTTCAAGAAAAATAAAACCAAAAGTGTTCAACAAAAAACTATCCTTCAAGAAACCGTTCAAGAAAAATAAAACCAAAAGTGTTCAACAAAAACTATCCTTCAAGAAACCGTTCAAGAAAAATAAAACCAAAAGTGTTCAACAAAAACTATCCTTCAAGAAACCGTTCAAGAAAAATAAAACCAAAAGTGTTCAACAAAAACTATCCTTCAAGAAACCGTTCAAGAAAAATAAAACCAAAAGTGTTCAACAAAAACTATCCTTCAAGAAACCGTTCAAGAAAAATAAAACCAAAAGTGTTCAACAAAAACTATCCTTCAAGAAACCGTTCAAGAAAAATAAAACCAAAAGTGTTCAACAAAAACTATCCTTCAAGAAACCGTTCAAGAAAAATAAAACCAAAAGTGTTCAACAAAAACTATCCTTCAAGAAACCGTTCAAGAAAAATAAAACCAAAAGTGTTCAACAAAAACTATCCTTCAAGAAACCGTTCAAGAAAAATAAAACCAAAAGTGTTCAACAAAAACTATCCTTCAAGAAACCGTTCAAGAAAAATAAAACCAAAAGTGTTCAACAAAAACTATCCTTCAAGAAACCGTTCAAGAAAAATAAAACTAAAAGTGTTCAACAAAAACTATCCTTCAAGAAACCGTTCAAGAAAAATAAAACCAAAAGTGTTCAACAAAAACTATCCTTCAAGAAACCGTTCAAGAAAAATAAAACCAAAAGTGTTCAACAAAAACTATCCTTCAAGAAACCGTTCAAGAAAAATAAAACCAAAAGTGTTCAACAAAAACTATCCTTCAAGAAACCGTTCAAGAAAAATAAAACCAAAAGTGTTCAACAAAAACTATCCTTCAAGAAACCGTTCAAGAAAAATAAAACCAAAAGTGTTCAACAAAAACTATCCTTCAAGAAACCGTTCAAGAAAAATAAAACCAAAAGTGTTCAACAAAAACTATCCTTCAAGAAACCGTTCAAGAAAAATAAAACCAAAAGTGTTCAACAAAAACTATCCTTCAAGAAACCGTTCAAGAAAAATAAAACCAAAAGTGTTCAACAAAAACTATCCTTCAAGAAACCGTTCAAGAAAAATAAAACCAAAAGTGTTCAACAAAAACTATCCTTCAAGAAACCGTTCAAGAAAAATAAAACCAAAAGTGTTCAACAAAAACTATCCTTCAAGAAACCGTTCAAGAAAAATAAAACCAAAAGTGTTCAACAAAAACTATCCTTCAAGAAACCGTTCAAGAAAAATAAAACTAAAAGTGTTCAACAAAAACTATCCTTCAAGAAACCGTTCAAGAAAAATAAAACCAAAAGTGTTCAACAAAAACTATCCTTCAAGAAACCGTTCAAGAAAAATAAAACCAAAAGTGTTCAACAAAAACTATCCTTCAAGAAACCGTTCAAGAAAAATAAAACCAAAAGTGTTCAACAAAAACTTGGATTGAAAACAAAATAATCAAATAAAAAAATGACTCATTGTAGAAGACATTTAGGTGTCTGTGGCGTAGAGGTTAGGTACTCGTCTCTCGTGTCAAAGGTACCAGGTTCGCTCCTCGTGAAGCCATCTGGATATTTTTCCAGAGATCCCTGATCTCAGTGTAGGTGAGATCAAGTTCTAGTCCTATCGGAGACGGACGATAAAACGTAGGTCCCGTGTTCAATTTGAGCACGTAAAAGAACCAGTGGCAGTTCAAAATCGAGAAGAGCAGGCTGGAAAACCGCTGCCCGGGCTAACTTCATTATAAAAGATTAAAAATAAAATACCTACAAAAATATCTTCATCCTCTTCAAAATTACATCGGGGACCCTTGCCGTGCTACGGAGTTCGTTCACTGCAGCTGAGGTCTTCCTGTGTAAGAAAGAGATCGGAGCACACATGGTTACTCACTGAAGTACAATGATAATGATCCTATCAATCAATCAAAAGACATTTAGAAGAAAGTTCACAACAAACAGAGACCGGACTAAAAATGATCATAAGCAGTAACACACACAACCTTCTTGTCAAGTGATACAGAAACCTGATATACTAAACATCTAACACGAGTGTGTGTTTCCTTTCAGTCTGGCACACAATACCAGCTGCTTCATTTGGTGACTCGAGCCCAGAAACAAAGTGACACATTCGTGTACATACATACCAGTCACTTCACAAGACACATTAAATGTTTATTTTTGAAATTTATAATCCCATACTGTGGGCGTCTGTGCCTTAGTGGTTGTTAGCTCGATCACAACCTAACACGACCTGGTTTAAACTCCGCGGCTGGTACTTTGGAAGCAAATTTGTACCCGTGGATTTTTGCGAACGGTTAAAAAGACCTAATCGTGTAGAAAGCAGTGACAAACTACTGAACGCGTAAGTGGTGTCTAGAAAATCAACAACTCGTTTACTGTGGTTAATGGTGAGGTCATGTAAATGGATATGCCATGAATTTCATTGTCATACAATCTCATAACATTCTTAGAAGTTGATCATTAGAAGTGAACAAGAGAGTGATATAGTGTTATATAGAATCAGTTGTGATATATGGATGTAGAATCATGGACAGAGATATATTATGGGATGTTCTAGAACACTACGGAATAAAAGGAACACTGCTAGACTGTGTTAGAGACATATATATACAAAGTGAAAGTGTCATACGAACAAAACTACGGAATAAAAGGAACACTGCTAGACTGTGTTAGAGACATATATATAGAAAGTGAAAGTGCCATAGGAACAAAACTACGGAATAAAAGGAACGCTGCTAGACTGTGTTAGAGACATATATATAGAAAGTGAAAGTGTCATACGAACAAAACAACGGAATAAAAGGAACACTGCTAGACTGTGTTAAAGCCATATATATAGAAAGTGAAAGTGCCATACGAACAAAACAACGGAATAAAAGGAACACTGCTAGACTGTGTTAAAGCCATATATATAGAAAGTAAAAGTGTCATACGAACAAAACTACGGAATAAAAGGAACACTGCTAGACTGTGTTAAAGCCATATATATAGAAAGTGAAAGTGTCATACGAACAAAACAACGGAATAAAAGGAACACTGCTAGACTGTGTTAAAGCCATATATATAGAAAGTGAAAGTGTCATACGAACAAAACTACGGAATAAAAGGAACACTGCTAGACTGTGTTAGAGACATATATATAGAAAGTGAAAGTGTCATACGAACAAAACTACGGAATAAAAGGAACACTGCTAGACTGTGTTAGAGACATATATATAGAAAGTGAAAGTGCCATAGGAACAAAACTACGGAATAAAAGGAACGCTGCTAGACTGTGTTAGAGCCATATATATAGAAAGTGAAAGTGCCATACGAACAAAACTACGGAATAAAAGGAACGCTGCTAGACTGTGTTAGAGCCATATATATAGAAAGTGAAAGTGCATACGAACAAAACTACGGAATAAAAGGAACGCTGCTAGACTGTGTTAGAGCCATATATATAGAAAGTGAAAGTGCCATAGGAACAAGCGCCGGACTCACAAATTGGTTTCCAGTAACATCAGGAGTACGGCAAGGATGTGTTTTATCACCTCTCCTCTTAATTATATACATGGATAGTATCACCAAAATAGATGAAGCATCACTCAACGCAGACCAACAAAATGAACTGCTCTTTGCTGACGACCAGTGTATATTCCATAATAATATTGAACAGCTTCAAGAACACATAAACTTACTCAACAATAGCTGCCTCAAATACAACATGAAGATCAACATTCAAAAGACAGAAGTCACGACTATAAGCAGAGAACATAAAGATATCAACATAAAATAAATGACCAAACGCTAAAGCAGGTGAGAGAATTTAAATATCTTGGAAGTATCTTCACATCTGATGGTAGACTGGACAGAGAGATCGAAACTAGAATCCAGCAAGCCAACAACATTACATACCAGCTTACCCCAATTTTGAAACGCCCAGCTATTCCAGTAGTGACTAAAAGACAGATTATAAATTCAATCTTTATACCAACACTGTGCTACCAGAGCCAAACATGGGCACTGACAAAAGAACAAGAAAGGAAAATTACCACATGCGAAATGAGATGCCTGAGGAAAGCAGTAAATAAAACAAGAAGAGATCATATAAGAAATGAGGAAATTAGAAGAACAGTCGGAACAACACCTGCTATTAGATTTATTGAAAAACAGAGACTCAAATGGTTTAGCCACTTGGTCAGAATGAACCCGAATACACCAGTTGCAAGAGCGTACAACCTGAAAATGGAATCATCAAGAGGAAAGGGCAGACCAAGAAAAAGATGGGTTGATGGAGTTACAGACATCTTAAAACTCCACAATACCACACCATATCAAGCGATCGAGCGTGCATTATCTCAGAAACCGATCATCAGTTAAACCTGCTCGTCTAGCGGCAAAATAGCAGAGAAGGACACATCATATCAAGCAACCGAGCGTGCATTATCTCGGAAACCGATCATCCGTTAAACCTACGCCTAGCGGCAAAATAGCAGAGAAGGACACATCATATCAAGCAACCGAGCGTGCATTATCTCAGAAACCGATCATCCGTTAAACCTGCTATGCCTAGCGGCAAAAAAGTAGAGAAGGACACATCATATCAAGCAACCGAGCGTGCATTATCTCGGAAACCGATCATCAGTTAAACCTGCTACGCCTAGCGGCAAAAAAGCAGAGAAGGACACATCATATCAAGCAACCGAGCGTGCATTATCTCGGAAACCGATCATCAGTTAAACCTGCTACGCCTAGCGGCAAAAAAGCAGAGAAGGACACATCATATCAAGCAACCGAGCGGCATTATCTCGAAACCGATCATCAGTTAAACTCTACGCCTAGCGGCAAAAAAGCAGAGAAGGACACATCATATCAAGCAACCGAGCGTGCATTATCTCGGAAACCGATCATCAGTTAAACCTGTACGCCTAGCGGCAAAAAAGCAGAGAAGGACACATCATATCAAGCAACCGAGCGTGCATTATCTCGGAAACCGATCATCAGTTAAACTTGCTACGCCTAGCGGCAAAAAAGCAGAGAAGGACACATCATATCAAGCGACCGAGCGTGCATTATCTCAGAAACCGATCATCAGTTAAACCTGCTACGCCTAGCGGCAAAAAAGCAGAGAAGGACAGAAGAAAAGAAAAAGAATCATGGACAATAAATAAATAATCAGAATAGTAAATTATTTGAGGCCACATAGATGAGGGATTGATTGATTGATTGATTGATATGACCATCATCATTGCACTTTGGTGAGTAACGATGTGTGCTTCGATTTCTTTCTTACACAGACAGGAAGATCTCAGCTGCAGTGCACGAACTCCACATCACCGGCTAAGGTCCCCGATGTAGTTTTGAAGATGGTAAAGATATGTTTGTGGGAATTTTATTTAAAATATTTTCAAATGAATTTTTACCCGAGCAGCGGCTTTCCAGCTTGCTCTTCTCGATTTTGAACTGCAAAGCGTTCTTTTACGTGCTCAAATTGAACACGGAATCTACGTTTTTATCGTCCGTCTCCGATAGGACTAGGAACTCGATCTCATCTACACTGAGATCAGGATCTCTGGAAAATATCCAGATGGCTTCACGAGGGAGCGAACCTGGTACCCTTGACACGAGAGACAAACACCTAACATCAAGGCCACAGAGACTACCAGATGTGATTTTTAAAGAAGAATGATGACTATCACGGAGAGAAAAAATATGACAAATGATGTGCTCACGAAAGCATACCATAACAAATGGCTTACATAACACGTAAAAAGATAAACAATGTGTGCATGTCAGACTGAAACACACAGACTCCAGAGCACATCCTGCAATGCTGTCCATTTACATACACCACCGAAACGAAACATGGCCTCATGAACGAAGCTTATAGAGCAAGATATGGGAAACTCTCGAGGAATTCCAACTGACATGCAGTTTTATAGAGGTAATACATCTACTGGTTTAGTCGAGCATACGAAACCGATCGCAAAGAAGAACAATACATTGTGGCCAGTGGCGGCTCGTAGTCATTTTTCTTGGTGGGGCCAGACACAAATTCTTCTGAGAAATCATGGTTTTTGGAGTATTTACTATTATTTGTCTATTCCGGGAAGTTTCCTTTCGATTATTGGTGGGGACAGGCCCCACTGGCCCTTAATGAGGAGCCGCCCCTGATTGTGGCAATGGTCAAGATACAGGGAAAGAGATATAGATGTCAATAGAGGGAAAAGATTCTAAGACAGTTCAATATTATGGCAATGCGTGAAAACAGTAATAGGACTTCTTCTTGTGATTGCTATTTTGATGATTATACCGTCAGACGCGTTCTTATGATGAATTCGACTGTTGTCTGGAGCTCATCTCTGGTGCCATGTAGTTTTGATGATTATACCGTTAGACGCCTTCTTGTGATGAAGTCGACTATTGTCTGGAGCTCATCTCTGGTGCCATGTAGTTTTGATGATTATACCGTTAGACGCCTTCTTATCATGAAGTCGACAATTGTCTGGAGCTCATCTCTGGTGCCATGTAGTGTTGATGATTATACCGTTAGACGCGTTCTTATGATGAAGTCGACTGTTGTCTGAGCTCATCTCTGGTGCCATGTAGTTTTGATGACTATACCGTTAGACGCGTTCTTATGATGAAGTCGACTGTTGTCTGGAGCTCATCTCTGGTGCCATGTAGTTTTGATGACTATACCGTTAGACGCATTCTTATGATGAAGTCGACTGTTGTCTGGAGCTCATCTCTAGTGCCATGTAGTTTTGATGACTATACCGTTAGACGCGTTCTTATGATGAAGTCGACTGTTGTCTGGAGCTCATCAATGGTGCCATGTAGTTTTGATGACTATACCGTTAGACGCGTTCTTATGATGAAGTCGACTGTTGTCTGGAGCTCATCTCTAGTGTCATGTAGTTTTGATGACTATACCGTTAGACGCGTTCTTATGATGAAGTCGACTGTTGTCTGGAGCTCATCTCTGGTGCCATGTAGTTTTGAATGTAGTGTTGGGTTGTAGGCCAGCATCCCTTTCCATGGAGGACATACAGGGGACAATCTTGTATGATGAAGTCGACTAATGTCTGGAACTCATCTCTGGTGCCATGTAGTTTTCAATGTACTGTTGACTTGTAGGGCCAGCATCCCTTTCTAGGGAGGACATACAGGGAATAGTCTTGCAGAACATGTTCTATGGTTTGATCAGCAGTGCGAAAGAGACACAGAGGGTAAGGAGACAATCGTAGCCTGTTTATTCAGTCTGTTATGCCCTGTCCTGAGACGGATAATGGTATGCCCTTGTCTGTTGAGTGTGTAAACAGTCTCAGAACTCATAGCTAGAACAAAGAGACGGATAGTTATGCCCTGTCCTGAGACGGATGATAATGGTATGTCCTTGTCTGTTGAGTTTTAAACAGTCTCAGAACTCATAGCTAGAACAAGAGACGGATAGTTATGCCCTGTCCTGAGACGGATGATAATGGTATGTCCTTGTCTGTTGAGTGTGTAAACTGTCTCAGAACTCATAGCTAGAACAAGGAGACGGATAGTTATGGAAAGACTTAACAACCTACGTCTGCTGACACGACACTTGATGATGATGATAACCCTCCTAAGCTCTATCCTAAGATGTATATGCATGAATGTAAACACTTGTTAACGAAGTTTTTGTAGGAAAACTATCAAGAGGGGCAGTGGCGGCTCGTGATCATTTTTGTTGGTGGGGCCAGACAGAAATTTTCGGAAATATCATGGTTTCGGCAAGGTTATATTTAAATGTATAAAATAATAAATACATGTTACACCTTATTTTTGGTGGGGCCCGGCCCCACTGGCCCTTAATGACGAGCCGCCACTGAAGAGGGGAAGAAAAAACCGCTAATTGAAACTAATTTTTAAAACATCTTTCTCTGTCCGTGCACGTTATAATATTATCTGTTTATCGATCTTTCTTTTTGTCCGATAAATCTCTTATCGATTTAGATGATTTTCAAAACGTTTCAACCCATATTTTTGTGCAAACAGGCATATTATGACTTAATAACGACATTATATTTCCCTGTTACATACACACATATTATCTGCACCTGTTCGGATGTGCTAGGCATACAAGCGCAGAATATTGCAACTTAACAGATGTCAATCACAGCTCATAAGTACTTGTGTGTTTCATGGCTCAAATCATAAACAAATCTTACAGACTAGTATTAAAAAAATGATTATTTCAGATAGAATATTAACAAATACACAAGCTCTACTTCTTAAAATAACGTCCCAACAACACATATAACGTTGGGAATTGAAGCTGAAAAACATTCACATGATCTATTAACAAAAAAACAACAACAAAATCCAAATTAAAATTGTTGTTTATTAAAAACTATCGTCATTGCTTGTAATACCGCTTTTTGGGGCGATGTAGGACAGGGAGGACATATGCCTGGGGAATTTAATGGCCGCATGGCTAGTGCAGTCGCCGTGAAATTCTTCAGGTTATGGTTTTTCTTTATTCCCCCGACAGAAAAAATCTCATTGTCAGTACCGTGGATTGAACCCAAGTCTCCCGCATGGAAGCTGCGCTTTTATCCATTCGGCCAGACGATCCAAATATTATCCAAATAAAAGTTAATTCATATCCTTTACAGGACTTTGCTAATCAACCCCAGCTTTTCAACGCTGTTTGTGATTTTTCTAGGCATTATTACGTTCAGTTGTTTGCCATTGCTTTCTGAACGGGTGGTGTCATCGTCCTTTGTAAAAATCCACGCGAAACAATTTGCAACCAAATTATCTGCAGCGTGATTCGAACTCAGAACGTCGGGGTTAATAGACCGAGTCACTATCCCCTAGGCCACAGACACCACCATTATCCACATAGGATGGATAAAAAGAGCTGTTACAGACAAGAAGAGGTAGCTCTTAATTTAGTTATTGCTTGAAAATGAAAATCGTGGCATATCCTTTATAGGACGTAGCCATCAACCACAGTAAACAAGTTGTTGATTTTCTAGGCACCACATATACGTTTAGACCTGGACGTCCAAATGAAACATGAAAAAGAACGGTGAATATAGCGTTGAAGAAGTGTGGCCTCACGTGGGAGACGTTTGGTAGAAATGCAGCAAAACGGCAACAGTGGAAGTCTCTTGTGGAAGTAAGCCTTATGTGTCAATCGGAACACAAAAAGGATATAGATAGACTTATACGTTCAGTAGTTTGTCATTGCTTTCTGGGCGGTGAGGTCTACTTTCACCGTTTGTAAAAAAACAAGGAACTAATTTGTTCAAACTTGCCGCCGTGAAGTTTGAACCAGGTACGCTTGGGTTGTGATCGAGCTGACTACCGTCTAAACTTCAGACGCTCACAGTTATTACCTACTGTCTTAATATTCACTGTAAACATTTATGAAATTTAGAGTGAAATTACGTCTGTAGCTCAAGCGGTAGTGAGCTCGATCACAAACTCTAGTGTACCTAGTTCAAACCCCACGGTGGGCAAGTTTGGAAGCAAATTCGTTTCCATGGGATTTTACAAAAGGTAAAATAGACCTCACCGTTCAGAAAGCAATGGCAAACTACTGAAAGTATAAGTGATGCCTAGAAAATCAACGACTCGTTTACTGTGGTTGATGGCTACGTCCTTTAGGATATGTCACGATTTTCATTTCGGAGTGAAATTAAGAGCCGTGGTAGCACAGTGGAAAGAGCACTTACTTCGTAAATATATGATCACAGAGTCAAAATTAAGAATGGGAGTGGGAGGTATTCCAAACGTACCGGCTTTCAGGTCGAGGCACTCTCAATTGGCTACTAGGAAAACACTATGTTATGTTATGCGATCGACGTCATGGCACATTGGGCATTCCCATTCGTGCTCTGTCCTCCGTTGCAGCAGCCATCCCAAAGTGCATTTGCTCACAGGACCCATGAGAAGTTGATTACTATATATTCTCTCTCTACCACGAAGACGACACTGTCTGGCATGTCCAAACTTAACGCCTAATTCTTGAACTCACTCCAGTGTCTGAGACGTGCCCATGTCACACAATTGAGAGCGTACCGCATTGATGATATCGGCTCTGTCCATACTTCTGCCCACTTGAGATGGGGCATTGTTTGCAAGAGAGTCAGCACGCTCGTTACCCCGCAACCCAGCATGTCCAGCCAAGTCATTTTCTTGAGATGTGATCTTCGAATGATGTCCACCCATTCCACACGCATACTTCCAGATTCAATCAGTTGAAGCATATTCATCGAGTCTGATATGATGATCGTATGGGTAACCTGTTGCTCAGCCACCCATGACAGAGCCCTGGAGGTAGCGGTGATCTCCATAGTCATGCTCGATGTCGTTGTCTCGAAAGCCCCGCAGTCCTCATGAAGTGTGCGACCGTTTCGTTGTAGGGAAACACTATGGAGCTAAGAATGTTAACACGATGTTCATCACATGATCTATTGTTTGTAATTGAGCAAAGACAAATACGGGCCTAGCACAGCATTCCAAATATGCATCACACTTGTTACTTTTAATAGTGCAATTAATGATTGACAATGCACACTACACGCTTAGAGTTGTTGGGAGGTTTATGGGTCTGCAAGAAAGCCCGGTACTCTCCTTCACGCGCTATAGCAAAAAGGGTGAAAACTCATACTTCATGGGGGAGGGGGTGTTACAACAACAACAACGATTGACAATAATGATTGACATGGCAGAGTCATAACATACCAGCATCAAAGAGAAGGTTAGAACAAGACTGTGCTTGAATTACATCGAAATCAGAGAATCAAATGGTTATCAGTTATATGAGGACTATCATCATGGCACTCCGGACATGTCCATAGGTTCTTCGATCTCCGCTTCAATAAATCCAGCAGCGGCCCAACACGCCAGTTCGATATTGATTAATAAATCTCTTTGCATATTTGGTATGTCGTTCTTTTGTTTTCGGGCTGCACCAATATCGACACCCATTCTCTCAATCTAGTCAGCGACTGGGATTCACAATCCTGAAACTCATCTGTTCAGAATGAAATGGTTTTACCTCCTAGTAATAAATCCAGACCTCACTGTCTATAAAGTATTCTATAGCAGAACATCAAGACGAAGGGAAGACCAAGGAAAAGATGGACAGATGTATTGTCTATATCGTATCGAAATATGTAGAAATCCATCACTCAGTGGATCCGAGAATCGCAAAACAAAAACAGAAGACCAAGACACTGGGCTACATACAACACTGTAGCAGTGCGTCGGCAAACAAAAACAATTAATGACTCTAACCTTCGTGACAATATGGATAGGGAACAAATCACACAGTTACAAATTAATATAATGGATGTACATGACGGTCTGGCCTATCTACACTTGAAAATGTATGCTACAATCTCACGCAATATATAAATTAGCAGCAAGCATATTACACAAGATTCTGTGACGTTTTAAACATATATAACCACTGCACTTTAACATAAGTTATTTCAGCAAAACATCTGATGTTACAGTGCGTGGGTTTGATTTGCGTGCTATCGTAGGGTGTTCAATCTCAAGTAAGTCAATTCTAAATGTGATTTTGCAATGGAGAATGGTGGACTTTGTTGCGTCAGGTTTCTCCATTTGCCTAGGTCTCTCTCCAGTAGAAACGGCACGCCACCTGGCGAGAGTATTACACAATGTACGAACACCGTAGCTGCAGCAACAATCCTAGAGACCTTCAGGAAAAAATACAACCATGAACTGAACGACACATGGTTCAGATTCCAACGCACGATCTTCGAAACGCTGGTCGAATGTATTGACCAAAACCATGGGCAACAATAACATAAGACCATCCAGCTTAGTCTGAAATTCCTATTGATGTGGGCTGACTTTTATATATGATTGATAGAATACTGGCCCGTCTGCGCAGCGTGTTCGTAGCGCGTTGGACTACGGGTGACTATCCCTCTGTGTGTGCGGTTCAATTCCGCGGGATGGCAGAAAAAGCCACAGATTCCCTAGATTTACGGTGTTCGTGGCACCGAACCGAATGGTTACGATGTCCATGGTACTGAGCCGAAGAGCTGAAAAGCTCAAGTGCTTCTGAAAAAAAAAATTGAATACTGCAAGCTATATTATAACGTTACACAAATAGACAAGTTAATATCTATTTGTACTTGTGGACGTCTGGCCGAATGGATTAGAGCGCGGCTCCCATGTAGGAGACCTGTGTTCAATTCATCTAAAGGCCAAGGATTTTTTTAATGTTGTGGGCATAAATGAAAAATCCTAACCTAAACAGCTACGCGGCGACTGCACTAGTCATTCGGTCATTAAATTCTTCAGTCTCTTGACCCATCCGTCCCACACGCCTAAAAATCGTTACTACAAGCAGTAACGACAGGTCTGTGGCTTAGCAGTAGTCAGCTCGTTCACAACCCAAGATTACCTGATTCAAACTTTGCGGCTGCAATTTGGAAGCATATTTGTTTCCCAGGATTTTTACGAACGCCTCATCGTTCAGAAAGCAATGGCAAACTACTGAACGTATAAGTGGTGCCTAGAAAATCAGCGACTCGTGTACTGTGGTTGATGGCAACGTTCGGTAAAGGATATGCCTGGTTTTTCCTTTTAATGTATATTTATTGATAAAAAAGTGTTCATAAAATTGATATACCTTCACATAAAATTAAACTTATGACATAGCAAAATTGATATACTTTAATTAAAATTAAACTTATGACATAGCAAATTGATATACCTTCCATAAAATTAAACTTATGACATAGCAAAATTGATATACCTTCAGATAAAATTAAACTTATGACATAGCAAAATTGATATACCTTCAGATAAAATTAAACTTATGACATAGCAAAATTGATATACCTTCAGATAAAATTAAACTTATGACATAGCAAAATTGATATACCTTCAGATAAAATTAAACTTATGACATAGCAAAATTGATATACCTTCAGATAAAATTAAACTTATGACATAGCATAATCTAGTTTTTACATGTTGTATTGGTTTTTTTTTAAAATTAATTTGTCTTTATTCAACAATATAAAGATAACATATTTTGGTTATGTTAAACGTCACAGTGATTTGGAGAGAACGTTACTGGAAGGCATGGTTCCTGGAGTGCGATGCAGGGGACGATCAATACGAAGGTGGCAAGTAGGACATCAAAGAAACATTGAACATGACGCTGGATAGGGCGGGGGAACTTGCTAGAGACATCGAGTTTTTCAGGCGAGTAGTGATGAAAGCGACTTTATGCAAGAGCTATGCTACTTGACTATTTAACAATATTCAAATGTAAGGGTTAAGTGACGTGAGTGGACAATACTTACTAGTTTAACAATATTCGAAATGTAGGTTAAGTGACGGAGTGGACAGATTCTTATTGAGTATTTGGACAGACTACTTCTGTTTTGACAGACTACTTTGTTTTGGACAGACACTTCTGGTTTTTGACAGACTACTTCTGGTTTTTGGACAGACTCTTCTGTGTTTTTGGACAGACTTTCTGGTTTTGGACAGACTACTCTGGTTTTTGGACAGACTACTTCTGGTTTTGGACAGACTACTTCTGGTTTTGGACAGACTACTCGGGTTTTTTGGGACAGACTACTTCTGGTTTTTGGACAGACTACTTCTGGTTTTTGGACAGACTACGGGACTACTTTGGTTTTTGGACAGACTACTTCTGGTTTTTGACAGACTACTTCTGGTTTTTGGACAGACTTCTGGTTTTTGGACAGACTTCTGGTTTTTGGACAGACTTCTGGTTTTTGGACAGACTTCTGGTTTTTGGACAGACTTCTGGTTTTTGGACAGACTTCTTCTGGTTTTTGGACAGACTACTTCTGGTTTTTGGACTACTTCTGGTTTTGGACTACTGGTTTTGACTACTTCTGGTTTTTGGACAGACTACTTCTGGTTTTTGGACAGACTACTTCTGGTTTTTGGACTACTTCTGGTTTTTGGACAGACTACTTCTGGTTTTTGGACAGACTACTTCTGGTTTTTGGACTACTTCTGGTTTTTGGACAGATTACTTTTGGTTTTTGGACAGATTACTTTGGTTTTGGACTACTGGTTTTGGACAGACTTTCTGGTTTTTGGACAGACTATTCTGGTTTTTGGACAGACTATTTATGCGATCAAGACACAGAGATGTGGTTTTACAGAAGAATGATGAGAATCCCATGGACTGTTAAATGACTAATGTTGAGGTGTTGAATTAGATCAAGACACAGAGAAAGCTTATCATCAATATAAGATAGAGGCAGTCATCATTTTTCGGGCATGTTATGAGGAGGGAAGGTTTAGAACACATTGTGTGGCAAAATCCAAGATAGACGAGACAGAGGAAGACAGAGAGAGAAAATTGTGAATAGTCTGACTTCATGGCACGGTAGAGCGTCAACATCTGAGTTGCTAGCAAACACCAAAGACAGAGATTTGGGGATATTAATTATTCATGATCACCTACGCCAGACGTCACGGCACCTGATGATGATGATGTCTTATAGTTTATGGACAGAGTACTTCTAGTTTTTGAACATTTAGAAACCGACGTTTGCGAAAAATAATAAATATGAAATGGGACAAATTCTGTAGAGGTGGTGAAATCTGAGAAATGTCTAGTCAACCACTAGTTTCAACTAGTACAAAAAAAGAGAAGATGGAGATATGTTTGGAATACTCTGAGAAGAAATGATCAAACAATTACAAAGCAGGCATTACATTGAGAGGCAAGCGATTCAAGAAATAAAGGACACCTTAGGAAACGAATCGAACTTTACTTGGGAGAGGCGAGGAATAACAAACTCAATTCCATAGAAGAGATTGAACGAGTTGAACAGGATAGAGAGGTATGGATAAATTGTTTGCAGGTTCTTAAAAACGTATAAGATTTGGAGAAAGAGGAGGGAGAGAATACAATTGATTGATTCATTGATAGAACCATCATCATTGCACTTCGGTAAGTAACCATGTGTACTTCGATCTCTTTATTACAAACATCATCATTGCACTTCGGTAAGTAACCATGTGTACTTCGATCTCTTTATTACAAACATCATCATTGCACTTCGGTAAGTAACCATGTGTACTTCGATCTCTTTATTACAAACATCATCATTGCACTTCGGTAAGTAACCATGTGTACTTCGATCTCTTTATTACAAACATCATCGTTGCACTTCGGTAAGTAACCATGTGTACTTCGATCTCTTTATTAAACATCTCATTGCACTTCCGTAGAGAATCCAGTGTACTTGAAGTGGTGATCTTTTTAGAAATTTGCACTTCGGTAAGTAACCATGTGTACTTCGATCTCTTTATTACACACATCATCATTGCACTTCGGTAAGTAACCATGTGTACTTCGATCTCTTTATTACAAACATCATCATTGCACTTCGGTAAGTAACCATGTGTATTTCGATCTCTTTATTACACACATCATCATTGCACTTCGGTAAGTAACCATGTGTACTTCGATCTCTTTATTACAAACATCATCATTGCACTTCGGTAAGTAACCATGTGTACTTCGATCTCTTTATTACAAACATCATCATTGCACTTCGGTAAGTAACCATGTGTACTTCGATCTCTTTATTACAAACATCATCATTGCACTTCGGTAAGTAACCATGTGTACTTCGATCTCTTTATTACACACATCATCATTGCACTTCGGTAAGTAACCATGTGTACTTCGATCTCTTTATTACAAACATCATCATTGCACTTCGGTAAGTAACCATGTGTACTTCGATCTCTTTATTACAAACATCATCATTGCACTTCGGTAAGTAACCATGTGTACTTCGATCTCTTTATTACACACATCATCATTGCACTTCGTTAAGTAACCATGTGTACTTCGATCTCTTTATTACAAACATCATCATTGCACTTCGGTAAGTAACCATGTGTACTTCGATCTCTTTATTACAAACATCATCATTGCACTTCGGTAAGTAACCATGTGTACTTCGATCTCTTTATTACACACAAAAATCTCAGCTAAAGTGCACGAACTCCGTAGCACCAGCGAAGGTCCCCGGTGTAATTTTTGAAGATGGTGAAGATACTTTTGTAGGAATTTTATTTTTAATCTTTTCTAACGAATTTTGTCCGGGCAGCGGCATTCCAACATGTTCTCGAGAGAATACAATATTACGTTTCAAGTTATATAAAGATATCGCCGATAGTGAAGTTTATAACACGCTGTGGAAATTTCTGGGTTTGAGACCAGCTTGGGTTAAAAATTTTCGATGCGCATACTGTACACGGTTGAACTACAGAAAACACTGATCCTTTACTTGGGGACATAAATTACAAATACATCCGAAGTCGGGAGTAAGACTCGCCTAAATGGCGAGGGACAATGGTGGTAACGCAAGCAACTCTTCACGCAAAAACCAGTCAGACGTGCCAAATTAGGCGCCGTGACTGCGACTGCATTCATAGCGGGTAAACTAAAATTAAAAAATAATGCAAATATGTGCCCCAGCAAATTAGAAGCAAGAAAAAGCTTACATTTTCTACAGATGACTGAATTAGGTTACCAATGTGCATAGTGCATCAAGGTGGGCTAATGAGTCATACAACTTAATTCATATGATACAACATTAACTCTCAATGATCTTGCTACCAACATTTTTGCTTATATTAGCATATTACTTATACAGAGATGAGGCAGATACCATAGCATTATACAGTCGGTCGGAGTTGACTGCAGATACAGTAGTATTATAAAGTCGGTAGGGGCTGATACGTGTGCCGTATAAGCGATGATAGAATCCCAAAGAACATTCTATATGGTCAACTCGCATCTGGTGCTAGACAGCATGGGAGCCCATTATTACGCTTCATTGACACCTTCATTGATCTCTTATCCAAGCGTGATCATGTAGCAGGGAATATGACACCAGGTTTTTCCCTAGTCCCAAGCTTCATCTAGGCACGTATTTTTCAATTAAAGGGGTAACCATGTACCTGGTCTGTGGACGTATAATTACAGACCAGATATATTAGCAAGGAGACTTTTCCTTAACTAGAAGTAAATTTATGCCGTGTTTTTTTTTTTCCTGGGGCCAGAGAGGTTAATTGTATTCTCGTTTTCTGGAATTTCCAGAGGTGAGTGGCCGGTCACAATTATCAAATTAGCTGGGATTTTCCTAACCAGCAACTAGATTTGACCGTGAGAAATATACTAACAGGACAATGAGTGATTTGAAAACAAAGAGAAAATGCCATATGATAAATAGGATGCACTTTGGAGATTAGACACGCATTCGGATAGAGACAGAGGAACAGAGAGGTACCCAGGGACAGGCAGAGAGGGTAGTCAATTCTCATTCAGACAGAGGGATAGAGAGTAGGTAGTCTGAGTCTGAGACAGTTACAGATAGAAAGAGTGAAGAGACAACTTTAGACACTTAGCGACACAACTTCACACAACTTCACACAACTTCACAGAACTTTAGACACACTTGAGAGACGCATTCGGATAGGGGCAGAGGGACACTTGGCACACACAGTAGGGACAGACACTTGGCAGATTCAGCGATCTAGAGGGGCAGAGACAGACCCAGGAACAATCAGTGAGGGTAGTCTGAGACAGTTACAGACAGAAAGAATTGACTAGTCAAGAAGTGTTGTCTAGAACTGAAGAGACACACACAGTCAATATTCGCCAGCAGACAGACTAGAAGAGATACACATACTAGCTAGAGAACACAACACTAAAGAACAGATTGATTCAGCGATTCAGAGGGGCTGAGACAGACCAAAGGGACAGTCAGTGTGGGTAGTCCTGAGACAGATAGACTTCAACAGTCAATATTCGCCAGTCAGAAAGAGTAAAGAGACACACACAGAAGGATTCGACTATTCAGGAAGTGTAGTCTACAGCAGACGGAGACCTGCGTAGAGACAGACCCAGTGACAGGTCTGAGACAATCACAAGTCTATAAGTCTTATAACAGTTAACACGTATGCTACAGTCTGAGACAACCGTCTCCCTACTCACTGGAAGTCTTCAATTCACCAAAAAAATCCAATCATATAGAGAACATAGATTAACACCATCGATCTGAGACAACCGTCTCCTACTAACTGAAGTCTTCAATCTCACCAAATAATCCAGCCATATAGAGAACATAGATTAACACCATCGATCTGAGACAACCGTCTCCCAATGACTTTAAAGTTTATATCATCATCGAAGAGATAGTTTTGAGACTCTCCAGCTAGACGAATCAAGTTGTGTCTTACTTCCAGTGGAGATAACTTAGGGTTGAGAACTATAGGTATGTTTGTGTAGAGTATAATGTATACAGGAAAATTACTTAAACATTTTAAGTTAGAGACATTCTTTTATGTGTTAATGTTTGGTTGTATATTTTAAATTTTAGGTTGTGTTTATGTTATTTGTAGTGATGTATTCTTTTAGATTTTTAGAATTTAAATAAATATATATCAAAATTGATACAGACTTCGGTAAGACAGAGGGAGAATGTCTGGGTATGAATGTCAGAAAGATATGTATGAGCATTTGAGATAATATTAGTAGCTGGTTTCGGTGACACAGGAAAAGCAGTAGGAGACCCCTTCCTATTACATAGTTGGTGCAGTGACCGAGGATATAAAAGAAGAATTGGATGAGAATAAGATAGAAGAATAAATAGAGTTTTACATCAGGAGGCCCACACTATAACACATATTGGTGCCGTGTCCAAGAATATTATTAGAGAATGACAAGCCTAACTATTACAATCTAACTTCATGCGGCATAGACAAAAAACACTGCGAGCGGCTGGCCAAAGACAGGCAAGCATGGCGAGCGACAGTGAGGGCGGCTCAAAAGAAAGAAAAAACCAACATCACATCTGGAGGCAAAAGAGAGCACAGAGGGCGGAGAGAACATCCCATGTATCGATTCTAGTCTCCAGTTTTACCTGCAGCAACTGTGGCAAGGATTGCCACTCCAGAATAGGCCATTACAGCCACATGAAACGTTGTGATTCAGCACAGAACATACTACGTGACGCAACACCTATTGTCTCCTGAGACAAAGAGGCCATTGATGATGATGATGATGGGCTGACTGCAGGACAATCAGATCAAGGTATCAGGTTCAGCCAAAACTGATTGGCTGCTACGGACAGGACGGACGACACACTCACTGCACACAGCCTGGCAGTTGAGTTTGTTCTTTGGTTTTGACTCGGTCGCCGGACTAAGCGGTCGCCTATCAACTCGGACTCAAGAGGGTTGTGGGAACGTAGTAGCTAACAACTATTTGTGATCTGTATGTGATCTGAGCGTAAGAGCGATTGTTCTTTGTGTGAGTTATGCGCATACAAGTAGACCAGCACATCCGATTTTTAGACGCTTTTATTTACTATGGTAACTTCCCTAGGCCCCACCTCATTCGTCTCTAACGACATTCCTTGTAGGTCACAGTGATACTATTCTGTGCTCCCTTTGCGAGTCCCGGCTACACACGGGTGACACATGAACGTGCATACAGATTACCATAAAGTGCACGAGAAACGTGCCAGAGACAGTATACACACAATGACTAGATATGACCGTGACCTAATTAATATTTTTTTATTTTTTTCGATCCAGAAACACTTGAGCTGAAAGCCCTTCCGGCTCGGTGCCATGGACATCGTAACTCTTCGGTTCGGTGCCACGAACACCGTAAATCTGGGAAATCTGTGGCTTTTCTGCCAGTCCGCGGAGTTGAACCGGCACTCACAGAGGACTTATCACCCGTAGTCCAAAACGCTACGAACACGCTGGGCAGGCGGGCATCTAATTAATTTTTTTTTCCGATCCAGAAGCACTTGAGCTTTTCAGCTCTTCGGTTCGGTGCCATGGACATCGTAACCTTTGGTTCGGTGCCACGAACACCGTAAATCTGGGGAATCTGTGGTTTTTCTGCCATCCCGCGGAATTGAACCCGCACAAAAGGGGATAGTCACCCGTAGTCCAACGCGCTACAAACACACTGGGCAGGTGGGCACCTAATTAATATACATACCGTGACACACTGTTCAATAATTAAAACGATGGGGATATACAAATATATATATATATATATACACACACACACTAAACAAAACAGAGCTAACAGATGACAGAAAAGGCATCACTAATTTGCTATTTGAAATTTGCATTGAAACGTGTCGTTCTGTATATATCCCTTGCACAATACCGACCGCAACGTTTAACTCAAATATAACACAGAAAAGAAGTGATATCATCATTAAATAGCTTGTCCTGAGCAGAACTTTGCCACCCTAACAGTCCTCCGGAATTTCTCTCTCATAGGTAAGATATCCTGCCTCTGCAGCCGTCACGTTCAAACCATCAGTTAAATCCTGAATCCATCTTCTCCGTGGTCTTCCTCTTCTTCTCTTTGCCGGTATGCCTCCTTTCATGATGGTCTTCTCCGGCCCTTCATGTCTTTTTTATGTCCAAAATATCTCAATTTTCTCTTTCTTATTTGTAGCATCAGCCAGTTTTCTTTGATTACACTAAAGTGATAACACTAAAAAATGATAACACTAAAGTGATAACACTAAAGTGATAACACTATTACAATTCTTCTATCCCTGTTTTGCCTTTCGATATCAGGAAGAAAAAGAGGCATCTGGAACGAATTTCTTTATTCTTTTTAAACAAGGTGGGATTTAGTGTATCGGATATTCCGTCATGCCATCGTTTATGTGATCGTCCTGTGAGTCTGTTGCCGTTTTATCTGGGTGTTAGTGCTCTTTGTGGGGAAAACTATCTTGTGATATAACACTGGCTACCAAAACGGATCTAAAGGTGAAGGGTTGATATCATTGCACCGGGGTTTCCCATGTCTCCGCCTCTATCGACAGAAATGGCACGTCATCTATCGAGAGTGTTGCACAAAGCATGCGGCGAGAGGGGACATTGATTCTATTCTTTCTTCTTCACACTTCACCTCTAGAGAGGAACAGGTCCTCAACGACGGTCTTCCAATGCAATCTTTTTCCAGACCTCTCCACGCTTTCTCCATTTTCTTGCATTTCGACTCCAACTTCCCCCTCCAGGTGCTCATGTGTCTTTCCTTATATCTGTTTCACGAAACCTTCCTTGCATGGGTCCTTCTTCTTCCTCCTCGGGTGAAAAGCTATAAATTTCCCTGTTTGTGGTTTATGTAGTCATCTAGTGTGCTTTTACGGGTAGGGTAGCTAGCCCTCACTCCCAACTTTCTTAGCCGTCTCTTACGACATGCGTGGCAGGTAACAGTGGTTATATTCTTTAAATCCCTAATTTGGGCCCCGGTAACCACTCGGACAATTCTAATCTTGTCTACCCGGTAAACGACACGTGGCTCTATATTTAGTATAGATGTAAAGTTTCTCTTTATGTCTGTTACAGGCGCTATATAACACGTGACAACTTGTATACGGATCGATATCGAGCATATTGACACGTGATCTTCACGGCAAGGACACAGTGTTTTCACGTGACTACCCGTAAATGTTGTTAAATGTTGACAAAATATAGAGCAGAGCGACCTAGATAAATTACACAAGTTGAAAATATTTCGGGCAAGGTCAGTGGGGCGGATTAGCGTAATGCATAAAGCGTTTGCTTTTCTATTTGGACACAAGTTGGTTGTGGTTCTAACCACAGAGGCATATGCATATATATATATATATATATATATTTTATTTCTTTTGTCTGTCTCTGCTTTTTTGCAGTTATGAGTAGCAGGTTTAAATGATGACGGGTTTCCGAGATAGTACACGTTTGATATGATGTGGTATTGGGAGTTTAAAGATGTCTGTAACTCCATCATTTCATCTTTTTTCTTGGTCTGCTCCTTCCTCTTGATGATTCTATTTTCAGGTTGTATGTTTTTGCAACTGGTGTATTCGGGTTCATTCTCACCAAGTGGCCAAACAATTTGAGTCTCTGTGATAGTACCATTCAACAACACAGACCTACAGCCCAACTTTCACAGTGATAACAACAATTTCAAATCTAGACAAAAAGGGTAAAGAAACAGGCCCCATCTTGAGAGCAAAGACACTAGAACACATTGACACCTCATACCCCCATCCTGAGTGGACCCATATGTACACAGACGGATCATCAGACTCGACAGCGAGGAAAGGAGGGGCGAAGCCATCATCATACTCCAAGATGGCACTACACTAACAAATTCAAGTGCCACTGGAGAACTATCAACAAATTATAGAGCCGAACAACAGGCAATTGTGGATGCCTCAAAAATACTGCAGCAAAGAAACGTCCAAAACAACAAACTTGTCTTCCTTTGCGACTGCTTGTCAGTCCTGCAGGCCACACAAAGGGAACCACAAGATAACATGGAAAGAGAGCTAACACTACAGCTAAACAAGCTCTCAGAACACAACAAAATTATTCTCCAGTGGATACCAGCCCACTGTGGCGTACCAGGAAATGAGAGACAGACAAGACTGGCTAAGGAGGAACAAAACTTACACAACACAAACACCCAGTGTCACTACCAGAAATCAAGACACATATCAAAAGAAAGTACAAAGAGGTATGGAGGCAACAAACCCACAGCAAACACCCACAAGAAACCATCAGCAGACTAAACAGAAAACAGCACACATCAATCTTTCGCCTAAGAACAGGTCACTGCATGCTCAACCACCACATGCACAGAATAAAGCCTGCTCAGACTGCACAATGTGCATGCCAGACAGAAACATAGACTCCAGAGCATATCCTGCAGTCATGTCCATCATACATACCAACAAAATGAAACATGGCCTCATGAACAAAGTTTACAGAGCAAGCTATGGGGAACTCTCGAAGAACTCCAACTGACATGCAGCTTCTAGAGGCAACCCATCTCATGGTTTAGACGAGCATACGAAATCGAACGCAAAGAAGAAAAAGACAATGAATCTAATAGCAGGTGTTGTTCCGACTGTTTTTCTAATTTTCTCATTTCTTATATGGTCTCTTGTTTTATTTACTGCTTTCCTCAAGCATCTCATTTCGCATGTGGTAATTTTCCTTTCTTGTTCTTTTGTCAGTGCCCATGTTTGGCTCTGTACAGTGTTGGTATAAAGATTGCATTTATAATATATCTTTTAGTCTCTATTGGAATTGCTAGATGTTTCAAGATTGGTGTAAGTTGGTACGTAATGTTGATGGCTTGCTGGATTCTAGTTTCGATCTCTCTGTCCAGTCTACCATCAGATGTGAAGATACTTCCAAGATATTTAAATTCTCTCACCTGCTTTAGCGTTTGGTCATTTATTTGTATGTTGATATCTTTATGTTCTCTGCTTATAGTCATGACTTCTGTCTTTTGAATGTTGATCTTCATGTTGTATTTGAGGCAGCTATTGTTGAGTAAGTTTATGTGTTCTTGAAGCTGTTCAATATTATTATGGAATATACACTGGTCGTCAGCAAAGAGCAGTTCATTTTGTTGGTCTGCGTCCAGTGATGTTTCGTATATTTTGGTGATACTATTTAAAAGGGTTTAAAAGCCGAAGGATTGACTTCATTGCACCGGGTTTTACCCCATACGGCTCGGTCCTCTCCGCAGAAATGGCACGCCACCTGTCGAGAGTATTGCACAAAGCACGAACTCCGTAGCTCCAGCAACAATCCTAGGGTATCTGCAAAAACTGCACTCGTGAACAGAATGGCGCGATCCGTTCTCGAACCCACGACCTTCGACTCACAAGGCAAAGGGATTAACCACTTAGACACAGAGATCCCCCTATGTGTAGATACTTCCAAGGTAAAGGTGATACTGAAGCTAAAAATAAATGGAAGTACATTTCTGTGTACCAGACTAATACTACGTAACCAAGTGACGCCATTAACTTAGCGAGAATCGTGTCGTTGAGATGAAATGACAAGATCAAAAGGTCATCATCATTAGCTCAGGAAATGCTAATCAATGAAGGCACACATTGATTAAAAAGTAAATTACCATGTCACGACGGAACTGACGTTTATTCGTGCTGCCAACGAATATTTGAAGAAACGAATACGGAATACAAGTGTTTCTTTGGCAGGGTATCTTGTTTTTCTCGAACGAAGCTGGGATATATGTTTCCAGTACCGTGCCGTGCTATGATAGAGAGAGGGGGGGGCCGTATCAGGCGAAACCGTAAAGGGGGCGGCATAAGCAGAGAAACCAAAATCACAATTGAAGGTTATTTAAAGAAAAACATTAAAGGGCGAAATTTCGAAGACTTGCATCATACAGAGAAAATATACCGCACGGTCCTGTATGTTTCCTTATGTTTAAATTAAACATTTCTTTCATAACTTTCATTTCAAATAAATATGGTTTCGATGTGATCAGGTCGTCTTTTTAAAAATAAAAGAATATATAGAAGATAAAGATATGCAATACTTTTGTATGGTAGCACATCCTGGACAATGAACAAACAATCAATAAGATCATTAGAAGCCACAGATATGTGATTTTACAGAAGAGTGCTGAAACTTTCATGGACAACGAAGAAAACAAATGTGAAGGTTTTAAATCAGGCCTGCACACAAAGAAACTTTATCAAAAGAATAAGAATCAATCAAGGTTCTTCGGGCATATAATGCGAAGAGAAGGTTTAGAACATTTGGTGACTACAGGTAAAATTCAGGGAAGGAGAGATCGTGCAAGACAGGGGGAAGATCTTGGATGGCTTGACATCATGGTTCGACAAAAGATCGACGTCAGAACTGATTACATGCACCAATCAGAGAGAGTTGTGAAGAGACATGATCGTGATCGCCTACGCCGGCAGGGATGGCATTTGATTGATTGAAAGATATACAAACAAAGGATGAAACAAAGATCAGAATACTAAGAGCATGTATATTCTTCCCAGTAGCAACGTATGGGTGTGAAGCACGGACATTTAACAAGGCAGTGGTAAAAGTTATGTGCGTTTGAATATAACTGTTACAGAAGAGTCCTTATATCATGGACAGAGAACAAATAGATACAGCAAGAAAAGTAATCAAAATCAAATAAAATGTGTTAATGCTACAAATAAGAATGAGAAAATTGAAGTATTTTGGACATATATAAAGAGACAAGAAGGGTTGGAGAAGACCATCATGGAAGGAGATATCCGGACAAAGAGGAAGACCACGGAGAAGATGGATCCAGGATGTAACTGCTGTTTTGAGCATGACGGCTGCAGAGGCGGTACATCTGGCCTATGAAGAGAGAAATTCCGAAGGACTATTAAGGTGGTAAAGTTATGCTCATGACAAGCTATTTGATGATGATGATGATGATGATGATAATGATGATGATGATGATGATAGATGATAAGTTATTTCCTTGGATTGGCTAAACTTTTGAGTACATTCAACGATCCAGACAGAATCATGTCACTGGTCGGATTTTGACAGCCGATGTACAGAATACCTACACATTTTAAGTCGTCACGCCGGATCAGATCAGATCAGATCTGGAGAAAGCTGTGTGGTGGCTGCAGTAATAACGATATCCTCGTCCATTTAGTCAGTATTCGTCCGGATCTTGACGGCGGATCCGGGGTTGCGCACTCAGGTCAGAGAAATTGTTTAATACAATTATATGATAGCGTGTACAAGACAGACATAAATAGGTTCGACAAGCAAGTAGACAAGCAGACAGACAAAGACAGACAGACACATAGACAGGCAGACATAGACAGAAACATAGACAGACAGATATAGACAGACAGATAGACAGACAGATAGACAGACAGACAGACAGATAGATAGATAGATAGATAGACAGACAGACACATAGACAGACAGACACATAGCAGACAGACAGACACATAGACAGACAGATAGACGGGGTATGATAGGACAGACAGACGGACGGGTGGACAGAGACAGACATACAGGGTGGGTGGGTGGATGGATGGATGGATGGATGGATGGATGGATAGATATGATATATACATAGATAGATAGATATACACATTTGGATTACATTAGATTAGATAAGACAGGCAGATAGAAGCCACACGGCCTACTTAATCATCAAACAGGTAGAAAGGTAGATAGGTAGGTAGCTATGAAGGTAATAGATAGGTGGTATGTAGGAATGTAGGTAGGTAGGTAGGTAGGAATGTAGGTAGGTAGGTAGATAGGTAGCTGTGAAGGTATGTAGCTATGAAGATAGGTAGTAGGTAGACATTTAGATTACATTGATTCTAGTAAGTAAGACAGAAAGATAGAAGCCACACGGCATACTTAATCATCAGACAGGTAGACAGTTGGATAGATAGCTATGGAGGTAGATAGTTATGAAAGTAGGTAGGAGGTAGACATTTAGAGTACATAGATTAGATTACATGAAATAAGACAGAAAGATAGAAGCCACACGGCATACTTAATCATCAGACAGGTAGATAGTTGGATAGATAGCTATGGAGGTAGATATTTAGATGACATAGATTAGATTAGATTACATAAGACGGACAGATAGAAGCCCCTCGACCTACTTAAATCATCAACGTGACACAGAGGACATATTTCCCTGACTATTACAAGTCGGACATATTAACAAACCGAACATCATATAAATAAACGCTAAGTCCCGTTTTCGTGCATTTTCATATAGCGGCTTATGCACGTGCTTAACATGACAGACAGACGCATAATATGGACCAGGAGTGATCAGTGCTTAAGCTCTGACTTGAGTCGAACTTTGCGTGTGCGTTGACAAATTTCATTGCGAGAGGGCAGCGGTGGCTGAACGTCAACTTGCCACGTCCACACCCTCTAAGTAGAAGATCAATCAGGAAAGTGACAAACACAGTGGCCGTCTTCTTTTCCAGCAGAGATATCTTCTTCTTCTTTCTTTTGTCGTCACACTGCTACCGGGTTGTTGCCCAGTGTCGTGGTTTTCTGTTTTTGTCTTGCGCTGTTCTGGTGGCTTGTGTGATTGTTATCTTTGCTCTTTCCAGGATTCTGCTACGCCATCTAACCATCTTTTCCGTGGTCTTCCTCTTGCCTTCTTTCCCGATGTTCTGTTGTAGAAGACTCTGTATACTGTGGAGTTTGGATGCATTCTTATTAAGTGGCCAAACCACTTCATTCTTGGTTTATCTATGTAATTCAAGCACGGTTTTGTGTCAACTTTCGGCGTTAAACCTGACCGTGGGCAATGATCATCATGTGTTGCGTGAAAAACTTTAATTGGACATTTCTGAGTCTGAGTCTCTCTCTCTCTCTCTCTCTCTCTCTCTCTCTCTCTCGTGCCGTTTTAACCGCAATTGGGACATAGACCCTCAACCAACTCATGACAAATCTTCCTATCTCTAGCTATCTCCTGCAGCTCTCTCCAGCTCTTCTTTATATTGTTGATATCTGCCTCCAACATAGACCCTCAACCAACTCATGACAAATCTTCCTATCTCTAGCTATCTCCTGCAGCTCCTCCAGCTCTTCTTTATATTGTTGATATCTGCCTCCAACATAGACCCTCAACCAACTCATGACAAATCTTCCTATCTCTAGCTATCTCCTGCAGCTCCTCCAGCTCTTCTTTATATTGTTGATATCTGCCTCCAACATAGACCCTCAACCAACTCATGACAAGTCTTCCTATCTCTAGCTATCTCCTGCAGCTCCCTCCAGCTCTTCTTTATATTGTTGATATCTGCCTCCAACATAGACCCTCAACCAACTCATGACAAATCTTCCTATCTCTAGCTATCTCCTGCAGCTCTCTCCAGCTCTTCTTTATATTGTTGATCTCTTCCTCCAAATCTTGTCTCCATTTATCTCTAGCTATCTCCTACAGCTCTCTCCAGCTCTTCTTATTTATATTGTTGATCTCTTCCTCCAAATCTTGTCTCCATGTATCTCTAGCTATCTCCTGCAGCTCTCTCCAGCTCTTCTTTATATTGTTGATATCTGCCTCAAATCTTGTCTCCATGTATCTCTAGCTATCTCCTGCAGCTCTCTCCAGCTCTTCTTTATATTGTTGATTTCTGCCTCCAAATCTTGTCTCCATGTATCTCTAGCTATCTCCTGCAGCTCTCTCCAGCTCTTCTTTATATTGTTGATATCTGCCTCCAAATCTCTCCATTATCTTCTAGCTCATCTCCTGCAGCTCTCTCCAGCTCTTCTTTATATTGTTGATATCTGCCTCCAAATCTTGTCTCCATGTATCTCTAGCTATCTCCTGCAGCTCTCTCCAGCTCTTCTTTATATTGTTGATATCTGCCTCCAAATCTCACTCCATGACTCTCTATCTCTGCACTCACTCCAGCTCTTCTTTATATTGTTGATATCTGCCTCAAATCTTCTCCATTTATCTCTAGCTATCTCCTGCAGCTCTCTCCAGCTCTTCTTTATATTGTTGATATCTGCCTCAAATCTTGTCTCCATGTATCTCTAGCTATCTCCTGCAGCTCTCTCCAGCTCTTCTTTATATTGTTGATATCTGCCTCCAAATCTTGTCTCCATGTATCTCTAGCTATCTCCTGCAGCTCTCTCCAGCTCTTCTTTATATTGTTGATATCTGCCTCCAAATCTTGTCTCCATGTATCTCTAGCTATCTCCTGCAGCTCTCTCCAGCTCTTCTTTATATTGTTGATATCTGCCTCCAACATAGACCCTCAACCAACTCATGACAAATCTTCCTATCTCTAGCTATCTCCTGCAGCTCTCTCCAGCTCTTCTTTATATTGTTGATATCTGCCTCCAAATCTTGTCTCCATGTATCTCTAGCTATCTCCTGCAGCTCACTCCAGCTCTTCTTTATATTGTTGATATCTGCCTCCAAATCTTGTCTCCCATGTATCTCTAGCTATCTCCTGCAGCTCACTCCAGCTCTTCTTTATATTGTTGATATCTGCCTCCAAATCTTGTCTCCATGTATCTCTAGCTATCTCCTGCAGCTCTCTCCAGCTCTTCTTTATATTGTTGATATCTGCCTCCAAATCTCGGTTCCGTGTATTTCTAGGCCTACCCCTCTTTCGATGTCCCTGTGGGCCCCAGGAAAGGACCCTTCTTGTTATATTCCCCTCTGAATTTTCTCAAAGTGTGTCCTATCCAGCACCAGCGTCTTTTTAACCTCTTGGAACAATGGAATCTGTCTTGTTCTGTTCCTAAGTTCCTCATTTGTGACACTATCGTACCGTTTCACTGACTCGTGCTAGCAAAACGGACAAAACTAACAGAATGCTTCCACCCCTGCGTTGCCGTGGCTCACAATGGGAGCAAAGAACAGTATAACTGCGACCTACAATGCATGCCGTAAGAGACGACTGAGCTAGGGGGCCAGGGAAGCTATCCTAGTAAATAAAAGCGTCGCAGAAATCGGATGTGTTGGCCTACTTGTATACGCATAACTGTCACAATGTACATTCGCACTTTGGCTCTGATCACATACAAATCACAAAGAGTGGTTAAGAAGTGGATATGGAGCGTTCGAAGAAAAAGCAGAACAGAATTCTTCAAATCATATGTTATTTAAACTAAAAGCATTGACATAAATTCCATAAGACGGTCAACATACATTCCGAATGTAAACAGGTAACTCTCGTTACTGCATGTAGTACCGTTTTTTAGGACAGTGTAGGACAGGTGGGACGAGAGCCTGAGGAATGTAGTAGCCGCATGGTTAGTGCAGTTGCCAAGAAGCTGTTCAGGTTAGAATTTTTCGTTTATGTTCACAACATTTAAAAAATCCTTGGCCTTACCGTGAATCGAACACGGGTCTCCTGCATGGGAGCAGCGCTCTAATCCATTCGGCCAGACGCTGCTGGTAAAACAGGTAACTATATGTAAATGGATTAGTGTCTGAAAGGAAGATTTGTAATCACAGAAACATGTACGTTAGGATGACGTAAAAGAAAGGGTCATACAGGTAAGTTAGACGATAATTAACAAAGACGGTTTCCTCCTTCTTTTCTTTCCCGTTCTAGCGGCGTCTGTGTTCTTGGCCTTCTACCATATAGTGGTACATGTATAAGTGGTAGCATGTGGTTGCCAGTTTTTGCCTTTCTTTTCCTCCAATGTTTCATTTAGTTGACCCTGGTGGGAGTAAGATATTTCTGACATCATCATCCAACACTTGGCATCGGAAAATTTGCTGGATTACAGGTTTATGATCCAGTGTACACAGCTGGAAATTTTGGAGTGTGTTGTGATTGCATTCTGTTCATATGGTGGTTCAAGTGAAATGTGTTGTGTTTGAAACTGAAAAATGATGCTCCGGTCTCTCCTTGTAAGGTGGTGAATATTGTCATTGGTATTCAGCGTTGCCATGTGTCCGTTCACATCTCTTCCAGTAACATAACGGCCCATCTGACTGACCAAATATTTTTATCTGCTATTTTTTTTAAATGATTTATTATAATCCTGCGTTAACGAATTTTTGCTTTGAATGTTTATTCTTGTGTTGTTCCTTGTTTGTAGCTAACATGTCTGTTTTCCAACGTCTGTAGAAGAATGTGTAACATAATATGTTTATTCTTGTGTTGTTCCTTGTTTGTAGCTAACGTGCCTGTTTTAAACAACCTCGGAGAACTCTTAAATGAATTTCTTTTGCAGACGATCAGGCAATCATATCAACAACAGAAGAACAACTACAACAACACATCAACAGACTCCAGTTAGCATGTAACGAATACAACATGAGAATTAACATCGACAAAACAGAAGTAATGACATTCGCCAGAGAGGAAAACACTACCAACATCTCCATCGATAATCACCTACTAAATCAAGTAAAAGATTTCACATACCTGGGGAGCATTTTTTCAGCAAATGGAAGAATAACTAATGAAATTCAACACAGATGCAACAAAGTAAATCAAATGATAGGGCAAATGGCGCCAATTTTAAGATGCAAACACGTCACCATGAACACAAAAAAAGCAATGTTCAACACAATCTTTCTCCCCACATTATGTTACCAGTGCCAAACCTGGACGCTGACAACAAACGATAGAAGAAAACTAGTCACAACAGAGATGAAGTGTCTACGCAGAATGCTGGGTGTAACAAGAAGAGACCGGTTGAGAAATGAAGACATCAGGAAAAAGTTGGTACAACATCAGTACTAGACTTCATCAAGAAACAACAAATTAAATGGTTCGGTCACGTAAGCAGATTACCATCAGACAGTGCACCCCAAAGAGCAATGCTGCTCCGATACAATGGGTACAAAGCAAAAGGCCGGCCACGCAAAGATGGACCTCAGAGATAACAGAGGCGACGAAAGAGACTATTTACGAAGCGCATACTAGGGCCCGTTTTAGAAATCTCTTCCTGACCTGACGCTGTGAGGCATACAGGATTCGAGAAAGAAAGAAAGAAAGTGCCTGTTTTCCAACGTCTGTAGAAGAATGTGTAACATAATATGTTTATTCTACACTTAATACATGTAAACGGGATTTGCAGGCAGAGATTAACGAGAGATGGAAGCGATGGAAAGAGCTGAGAGAGAGAGAGAGAGAGCGAGACAAAGGGAGAGTGAAAGATAGAGTGAACGAGAGAGAGAAAAAACAACACGACGGGGAGATAGAGAGAGGGAGAGGAAGAGAGAGAGAAAAATAGCAAGACAGAGAGAGTGAAAGATAGAGTGAACGAGAGAGAGAAAAAACAGCAAGACGGGGAGATAGAGAGAGGGAAAGAGAGAGGTAGAGAGAGAGACAAACAGCAAGACAGAGAGAGTGAAAGATAGAGTGAACGAGAGAGAGAAAAAACAGCAAGACGGGGAGATAGAGAGAGGGAAAGAGAGAGGTAGAGAGAGAGACAAACAGCAAGACAGAGAGAGTGAAAGACAGAGAGAGAGAGAAAAAAAACAGCAAGAAGGGGAGATAGAGAGAGGAAGAGAGCGAGAGGAAGAGAGAGACAGAGAGAAAGAAACAGCAAGACAGAGTGAAAGACAGAGAGAACGAGAGAGAGAAAAAACAGCAAGACGGGGAGACACAGAGAGGACGAGAGGGGAGAGAGGAAGAGAAAGAGAGAGATAATACAACTGAAGTTGAAAGGAAGCAAACTGAGATAGAGAGACTGGATACACATTAAGGAAACAATCGTCCAATATAACCAGACATATAATTGAGACTGGAACTATCATGGAAGAAAAGAGTGGAGAGCCTCTAGATCAAATAATAAAGAACGACAGAAAAATTATTCACGGATACCGCTGTATAAGTTGGAACAAAAAGTTATAGTAAGAACCCGTTAGATCATGTGGTATACTGAAGAAAAAATAGTATTTGGTGCCTTTCATTTCTTTGACAAATGACAAAAGTCGGATTTAAAGGGATCTGCATGTGAAGGATTGACTTCACTGCACGGGCTTCTTTTCCCATATTACTTTGTCCCTATTCGTAGACATGGCACGTTACTTGTCGAGGGTATTGCACGAAGTACGCACTCCCTAGCTCCAGCAACAATCCTAAAAGATATCCGGCCAAAAAGTCAACTCGTAAACGAATGATGCGGTTCATTCCGGATTCGACTTCACGATCTTCAGTACGCAATGTAAAACTGTCGTTTCACCTCATATACCTCTCATGGATGATGTAGTCAACATTCCACCGGCCGTCTTTCCTTTCCCGTGTTTCTTTGATACTCAAAAAGCTGTTGGACAGAATAGACCTAACGGCCTTCACTGTCGGAATAAGGAAATCTCACTCCATCTGGGAATGACGAAATCTGGAACCACACACCTGAGAAGCAAATGCACTAAACTCTGCACTATCACGGTTCTCCGAACTTAATTGCACGTACAAGCTAAAGTAAAGGAACCCATTTTCATACCACGAGGTATAATGGGTAATAAAGGTAGTAGGTCCGTATTTTTCATTGACCTTCGACACAAGATGAGTGATGTGGTCAGCATCACGCCGGTCGCCTTTACTTCCAGTCTTTTTTCTGGTACCCAATTGAGGCTGGGTTAACCTGACAGCCGTTGCGGTTGGGAAAATATTCTACGCCCACTCAGTAATTGAACCCAGACCACGCGCCCAAGAAGCGAATTCCCTAACAGCAACGTTACTTCTTCTTTTTCTTCACCATTCAACTCCCAGCGGAGCACAGGTCTTCAACAAACTTCTTTCAGCTCTTCCTCTTTCTTGCCATCCCTTCCAATTCTGTCCATGTTTTACCTATCCTTTTAATATCAGCCCCCAGCTCTCTTCTCCAGGTCTGTCTAGGCCTTCCTCTACTCCTCTTTCCATGCGGGTTCCAAAACAGTGCCAACAACGCTACTGCGTCTCTCTTAATTAGACATTCCATAATATCATTCATTGAAATTCAGCAGTTGCAGTCCAATGTTCCATCAGAAACAAGAGGGTTGAGTACTATAGTTCGTTCCAAAATTCGTGAACACACTAAGGTTTAATTTGTACGAAATCTACCTGATGCATAACAGTAATTTTTGCAGGCAGTCTTATATACCTCACGACCTTACGAATTCATGTTTAAGTAATTGGTAGGTAGCTTGATTTATGCACGGTGTGTTTTTTTTTTGTTACATAATTTTGTAAAAGCACAGCAAAATGATCATCAGAGTTTAGAATTTACAGTAATAAACAAAATGGTGGCGAATGTTTACAAAGGCGTATCCCTATCACATATTATATAAAGTAGTGTGACATAGTGAACAAATGATGACTTCCACTTCTATAAATGAAAATAAAGGGTGTGAGCATACGCCAATGACAATCGTTCCGATACAGTGTGAAATCTTTAATTCCACGGGATTCTCGATTTTTACTTGCGCTGAATTGGATTGTGAAGCGAGTAAATGTGTAATTATTTTTTTTTTAAACTTTATCATACTGTTAAACTTCTACATGTATACAAAATCAACATCGCTGTTATTTTACTAATAACATATAAGTAAAATCTTACAGTACTACAGGTTTGGGTGAGGAAAAAAAATACTTCATGAAGGTCGTCACTGGTATCTATATAAAAATGTAAAAATCAATAATTTCTGTCAAGTGGATGATTTTATATTGCTTGATAAAGATGTTCACGAATTTTGGAACGAACTATAGTAGAAGATCAGTAGGGGGTAAGATCGCTTGAACATGATGTGCAGATTGAGTTTCAGATTTGATGTAACTCCTAGCAGGGGTTCCCCATTGGCACTTACTAAAAGTCCCAGCATAAGAGTTGTTATATAATAGTTCCGGCGACGAATCCGATTATTCCTATAATCAAGAAAGTCGGTTATCCATTTGCAGATGTGTTAATTTGGAAATCAACAGTATTGATATCTGCATCATAGGTTCCCAAACTTGTTCGGATCACCGCCCACTTTGCAAGACATAAATGTTGTAATTCCCCCTCTCCCCGCCAACATTATAACAGTTTTCAGCATTCAAGCAGTTTGATATTTTCTACGTAAATAGCAACTAATGATACATTACTACTTATGTTGTTAAAGTATTGGAAAAAGTAGTGGTCAATATGTGCTTCATCCTGAATACAGTTATTCAATAGCAAAATCACGAAAATAATTTATTTTTAAATATATATTATTAATTTCTGTTATAAAGAGCCACCGCCCCCTAGATCGCCTGAACGCCCCCAAATGCTTCGGAACCCACTATCGCCCCCCTCCCTAGAAGGCGTCAACGCCCACTGGAGGACGGTACCGCCCACTTTGGGAACATGTGATCTACATGTTTGGTCATTTCATTCAGGGAGTACTTAATCTGTTGGATGGATTAGCGTAGTGCGTGCAACGTTCACTTATCAAATCGGATACCGCCCATGTGATGCCGGGGTCAGGATACCGCCCATGTGATGCCGGAGTCAGCAAGGGAAGCCAAGAATAGTACCACTGCGACCTACAAGGCATGTCGTAAGAGGCGACTGGTGGAGCTTCCTAGTAAAAAAGCGTCGCAGAAATTGGATGTGCTGGCCTACTTGTAGGAGCATAACTGGCACAACTGCTCTTAGGCTCAGATCACATACAGATCACACATAGTGGTTAACAAGTGGTCGATATGGAGCGTACGAAGGAGAAGAAAAACGGTCAATTTCAATGCCATCTACCCACCATTTTCTTGGTCTCCGTCAATCAAATTTAATGATTAATAATTTCAGTTGGTAAACAAAATTAATACAAAATAATGACTAATATATTTTTTTTAAATATCTAATATCCAACAGAGCTCCTTACAGAGCAACACAAGGAAATCATTATATTGGACTGACAATGTGGGGAAAGCACAATTAGTGCTAGCGAGGAAATGTCATTGAGTCTGCCATCCGTCTCGTGTTTGCCACAGCGTTGACAGATGTCAACATGGCAAGGGACAATACTTTCGCATAATGACATATTATATAGAAGAACAATGAAGAGCAGTGGCCTGAAAAGTTCCTTTTTAAAATATTAAATCAAGGGTTGTTTTTTTTTTTGGAATGAATGAATATGTTGGAGTGACTGGTAATTTGATCCGGTATGTGTCAGATTGGGAGGGGGTAGGGGATTAGCATAATGCATAAGCGTTAGCATACGGACTCGGGACACAAGAGGGTTGTGGGTTCAATCTCAAATTCGACGTTCCACGCGTGAGGAAAGAGATTGGTGCTCCAACCTTCATGCACACTAGGACCTACCAGGAAATGTGAAGTAACATGCACTGCATACCACTGGAAATTTGTGTTTAATGTGTCCCATTTAGGGGACGGATTAGCGTACAGTATAAACGTTCACCCGTCGACGCGGAAACAAGAGGGTTGTAGGTTCATCCCCCACATTCGGCGTTCCCCACTTGAGGAAAGGGATTGGTTCTCCTGCATACCTTCTCTTCCGTCATTTACTTCTTTATAGAAGTGATATGTGGGGGAGGGGGGTGTATTGATCTTGTATGTGCTTATTCTAAGGCAAGCTGTAAGCTGTTAATCCTTTTCTTAAAGCTGTTCTTGATGTCGTAGATCCATCTTTTGCGTGGTCTTCCTCTTGCTCTGTACTCGTTACACGTTTTCAATGTGGCGCTCTTGTGTAATCGATACCCGGGCATTCTTGTCAGGTGTCCAAACCATTTAATCTGTTGTTCTTTTATGAATTGCATGACTGGTTTCACATCCAGTCTTCTTCTGATTTCTTCATTTCTAATTTTGTCTCTTATTGTCATCTCAGATTATTTACTTTTGCATTTCATTTGTGTTGCAAATCAGATCTTCAATCGCCTGTCGGGCCTTCTATACACCAGGGCATAGAAATGTGAAGTGATAGGCACTTCATACCTCAAGATCTCGGCTGAGTGCTTACCGTGGCCCAAATTGAGGTGTAAAGAATAGAACTACTGTTACCTGCCACACATGTCGTAAGAGGCGACTAAGGAGGTTTAACGTGGGGCTAGCTATCCCACACCGTAAAAAAACACTAGATGACTACATAACAGAGAGCCAACGGAGTAAACGCTGGCTGAAACCGGACACATCACCGAAGGATAAGCACCAGAGCTCCAAATGGTGCTGAAATTGTGACGTAAAACATACTAATGCTAAGGCTGCATGAATCAGATTTCCATATGAATAGAATTTATGGGGAAATCTGGTACATCGGTCTGGGCGTGATCGAGAGAGAGAGAGAGATCTGAAAAGACTACGGGAAAATGTATTATGTATCAGATTTAGTTGCAAACATTACGGAGTCATAGCTACATTAGAAAGTAACCAAGCATAGAATGAACAGAATTCAACCACAACACACTCCATCGCAGTGCTTTGCATGGGAAGCGGCTGTCCAGCCTGCTCTTTTTGATCTTGAACTGCCAAGAGTTCTTTTACGTGCGCGAATTGAACACGGGTCCTTCGTTTTCATCTTATGTCTCCGATAGGACTAGGAACTCGATCGTACCTACACTGAGATCAGGGATATCTGGAAAAATATCTCAATAGCTCCACGAGTGAGCGAACCGATTACCTTGAGAACGAGAGGCAAGCAGTTAGACCTACTGTACCGCTGTAACCTCATATGTGACCAAGTGCGTGGGTGCTAAGTGGGCGAGAAGCGCACAAGTGAGAAACACGCTCATTAAATATCAACATTTTCACCTTCGTCTAGGGAGCGCAAGACCTCACACAACAAGATAAGATGGTGACTAGAATAGAACCATCCATCACCCTCCATTCATACACACAGAAGCGCGCACAAAAACAGATAAAATAGTGACAGAATGATTGAAGGCGGTGCGCTCTGACGCAAATACACGCGCGTATGCACATACACACAGACACATGCCAACCACACACAGGCAAAGATGGAAACAGGAAGCAGAAATATAACGAGCGAGGAGGGATTTGTGGTTATTGGAAATAATGAGTCTATGTTGGGATTGGTTTTTTTTTTACTCTTGTTACTGACACTTGTTAAGGCACCCAAAAATTTCACAAGAAGCTAAGCAACAGATGATCAACAGCATTTTATACCTACTTTGTGTTACCAGAGCCAAACATGGACGTTGAGCAAAGCGCAGTCACAAAAATAACTACATGTGAAATGTGTTGCCTGCGAAAAGTTACCAACAACACCAGATAGGACAGAGTCACCAACATCAGCATAAGAAAGAAAGTTGGCACAGAACCTTGCTTGAATTACATTGAGAAACAAAGAATGAAGTGGTTTGGCCACTTAATAAGAATGCATCCAAACTCCACAGTATGTAGAGTTTTCTACAACAGAATATCAGGAAAGAAGGCGAGAGGAAGACCACGAAAAAGATGGTTAGATGGCATAGCAGAATCCTGTGAAAGAGTAAAAATAACAATCACCCAAGCCACCAGAACAGCACAAGACAAAAACAGAAAACCACGACACTGGGCAACAACCCGGTAACAGTGTGACGACAAAAAAAGAAGAAGAAGACTGGCACTTGTAAACAAATATTAATCAAGTGCCGTGTCGGTTGGTGTATGCGATCATGTCTCTCCACATCTGTCTGTCTAGTACAATCCATCAACTCCGTCACCGAACCATTGCCGAACCACGATTTCAAGTCGTCCGGAATGTTGTCCCTTTGTCTCCCTCTATCTCTCTTTCCCTGTATTTTGCCTGTTGTAACCAAACGTTTTAAACTGCCCGTTCTAATTATATGTAAAAACAAAACCTTGATTGTCTGCTTCTTATTCGATTGATTAGATTTCGATATGAATTTGTCTCAGACAAGATCTCTCATTGGTCTTTCTAGCTGTCCATGGAACCTTCAACATTTTTCTGAGAAACCACATTTATGTGGATTTCACTGTTCTTACCATTTATGCCGCATTTATAAACACATATACCGCATCGAATTAACAAGAAATAGAGATTAAATATACACCAAGTACCCTTCTATAGCATTTCCTTTCAAATGCATTAATGATTTTCTCCGATGCTTTGTCAATGGACCTTGGTATCATTTTTTAAAGGGTGAACCACAGAGATAACAGAGGCGACGAAAAACACTATTTATGAAGTGTACACAAAACACTATTTATGAAGTGTACACTAAAGCCTTAGCTAAGACTAGTGCAGCAGTTTAAATATTTCGGAGTCCTGGTAACATCAGATGGCAGATGCTGATCAGTAATAAACAGCAGAATAGAGCAAGCGAAAACATCGTTTATGAAAATGAGAAGCATCATATGCAACAAGTCCTTGTCAGTTGAGGTTAGAATGCGAATTATTCAGTGCTACATAGAACCAATACTGACATACGGATGCGAGTCATGGACAATAAACAAACATATCGAAAAATCTCTGGAGGCCACAGAGATGTGGTTTTACAGAAGAACGATGAGAATCCCATGGACTGCAAAAATGACTAATGTTGAGGTGTTGAATGAGGTCAACAAGACACAGAGAAAACTTATTATCAATATAAGAAAGAGGCAGTCATCATTTTTCGGACATGTGATGAGGAGGAGAGGTTTAGAACACATTGTAACAACTGGTAAAATCGAGGGTAGACGAGACAAAGGTAGACAGAGAGAAAATGTTGGAAAGCCTGACCTCATAGCACAGTAGAGCGTCAACATCTGAATTGATATCAAACACCAAAGATAGAGATTTGTGGAGATCCATGATCGCCTGCGCCTGCACCTGATGATGATGACACTAAAGCCCGTTCTAGAAATCTCTTCTTATCCTGACGCTATGTTTCAAAACAGGATTTAAAAATAGAAGAAAGAAAGAAGTACACACACAAAAGAAATACAAACCCAAACATTGGTTGTATTTTTGTTTGTTTTTTAAATACACAAATACACATAGACTAACACCATTTCCTACAGAGAATGCGGTACAAGTTGCCAACTATCTCTTGGACTAATGCCACTGAGAACTTGGATGAACATAGCAACAGAATTTGCATCGACGGCAACACATATGCGATTGAAACAATGCAGATCTTAGCTTAAGGAATGTAACTGGTGAAGATTAGTATAGTTTTTGTAAGAATCGGTCGTTACGGCAGTGTTGGAATTATCAAGTCAAAGCGCAACAGCTTGAGAATAGTAATTTTTTTTAAATCGTTATGCGGGACTGATCGTTATGTAGTCGTTTTGTGAAATTACGACACAAGAATATGTTATTATGTGAAAGTCAAGCTACGGCGCCTCGGCTAAAACATGTCGTTTATACAACGCTTGTCAATTATTGGTATATTTGGTATTATCAAAGTAACCTCTAACTCGGCGTAAGGCTAGCCTGAAGGAGTAAGGCTCTACGCCAGTGTTTCCAAAAGGTGGGACAAACGCACAACAGGGGGGCCGCAAGTTGATTATTCAGATGGACAATTTGTCAATTGGGCAAATTTTTTTTTTTCGGTGGAATAAATGTGTCATATATTTGAATATGTATTTTTTAGTCGACGTTTACTCCACTTCAGAATAAATTAATTTTCAAACATATTTTACCACATACTTGAACAATTCATATTTTAAATATTACAAATGATCTCAATGTTACATAGAGGGCATACGAATTTTAGAAAGGGTTAGGTTTGGCATGGCACAAACAAGTTTGGGAGACACTGCTCTACGCCGATGTTTTGCTGGGACTCGCAAGGGGAGCAAAGAATAGTAACACTGTGACCTAAAAGGCATGTCGTAAGAGGCGACGCAGTTATGAGCCTAGGGAAGCTACACTAGTAAATAAAAAGTGTCGTATAAATCGGATGTACTTGCCTAATTGTAGACGTATAACTGGTACAACATACAATCGCTCTTAGGCTCAGATCACATACATGTCACAAAGTGTGGTTTAACAAGTCGTCGATATGGAGCGTTCGAAGAAGAAGAAGAAGATGTAAAGCACGTCTGAAGTCGCGAGTAAAGCTAGTCTAATCAACTTTTTAGTCGGTGAAGAACAGAGGGGACGTCTACCTGTGGAATTTAAAGTTCGCATTGCATGGCTTGTGAAGTCGCCGCAAAACTGTTCAGCTTAGGATTTTCTTTATTCCCCGACAGAAAAAAACTCATTGACCTTACCGTGGATTGAAGCCGGGTCTTCCGCATGTGGGCCGCGATCTAATCAATTCGATCAGACGCTAATACATGAGTAAAATAGGGCGACATGAATATACAACATGACGCCCAGTCAGTGGCGGCTCGTCATTAAAGGCCAGTGGGGCTGGGCCCCACCATAAATAGTCTGTAACGTGTATTTATTATTTAATAAATTAAAATATTACCTAACAGAAAACCATGATTTCCCCAAAAATGTGTGTCTGGCCCCATCAACAGAAATGATCCACGAGCCGCCACTGCGCCCAGTCATGCAATTCATAAAAGAACAACAGATTAAATGGTATGGACAACTGCCAATAATTCCTTGGTATCGCCTACCACAGAGAGACACACTGAAAAAATATAGCGAGTACATAGAAAGAGGAAGACCACGTAAAAGATGAAGCAGCGGCGCAAAGAGCAGCCTTAAAAAATGAATGCCAGCTTACAAAGTGTCTTAGAACAAGCACACACAAGATCACTACATCCCTCCCTCTCCCCAACACTTAAATATAAAGAAGTAAATGGTGGAAGAGAAGAAGAAGAAAGAAAAAAAACTCACAAAAAGTCTATGCTTTTTTCATTAACCCCTTCGTCCTTCTAAGCCGATTTACTGGCACGCAGTATTTTTTAAGATGACGCAAAGCCATTATACTGGTTAATTTAGTATACGTTACAATAAAAATGTGTTAACAAAATTACGGGCTGAAAGCGTTAAAACGTTGGTTTGATACGCAACCCCAACCCCCACATTGGTAAGCACTAACAGTCAACAATGAAGTGTATGTACAAGAGTTAAGACCACAGATAGAAGTCATCAGTGGCGGCTCGTGATCGTTTTTGTTGGTGGGGCCAGACACAAATTTTCGGGAAAATCATAGCTTTGGTTTAAGTTATATTTTAATTTATAAAATAATAAATACACGTTACATTTATTTTTGGTGGGGCCGGCCCTCTGGCCCTTAATGACGAGCCGCCACTAGAAGTCATATTTATCTAGGGAATAATAACAACAAGGAATGAGAATTGAGCCTGTCATTCTAACAAGTACTAATAGAGCTGGCACACGATCAAAGATCGCTTTTAGAACAGGTTCATTAACTTGTTTGTTCGGTTTCTTGTATTACTTCCCCTTGAACAAATTACAACTGACAATAACAGTATGTTGCAATATTTCACAGAATATGGCGGAGCTTATGTCACGTGTAGCCAGAATCTGGTCGCTAACAGAACAGATATGATGTAGTCAGGTGGTTACAGGGCTGGTGTAGTAGTGTATGGTTGCATCGATGGTTTAGTGTATGGTTACATTGCTGGTTTAGTTAGCTGGTTTAGTTAACTGGTTACACTGCTGGTTTAGCTAACTGGTTACACTGCTGGTTTAGTTAGCTGGTTACATTGTTGGTATAGCCAAGTGGTTTGAGTGCTGATTTAGTTAACTGGTTACACTGCTGGTTTAGCTAACTGGTTACATTGCTGGTTTAATTAGCTGGTTACATCGTTGGTGTAGTCAAGTGGTTGTAGTGCTGATTTCGTTAATTGGTTCACATACTGGTTTAGTTAACTGGTTACACTGCTGGTTTAGTTAACTGGTTACACTGCTGGTTTAGTTAGCTGGTTACATTGTTGGTATAGCCAAGTGGTTGGAGTGCTGGTTTAGCTAACTGGTTACACTGCTGGTTTAGCTAACTGGTTACATTGCTGGTTTAATTAGCTGGTTACATCGTTGGTTAAGTCAAGTGGTTGCAGTGTTGATTTCATTAATTGGTTACATACTGGTTTAGTTAACTGGTTACAATGATGGTTTCGCTAATTGGTTAGATTACTAGTTTAATAAGTGGTTTACATTGTTGGTTTAGTTGAATGCTTGGTTACACTGCTCATTTAGTTTAGTGTTACATTTCTGGTGACGTCAAGTGGTTATAGTGTTGGTGTAGTCAACTGGTTATAGTGCTAGTTTAGTCTAATTGTTATTAATGGTTCAACGATGTGGTTAGAGTGCTGGTTTAGTTACGTATGAACAGAAGATACTTCACAATTAGGGGAGAAATTTGGCCCGAGCGGGAATCGAATGCATGGTCTACCGCATGGTAGAATGTGCACTTATCAATTACGCTACACGCACCTCTATGCAAATTTGTTTAAAATACGTTATAATAATAGTCGTCATCGCTTTAACATGTGACCAGCACGTTGAGACATGGATACAACATTTCGCTTTTTATCTTTTCATGGCCATTTCGTTAAGTTGGAATTTAGATATAGAGACGAACCAATAGCCCGATTTTATATAATTTTTATATTTTTTTTATAATTTTAAATTTTTAAAATAATTTTTACACCTTCCCATCTATGAAAGCAGCCCTCTTGCCAAATGTCAAGTCCGTAGGATGCCCAGATATCTTGAAACAATGTGAAAAGACATACATACAATTACATTCATCTGATTCTTATATTATATAGATATATTTGCAGAAGGTTGAGAACCCCTGCTTTCAGATAATCTTAGTCATGACTTTACATATTAGCAAAGTCGTCTGATAAATAAACAACTGGGTGACTCATCTCTTCCAGGAATCTCCATTCATTTTTATTTTTGTTACTATTTGATACCCAACAAAGTCAGTTTGATGCAGACACCTTATTTAACTTTGTACACAACTAAAACAAATTTTAAACAAACAAGAATTTAAACCAGTAAATATTTCAATCAATCAATCGTCATTCCTGCCGGCGTAGGCGATCACGTCTCTCATAACTAACCAACTCTCTCTCTCTCTCTCTTTCTCTCTCTTCCTTGAGTAGTTTATCAGTTCTGACGACAATCTCTCGTCGAACCACGATGTCAGACCAACCAACCAACTTAATAATAATAATAGCAGTCCATCGCAAGCGTTGATGACAGCCTCAGACGTGTGCCGCTGCATCTCTCTTGTGTGTGCGGAGGTGACTGTTGAGTCCAATCCTAGAACATAATCTCCTACTACAGGTAGGTTAGACATGTAGGCGTTGTGTGTTCTGTTATTTCGCTCGTCTTCTCTGTGCCTCAATGGCACGACGATTCTCAGCTATGCGAGCAGCATCTCTTGTGTTGTTACAGGGTCAGATTTGGCGATCTTGTACAACCAACATATTCTCTCTCTGTCATCCAGGATCTCTCCTACCCTGTATTTTACCTGCTGACACAAAATGACGCAAACCTCCTCTTCGCATTATACGTCCGACAAACACTGATTGTCTGATTAGTATTCTTTTGATCAGGTTTCACTGCCTGCAAGCTTCATTTGAAACATTATTTAAATAGTTTTTGTGGTGCTGTCCATGTGTTTTTCAGCATACTTCTCTCTCTCTCGCGATCGTTCTTATGCCGCTTTTATCATTCGATTGTGATTATAAGCAGCCAAACATCAAGAACGGATGTACGTGCACGGCCTTCAGTACCTATTGGAGCTCAGGTGCTTATCCTTCGACGACGTGTTCGATTTCAACCAGCGTTTACTGGGTTCGCTTTCCGCTAGCCTTTTGCTGTCCCCAGCCAAAACCTACAAGGCAGCAGGTTGCTATTTTCTTTCAGGGTAGCGACCCGTAGACGACTTGCCCTCCCGGGCTGATGAGCGTCATCTGGCCAGAGCATACTTCTGTAAAACCACATCTATGTACTTCTAGTGATCGTATTGACCGTTTGCTCATTGTCCTGGCGACTGGTTTTCTTCTATCATTTGATGTCAATGCCAAACATTATGCTATCAGTGCCAACCCTGGACGCTGACATCAAAGGATAGAATAAAACTAGTCACAACAGAGATGAAGTATCTACGCAGAATGTTGGGTGCAACAAGAAGAGACCGGTTGAGAAATGAAGATATCAGGAAAAAGTGGGTACAACATCAGTACTAGACTTCATCAAGAAACAACAAATTAAATGTTCGGTCACATAAGCAGATTACCAAGACAGTGCACCTCAAAGAGCAATGTTGCCCCGATACAATGGATACACAGCAAATAGCCGGCCACGCAAAATGTGAACCTCAGAGATAACAGAAGCGACGAGGGACACTATTTATGAAGCGCACACAATGACTCGTTCTAGAAAGCTCTTCTTATTCTGACGCTACGAGGCAAAACAGGATTGGAGAAAAGGAAAAAGAAAAGAAAGCTCATTGTCTTTGATTCGTTATCATATACATTGGAGTATTTTTCCTGCAGTGTAGTTGGTAATAAAATCACGAACAATATGTTTTCATTTTCATAGAAGTTGTTTTCGCTTGAGCTATTCTACTCTTTATCTCTTGTATATCTTCCATCTGATTGCATGAATGTTCCCAGATATTAGAATCGATGACCTAGTTTTCGTGTTGTTATGTTTATTTTGATGCTACATTGGCGGTGCTTCCTGTTTCTAACTACAGCAAATAGTTAGGCAATCTAAAGGAAATAAATGATGACAATTTTTTTAAACAAATAAAAAACGTCGCAGAAATCCGATGTGCTTGCTTACTTGTAGACGCATAACTAGCACAACGTACAATCGCTCTTAGGCTGAGATCACATACAAATTACAAAGAGGGTTTAAAAAGTGGTGGATATGGAGAGTTCGAAAAAAGAAAGTGTCCACTTAATGTGATTGATTGTCAGATCAAATGTTTCATCTGCTACAGTATGGCAGTAGATGGTACCGTCTGCAAACGTTAAACCCACTGCCTTGTGGAGGGGGCTCGGGAGAGCTAAAGGCTAGGGAAGTAAACACTGATAGAAAAGCATCACTGCATTGTGGGTCAGCACAGTTATGCAGAAGGCTAGAGGAGTAAACCTTGACCACAAATCTGGAGGGAAGGAACTTAAGGCAGGTGATGGTTATGTGTGTATTCCATTCCATCTTCTGGCATCCCCGATTCCAAACGTCTGGACTCTTGTTTTTCCTTTGGATGAAACAGTAGGGTAGAGATTGTTCAAAATGGACAAGAAACATTCCCCATATCAGCTGCCAAAGCTAGACATAAATGGAAATTGATCGTCTGTAAAGACGAAAAGGGCTAGACATAAATGGAAATTGATCGTCTGTAAAGACGAAAAGGGCTAGACATAAATGGAAATTGATCGTCTGTAAAGACGAAAAGGGCTAGACATAAATGGAAATTGATCGTCTGTAAAGACGAAAAGGGCTAGACATAAATGGAAATTGATCGTCTGTAAAGACGAAAAGGGCTAGACATAAATGGAAATTGATCGTCTGTAAAGACGAAAAGGGCTAGACATAAATGGAAATTGATCGTCTGTAAAGACGAAAAGGGCTAGACATAAATGGAAATTGATCGTCTGTAAAGACGAAAAGGGCTAGACATAAATGGAAATTGATCGTCTGTAAAGACGAAAAGGGCTAGACATAAATGGAAATTGATCGTCTGTAAAGACGAAAAGGGCTAGACATAAATGGAAATTGATCGTCTGTAAAGACGAAAAGGGCTAGACATAAATGGAAATTGATCGTCTGTAAAGACGAAAAGGGCTAGACATAAATGGAAATTGATCGTCTGTAAAGACGAAAAGGCTAGACATAATGGAAATTGATCGTCTGTAAAGACGAAAAGGGCTAGACATAAATGGAAATTGATCGTCTGTAAAGACGAAAAGGGCTAGACATAAATGGAAATTGATCGTCTGTAAAGACGAAAAGGGCTAGACATAAATGGAAATTGATCGTCTGTAAAGACGAAAAGGGCTAGACATAAATGGAAATTGATCGTCTGTAAAGACGAAAAGGGCCATATATACACAATATGGTCCATTTATGTGACCTGGGAGGAAGAATCATTTTCATGACAGAAACACCATTATTTGGCAATCAAAAGTTAAGATGCAGTAATTGTTTTGGTATAAAGCATGGTGGTTTTTCTAGGCAAAGGACAAGACATTATAACGGGTACAAACATATGTGTCATACACACACAACAAAACGCCCGAGAAGTTACCGGGGACCAAATTAGGGTTGTAAATAATAGTACCAATGTTACCTGTCACGCATGTCGTAAGCGGCCACTAAGGAGGTTTGGCGTAGGGTTAGCTACCCAACAACGTTAAAAAATATATTAGATAGCTACAGAAACCACAACCAACAAAATGCATAGCTCGCCACCCGAGGAAGTAGAAGGACCCAGCTAGGAAGGAGACGGAATGCAAGAAAATGGGGAAAGAGTGGAGAGATCTGGAGAAGATGGCTTGGATATGTGGGCTTGGCTGGCCTTGGATATGCGGACTTGGAAGGCCTTGGTTACGGACTTATGCCTCCCTAGGGGTGAAGGGTGAAGAATAAGACACACAACAAAGACACACAACAAAGACACACAACAAAGACACATAACAAAGACATAACAACAAAGACATATAAAAGAAAGCAGATAGCTATACTCAAAACATTTCTATATAAACCGAGTAACTTAACTAAAATCAAGTAAGACCTTACAGACCGTGATAGAAAGAAAATAATAACAAAGGCTAAGAATGAGAAAAACTAGGCGTAACACAAACCAAAGTACATTGAACCCGAGAATGCGAGTAAACAAAAGACATCAGGACGGTTTTGAACAGAAAAAGATACGCCTTCGTGACGTGCTCGAAAAACAAAAACGCCCATTGTTGAACTAATGTGAAGAAGAGCAAACATATAATAAAGAACATCATTGACACTTCAACAGTATGAGTAGTAACAAGAGGTATGAGGTCAGAGAAGGCCAATGACGAAATCTAGTCAACATAGAAAACATCAGCTGTATAAAAAGAGGGAAAAAAAAAAAGTAAACAAGGCAGTTCAAGATAATAGGTCGATAAATCAATAACGCGGACAGAAACGCACATACTTTCACACATCGGTACTTGAAGCGGGTGGCAAGCAAAACACGTGAAGTTTGTTTTGAACGCGGTCAATTCATACAATTTTCAATCCAGTCAATAATCTTCGAAATTGTTATCAACAATAACTACTTACATTGAGCTGTAGGACGAGGGTGGCGACCCCAAGCTGGAAATCCAAATTTTGATCCAGAATCTACCCAAAAAAGCGAGGCACCTAGCGGTAGAAACATCAGGCCATTCTGGGTGCAGACAAAACCAGGCCAGAGATTGGGAGAGGGAAAAAGAAATGGATGTGGAAAGGAAGGGAGGGTAGTGGTGGTGGTGGAAAACATAAAATGAGGAAGAAGAAAGCGGAGTTGGCGGGAAATATCGACAGGCCTTCTTGTTGCTAATGTGGATGAGCCATGGTCACCAGAAACGGAAGCGATGACATCATGGACAAGTAGATCGATATGATCATGTGATCACAACAGTGCTGGATTCCGACTGGCATAGCCATACACAGGAGATATGAGTTAAGGGGAAGAGAGAGAGAGAGAGAGAGAGAGAGATGCCACATAACAAGCACTTTTATACCGACTAAATACTCTAGCTATTGGGAATGAATAACGAGGGTGGAAAAAGACAGAACATTTGCACTTTACAAATAAACACAAATACACGCAGTCAACGCTTCGACCAAAAAATCTTCGTTGGTAAAACTGTATTTCAATCCCTTTGTATAAATTGTGTTTATTGTTTGTTCGTCTATTGATGCCTAGTTTTCACAATCTTCTGCATTCTAAAAACCTAAACTTTAGTTGAGGTCACAAGTGGTCATACTTCTAAATAATAACTAGGCAGTGCACAATAACATCGTTAAGTCACAAGTGTGTCAAAGTGATTCTAAAGTTACAATCACAAAATGGTACAGTCATCAAAACATCGTTAAGCACACAGCGACCTTACTGTTACAAAACAACTGGTACAGTACATCAAGACATCGTTAAGTCACACAGTGAGTCGAGTCACACAGCTGAGTAGTCACGATCGAGTCACACAGTGAGTCGAGTCACACAGTGAGTCGAGTCGTGAGTCACACAGTCGAGTCCGAGTCACACAGTGATCCTACTGTTATAATCACAAACTGGTACAGTGCATTAAGACTCGCGATGCAAAGATCTTCTTGGTTTCAACATTGAAACACATCTCTAGAGAATAGAAGACTCGACATGACCAGCAGGAAATCTGATGGCAGGGAATGAGCACCGTGAACCCCGACTTGTTTGCAGTATTATAGAACAAAATTGAGAGCCTCCTCCCGCGCTAGTGTTTGGGTAGTCCATTTCTGGATCATGCCCGCGGTGGGTAGATAATCCACCGACGCACCAACTCTTCAATGTTGTATACAATATAAATACTATATATCATTCAGCCGACGGGTAAGGGTTCAAACCCTGCTGGGTGATTGAAGAAGAAAATGAAATTTAAATTGATTGATTAGTATCACCATCATCATTACACTTCGGTAACTCCTTTATAGTTGTAAATATATAGAATGCCAAACCTGGACGCTGACATCAAATGATAGAAAAAAACTAGTCACGACAGAGATGAAATGTCTACGCAGAATGATGGGGGTAAAAATAAGAAACCGATTGAGAAATGAAGACATCAGGGAAAAAGTGGGTACAATATCAGTACTAAACTTCATCAAGAAACAGCAAATTAAATTGTTGAGCAACCTGCTGCCTTGCAGGTCGACTGGAGACAGTCAAAGGCTGACGGAGAGCGAACCCAGTAAACGCTGGTTGAAATCGGACACATTGCCGAAGGATAAGCACCTGAGCTCCAAATGGTACTGAAGATGTGACGTAAAACAAACGTTATTGGCAAAGGCTGTTTATATATCACAATAAGAATGATAAAAAAAACCACACAAAAAAAAACACGATCGCGAGAGAGAGAAAGAAATGGTTCAGCCACATAAGCAGATTACCCACAGACAGTGCACCTCAAAGAGAAATGTTTAAAGGGTTTTAAAGCCGAAGGATTGACTTCATTGCACCGGGTTTTACCCCATATGGCTCGGTCCTCTCCGCAGAAATGGCACGCCACCTGCCCAGAGTATTGCAGAAAGCACGAACTCCGTAGCTCCGGCAACAATCCTAGGGGCCTCTGGAAAAACTGCACTCGTGAACAGAAGGCCGCGGTCCGGATTCGAACCCACGACCTTCGACTCGCAAGGCAAAGGGTTTAACCACTCAGCCACAGAGAAATGTTACTCCGGTACAATGGAGAAGAAGCAAAAGGCCGACCCCCAGAGATAACGGAGGTGACGAAAGATACTATTTATGAAGCGCACACAAGAGCTCGTTCTAGAAATCTCTTCTTATCCTGACGCTGTGAGGCCAAACAGGAATGGGAAAAGAAAAAGATAAGAGAGAATCTATAGAGTACACTGGAAAGCTGCTGTCCAGGAAAAATTCATTAAAAAGTAAAACACAACTCCTAAAAATTGTCACTACCTCAAAGTTACATCGGTCACTCTAGCCGTTGCTATGGAATTCTTACAAGAGTAGCCGAAAACCTCATGTGTAAGAAAGATATCGAAGTACACATGGTTATTCCCAAAGTGCAATGATAATGAATGATACAATCAATATTTTAATGATGATTTAAATAGCTGAACTTTTGTTATTTACTGTACAGTCCCCACCGCACAGAGCCATCTGGAACCACCTCCCCGTGTTGGTTTTCCATATTTCACAACGCAATATTTGCTCAATTAATTCAATTTTTCATATATCTTTAGCAATGTTGAACGCGCATGGTGACGTTTGTTTGTGAGTACTTTGGTTAAACGCAACGAACAAAGTTGTCATATTCATCATCATCAGGTGTCGTGCCGGCTGGCGTAGGTGATCATGGATCTCCATAAATCTTATGTCTCTGGTGTTTGCTATCATTTCAGATGTTGACGCTTTTCCTTGCCATGAAGTCAGGCTATCCACAATTTTCTCTCTGTCTACCTCTCTCGTCTCTCCACGATTTCACCAGTTGGTACAATGTGTTCTAAGCCACCCCTCATCATCATATGTCCGAAAAATGATGACTGCCTCTTTCTTATATTGATGATAAGCTTTCTCTGTGTCTTAATCTCATTCAACACCTCAACATTAGTCATTTTAGCAGTCAATGGGATTCTCTTATTCTTATATAAAACCACATTTCTGTGGCCCTCTCAATCTCTTCGTTCATTGTCCATGACTCGCATCCGTATGTCAGTATTGGTTCTATGTAGCACTGAATAACTCGTATCCGTATGTCAGTATTGGTTCTATGTAGCACTAAATAACTCGTACCCGTATGTCAGTATTGGTTCTATGTAGCACTGAATAACTAGTACCCGTATGTCAGTATTGGTTCTATGTAGCACTGAATAACTCGCATCCTTATGTCAGTATTGGTTCTATGTAGCACTGAATAACTCGCATCCGTATGTCAGTATTGGTTCTATGTAGCACTGAATAACTCGCATCCGTATGTCAGTATTGGTTCTATGTAGCACTGAATAACTTGTATCCGTATGTCAGTATTGGTTCTATGTAGCACTGAATAACTAGTACCCGTATGTCAGTATTGGTTCTATGTAGCACCGAATAACTCGTACCCGTATGTCAGTATTGGTTCTATGTAGTACTGTATAACTTTCATTCTGTTATCAAATCAAAATGAATTGTTGCATATAATGCTTCGTATTACAATGGTGAACGCGCACCGTTAGATTTGTGTAAGAGTACTTCGTTTAAACGCAAAGAACAGCGTCTTCATATCTTTTTCTTCTTTTGTCATCACACTGTTACCGGGTTGTTGCCCTGTGTTGTGGTTTTCTGTTTTTTGTTCTTGCGTTGTTCTAGTTGCTTGTGTGATTTGTTATTTTTGCTCTTTGACAGGATTCTGCTATGCCATCTAACCATCTTTTTAGTGGTCTTCCTCTCACCATCTTCCCTGATGTTCTGTTGTAGAAGACTGTATACTGTGAAGTTTGGATGCATTCTTATTATGTGGCCAAACCACTTCATTCTTTGTTTCTCAATGTAATTCAAGCAAGGTTTTGTGCCAACTTTCTTTCTTATGCTGATGTTGGTGAGTCTTGTCTTTTCTTGTGTTGTTGGTAACTTTTCGCAGGCGCCGCATTTGACAGTACTTTTCTCCACATGTATGTGACATGAGCGAGTCTCAGACACTGGAACGAGTTCGGAAATTAGGCATTAAGTTTGGACATGCCAGACAGTGTCGTCTTCGTGGTAGAGAGAGAAGATATAATAATCAGCTTTTCATGGGTACGGTGAGCAAATGTACTTTAGGGTGGCTGCTGCAGCGGAGGACAGAGCACGAATGGGAATGCCCAATGTGCCATGACATCGATCGCCGCATAACATAACATAACTTTTCATATAACTTTAGCAATGTTGAAAGTGCACGGTTCGGTTTGTGAACGAGTACTTCGGATAAACACAAAGAAGAAAGTTGTCAAAAACAAGCCGCGAGCAGATTCTTAATTTGTCGAAGTGTGTGGGCGTTGTAGCTGTTCTTGTGTGATTTCTTAAATTGGGAACATCTGGAAGAGAATTTGCCACGAGAGCTTCACTAGAGGACGGTAACGTCATTGTCACCCGGACGTTAACATCACACGATATATTCTACAAGCACTTTTACTTGCACAGAGAGAGAGAGAGAGAGAGAGAGAGAGAGATAGTTGGTGGAACGTTTAACCCATAGGTTCCCAAAGTGGGCGTAACGCCCCAGTGGACGTTGAAGCCTACAAAGGGTGTGGGGGATGGGGGGTTGGGCGATCTAGTGGTGGATGGCTCCTTATATGAGAAATGTATAATATATATTTAAAATTAAATTATTTTCGTGATTTGCGATTGAATAACTGGATTCAAGATGAAGCACATATTGACCACTACTTTTCCAATACTTTAACGACATAAGCAGTAATGTATCATTAGTTACTATTTACGTCGAACATATCAAACTGCTTGGACGAGGAAAACTGTTATAATGAGGGGGGGAAGGCGTTACAAAATTTATGTTTTGCAAAGGGCCTTAAAAAAGGTTTGGGAACATATGGTCTAACCAATGAATAATTACAAGAATGAGTGAAAGTTGAAAAAATAGAATGAAGGCATTGGTACTTTAGATAATGGTAATAAGCAAAACAAGAGAGGCAACGGCGTTGACCATAATGGTAAATTGAGAAAGAGTGGAACAAATATATATTTCTTTCTTTTTGTCATCACAATGCTACTGTATTGTTGCTCAATGTCATGGGTTTTTGTCATCACAATGCTACCGTATTGTTGCTCAATGTCATGGGTTTTTGTCATCACAATGCTACCGTATTGTTGCTCAATGTCATGGGTTTTTGTCATCACAATGCTACCGTATTGTTGCTCAATGTCATGGGTTTTTGTCATCACAATGCTACCGTATTGTTGCTCAGTGTCATGGGTTTTGTCATCACAATGCTACCGTATTGTTGCTCAGTGTCATGGTTTTTGTCATCACAATGCTACCGTATTGTTGCTCAGTGTCATGGTTTTTGTCATCACAATGCTACCGTATTGTTGCTCAGTGTCATGGGTTTTTGTCATCACAATGCTACTATGTTGCTCAGTGTCATGTTTTGTCATCACAATGCTACCGCTATGTTGCTCAGTGTCATGGTTTTCAATCACAATGACCTAACGAATTTTGCTCAGTTCATGGTTTGTCATCAGGAATCTACTATTGTATTCAGATAGCAGCACACATAGTGGAGAATGTACACCATAGGTTCACAAACTTTTCACCGCCCACTTTGCACGACATAAAGTTTTGCAACACCCCACCATACATATTGTTGCTCAGTGTCACATGCTCTATTTTCTCTTTGACAAAGACGATATATATTTCTGTAATACGTGGTCAATTTTCAAATGATTATGTTATTGAAATAGACAATTGATGAAGAAATGGATCGTGTAAGACGGACATAAAATGAATTAAAACGCAGAATACCAATTTTGTATGATTATTCAATCGCATAATCACGAAAAGAATTTATTAGAAAATACATATTATTAATTTCTTCTATAAGGAGTCACCGACCCTAATATCCCCCACACCCCCGAATGCTTTTCAGCGCCCCGAATACAATCGCCAACCTGGAAGGCTTCAGCGCCCTGGGGGTCGGGGGGGAGGTCGGTACCATTCACTTTGGAAACCTCTGATGTTCACTAATACCATACAGTAGCATTGAGTAAAACAATTGTACCACTTAGGAAATATCATATCTAGGGAGATATTTGTCTGTGCAACATTTTACGTTAAACAATTCTTTCATGAAACGATTTTTGTCTTTGTTTGTGATAATGAACAGTTCGACTTTAACATCAACACTTATATAGTCGGTATTCATTTTTAGATTCGACTAATTCAAATATTCGAGTTAACAGAATTCGACTTTTAATACAAAGATGATCTTTTGTCGCCACACTGCTACCGGGTTGTTGCCCAGTGTCGTCACACTGCTACCGGGTTGCTGCCCAGTGTCGTCACACTGCTACCGGGTTGCTGTCCAGTGTCGTCACACTGCTACCGGGTTGTTGCCCAGTGTCGTCACACTGCTACCGGGTTGCTGCCCAGTGTCGTCACACTGCTACCGGGTTGTTGCCCAGTGTCGTCACACTGCTACCGGGTTGTTGCCCAGTGTCGTCACACTGCAACCGGGTTGTTGCCCAGTGTCGTGGTTTTCTGTTTTTGTCTTGCGTTGTTCTGGTGGCTTGGGTGATTGTTATTTTTGCTCTTTCACAGGATTCTGCTATACCAGGGGTCAATGGCTTTTCTTATGTTGGTAATACAAAGATAAAGAATGAAAATGGCCGGGGCTAAATTGATCATGTCGACTTAATCGAAATTCGTCTTATCAGAGTTCGACTTAAGTGTACTCCACTGCATATATTCCATGTCGCTATCTTAAACTCTACCCGCCTGCCCAGCGTGTTCGTAGCGCGTTGGACGACAGGTGACAAACACCTTGTGAGTGCAGTTCAATTCCGGGGGCTGACAGAAAAGCCACAGGTTCTCCAGATTTACGGTGTTCGTGGCACCAAACCGAAGGGTTACGATGTCCATGGCACCAAGCCGAAGAGCTAAAAACTCAAGTGCTTCTGGATCGAAAAAAAAATCTTAAAACTCTCGTGTTTTGCGTATTGCTGAATTCGGTGTTGTTGCTACTAACGCGCGCTTTGAACAAACGTCAAGTTATATATATATTGGACAAGCCGCCAGCCAGGCAGCACAGAGCCCAGCCTCCGACATGATGTGCAGCAGCACGTCAGTCAGCCAAAGTAAGAATCCGACAGCATAGACAACATGGAACCACACACAAGACCAGCACAGAGTAAAAGAGCGACACATAGGGCAGAGGTTTTAGATCTCCATGTAATGCGGTTCGTTGCTAGCAGTTGGAGATCTCTTATGGTTTTACATCCCAATAGTTTACTTTCTTGTAGGATTGTACTTCGTAGAGTGGTATTTGGTCTTCCACGTTTTCTTTTCCCAACTGGTGACCACATAAGGATTTGTCGATTTAATCTCTTTTCGTCTGATCTAAGAACATGACCTAAATATTTCCACCTTCGTTTCCTTATAATATTTGAAACGGGTTGTTGATGTGTTCTATCTCTCACTGTGTTGTTAGAAACGAAATCACTCCATTTTACTTTTAATAATTTTCGAGACATTTATTCTCAAAGCTGTCCAGTTTCTTATCAATTTTCTTTGTTGATTTCAACTTTCACATCCGTAGGTCAGTACATGAATCACACATGACCTAAATAATTTAACTTTTGTACATATACTAAGGGTCTTGAGATGTCTGGTCAAACTCTAGTAACAACTGTTATAAGAAGGAGAATATGGAGATATGTTGGACACACCTTGAGAAGAAATGATCAAAAAATATCAAAGCAGGCATTGACGTGGGATGCAAAGGGTTCAAGAAAGAGAGGACGACCTAGGAGACCCTGAAACGAACTTTGCTGAGAGAGGCAAGAATTAGCAGTCTCAGTTCCATGGATGTAGAATGCATGCAGCCAGCCCCTCAACCCCAGGCAGTAGTTAACAGACCAGACGAGTAGTTAGATAAATAAGCTTCTAGAAATGTATAAATAGAGACTTAGTGGTTACACACCAATTCTGCACCTTGTCAGCAGATAGCAACACTAAAACGAGACATTGACGTAGGGAATCTAGCTGACGTAGTTTTGGTAGTGACTGCGTAGCAACGTTAGTAAACATAGAGAGACCAACATAAACATTGAACACAGATGGACGTGTTTTTGTTTACTCATGAATAACATCACCAAATAAATATATATGGAGTCTGCAAGACAGTGTTTGTCAATAAATTGTTCAGTATACCATCATAAGATATTACCATCATCACTACAATAAGAACAAACTATAACATGGAGAAGATTGAACGAGTTGCCCAGGATAGAGCGGTATAGAGAAATTGCTCGCAGACCCTATGTAAAGTATAATGGTACGAGAGGAATTATTATTATGTATACTCAAACCCACATCTGAACGCTAATGTTGAAAAATATAATAGCTACAATACAAAGCTTATTAAAGATATTCGATCATATAAAATTGCGGAATTCTTTATATACGAACGCACAGCAGCAAAACTATAGGATAAACACATTCGTCAAAAAACTTATTTAACGAGATAATAATATGCGAACATGGTCAATATATAGATAGCAAAAAAGATGCAGTCCTAAGCGAAGATTAACTAAGAATAGCACGCTGCATTATTAGTGTATGTTTGTAGTTAAGGGTAGTGAGGTCGTTGAGAGAGTTCGATAATCTACACCAGTGGTTCTCAAAGGGTGTTCTCAGGCACACAAGTGTGCCCTGAAAACATTCCTAGGTGCGCCCTATGAAATTCAAAGTCAGGGGTAACAGCGCGGTGCCAGCAGGCACCAGGGTTAAAAAAAATCAACACATCAGGGCCATGCTTCTCAGAAATTCGAAATTAAATGATGAATAAAGGTACGTAGCATTTTTCAATTATTTCTGTATTTCTTTGGTTTTTTTTGCATCTTATTTTTATCTTCCTGTGTAAGAAAGAGATTGGAGCACACATGGTTACTCACCGAAGTGCAATGATGATGGTCCTATCAATAAATCAAAATCAATGTATTACGTTTTTGTGTATAATACGCCCACGATTGTTTGTAAGACTTCATGTGTGCAACGACTTCAGAAAAGTTTGAGAACCACTGATGTACACTATAGTAATCAATGATATATAAGGGTCACCAATATCACGTGATTTCTATAAATATATTATCACGGTGATTATGATTACATATAGTCTACACAAGATTTGCATTTGTTTGCAGTTGTTCTTATGATAGGATAACAGACATGATATGTTTTGTCTTATATATGAGGCTGCTGCTATATGTATGTTGTCGGGGCTCGCAAGGGGAGCAAAGAATAGTAACACTGTGACCTACAAGGCATGTCGTAAGAGGCGAATAAGGTAGGGGCATATGGAAGCTACCCTAGTAAATAAAAAACGCCGCAGAAATCGGATGTGCTGGCCTACTTGTATGGGCATAACTGGCACAACGTACAATCGCTTTTATGTTCAGATCACATACAAATCACAAAGAGTGGTTAATAAGTGGTCGATATGGAGCCTTCGAAGAAGAAGACACACACAACATTTCCATAGCATTTTCAGACATTAGGGTATGAAATCACTTCATATCTCATTTCTAAACCTTAGTGTGCCCAATTCCTTTCCTGAAGTGTGGAACGTTGGGTATGGGATTAAACTCACAACCCTCTTTTGTCCGCGTCGATACGCGGATGCGTATTCATTACGCTAATTCATCAAACATATCGCAAAGAGTGATTAAATTGGTTGAGGTGTACGAACGCAAAAAAACATTTTTGAATAGATGCCGCGGCAGAAGCTATAAAAGAACGATTAAATTAGCATGCGTTAAATTTCGTAACATTTTCCGTAGCTAAAGATCAGTCAACAGTCACGGCGCAGCTAGTTACCTTTGTTAGGAATATTGACAAATTGTTCAACATCACGGAAGACATGTTCAGTGTTACAACAACTCAATGATAGCATTACATGCCATGACATTTTTTTAAACACTCGAGATTATCTTTCAAGATTTGGAATTAAGTTAGAACAAGCGTTGATAGCTGATAACATATGGACGCTGATAACAAACGATCGAAGAAAACTAGTCACGACAGAGATGAAGTTTCTACAGAATTCCGGAACTAAGAAAAGACCGGTTTAGAAATGAAGACATCAGGGAAAAAGTGGGTACAACCTCAGTACTGAACTTGGTATCTTGAACACCATCATCAATAAACAAATGGAAAAAAGTGGGTACAACCTCTGTACTGAACTTGGTATCTTGAACACCATCATCAATAAACAAATGGAAAAAAGTGGGTACAACCTCTGTACTGAACTTGGTATCTTGAACACCATCATCAATAAACAAATGGAAAAAAAGTGGGTACAACCTCTGTACTGAACTTGGTATCTTGAACACCATCATCAATAAATAAATGGAAAAAAAGTGGGTACAACCTCTGTACTGAACTTGGTATCTTGAACACCATCATCAATAAACAAATGGAAAAAAAGTGGGTACAACCTCTGTACTGAACTTGGTATCTTGAACACCATCATCAATAAATAAATGGAAAAAAGTGGGTACAACCTCAGTACTGAACTTGGTATCTTGAACACCATCATCAATAAATAAATGGAAAAAAAGTGGGTACAACCTCTGTACTGAACTTGGTATCTTGAACACCATCATCAATAAATAAATGGAAAAAAGTGGGTATAACCTCTGTACTGAACTTGGTATCTTGAACACCATCATCAATAAATAAATGGAAAAAAGCGGGTACAACCTCAGTACTGAACTTGGTAACTTGAACACCATCATCAATAAATAAATGGAAAAAAGCGGGTACAACCTCTGTACTGAACTTGGTATCTTGAACACCATCATCAATAAACAAATGGAAAAAAGCGGGTACAACCTCAGTACTGAACTTGGTATCTTGAACACCATCATCAATAAATAAATGGAAAAAAAGTGGGTACAACCTCTGTACTGAACTTGGTATCTTGAACACCATCATCAATAAATAAATGGAAAAAGCGGTACAACCTCAGTACTGAACTTGGTATCTTGAACACCATTTTCAATAAACAAATGGTACGCCCACATAAACAGATTAACAACAGACGCAAAGAGTAATGCTACTCCGATTTTTTTTTTTTTCGATCCAGAAGCACTTGAGCTTTCAGCTCTTCGGCTCGGTGTCATGGACATCGTAACCCTTCGGTTCGGTGCCACGAACACTGTAAATCTGGGGAATCTGTGCTTTTCTGCCAGTCCGCGGAGTTGAACCCTCACGCACAGAGGATTAGTCACCCGTATTCCAACGCGCTACGAACACGCTGGGCACGCGGGCAATGCTACTCCGATACAGTGAGGGATACAAATGAAAAGGTCGTCTACGCAAAAGGTGGACCACAGAAATAACACACGCAGTGAAATAAACTATTTAGGAAGCGCACAAAAAACCCCGTTCTTGAAATCTCTTCCTGGTGCTGTGGAACAAAACAGGATTAGAGAAAAGAGAAAGATAGATAAAACATACGGAACATCAGGAATTATCTGCCAAAATTCATGTCTGGTTGGCAGATTTAAATTATACCTGTCCGATTTGAAGCTAGATATCGCATGTGTGGTGCCGGGGCCCGCAAGGGAAGCAAAGAACAGCACGACTGCAACCTACAATGCATGTCGTAATAGACGACTAATGTAGACCCTAGGGAAGCTACCCTAGTAAATAAAAAACGCCGCAGAAATCGGATGTGCTGGCCTACTTGTAGGCGCATAACTAGCACAGCGTACAATCGTTCTTAGACTCAGATCACATACAAATCACACAGAGTGGTTGACCAGTGGTCGATATGGAGCGTTCGAAGAAGAAGAAGATAAGTCAACTGAATGTTACATTCTTAAGTTATATTGTCTACCAAGAACACGTGTGTGTCAAAGAGTTTCAGATGACATGGCATTTTCATGCCTACTCTGTGTTACCAGAGCCAAATATGGACAATAAGCAAAGCACAGTCGCAAAAAATAACTACATGGGGAAATGCGATGCCTACGAAATGTTACAACACAGAAGAATAACACAACAACACCAGAAAAGACATCAGAGTCACCAACAACACCAGAAAGACATCAGTCACCAACAACACCAGAAGACATCAGAGTCACCAACAACACCAGAAAAGACATCAGAGTCACCAACAACACCAGAAAAGACATCAAGTCACCAACACCAGAAAGACATCAGTCACAAAAACACCAGAAGACATCAGGTACCAACATCAGTATAAAAAGAAAATTGGATGAAGTGTTTCGGTCACTTAATAAGAATGCAGTCAAACTACACTGTATACAGTCTTCTATATATATTTTAAATTGAAAATTTTTAAAAATTTTAAAAAACGTGAAAGGATGCGATAGGAAGACCACGGAAAAAAAGGATAGATGACAGCAGAATCCTGTCCCAAAAAAAAGTAAAAATAACTATCACCCAAGCCACTATGACAGCGCCAGACAAAACCAGAAAACCATGTGACTCAAAGCAGTGTGACAATAAAATAAAACACTATGAGAAAGACAACATTATAACCGTTATGGTACCGTAAACTTTGTAAAATTAAGAAAACTCAAATCATCGCCAGATGCAAGAATTCCTTCAAGACATCAATTCTGAACATAGCAATCTGCTAACTATTGTGAAGTCATCATCATCAAATAGCTTGTCCTGAGCAGAATGTTGCCACCCTAACAGTCCTTTGGAATTTCTCTCTCCCATAGGCCAGATGTCCTGCCTCTGCAGCAGGTCATGCTCAAATCATCAGTTACATCCTGAATCCATCTTCTCCGTGGTCTTCCTCTTCTCCTCATTGCCTCCTTCCATAGCGATCTTCTCAACCCTAGTTTCTCTTCATTTATCCACAATACTTCGATTGTCTCTTTCTTTTTGTAGCATCAGCCAGTTTTCTTTGATTTTGAGTTCTTTCTAAAAAAAAAAGGTAATTGCATATCCTTTACATGACTTTGCGAATCAACCCCAGCTTTTTAACGCTGTTTGTGATTTTTCTAGGCATTATTACTTTCAGTAGTTTGCCATTGCTTTCAGAACGGGTGCTGCCATCGTCCTTTTGTTAAAATCCACGCGAAACAATTTGCCACCAACTGTCCGCAGCGTGATTCGAACTCAGAACGTCGGGGTTAATAAAAAAGCCACAGACGCCACCGAGTTTTTTCTAGATAGATCTATTTGTTCTCTTCTCTGTCCATGGTATACGGAGAACTCTTCTGTAAACACTTATGTTAAAAAGCACATATATATTTTCCACTGTCTTGTTAAATGTCCATGCTTCACACCCATACATTGCCACTGGGAATATGCATGCTCTTAGATTCTGAAGTCGTCCGTGTAAAGTCGTCCGGGGCTCGCAAGGGGAGCAAAGAATAGTAACACTGCACTACAAAAAGAAGATTGTGAAGTATGCTGGTTCAATCGAGGGAAAATGCTGAAGATTTTGTGACCGTCGAGCTGAAATCGAATTTTTTACCGACATGACGAGTAACCTGGTAAAAGAATTATCAGACTCCCGTGATTTGTCAGCTTGCTTTCTTTTATTGACACTGATTCAGCATTTGATTTATCTTAATTTCAATTTACAGCGACATGGTAAGATGCTACATGAACTTTAAGTGGACGTAAAGAATTCCAGAATAAACAAGCTCAGTAGGATAGTCTTCTTCTTCTTTGCGGTCGCTATTTTGATGATTATACCGTTAGACGCGTTCTTATAATGAAGTCGGCTGTTGTCTGGAGCTCATCTCTGGTGCCATGTAGTTTTGAATGAATGTAGCACCGAGCCGAGGAGCTCAAAGCTCAATTGCTTCTGGATCTAAAAAAAATATTAAAAATCGGGCATCTGAGCGACGTGACCTGCCCATCTCACTTGGGCCTTCTATAACAGAGTGTTGACGCTTGGGATCTTTGCTCTTATGAGGACTTCGGTATCTGGAATTTTGTACTGCCAGTTTATTTTTAGTATTGTTAAACTTTCTGAGTTTTACAATACTAGAGGGCAGGGTCCCAGGACGCAGAGGCAGACCAAGGCTACAAGATATTAAAGAAACCATGAACCATCGACGAAGTGGGTGAACTAGCAAGAGACAAAGTGAATTTCAGATGTGCTGCAAAGAGAGCAACGCCCTATAAAGGATACGCACCTTGATGATGATTGTAAAACTTGGAGAGCACAAGATATATATTGATATTTCAACAGCTGTGCCAAATCTGTTGATGATATTCACACCCAGTTTCTGGAGCATTTCAAATGTTTCCCATCCGAACAAAACAAGGTCTTAATCAAATAGTCTTGTTTCATACAAAAGCCGATGCGATGGAAATGCAAATACATGTATAAGTTATTGGCTTGCATGAGAAGATAGTTTGGCTATCAGTGTGCATGAGAAGATAGTTTGGCTATCAGTGTGCATGAGAAGATAGTTTGGCTATCAGTGTGCATGAGAAGATAGTTTGGCTATCAGTGTGCATGAGAAGATAGTTTGGCTATCAGTGTGCATGAGAAGATAGTTTGGCTATCAGTGTGCATGAGAAGATAGTTTGGCTATCAGTGTGCATGAGAAGATAGTTTGGCTATCAGTGTGCATGAGAAGATAGTTTGGCTATCAGTGTGCATGAGAGGAAGGATGAGAAGATTTGGCTATCAGTGTGCATGAGAAGATAGTTTGGCTATCAGTGTGCATGAGAAGATAGTTTGGCTATCAGTGTGCATGAGAAGATAGTTTGGCTATCAGTGTGCATGAGAAGATAGTTTGGCTATCAGTGTGCATGAGAAGATAGTTTGGCTATCAGTGCGCATGAGAAGATAGTTTGGCTATCAGTGTGCATGAGAAGATAGTTTGGCTATCAGTGTGCATGAGAAGATAGTTTGGCTATCAGTGTGCATGAGAAGATAGTTTGGCTATCAGTGTGCATGAGAAGATAGTTTGGCTATCAGTGTGCATGAGAAGATAGTTTGGCTATCAGTGTGCATGAGAAGATAGTTTGGCTATCAGTGTGCATGAGAAGATAGTTTGGCTATCAGTGTGCATGAGAAGATAGTTTGGCTATCAGTGTGCATGAGAAGATAGTTTGGCTATCAGTGTGCATGAGAAGATAGTTTGGCTATCAGTGTGCATGAGAAGATAGTTTGGCTATCAGTGCGCATGAGAAGATAGTTTGGCTATCAGTGTGCATGAGAAGATAGTTTGGCTATCAGTGTGCATGAGAAGATAGTTTGGCTATCAGTGTGCATGAGAAGATAGTTTGGTTATCAGTGTGCATGAGAAGATAGTTTGGTTATCAGTGCGCATGAGAAGATAGTTTGGCTATCAGTGTGCATGAGAAGATAGTTTGGCTATCAGTGCGCATGAGAAGATAGTTTGGCTATCAGTGTGCATGAGAAGATAGTTTGGCTATCAGTGCGCATGAGAAGATAGTTTGGCTATCAGTGTGCATGAGAAGATAGTTTGGTTATCAGTGTGCATGAGAAGATAGTTTGGTTATCAGTGCAAAACCTGGATGCTGATATCTTCTTCTTCTTCGAATGCTTCATAACGATCACTTGTTAAACCACTCTGTATGATTTGTATGTGATCGGAGCCTAAGAGAGATTGTACTTTGTGCCAGTTATGCGCCTACAAGTAGGCCGGACTCAATTCCATAGAAGAGATTTAACTAGTTGTCCAGGATAGAGCAGTATGGAGAAATTGATTGCAGGCAATATGTAACTAATACTGGCACGAGAGGTATATATGTATATATATATACAGTGTGTTCAACTTAAAAGCAGCCCCAGTGATAAATAGAAATTTGCCAGGTACGCATTGCATCTCGTCTATTTACTATTTAAACGGGTTCTGACTAGCTTGTCCTACGTCACATTTGTTCATCGCCCTTCCCGCACTACAATTAACACCATCACACAACCTTGACCTATACTACGTCATAACCGAACCTTTCATTTCCATACATATATGCCAGATTAGCTCCATTCACAGGCTGCTTTTAAGTTTAACACCCTGTATAATAATAATTGAGTAAATTTGTGGCTATAAATAAATATTTGTATTTATAATGTGTTTTCAATTACGTTGTATGGGATATGAAAACCCTTCTGTGCATCCGTCTCAGTTTAGATGTGCTGGTCATTAGTTGCTGGAGCTTCGCCTGTGTGGTGCCGGGGCCCGCAAGGAAAGTAAAGAATAGTACCACTGAAACCTACAATGCATGTCGTAAGAGGCGACTGACGTAGGCCCTAGGGAAGCTATCCTAGTAAATAAAAAAGCAGCGCAGAAATCGGATGTGCTGGCCTACCTGTAGTCACATAACTGGCACAACGTACAATCGCTCTTAGGCTCAGATCACATACAAATCACACCGAATGGTTGACAAGTGTTCGATATGGAGCGTTCGAAAAAGAAGAGGAGGAAGAAAGAAGAAGATGGAACTAGTTGTCTAGGATAGAGTGGTATGGAGAAATTGCTTTCAGTCTCTTTGTAACTAATAACGAACGGTATGAAATGAATACAATAATTATTATTATTACTTAGAAAACGTTCCCTTAATTTACGTAATATTAAATTGTGAATATATTAACCTTTCTTTACGAAAAGCTGAGACGACTATAACAAGAAATGTTTGTTCCTGGAACCCGCATGGACAGCGAAAGAAGGGAAGGCCGAAAAATACATGAAAACGGGATTTGGAGGCAGAGATCAACAATATAAAGAAGAGCTGGAGGAGCTGCAGGAGATAGCTAGAGATAGGAAGACTTGGCATGAGTTGGTTGAGGGCTTATGCCCCAATCCGGGTTAAAAAGACAGACGCAGACACACAGTGGCGGCTCGTGATCCTTTTTGTTGGTGGGGCCAGGCACAAATGTTCGGGATAATCATGGTTTTGAATTAGGTTATATTTTAATTATTAAATAATAAATGTACGTTCCACCCCCACACACACGCACGCACGCACCTATATATATATATATATATATATATATAACCTTATTGAATTTATATCCACCGCTCTCCAATAATTCATCAACTGATACCAAATGTCACTATATTCATATTTATATAATATCAAAGTCGAGGCAGTCACGAGTCAACCATGCAAGAACTAAACCTGCCAGATACATCGTCGTGTTCTACTCCTTCCCACGCTAAATCTGTCCGCCACAAGAAGCACGTGCGTACAGATTTGAATACCGCGTGAGCTCAGCTTGTGGCTAATAGGTGTCAGCAGAATTATAACACGAGGCGAAATCACGCGCCATCTAGAACAATAGATGACAACATATGCGCACACGCTACATATAAATGACAGCCAACATGACGTTACTTTGTTAGAAATTCTTGAAGACACTGACATCAGAACAGAATGTCTCTAGTAATTATACACAACGTCTTTCTTTTATCTTCTTTTGTTCTCCCTCTTATGCCATTCAGATGAGGCAGATGTACCTCTGATCAATATCGCACCGATTCTCTGCTCAATATCCACCAATTCTCTGTGCAATATAGCACCGATTCTCTGCTTCCATATCGACTAATTCTCTATTTAATCTCGTACGGATTCCCTGCTCAGTTTAGGACCGATTTTCTGTTCAGTATTGCACCGATTCCCTTTCACCCGCAGAGATAACAGTACTAAGGCACCAGTTTTATCTAGTTGCATACATTTGTTTACGTTTTTCATGACAAAGTGCGACCCTCTTTCGTGTGGGCCAGTGCCTGATTCCAATATTGTCTCTATCTGGACTGTATTATTTCTTGCTTAGTACATGTTTCTTGAGAGCTTCACATAATTAAATAACGTTTTCAAACGATGTGGTTTTTAAAAAAATATGTTTACAGACGAATGACTTCACTCTACCCGGTTCTCCATATGTCTCGGTCCTTCTCCGCAGAAATGGCACGCCACCTGACGAAAGTGTTGCAAACAAAGCATGAACTACATGGTTCCAGCCAAAATCCTAGGGAGCTACGGGGAAAAATTCAAATCGTGAACGTAACGATGTGGTCTGAATTCGAACCCACGATCGCCAGAATGCAAAACAAATGGGTTGCCCGCTTCGTCACAGAGACAATGTTATATTGGATATTTTTTTTCCTGATCCAGAAGCACTTGAGCTTTCAGATCTTCGGCTCGGTGTCATGGACATCGTAACCCTTCGGTTCGGTACCACGAACACCGTGAATCTGGGGAACCTATGGCTTTTCTGCCAGTCCGCGGAATTGAACCCGCACACACAGAGGATTAGTCACCCGTATTCCAACGCGCTAAGAACACGCTGGGCAGACGGGTGTTATATTGGATAATATACTGCGTTCAGCTTGTGTGTGTTTCTTTGACCAACGGAACACGATAGTTAATGTGGTAATCATTACGCAGGTCGTCTTTACTTCCCATTGTAACTCTGATACTTAACAAGTTAGGTTGTCTGTGTATATAAACAATATTGATCTTACGTGTACATTTTGATCTTCTTTACTTTTTTTTTTTATAGGGCCCACCCCGGAAGTGCCACACCGGGTGGTTATTGGTTATTGGTTACTAAACTGACGTCATTGCACTCCGGGCAGACCCATAGGTGCTCAGTCTTCCCCAACAGATATCGAAGAGTATGCATACTGATGGTTCCTGTGGCTCGCTGATTAAACACACCCTCACTCTGCCTCTCAGGCATCCAGTTCGACTTGAACAACGGGTAACTCCAAACTGCTTAAATCGCTTGATCGATTTAAATCGCTTGATCACATCGGGTGGAACCAGTACTAGTGAATGTGAAAACGTTTTTTTAAACTCCGAGCGTCATGAATCCTTCGATCAAGAGTGCTCGGAATTTGGTAAGGGGTAGTATTTTGTCTTTTGGAGTTTAGTGAAGGTTCCCGCCATTTAGCCTCGATCTCTGTAAGAACAGATACTATACTTTGATCTTAGCCATAAGGCCGAGTTTTACGTTAGATACATGTCAGTACAAACATCTATTACTACTTTTGCTGCATGTGAATAAAAACATATTACTTTAGTTGGGCATATACAACTAGTTCTTCTACTTTGGTTGTGTTTGAACATAAATTGTTACTACTTCGTTACTAGATCACATCCAGCAGTGCCACGATCGCGTAAAAAGATCACGGTAAAGTTCATATCTGGAGTAGAAAATGGTCTAGTTTATGGTAATGTACACATAGAATAGGGTGATCTAGTAAGGAAATCTACAAATCTGAGTTGGTCAGACCAGACAGATCTGGAGAGAAAACCAGGGTAGGCTGCGGTGATACTAAGTAAATTGGCGTTTAAGGACAAAGACACATGTGTATATAGTATCACATAAGTAAACACAAATTTAATTAAATATAAATTTAATATTGTCGTTAGTTTTACACATGGAACAGGTAACCTGTACTAGACCTCATTAAGAAACAAAAAAATTAAATGGTTCGGCCACATAAGCAGATTACCAATAGACAGTGCACCTCAAAGAGCAATGCTGCTCCGATACAATGGGTACAAAGCAAAAGGCCGACCACGCAAAAGATGAACTCAGAACAACAGAGGCGACGAAAGACACTATCTACGAAGCGCACACAAGGGCCCGTTTTAGAAATCTCTTCTTGACCTGACGCTGTGAAGCAAAACAAGATTGGAGAAAAGAAAGAAAGGCAGGCAACCTGTAGGCAAACCATTCTAAGGGACGTAACATATACTATTGTAATTTGTTTAGCAGATATCTTATCTCCCCTTACATTTTCTTTCCAATATAAAAAAGAATTCATTACCGCTTTTCATTATCCACTATCCTGCATACTATAGCACTCATTTCAAACGTTTCCAAATGTAAAATATGTATTCCGGGCCGGTCACAGAGTCACCAGTGAAAGACAAAAGGTACTACCAAACTCAAATAAATACCCCTTACCAGTGCTGTCCAGCGTTTTTATATTTTGGGGCACATCTGACTGATGACGCACTGATGTAGTGATTGCAATAATAATAATACTAACAATGATAATAATAAAGAAATATTATTGAAAAAAATAAGAACAGATAAAAACTTCCTCCTGAATGAAATTTGACACAGTATATTAGCTACAAGTTGAGAAAATTCTGGTTTTCAGTGAAATTAAGAATTTGTTCTTCTTCTTCTTCATTACTTATAGAAGGTTGGACAATATCTTGTGTCTTGTTCTTCTTCCACCATTTACTTTATAGAAGTGTTGGGGAACATAGTGATCTTGTGTGTGCTTGTTCTTCTCTTCCACCATTTACTTCTTTATAGAAGTGTTGGGGGAACACGTAGTGATCTTGTGTGTGCTTGTTGTTCTCTTCCACCATTTACTTCTTTATAGAAGTGTTGGGGGAACACGTAGTGATCTTGTGTGTGCTTGTTGTTCTCTTCCACCATTTACTTCTTTATAGAAGTGTTGGGGAACGTAGTGATCTTGTGTGTGCTTGTTCTTCTCTTCCACCATTTACTTCTTTATAGAAGCTGTTGGGAACGTAGTGATCTTGTGTGTGCTCGTTTTAAGGCACTTTGTAAGCTGATATTAATTTTCATAAGGCTGTTTTGATGCCGCGGACCATCTTTTGCATGGTCTTCCTCTTGCTTTGTACTCATTATACTTTTTCTGTGTGGCTCTCTGTGGTAGACGATACCAGGGCATTCTTGTCAGGTGTCCAAACCATTTAATATGTTGTCCTCTTATTAATTACATGACTGGTTTCACATCCAGTCTTCTGATTTCTTCATTTCTAATTTTGTCTCTTATTGTCACACCTGCAAAGAATCCATTGGATGTTCAAATCACCATATACAAGACAAAAGCACTTGCTAGAACTCTTTGTATAACTTGAATGCTGAAAGGTACAATAAGAATAGAGGGAAGGAAAGAAGGAAAGATTCAAAATTAAAGTACCTCCAAAGTTGGAGAAGACACAGGAAACTGATAAAAAAGAAATCAGGCGTTCGCACAAAAATCAGTCAGAAGCGCCCCGACTACACCTGAATTCATAGAAGGCAGACACAAGAAGAAGAAGAATATTAACGTTTTTGTAAATTAGTGTAGCAATGTCACATAGTTATTATTTAAAAACTAATAGATATGCTACCATTACAAAACAAACACAACTCAGTTTACCTTTGTATAAATAAAGCAATAATGATTCTTCCATTCTGAATCGTTTAGTTCCGTTACCGTTTAGCCTTGTTTTAAAAATGATACTAATTAATAATTGTTGCACACCTTTCGTAGTTGTACAGTTTAAAGTTATAATATCAATTTAGAAGAATAAATAAGAGCACTGATAGATAAAGAACAAACTGCTCCTACTCTAAACCGAAACTGTCTGCTCCAGTTCTTGGGAGTTAAAAGTCATATGTCTCTCAAAACAGAATCGGCTCAGTTATTTACATGAAGAGATAAGTTGAGACACGGTACTTTCTCCATTGAAAAAGCAATGAGTGGGATTAGGTGACATAATAGTTATAAAAGAAAACAAGATTTCTAAAGGGGAAGACTGTTCATGAGAATGCTACACAACAAAACTAAAACATGTCATTAAAAAACCCTCTTTTTTTTTTTGCAATTTAGATTCACTTTAAAGTTGACAAAAATTAAAATATGGCACCAAGAATGTATAATGTGATGCCCGACTCAGACACTTTATCACAAAACAGCTACAAAATGCATGCCATATCACAAACGTAACAGTAATAATTTAACAACCGTAACCTTTACTTAATGAAATTATCTTCTTTTTCTTCGAACATTCCATATCGACCACTTGTTAAATCACAAAGGGTGGTTTGTATGTGATCTAAGCTTAAGAGTGATTGTACGTTGTGCCAGTTATGCACCTACAAGTAGGCCAGCACATCAGATTTCTGCATCGCTTTTATTTACTAGGTAGCTTCCCAAGGTCCCTACCTTAGTCGCCTTACGACATGCCTTGTAGGTCGCAGTGTTACTATTCTTTGCTCTCTTGCGAGTCCCGGTAACACACAAGCGATGCAAGAATAAATATTGCCTTCAGAAGCATTAGCATCTTTATTATCAAATACTAAATCAATAATTAAGAAAACAAGACCTACCTTCATATGTTGTGCAATCAGTGAAGTTTTCCACAAAATGGCAGCAATTCAAAACGGAGCTGTTGATCTCACTCTCGGAAGTTCCGGAAAAAATTACTATATACATAAAAATATCAAATGAGAGCACTTCTGCATTTGCATGTGTCATTTGATAAAATATGACATTTCGATGAAAAGAAAGACGGGTTTGATCGACAAACTCCAACTACTATCTTGACACTATAATGTGTAGTCACTACCGCCACTAAAGTGAAATTAATATATTGAAACAAGGGTAATTTTTGGCAATTTTGATTATATGACACATGGGAGTAATTTTCAATGTGTATATGCCATGTTGGGGGTAACTTTAATATCCTATGCCACGAGGGTAATTTTGATGGCAAAAAAGTCGCATGAGGGTAACTTTTATGGCATATATGGCCTTTGAGGGCAATTTTAATGGCATATATTTCATAATGGGGTTAGTTTTAATATGTTACATGAGGGCAAATTTCATAGTATATATGACAACATGAGAGCAATTTGTTTTTAATGGTGTATATCTGTCACAAGAGAAAAATTCTGATGGGCAACAAATGCACCGATGATTATGATGTATGTAACAAAATTATTACAGAGAGGACAACCTAAGAAAACCCTGAAATTAACTTTGCTGAGAAAGGCAAGAAATATTGCTCTCAGTTCCATGGAGAGATTGAGCAAGTTGCCCAGGATAGAGCGGTATGGAGAAATTTCTTACAGGTCCTATGTAACATATAACGGTAAGAGAGGAATTATTTATTTGTCAGTTCCGACTTCCTCCTTCCTAATAAAACATGAGACATGAAGGGTTGGAGAAGACCATCCTGGAAGGTGGCATCACGGCAAAGAGAAGAGGAAGACCAAGGAGAAGATGGATTCAGAATCTAACTGATGGTTTGAGCATGACGACTGCAGGGCGGGACATCTGGCCTATGAGATAGAGAAATTCCGAAGGACTGTTAGGATGGCAAAGTTCTGCTCAGGACAAGCTATTTGATAATGATGAAAAAACAAGGAGCAATCATTACACCTGCAGACATCTTGTACAGCAGAAACAAACTGTCTTTTTGTCCAATCAGCATAATCTATTGTCCAACCTTGTTACATTGCACCTGATGTTGATCGCTGAATACAGGTTTACATGTTGCCAACAAGACAAGTGTTGGGAGACTAACTGATTGATTGATAGGACCATCATCACTGCACTGTGAGTATCGATGTGTGCTCCAATTGCTTTCTTACACAGGAAGATCTCAGCTGCAGTGCACAAACTCCGTAACACCGCAGAGTACCCGATGGAATTTATAAGATGGTGAAGGTTTTTTGTAGGAGTTTTTAAAAAATCTCTTCCTAATTAATTTTGCCCGGGCTGCGGCTTCCCAGCTGCTCTTCTCAATATTTGAACTGCCAATGGTTCTTTTACGTGCTCAAATTGAACACAGGACCTATGTTTTAACGTCCGTCTCCGATAGAACTTGGAACTCAATCTCACCTACACTGAGATCAGGAATCTCTGGAAAATATCCTGATGGCTCCATGAGGAGCAAACCAGTCACCTTTGACATGAGAGATGAGTACCTAACTTCTACGCTACAGAGACCCCAAGACATCTGTGTTTCAAGTTAGAGATATTTGTTTCAAGTAATGCTGAACAAGAAAGCAACAACAAACACGATATAACTATAAAGTGATGTCAGATGTTAAGTAAAAAACATTTACTCACATGTCATGGAGTCCAGCAGCACTGACATCAGCTTGGCTACACTCTCAGAGTAGTATTTATTGACATCAAAGTTCAATGGGTTGTTAGAGAGATCTAAGAGTACAAAATAAGTCATTGAAGAAACTTAGAACAGAGCAATAGTTTGAAAAGATTTTTCTAGTATTTCTTTTTTTTCTTTTCTCTATTCCTGTTTTGTCAGGATAAGAAAAGATTTCTAGACCAGGATTTTGTGTGTGTTTCATAAATAGTGTTCTTCACTGCCTTTGTTATTTCTTAGGTCCACCTTTTGCGTGGACAGCCTTTTGCTTTGTATTCACTGTATCAGAGTAGCATTGTTCTTTGAGGTGCATTGCCTGTTGGTAATCTGCTTTTGTGGCCAAACCATTTAATTTGTTTTTTACTGATGTTGTACACACTTTTTTCCTGATGTCTTCATTTCTAAAATGGTCTCTTCTTTGATGGTGCACATTTTTTAATTCAAATACGCCATCATCAGGTACACTAGAAGACCATTGTTCAAAGCAATATTTCTCACAACATTATTCTATCAGTGCCATAACCTGGACACTGACATCAAATGATAGAAGAAAACTAGTCATGACAGAGATGAAGTGTCTACACAGAATGCTGGGAGTATCAAGAAGAGACTGGCTTAGAAATGAAGACATCAGGAAAAAGTAGTACAACATCAGTACAGAACTTCATCAAGTAACAACAAATTAAATGGTCCGGCCACATAAGCAGATTACCAACAGACAGTGCGCTTCAAAGAGCAATGTTACTCCGATACAGTGGATACAAAGCAAAACGTTGTCCATGTCTACGGTGGACCTCAGAGATAAAGGCAATGAAAAACACTGTTTATAAAGTGCACACAAAAGCCTGTTCTATAAATCTTTGCTTCTTCTTCTTTGCATTCGTTCTTTGCTACCAATTTTAATCACTGTGATATGTTTGATCTTTGCCAAGAACGTGTATATGTATTGGTTAGGTAGGCCCCTAAACGCATAGACTTCTACACATTTAGGACACATGCAAATCTTTTCTTATCATGAAGCTGTGAGGCACAACAGGATTAGAGAAAAGAAAGAAAACCAGGTTTGAGGTATAGAGAGAAAGAGAGAGAGAGAGGTACAAGATGGAATTATTGAGTGGACAAATTTGGTTTTTTTTTATTTTTTTCTACCGATCCACAAGCACTTGAGCTTTTCAACTCTTCGGCTCGGTGCCATGGACATCGTAACCTTTCAGTTCGGTGCCGCGAATACCGTAAATCTGGGGAATCTGTGGCTTTTTCTGCCATCCGCGGAATTGAACCCGCACACACAGAGGGATAGTCACCCGTAGTCCAACGCCCTACGAACACGCTGGGCAGATGGGCGGTCTTTTCTTATGTGCCCTTAAGCGTGATGAAACTGATGGTGATCATCATCATCAACATGGGAGCAATTTTTGTAAAGGACAAGTTACTGAATGAATGAGTTCTGTATAAAATAAGTAGCGATGTAATTTTACAGAAGCAAAGTAAACTGATGTTTTAATACAAAACTACCAATTTCTTCTTCTTCGCATTCGTTCTTTACAACCAATTTTAATCACTCTTTGTGATATGTTTGATCTTTGCCAAGAACGTGTATACATTGCACATTGGTTTAGTAGGCCCCTAAACGCATAGACTTCTACATGTTTAGGACATGTGCATCCCACTACAAATTTCTAGAAATAACATTTTATTTTAATCCGTTGTTACTGCCTGTAGTACTGCTTTTTAGTGCAGTGTAGGGCAGAAGGGACATGAGCCTGTGGAATTTAATGTCCGCAAGGCTAGTGCAGTCACCGTGAAACTGTTCAGGTTAGGAGTTTTCTTATGCCTCCCTACAGAAAAATAACTCCTTAGCCTTGTTAGGATTGAACCTGGGTCTCCCGATAGAAGCCTGCGCTCTAATCCATTTGGCCAGACGCTCCGACAAAACATAAAGAAACATATTTATGTTGATTTAGTTTGTTGCTGCACTTTGTACAACTACCTTAATCCATGCTTTTACATTACACCTTTGGTATATAAAAACATAAAGAAACATTTATGTTGATTTAGTTTGTTGCTGCACTTTGTACAACTACCTTAATACATGCTTTTATATTACACATTTGGTATATAATCCCCACATTATGTTACCAGTGCCAAACCTGGACGCTGACAACAAACGATAGAAGAAAACTAGTCACAACAGAGATGAAGTGTTTACACAGAATGCTGCGTGTAACAAGAAGAGACAGGTTGAGAAATGAAGACATCAGGAAAAAAGTGGGTACAACATCAGTACTAGACTTCATCAAGAAACAACAAATTAAATGCACGTAAGCATATTACCATCAGACAGTGCACCTCAAAGAGCAATGCTGCTCCGATACAATGGGTACAAAGCAAAAGGCCGCCACGCAAAAGATGGACCTCAGAGATAACAGAGGCGACGAAAGAGACTATTTACAAAGAGCATACTAGGGCCCGTTTAGAAATCTCTTCCTGACCTGACGCTGTGAGGCAAACAGGTTTTGAGAAAGAAAGAAAGGTATATAATTTTATTGCAGTCTTCCTCATTATCAATAAATGAATCCAAAATGAACAGAGAGGAAATTACTGGTAAAATCAATTTAAATTAACGAATCGTGGTTGTAGCGATAGAAACTAAAATACTAGTTAACAATGTGATGCTATATTGTTGGCATTTTTTGCCAGCTGTGAATTCTGGCATGGGCATGGCATCTAATATGGCGCCACTGACTGATTTTTGCATGAAGACTTGTTTTCCTCATCACAAGTATGAATCACCATTCAGGCGATCCTTAATCTGGCTTCAGAGGTATCTGTAATTTAGATTCCCAAGTAAAAGATCAGGGTTTCCTGTAGTTCAACCAGGTACTGTGTGTACATTAAGAATTTTTAGCCCAAGCTGGATTTGAACCCTGGAATTTCCACTGCATGTAGTCCTTAGCGCAGAGCGTTATCAACTTCACTATCTGCAACCCTGTGATGCTATATAGATTTATTGATTGATTGTACCATCATCCAGTTATTTGTAGAGATCTCTGTAGCGCAGAGGATAGGTATTTGCCTCTCGTTTCAAAGGTACTGGTTTGCTCCTTGTGGAGACATCAGTATATTTTTCCAGAGATCCCTGATCTCAGTGTAGGTGAAGTCGAGTTCCTAGTCCTATAGGAGATGGACAGTAAAACATCGGTCCCATGTTCAAGTTAAGTATGTAAAAGAATCCTTGGCAGCTCAAAATCTAGAAGAGCAGGCTGGAGGAAAATCGATAGGACCTGAAGGACATTAAATAGATATAAATGCCCAGTGGTTACCGGGCCCAAATTTGGGGTGTAAAGAATAGAACCACTGTTACCTGCCATGCATATCGTAAGAGGCGACTAAGGAGGTTTGGCTGAAATCGGATGCATGTGTCCTAAGCGTGTAGAAGTATATGCGTTTAGGGCCTACCAAACCAATGTGCAACGTATACACGTTCTTGGCAAAGATCAAACAAATCACAAAGAGTGATTAAAATTGGTCGTAAAGAACGAACGCAAAGAAGAAATAGATATATATTATTTAAAACCAATAAATACGAAAATTAATAACCTTACGAAAATGAATATCAGCTTACAAAGTGCCTTAAAACAAGCACACACAAGATCACTAAGCTTCATCCCCAACACTTCTATAAAGAAGTAAATGGTGGAAGAGAAGAAGAAGAAAACCAATAATTATTATGACATAAAAACTGGAAAGACACAACACAACCCAATTTCCAACTGCAAACTCACCCAGTGTCTGCACCTGAAAGCATTTACCAAGTTCACATGGCAACTCCTGTATCCTATTTGAATTGAGTTTAAGTTCACGAAGATTGACGAGTTCTCCTATTTCTGGCGGTAGTTGATGAATATAATTATGTGAAGCATCGAGATGTTCAAGGTTAACTAATAATCCAATCTGTGAGGGTATATGTGATAGATGGTTGTTGTCCAGGTAGAGAACTGTCAGCCATTTCACCTTCCACAGATTGAGACTCAGATTCTGAACACAACCTAATTGAGGTAGAGAGAGATACAAGACAGAATTGAGATGACAATATTTGCTATAAATAAGGTTACAATAAAAAAGACTATTTAAAAAAATTCCCTTATGAGGACTATATCTTTCAGTTTGTCATCCTCATAATTTTATTTTATTCTTTAGTTTCCTCTATAATTCATTAACTCTTAGTGGACCAGGGCAAAAGTCACGTTTTTACAAGCGCTTTCACGTATTCTTCTTCTTCTTTGTGTTCGTTCTTTACGACCAATTTTAATCACTCTTTGTGATATGTTTGATCTGTGCCAAGAACGTGTATACGTTGCACATTGGTTTGGAAGGCCCCTAAACGCATAGACTTCTACACATTTAGGACACATGCATCCGATTTCAGCCAAACCTCCTTAGTCGCCTCTTACGACCGTATTGATAACCAAACGCCACTTTGCGTGGCGGAATGTAAAAACGTGTCCACTTCAAACGCCACTTAGCGTGGCGCTTGGTCCACTAAGAGTTAATGCCTTTACGGTTACTTCCGCAATAGCGTAGTTGTTAGTGAACTTGTTTCTTAGACTAGTGGTCCGAGTTCAATTCTACAGTAGGCGTGGAATTTTTTCAGACCGCAACGGCTCTCAGGTTAACCCAGCCTCAATTGGGTATAAAGAAAATGACTAGGAAATAAAGGTGGCAGGCATGATGTTGACCACATCACTAAGCGTATGCCAACGGTCAATGGAAATTACGGGCCTCATCATCATCAGGTGTCGTGCCGGCTGGCATAGGCGATCATGGATCTCCACAAATCTCTATCTTTGGTGTTTGCTATCAATTCAGATGTTGGCGATCTAGTGTGCCATGAAGTCAGGCTACCCAAAATTCTCTCTCTGTCTTCCTCTGTCTCGTCTACCTTCGATTATCCTATATACCATGTAGTATAAAAAAAGGTTTCCTTACTTACTTTTACTAAGATTTCTTACATTCTCTATTTGTTCGTCCTTAACCCAACTGTCTGGTTATCTTCCCAGCACCTAGCCCTGTCCAAATTTGTCATTGTCACTGGTCTTTGAATACAATAATACCCTAGCCGCTAGCTGTCTACATGTCCCATAGTGTGGTGCAGCCTGGATATGTCTTCCTGGTCACACTATGACAACAACCTGGATGACTGGTCACACTATGACAACGACCTGGATGAACCTTCCGTGACTTGTATGTTTGGGAAATAAAAAGTTGTATCCTTTTTAAGGAGGTCTCTACTGCAAAGTGGTTAAGACAGCCTGATGATCTGAAGGTTGTAGGTTCGAATACGGACCGAGTCACAAGCGCAATATTTTCTGGAGATCCATAGGATTGTTGCTGGAGCTACAAAGTTCACGCAACACTCTCAACAGTTGGTTTGCCATTTCTGTTATGAGGGACAGAGCAATATAAGGAAACCCAGTGCAATGAAGTAAATCTTGCACCTTTAGACCCGTTAGAACTTTTTAAATCATATTCTCATAATATGTTTTAAATTACTTTGTTTAATCTATAATAATATAATATAATAAAGCCCATAACCTGTTAGGGTCGTAGGGGTGTCACTGTGGAGACATCAGTACAAAAAGTACGCCATGAGTCTCTGTCTTCAACTCTTCGAGCGAGTGTGTACAAACTCTGCCCTTGATGTTGTCAAACCAGGATTTTCTCTGCCCTCCTTTCCTTCTTCCACCTCAACTGTTCCCTGTAGGATAGTCTTAGAGAGTGAGCTATGTCTAATCACATGCCCAAACCACGCAAGTTTACGCCGTTTCATGATTGACAAGAGTGGTACTTAATCTATACTGACTGCCTGCGTGCCCAGCGTGTTCGTAGCGCGTTGGACTACGGGTGACTAGTCCTCTGTAAGTGCGGGTTCAACTCCGTGGACTGGCAGAAAAGCTACAGGTTCCCCAGATTTACGGTGTTCGTGGCACCGAACTGAAAGGTTACAATGTCCATGACACCGAGCCGAAGAGCTTTCAGCTCAAGTGCTTCTAGATCGAAAAAAATCTATACTGAAGGGGACCTAGTGGTAAATACTTTTTTGATGTTTACACACTTACTTTAGAAATGTTAACAGTTTTTATCCCATTTAAGAATGAACGAAGAATCGACATTGATCTCAGTTGTGATTATGTTTTGTTATGCGACCGACGTTATGGCACACTGAGCATTCTCATTCGTGTTCTGTCCTCCACTGCAGCAACCATCCTAACGTTCATTTGCTCATCATACCCATGAGAAGTTGATTAGTATACCTTTGCTCTCTACCACGAAGATGACACTGCCTGGCATGTCCAAACTTAACTCGTAACTCGTGTGATTAAGTCTGATGTAGACCTGGAAATGTATCTGCTGAGAGAGAATCAATCCTTCATCTTCAGTGTGTCTTCTTGTAGAAAGAGTTATGGTAAAACCTCCCTTTCATTATCATCAAGGTGCGTATCCTTTATAGCACGTTGCTCTCTTTGCAGCGCATCTAAAATTCACTCTGTCTCTAGCCACTTCACTCACTTCGTCAATGGTTATATTTACGGTTTCTTTAATATCTTGTAGCCATCTTCTTCTTGGTCTGCCTCTGCATCCTGGGAACCTGCCCTCTAATATTGTTCTTTCCAGGCCATCGTGACGTTAATGTTACCAAAGTATCTAATTTTTCTGTATAGTATGTTGTTTATCAGCTAATTCTCTTTAACATTTAGTTCTTTCGGGACATCAGTGTTCTTTCTTTTTTCTGTCCATGGTATTCGTAAAATCTTTCTGTAGTGTTTAGTTTCGAAGAACTGGATTTTCGTTCTTTTTTTTTTGTGTAATGGTCCACAACCATAAGTAGACACTGAAAAAATGCATGTTCTCAATATATTTAATTTTAAAACCTCCCTTTGGAAAAATTAAAAAACTGCATAGCTTGTGGTATTGCATCCACAACAACTTTTAGTTAAGCAATCTTCTTGGATTTAAAAGAAAGATCTGGAAACTTGGGAGTCAAAAGTACAAACTACACTGCTTGGTACAAGAAACATAAGTGCAAGCTTGTACACCCTCTGGGATTGAAGAAGTAACAGCATCTACGTCTCTAAGACATAATCAGCCTACCATATCCACAATGTGAACCATGCAATTCTGCACTACACGATTGTCAAGCTGGATTATTTCATTTGGAGGTATATCTTTGCACACCAAAAACTATAAAAATGCCCTAAAATATATCAAGTTTTACTATTGTCTGGGAGCTGCAGTAACGCAGTTGTTAGTGAACTTACTTCAGAGGCTAATGGTCTGGGTTCAATTCCACAGTGGGAGTGGAAGATTTTTCGGACCGTAACAGCTCAACAGGTCGACCTAGCCTCAATTGGGTACCAGGAAAACATTGGAAAGTATTACCCAATATAACTGGGGTATGAAAATGGGTTCCCTTTGATATCATATAGTGCAGAGCATACTGGTGCAGAGCGTACTGGTGCAGATTTTGGCTGTGGTAGGTTGATTATGTATTATTTTTCTTAATATATAAAGTTAGTCATTATTCTTCTTCTTTGCGTTCGTTCTTTACAACCAATTTTAATCACTCTTTGTGATATATTTGATCTTTGCCAAGAACATGTATACATTGCACATTGGTTTGGTAGGCCCCTAAACACATAGACTTCTACACACTTAGGACACATGCATCCGATTTCAGCCAAACCTCCTTAGTCGCCTCTTACGACATGCATGGCAGCTAACCACTCAGGTGCAGGCATTATTGGCAGAAAAGCGGTGCCTGCAAAAAGTTACCAACAACACCACAAAAGACAGTCACCAACATCAGCATAAAAAAGAAAGTTGGCACAGAACCTCGCTTGAATTACATTGAGAAACAAAGAATGAAGTGGTGTGGCCACTTAATAAGTATGCATCCAAACTCCACAGTATACTGAGTCTTCTACAATAGAACATCAGGAAAGATAGCGAGAGGAAGAAAAAGACCATGAAAAAAGATGGTTAGATGGCATAGCAGAATCCTGTCAAAGAGCAAAAATAGCAATCACACAAGCCACCAGAAAAGTGCAAGACAAAGACAAAAAACCAACTCAGAAGTCGGAGAAGGCATGCCTGTATGGCGGGGGACACTGATAAGGAAAGCAGGCCTTCACGCAAAAATCTGTCAGAAGCGCCAGTATTAGGTGCCCTGACTACACCTGAATTCATAGCGGGCGAATGCAAGAAGAAGACAGAAAACCATGACACTGGGCAACAACCCGGTAGCAGCGTGACGACAAAAGATGAAGAATTCATTGTGTGGACAATTACTTGCTATTATTTCATATCATATCATATATAAGTTGAATGCATTTGAAAATAGATGTCTGCGAAAAATAATGAATATAAAATGGAACGAATTCAGGAGAAGTGATGAAATCAGAGACATGTCTGGTCAACCACTAGTGACAACTGTTATAAGAAAGAGATGGAGATATGTTGGACACACCTTGAGGAGTAATGATCAACGAATATCAAAGCAGGCATTGATGTGGGATGCAAAGTGTTCAAGAAAGAGAGGTCGACCTAAGGAGACCCTGAAACGAACTTTGCTGAGAGAGGCAGGAAATATCGGTCTCAGTTCCATGGAGGACATTGAGCGAGTTGCCCAGGATAGAGCGGTATGGAGAAATTACTTGCAGGCCCTATGTAACGAATAACGGTACGAGAGGAATTATTATTAATTATTATTATTATTATTTCATATCCGGGGACTGCCTAGAGTAGTTGATAGTAGCTCGGCCTGCTAGCTGTGAGACGCCTCATAGCTCGGGTTCGAACCTACTGTCCGGCATTTGTTCGAGTCCCTGGTCTTACTCAGGACGATAACGTGAGTACCTCTGAAGTCGGAGAAAATCTGCCTTTATGGCAAGGGAATACTAATTACGAGTACATTGAGCACACGGCTGCCAGTGTAAAATAATTTACAATGTGCACGCTGCTGCCATTGTAAGAAATTGGAAAACAGATTTTCACGCAAAATCAGTTTCAGAGATGAAACTTCGTCTGAGTTGAAAGCGGACGAAAGAAAAAAGAAAAAAAAAAAAAAAAAATGTCATATCAGTCTCACCTGAAATTTCCAGCTCTGACCACCTAGACTGCTTGCCTTCTGCTACCTCATGCCTTTGCATAATCCTATGCTGCCGTCTCTCATTGGGCGGATCATATTTGTCTTTTGGCATTGTGGAATCCAGATCTTGAAAAGAAGAATTGTTCAAGAACATTTTACAACAATGCCAACAATTTAATGATAATTCATTTTTTAAATGTTCAAAACAGATAGCATGATAAAAAATTAATTGTATTCCCTACAACAAAACTGTCTTTACTGCCTGTGTTGCCGTTTTTAGGCGGTGTAGAACGGGGTGAGCCTGAGAAATTTAATGGAGACATGGCGAGTGTAGTCTCAGCGAAACTGTTCAGGTTATAATTTTTCTTTATGCCCCAGACAGAAAAATATTCTTGGCATTACCGGGATTGAACCGGTATCCCAAATTGAGACAACACTTTAATCTATTCGACCAGCAGACGCTCCTCTGTATTCCCTAATCATGTGCTAATTTTGTTTTAAAAACACTTGTATATCATGTCTCACATAGGACATTCCTAGTTTTTGTTTCATAAATGTTCAGTTATCAGTTATATGAGGACTATCATTATAGCACTCTGGACAAATCCATAGGTGCTCCGATCCCGGCTTCAACAAAAACAGCAGTGTTATGCAGTCCAACATGTCAGTTCAATGTTGATTAATCAATATTTTCCGGCATTTGGTAGGTCATTCTTTTCAGGCTGCACCAATATCAACACCCATCTCGCCCGAGTGGTTACCGGGCCCAAATTGGGGTGTAAAGAATAGAACCACTGTTACCTGCCGCGCATGTCGTAAGAGGCGACTAAGGAGGTTTGGCTGAAATCGGATGCATGTGTCCTAAGCGTGAAGAAGTCTATGCGTTTAGGGGCCTATCAAACCAATATGCAACGTATACATTTCTTGGCAAAGATCAAACATATCACAAAGAGTGATTAAAATTGGTCGTAAGGACGAACGCAAAGAAGAAGAAGAAGAAGAACACCCATCTCTCTCAATCTGGTCAGCGCATGAGATTTCCAACTCCAAAACTCCTCTGTTCGGAACAACTTTCTCAACGCATTAAGAATGTTTCAGTTACGTCCTTGATCAGCTGCATTCATGCCAGTTGATGCTTCACAAGAAGCACAGCGTATTGGTTATTGATTATTGATTACTGAACTGACATCACAGCAATTGGGGCAGATACTTAGATGCTCAGTCTTCCCCAACAGATGTCAAAGGGTATACATACTGATGGTTTCTGTGGCTCGCTGGTTAAACACACCCCTCTCTCTGCTCCTGAGGCATCCAGTTCTACTTGTATAAAACATGAATTTTCTATTCTAATAATATCTTCTTTAAATGATTTTTCATTGCACGATTTCATTAAACTTGGAATTTAGCGTATTTCTGTCAGGTTTGTCTACCTTAGTCTTATTATATCATTACAGTCAAATATCACCCCAATATTAACATCAGTATATGATTTGATCTTTGCCAAGAACATGTATACGTTGCACATTGGTTTGGTAGGCCCCTAAACGCATAGACTTCTACATGTTTGGGACATGTGCATCCGATTTCAGCCAAACCTCCTTAGTCGCCTTACCACATGCGTGGCAGGTAACAGTGGTTCTATTCTTTACACCCAAATTTGGGCCCGTAACCACTGGCGTCTACCTTAGTCTATAATTATATACAACAGTAAAACAAATATCACACAAGTATAATAAACCCTCAGTAAATGTACAACAATAAACAGAAGCAAAATCAAATCATAGAGAGCAGCTCGGATTCAAACCATGTGCATGTTTACATTGTTGCAGAGTCTTATCATGAGAAAATTTGTGTGTGTAATTTCACCAACTAAACACTCCCAAAATATGCTATTATAAGTCAACTCTTTCCAACACATGTCTCCTGCATGTACAGAACATAGAACTAGTTGTTCCATATTAATTTATAGAAGCAATTTCTTAAGTAACTTTCTGTCATGCATAACCAGAAAGGCATAATCTATCTATCTATATTGTCGTTATGTCCCGATTGACACATAAGTCTTTCACAAGAGAATTCCACTGTTGCCGTTCTGCTGCCTTTCTACCAACCGTCTCTCAAGTTAGGCTACACTCCTTCAACTCTCTCTCCACAGTTCTCCTCCATGTTTCCTTTGGACATCCAGGCCTTCTCTTCCCATCCACTGTCCATCTGAGAGCTGTCCTAGCCAATGTCCCTACTGGCATACGACATACACGTCCAATCCACCCCATCTTCGTCTTTTAATGGTGGGAAAAGTATTTAAAGCTACAGACGAAAACTCCACAGAAAACACAACCTGATCAGCAAAAGATGAATTGTGTCCGTTGTGTTTCAGAAAACAAGATGTTAGTGACTGTTGTGCACCCAGAATTTTAGTGGCTTTTTTTAAACTCTTCAGCTCAACGCTACTCCAATACAGTGGATACAAAGCAAAGGTCAGCCACCAAAAGGTGGGCCACAGAAATAACAGATGCAGTAAAAACACTATTTATGAAGTGCAAACAAAATCCTGTTCTAAAAATCTCTTCTTATCCTGACTGAGGCAAAACAGGATTAGAAGGAAAAAAAAAAGGGGATAGAAAGTCTGGGGAGTTCCTGCCCAAGAAGGTTTCTTTAACCACTACAGAGAGTGCATATACACAATTATTCACTGTTTACTGTTAATACTGTTATTATTATTTTTAAACTTTGCATGGGAAGTGGCTTTACAGCCTGTACTTTTTTAAATTTCATTCTGCTAAGAGTTCTTTAACATGCTGAAATGGAAAACAGAACCTATGTTTTATTATTTGTCTCTGACAAAATTATAAATGAGGTCACACACGCAAATACTGGGATAAGGACAGTCAACAAACTATTCTGTAATACTGGTATTGCCCCATCCATTGGCTAGGACAGCTTTCAGATGGACAGCAGATGGGAAGAGAAGGCCGTCACATGCAAAAGAAACATGGAGAAGAACGGTGGAGAGAGAGTTGAAGTAGTGTGGCCTGACGTGAGGAGACAGTTGGTAGAAAGACAGCAGAACGGCAACAGTGGAAGTCTCTTGTGGAAGCCGTATGTGTCAATTGGGACACGAAGAGGATATAGATAGATAGGTATTGCCCATCAGCTATAGATGAGAATGAGAAAATATAACTTTAACAATGCTGCTATAGAACACAGAGAAATGCATGGTCTGTAGATAAGGACAGTCAACAAACAGTTCTGTAATACTGGTATTTCCCCATCAGCTATAGCTGAGAATGAGAGAACGTAACTTTAACAATGCTGCTATAGAACATGGAGAAATGCATGGTTTGTGGATAAGTGTCTCAGTTTGACATATGACATATTAAGGCACTGCCCAAGTGGTTACCAGGGACCAAATTATGGGTGTAAAGAATAGTACCACTGTTACCTGCCACCCATGTTGTAAGAGGTGACTGAGGAGGTTGAGGGTGGGGCTAGCTAGCCCACACCATAAAAAACACTAGATAGTGACAGAAACCACAACAAAGAAAATTCATACTCAATGCCTTTGCATCCGATGAAAATTCGACGTTTTGCCTTTGCATTCCAAGGTTGTGGTTAAAATCCAGACCGGGCTGTTTGGTTCACGAGTGAATTTTTTCCAGAGACTCCTAGGATTGTTGTCGGAGCTACGAAGTTTGTGCAATACTCTCGGCAGCTGGTGTGCCATTTCTGCAGAGAGGGACCAAATCATATAGGTAAATTCGTGCAATGAAGTCAATCCTTCGGCTTTAGACCCTTTTTTATTCTCTTTCTCTATCTCTGGTGCTTTTCGAACCTCAGTTGAGGCATATGCCCTCAACCAACTTATGCAAAGTCTTTCTATCTTTAGTTATCTCTTGCAACTAAGTGTAGACAATATTGTAGCCACAAGTCTAATGATCTCGTTTGATGAATTACCTTAGCGCAGAAGATAGTTAAGATGGAATTTTATTTAATTTGACAGCAATAAATTTGTTTGAATACTAAAATGTTACTGCCCAAAGGTGAAAACAGTCCTGGTTAGAAGAAGAAACGCCAGTGGTTACGGGCCCACATTTGGGGTGTAAAAATAGAACCACTGTTACCTGCCATGCATGTCATAAGAGGCTACTAAGGAGGTTTGGCTGAAATCGGATGCACTTGTCCTAAACATGTAGAAGTCTATGCGTTTAGGGGCCTACCAAACCAACGTGCAGTGTATACACGTTCTTGGCAAAGATCAAACATATCACAAAGAGTGATTAAAATTGGTCGAAAGAACGAATGCAAAGAAGAAGAAGAAAGAACACTAAAATTAGAACAATGTGAACAGCACTCGATGGTCACATCTCAGGACCCTTATTTGGCTGTACATAACTGGAAATGCTGGGCAACAAACGTGTTGACTTGCTGGCAAATAATGCACCTACTCAAACTGGCGGAAGTATGGACAGAGCTGATGTCATTAATGTAGCATACGCTCAGTTATTGGATATGGGTGAGACTCAGACACTGGGATGATTTCGAGAATCGGGGGATTACGTCTGGACATGTCAGTGTCACCATTGTGGCAAAGAGAGATGATATAATAATCAAATTCTCATGGATACGGTGAGCATGTGGACTTTTGGAATGGGTTCTGCAGTGGAGGATGGAGCATGCATAAAAATGTCCAATGTGCCATTATATCAGATCTGTCCAAGACAGGGTTTCTCAATGAAATAATGGTATACCAGTCATATTGTTTTGTTATCCTAATATAAATAGACAAGTCAGACTTTGGAGTTAGAAATTACATTTACTCTGTAGCAATCCACAGATCATCACAAGAACAGCCATGCAGTAGATGTCAGAAGAGAGGTAGAGACAATATGATGGAGAACAGTGGAGGAGGAGATGCATTGTATGAGAAAGTCATTGATTTCCTGCAAAGAGGATAGTTAGAGACCAAGCACAATAGAGAGATTTTGTTGTTGTCCTACAAGATGACACAAGGATTGCTATGCCTGCCACTGATTATTTTGTCAGTTCGTGTCCATGGGAAAAGAATGTATTGGGATAGACAATTGTATAGTCTGTAAAATCATTGTAATAAGATCATCTGAACAAACACAATGAAGCATTCTGCACCTTCAGTATCTTAATGCTCTTCTTCATCTTCACCCTTCGCCCAGCATAGGTCCACAACCAAGGCCTTTCAAGCCCGCTTATACAAGGCCATCTTTTCCAGATCTCTCCGCATTTTCTTGCATTCCGTCTTCCTCCTTGCTGGTCCTTCTTCCTTGGGTGGTGAGCTATGAATTTTCTTTGTTGTGGTTTCTGTAGCTAACTAGTGTTTTTTACGGTATAGGGTAACTAGCCCCATACCCTACCTTCTTAGTCGCCTCTTACAACATGGGTGGCAGGTAACAGTGGTACTATTCTTTACACCCCTAATTTGGTTCCTGGTAACCACTCGGGCAGTGCCTTAATATGTCATGTTAAAAAGATTTTCGGGAGGAAACTGAGATATATGAGTGGTAATGCTGATTACCCCAGCCCGTGTTCACTAAATCAAACATAAATCACCATAATAATGCTGATAGTTGTATGTCAGTAAACTTACGGTCTACTGGAAGCTGTGGAGAGACATAATCTCCTATGCCAGTCGGCATAGCACTTGAGGAAGTAGAATTTACTGCCTACAATTATCAATATGCTCTACCACTAGTCAAAAATAATAAAATCATTTCGTCCTGCAAAATCAGAATTAGTGTTGGCATATTTATAATATAATTATAATCGAACTTTATGCCAGCTGCACACAATTCCATTTACTACTGAATGCAATCATAAAACATTATTACATTTATCTGATCACAGCAAATTCCTAAATATTATTTCCTACTGTCTCTGAAGACGAAAGATACAAGGAATGAATAGCTTATTATACATTCTAAGTCGACCAAAAAGTGTAATGTTTATTATTATATGCTGTAAATTAGTCACGAATTTGGTCAGACTGGACTAGACTTTACTTTGGTGCTAAGAGTGTAGTGACGTATTTCTGCACCGTGTCATTGCACCTACGACAACACAAGTAACGGTGCCAGAATGTCACTTGCAAATATTCTTTCTAATATAAACTGACCGTCATTTATACACTGTGCGTTCAAGTAAGTGGCCCTTTTCTAAGCAATGTTTACTAGTGTCACCGGTCAGCTGTCAACTCTTCATTCTTCTTTTTAAAACTTAAAAAAATGGCTGCTGCTCTACGACTGGTCAAAAATACATTTTTTTCCTGTACGACAATAATGCTAAAAACACTTGAAATAATTTCTCTCATATTTTTATTAATATATCGAAACATTTGTTTCATTTTACCGAAGATAAATTGAAGTGACTTATATTTTTAAGTATTTAAGTTCGGGATGATTGACATTTTTAATATGGCTGCTTCCGTGACAGAGTTTAAACTTCACTATGAATTGAATATTATATACGATGATGGTTGTTAGCCAATCTTATGCACAATAAATTATGCATCATAGAGCACTCACATCTTACTATATTCCTTTTACTGTCAATGTTCAACTCCCCAATGCTAGTTGTCTTGAAATAAAGATAGTTAATAATTTACTTTTCTAAATTGAGTCCTTCATATTCATTCTGATAGATGATATCTGTGCTGTGTTGTATATCTTCTATAATCGTTATAACGTATTCTAGCATGAAAACCTGGAAAACAAAACCTCCTGAATGACACACAGTTCGTTGTATTGACAATTTTTAGAGTTGATGAAGGACAGGAAATAGAATTAGACCAGGTCAGATGCAAACCAACCTACAGTGAGTTGTCTCGTGTGAACGTCTGTCTACACGTCCGTGTTATGTGAGAATCGACCAAATTTTGACAAATCAAGTCATCTTCAAGAAGTGACATCTATTTGGTAGGAGAAATGTGGAGAAACCATACTGCAAGAAATTCTATACATAATTACTACATTCTAGCAGGCATTATCATATGCTTCTTTGAAATTGTTTTACAATGTTAATGAAGCGGATGGATAAGCACACGGATATCTCTAATCTGTCATGAGAACATCATGTTGTTTTATTGGATTATTTTTGGAAGGTACAAAAATAAAATCACCGCCTGTACACTATTAGGAAAAAATAAGCAAAAAAGCTACAAATTAGATTATCAAGTGCTATATTTGCTCCGTATTTTTGTATTGTTCAGAAAAGTATAATAAAGTATATTAGCAGTTGGAAGACAGAATTAATGCCTGTGAGATGTCGATATACAGAAGAATCTGTCGTATTTCATGGAAAGAAAATGCAAAGAAAGAAGTTCTAGAAAAACTGGTGAGGCAGAAAAAACTACAGACAATACAAATCAAATTATTTGGACACATAAGTCTCCATGGGAAAACCTCAGACCTACCAAAAGTTCTTCTCTTAACTCCCCTTGAAATAAGCAAACCAGATTAGTTCATTCCATGTCTTTCTCTCCTCTCTATCTACAGTAACGTTTTCTAGGTCATCCCCTGCCTCCCGGATTCTTTTTCAGAGCCACATGTGGGTGTCTGGTCTTCTGCAATCCTAATAACTACTTTCATCTCCTACTTGTTATTTCCTCGTTGATACCTCTGCACCGGGTGATCTCAGTATCTGGTATTCTCTGATCCCAACAAATTCTCCTGATAGATCTCTTATGCCACTGTCGTTTTTGTACTTGGCTTTCAATTTCTCTGATCCATATAAAAGTAATAAGTGCACATTTGATAAGTATATATTGATTTTAGTCTGAGCCCTGTAATCTGATGATCTCCATATGTTGCACAATGATCTGAACGTTGCAGCTGCCACTCCAATATGTGCGTTGATTTATTTTCCTACATGCTTCTCTTTCCTCCTACCATAATTTCCACTGTGTTGTTTGCATTTATTCTCATTAACTTGCTTTTATTAGTATTAATTTTTAGACCTACTGATTTGGCCAATGACTTACTTTGTTTGCTTTCTTCTGTGTGTCCTCTTTCACATGTGCTAACATTGCTATGTCATCACGTAAATCAGTGTCTTCCAAGTTTCTTCGTTAGTCCCCATATAATTCCTTTGCCACCATCTTCAGTTGTCTTCTTGATTACCCAGTCGACAACAACTAGGAATAGCAGTGGGGACATAATACACCCCTGCCGAACACCTGACTTGATCTTGAACCACCTGCTGTGTGATGCCTGACGCAGGACTGATTATTTGAGTACATATCTTTCAGAGGAGCATCTAGCCGAATGAATGGATTAGAGCTCTGCTCCCATGCAGGAGACCCGTGTTCATTTCACAGTAAGGCCAAGGATTTTTTTCTGTTGTGGCCATAAAAGACTAATCCTAACCTGAACAGCTTCGCTGCGACTGTACTAGCCATACGGCCATTAAATTCCTCAGGCTCTCATCTAACTGTCCTACACTGCCCTAACAAAGCAGTACTACAGAAAATAATGACAGTTTTATATCTTTCAGACTATTGATGACTTTCACTGGGAATCCATATTCGTTTAAGATCTTCCATAGTGTAGGATCGTGAACACTGTAGCAGTACTACAGAAAGTAATGACAGTTTTATATCTTTCAGACTATTGATGACTTTCACTGGGAATCCATATTCGTTTAAGATCTTCCATAGTGTAGGATCGTGAACACTGTAGCAGTACTACAGAAAGTAATGACAGTTTTATATCTTTCAGACTATTGATGACTTTCACTGGGAATCCATATTCGTTTAAGATCTTCCATAGTGTAGGATCATGAACACTGTAGCAGTACTACAGAAAGTAATGACAGTTTTATATCTTTCAGACTATTGATGACTTTCACTGGGAATCCATATTCGTTTAAGATCTTCCATAGTGTAGGATCGTGAACACTGTAGCAGTACTACAGAAAGTAATGACAGTTTTATATCTTTCAGACTATTGATGACTTTCACTGGGAATCCATATTCGTTTAAGATCTTCCATAGTGTAGGATCATGAACACTGTAGCAGTACTACAGAAAGTAATGACAGTTTTATATCTTTCAGACTATTGATGACTTTCACTGGGAATCCATATTCGTTTAAGATCTTCCATAGTGTAGGATCATGAACACTGTAGCAGTACTACAGAAAGTAATGACAGTTTTATATCTTTCAGACTATTGATGACTTTCACTGGGAATCCATATTCGTTTAAGATCTTCCATAGTGTAGGATCGTGAACACTGTAGCAGTACTACAGAAAGTAATGACAGTTTTATATCTTTCAGACTATTGATGACTTTCACTGGGAATCCATATTCGTTTAAGATCTTCCATAGTGTAGGATCGTGAACACTGTCAAATGCCTTTTCGAAGTCTATAAAGTTTGTGTACGGGGATGAATTTTCATTCCAGTGATTACTCAATCAAGTGTCCTCAGTACAAAGATCTGGTCAGTGAGTGATCTCCTACCAGAAGTTAGCATCTCGGAAGTGAACGGAAGTTAACTCCTAGTGGACCAGGGCAAAAGCCATGTTTTTACAAGCCATTTGTTTTTGAGAATAAAAACACCCTTAAGTGTGACTCCTGGTAAAAAGGCATCCAACAGAAATCCATGTCATGTGGCATTCGATTCACAAGGAGTTACAGTCTGTGCCAGAGCAAACCTCTTGGAAGAGAAGATACTGGACCACAAGTATATCCATACAGGAATGAAAGTAATATTCGACAAGGATGAACAGAATAGCATAGAACATATGACAATCACTCTCAATTCCCCTTCTTCTTCTTCTTTGCGTTCGTTCTTTACGATTAATTTTAATCATTCTTTGTGATATGTTTGATCTTTGCCAAGAACGTGTATATGTTGCACATTGGTTTGGTAGACACCTAAACGTATAGACTTCTACACATTTAGGACACATGCATCCAATTTCAGCCAAACCTCCTTAATCGCCTCTTACAACATGCGTGGCAGGTAACAGTGGTTCTATTCTTGAACCCCAAATATGGGCCCTGTAACCACTCCGACACTCAATTCCTTAAATGAAGAATACCCACAAGATCTCTGTGTTTGGGTATACACAGATGAGTTAGCAGAAATTGTAGTGAAAGCACACTCAAGAACTCAATTAAATCCTTTGGCATAGATATCAACAACTGGAAGAATGTTGCTCAAGACAGATCAGCTTGGCGCACACTTCTTCTACACAGTTTTTCGGAATGCGAGGCAGGTAGAACTGCACGGGTGGAAAAGAAACTAGAAAGGCAGTAAAATTCCCCACAAGTGCAGGTATTCCTTGCCCACATTGTAAAAGAACATTCCAAGCCTGCATCGGGTTCACTAGTCATCTACACAGACACATATAATGCAACTACATTCCCTTGGATGAAAAATGGTGGTCATCATCACCTGTGATGGATGAGCATAATCATCAGCAGAAAATGCAGTGAAGAATAGAAGAGCAGGAGTGTACATAGAATACCTAAACAACATTAGAGATAAAATTAAAGTACTAACTTCTGTTATAACTATGAAGCAGCAAATAAGGTGGCAACTATCGAACACCAATCTTTATTTGCAGCCTGGTGTATTTTTGACAGATGCAAAATCAGCAGTTCAAGTCTACAAAATTGCCAGGTCTACAAATCCTGTCTGTACTGTGTAAGCAGTGCAATGTCGTCTTGCAGTGAATACCGTCTAACTGTGGAACAACAGGAAATTAAACAGCAAGACCGGCTGGCCAGGGAAGGTGCTGCAGGAGAGCATCCAGATGTACCAGTTACCTACCACCAAAAGAAAAGATGATTAAATCAATCAGAATGCCCGCGTGCCCAGCGTGTTCGTAAGCGCTTGGACTACGGGTGACTAGTCCTCTGTAAGTGTGGGTTCAACTCCACGGACTGGCAGAAAAGCTACAGGTTCCCCAGATTTACGGTGTTCGTGGCACCGAGCCGAAGAGCTTTCAGCTCAAGTGCTTCTGGATCGGAAAAAAAAATCAATCAGAAATCCACATGAGAACAAGATGTCATGCTGCTCCTCAGAAAAGGATACAACCACATGTATACAAAACTCAAGATTGACAATTCAGTCATATGAACAGGCACCCCCAGATTGCAGACTTCAAGACTGTCCCAAATACGGTATATTATGATATTGGTATTGTTACAGTTCTTGTTCAGACTGCATTCTCATTACCATCATAAACCATTATGGCTGGCATGGGTGATCATGGACCTCTGCAAAAGTTTGTCATGATTACTGATTATCTGTTCGGATGTTGACATCTTTCATGCCATGAAGCTAGGATGTCTAGATTTTTCTCTCTCTGTGTTGTTTTCTTTCTTGTCTCCCATTGATTTTGTTGGTTGTCACTATGTGCTCTGAACTTCCCTTTCTCATTGACTTGACTTATTCCACTCCTTGTGGAACATAGGTCCTCAATAGCTATTTGCCACTTTATGTTCTCCCAGGATAGTTGAGCACCCTTCAGTTCTTCAAGAAGACCGTCTCCAGGTCTGTTTAGGACGTCCCGTTTTCCATTTTAATTGCGGGTTTCACTCAAGCACTTGTCTAGTGAACTTGTTTCTTAGGCTAGTGGTACGGGTTCAATTTCACAGTAGGCATGTAATATTTTTCCAACTGTAACGGCTCTCAGGTTAACCCAGCCTCAAATGGGTATCAAGAAAAGCACTGGGAATTAAAAGACGGCAGGCATGATGTTGACCACATCACTAATCGCTCATGCGCCGATGGTCAATGAAAATACGGACCTAACACCATATTACCCAATTCACTTCGAGGTATGAAAAAGGGTTCATTTCCTTTTTTTTTTTTTTACTTTTATACTCTGTAGTTGAGCATATATCTCAGATCAAAACATCGCCTGAGTGGTTACCGGGTCCCAAATTGGGGTGTAAAGAATAGAACCACTGTTACCTGCTGTGCATGTTGTAAGAGGCGATTTTGGAGGTGGGGCTAGCTACCCCACAATGTAAAAAAACACTAGAAGGCTACAGAACGGAGAGCGATCCGAGTAACCGCTGGCTGAAACCGGACACATCGCCAAAGGATAAGCACCAGAGCTCCAAATGGTGCTGAAGATGTGACATAAAACACACCAACGCTAAGGCTGCATGAATCTGATTTCCACATGAATAGAATTTATGGGGAGATCTGGTACATTGGTCTGGGCGGTGATCATGAGAGAGAGAGAGAGAGATCAAAACATCACCTTCGCACAGAAAAATACGGACAATTTTTAAACTAACACCCATGGTGTTGAAGAAATACAGACTCAAAAACAAATAGAGAAGAGAACGGAAGGATGGGAAGGAGATATTTGGAGCAGATTGCTCCCATGGTGGGGAAAGTTATTCAAAGAATTGATTATAGCCGCTACATCTGGAGCACAGGTGGCTAAAACACAAATATGAGCAAAGCTCGCTTGGTGTGTGTGTATGTGTGTGGGAACTAAACATATGGATATCAATATTATTGTATTAGAATCTCGTCTGCAATAGATAATGACCTTGTTAGATGTTTTTAAAAAACAACCGATTTGCACATTTATTTATTTACTATAAGCATACAGAAATAAACTAAAGAAGGCGTATAGAGGCTCAGCTCACTCTAGGTGTCTTATTTTTCGACCTGAAGTTGAAAGGCAAAACAGGATTAGAGAATAGATACACTAGTAGCACATGTTAAAAGAAAGAGAAGAGAGATATGTTGGGCATACTTTGAGAAGAAATGATTAAAGAATACCAAAGCAGGCATTGAAGTGGGTGGCAAAGGGTTCAAGAAAGAGAGGACACCATAGAGAAACCCTGAAGCGAACTTTGCTGAGGAGGCGAGAAATATCAGACTCATGTCTATGGAAGAGATTGAGAGAGTTGCCCAGGACAGAGCAATATGGAGAAATTACTGCATTGAAGTGGGTGACAAAGGATTCAGAAAGGAGGACACCTTATGGAAACCCAAAACAAGTCCAATTCTTCTGTATCTCTACATCTCTAAATGGGGTTCTCTGTGGCATAGAGGCTAGGTGCTCATCTCTCAATCCAAAGATACTCGGTTTGCTACCTCATGGAACCATCCGTATATTTTTCCAGAGATCCCCGATCTCAGTGTAGGTGAGATCGAGTTCCTAGTCCTATTGGAGACAGATTTTTTTATCCGATCCAGAAGCACTTGAGCTGAAAGTTGTTCGGCTCGGTGCCATGGGCATCGTAACCCTTCGGTTCGGTGCCACGAACGCCGTAAATCTGGGGAACCTGTGGCTTTTCTGCCAGTCCGCGGAATAGAACCCGCACTCACAGAGAACTTGTCACCCATAGTCCATCGCGCTACGAACACGCTGGGCAGGCGGGCAGGAGACACATGATAAAACATAGACCCTGTGTTCAAGTTGAGCACCTGAAAGAACACAGGACAGTTCAAAAATGAGAAGAGCAGGCTGGAAAGCCGCTGCCCAGACAAAATTCATAAGAAAGATTAAAAATAGAAGTTCTTACAAAATAATTTCACCATCTTCTAAATTACATCGGGGAGCCCAAGCCTGTGCCACGGAGTACGTGCACTTCTACTAAGATATTACCGTGTAAGAAATAGATCGAAGCACACATGGTTACTCACCGAAGTGAGTGGTGATAGTCCTATCAATCAATAAATCAAACAGTATATCTGCAAAACTTAAAGCTTGCTTTAAAATGTTTGTTCAGTGTCCATGTTTTGGCATTGAACATCAATATTGAAGCCATCATCATTATGTGTCAAGCCGACTGGCATAGGAGATCATGAATCTCCACAAACTTCTGTACTGGGTACAGACAATCAGTTCAGATGTTGACATTCTTCCATTCTCTTCACCCTTTGCCCCTAGGGAGGCATAGGTCCACAACCAAGGCCTTTCAAGCCCGACTATCCAAGACGATCTTTTCAAGATCTCTCCCTATTTTCTTGCCACAAGTCCCTCCTTGTGTGGTCTTTCCTCGGGTGGCAAGCTGTGAATATTCCTGGTTGTGGTTTCTGTAGCTATCTAGTGATTTTTACAGCGTGAGATAGCTAGCCCCAAGCCCAACCTCCTTAGTCACCTCTTATGACATGCACGACAGGTAACAGTGGTTCTATTCTTTACACCCCTAATTTGAGCCCCAGTAACCACTCGGGCGAACCTTCTTCCATGCCATGAATTTAACTGTCCAGAGTTTTCTCTCTCTCTCTGTGTCATTCTTTGTCTCGTCTTACTGATTTTGTCGGCTGTCACTACATGTTCTAAACCTCCCTTTCTCGTTACATTACAAAAATGATGATTGCTTTTCTTATATTGATGAGTTTTCTTTGTGCTTTGACCTCTTTCAGCACATTAGATGTTGAATATATGTAATACTTGGAGGAGGTGGGTCTCAGACGGGCGGCTTTCTGCTTTATATGACGAGGACTGATGATGATGAAAACTGCAACAAACCACAACAAACTCCCACACCCATATATATATATATATATATATATATATATATATATATATATATATACATATATATATATATATATATATATACACACGTATATATATATATTTTTTCTGATCAGAAGCATTTGAGCTTCAACCTCGGCTCGGTGCCATGGACATCGTAACCCTTTTTGGTTCGGGGCCACGAACACCGTAAATCTAGAAAACCTGTGGCTTTTCTTCCAGTCCGTGGAATTGAACCCGCACTTACAGGGAGCTTATCACCCGTCATCCAACACGCTGCATGCGGCATATATATATATATATATTTATATCTGCTAAGTGACAAGATATAAAATTAATAAACACAATGAGATCATAAAGAACAATTTTACTGAATATAAAATGATTCAATGTTCATTACAACACTTCCATAGTATTCTGTATGTGGTCAAAACATTTATCAAAGTAAGATAACAAGAATTAAGTAACATACAGAACAAATCATAATCATGTAAATAATTACATTTTCTAGTATGTTCACAACAATTAATATATAGTAACATGTATTGCTAAATTATTCTGTATATGTTTCGTACTTATATTATTTCAAGGCAAACTACATGCCCAGCCATGGCTGGGTCGAGCAGAGAAGGTCATACAATGGGTATGTGCCATCTAAGATATAGATCATAGAGAAGAGAGGATACATATACCCAGTGAACACAGAAAATCCTTTGTGGTAGTAACCACGGTAAACAAACAAAGTCGAGATTCGCTGTGTTAATAAATGACTACAAATTAAATGAAGATGCTATTGTCTACCTTGATGGTTCCCTGATTTGACACAGGCATGTGCCTTTACGACTAGAACTAAAGGAAATGTCATCAAAGATGCAAGTGGCGCATATGTGAGAACTACCAGCAGCATGACTATTTTTACAGTAACTGACTGATCTCAGGTCGACCCAATCATAGTCGAATATCTTTTTTTTTTCGATCCAGAAGCACTTGAGCTTTCAGCTCTTCGGCTCGGTGCCATGGACATCGCAACCCTTCGGTTCGGTGCCACGAACACCGTGAATCTGGGGAACCTGTGGCTTTTCTGCATGCCCGCGGAATTGAACCCGCACTCACAGAGGGCTAGTCACCCGCAGTCCAACGCGCTACGAACACGCTGGGCAGTCGAATATCATAAAAACACTGACTTAAAGATAGCCATCGTGATGTTGATCATATCAAGTTTCGTGCTACAAAAAAATACAGGACCTAACATTGTATTCCCCAATTCCTCGGTCTCTTCATGACTGCCTGTTGGATGAGGACACTAAAATAGGTGTTGATTCGAGCCAGCGATTTAAGCAGTTTGAAGTTACCCGTTGTACAAATAGAACTGGATGCCTGAGGGACAGAGTGAAGAGTGTGTTTAATCAGCGAGCCACGGGAATCATCAGTATGCATACTCTTCGATATCTGTTGAGGGTGACTGAGCACCTATGGGTCTGCCCGGAATGCAATGACGTCAGTTTAGTAACCAATATACCTATGACACCACGTTATTCATCTATCACAGATTCCATTGATGATTATGCATGTTTTTTATTGTCTTTAATTCAGTTCATTACATCAAACTATAATAATGAATCAATAATTGCTAGTAGTACATTTTACAAACAAAAGTAAAGGTTTACCGCAGAAAAGTTGTTTTATAAAAGCAATACATAAGAAGCAATATCAGCTAAAAATGACAAAGGAAGTTAAATAACTGATTAGTATATGTTTTTGTCAGTAAATCGTACACAAGACAGAAACTGAAAATAAAAACAATAGCTACAGTAAAGAAATGATTGCGGATATCAATATTTCACTAACATTGTATGTGAGCATCTAACAGCATCTTCTTCGAACGCTCCATATAGATCACTTTGTTAAACCACTCTTTGTGATTTGTATGTGATCTGAGCCTAAGCACGATTGTACGTTGTGCCAGTTATGCGCCTGCAAGTAAGCAAGTCGACAGCGTTACTATTATTTGCAGACCTCGGCAACACACTGGTGATCTAACGTCACCAATAGCTCACTAACATAGTATGTGAACATTTAACAAAATGCAGATGATTCATAAACTCACAATACTTCTTATTCGTTCACTCTCATACATCAACTTGAATTAATGAGAAATAAAATGGGAAGACAAATAGATTTCGGACCCTATCACATCATCTCTGTGTCTCTAAATCTGTGTAAGACGCTACTTGATGCATGTCTGCAGTTTATGGGCTATTGTTTTACTCATTCTCCATTTTTTCCAGACCCATACAGCAGAACTGCTATAACACTGTCTAGCAATTTGTGCATGAAATTATATGTTTTATATAAACTTTCACAATTAAATTCTATAAAAAATGATTGCATAAATACACAATTTAACCATAACAATATTCCCCACAATATATTACAAATTAATGTATATGACATCTCAATAGTAGGAAGTTTATCATACAGCAGATATGAATTTGAAACCACAAAATAAAGTAGTGATTGTATTAAATTCAAAACATGGAGAAACAGCAAAAATATATAATTCAGCAGTCCTGACGTGTATAATATAATAACAATATCGAGTAAATAACATAATATGGGATAAATTCAGATGAAGTGATGAAATTAGAGAAATGTCCAGTCATCCACTAGTAAAAACTGTTATAAGAAATAGAAGATGGAGATATGTTGGGAATACTCTGAGAAAAAATTATCAAAGATATACAAAGCAGGCATTGAAATGGCAGACAAAGGGTTCAAGAAAGAAAGGACACCCTTAGGAAACCCTGAAAAGACTTTAGTGAGGAGGCAGAAATATCTGACTCAATTCCATAGTAGAGATTAAACAAGTTGCCCAGGATAGAGCAGTATGGAGAAATTGCTTGCAGGCCCTATGTAATGTATAACGGTACAAGAGGAATATATATATTATAATAATTGAGTAGATATATGGTTATAAAAAACATTTTTATAATGTGCTTTCAATTACGTTGTATACGATACGAAAACCATTCTGTGCATACATTTCAGTTTAGATGTGTTGGTCACCAACGACTGCAAAACCGGGCTTCAACATGTGATGTCTACGTGAAGGTCAGACCAGCTTCCTGGTAGACGTCAAAAATCTTTTCAATTGCAGTCATATATGCAGCTGTACGGATATCTAATCCCAGGTTGTACTCCATTGCAGTCTTCATTATTAACTGGGTGGAACAAAACAAAATCAATTTGAGAAATAAAGAAATAATATCAATACATTTTTTGATAAGACAGAGAAAATGGCTTTGCTACATATTGTTAAGTATGTGAAATAATTGAACCATCATCATTGCACTTCGGTGAGTAACCATGTGTGCTCGAATCACTTTCTTACACTGGAAAATCTCAGATGCAGTGCATGAACTCCATAGCACAGGCAGAGTCCCGATATAATTTTGAAGATAGTGAAGATATTTTGGTATGAATTATATTTTTAATCTTTCTAAATGAATTTTGCCCGGTTGTGAAAGTAAAGAAGTTTTCATACCTTGAGGTATATTGGATAATATGGTGTTAGTCATGTATTTTTCATTGACCGTCAACACACAATGACCGATTTGGTCGAGATCACTTATTGTGTGCCGAAGGTCAATGGAGAAAAAACCCGGCCTAACAATGTATTCCCCAATGTCTCACATAGTCTGTACTTAATTTCACTGACAAAATACATAAAAACAAACTGTAGATTTACAAGGTAAAAAAAAATAATATACAGCGACATTTCAACCAAAAGGCCTTTATCAAGCAAAGAATATAAAATAATTGAAGAAATTTAGACTTCATATACGGCAAATATAACATTTATAGTCTGTCACATAAATCAAATACTTAATTTCACTTACATCTAAACAAAGGTTTTGACCAATTAAAGTTTGTTGAGAATACTTCCATGGCAATGGGGGTATCTGTGGCGAAGTGATCACGATTTGTGTTCTGAAAGTCATGAGTTTGAATTCAGACCCGCCCGTCTGTTGCTGGGGTTCACAATGGGAGCAAAGAATAGTAACACTGCAACCTACAAGGCATGTCGTAAGAGGCGACTGAAGTAGAGGTCTAGGAAGCTACCCTAGTAAACAAAAAGCGTCACAGAAATCAGATGTGCTGGCCTACTTGTAGGCGCATAAGTGGCACAACTACAATCACTCTTAGGCTTGGATCACATACAAATCACAAAGAGTGGTTAACAAGTGATCGATATGGAGCATTCGGAGAAGAAGAAAAATTCAGACCGTATTGTTTGGTTTACCAGTGCATTTTTTCTGGAAACCCCTATTCTTGTTGCTGGAGCTACATTGTTTGTACTTTGCACAATACTTTCGGCAGGTGACTTGCCATTTCTGCGGCGAGGGTCGGGCCATAAAGGGAATCCAAAAAATTATTGGTTTGGATACAATACGAAGTTGAACTACACAAAACCCTAATCCTTTACTCTGGGAGTCTAAATTACAAGTACCTCTAAAGTTGGAGTAAAGTTCGTCTGAATGACAAGGGACACTAGCGATAGGCAATGCAAACCATAATGCAAAAATTCAGCTAGAGGTGTAATATTAGGCGGTTGTTACTGCGCCTGAATTCATAGCGGGCGAACAGGGTGGGAAATAACCACTGTTGACCACAATACACTATATTTGTGCAGTCTGGTTCAAATCGCAAAGATCATAAAGAGTGATTTAACACTTTCGCCACCAAGACGACAAAAGTCGGCGAAATGCCCACTCCCTTTCACCGCCGTCGTAAACTTTTGTCAGCCGACATGTGCCGTCGACGATGTCTTTTTAAACGGGAGTATTGCTTGCTGAAAAGGCGGTCCCGTGACATACTACTTCCATATTGTTTCGACGAGCTCTCCAAAATGGCGGATCTAACACACACACGGTAAACGTCGGTATAAGTCCGATTTTCACGATTTTCATAAGTAAACAAAAATTTTCAAAATGGACGACGTAGCTGATGAATAGTGATGTCTAAAATGTCTCTTTTTCTGACTTTTTAGCCAGTAATAGTGTTAAAACGAACTCTGAATGTGACATGAATTTGAACTGTGATTCACATGACGATGTTTATAGATCGATAGCAGACATTCCCAGGGATACAGGAGTAGGTGACGGACATCCAACTCAAAAACGACAGCATATCATACTGTGGATAGGTATGGGGACATCAGTTACTACAATAGCTTGTGGATTATAAAGAATATATTCCACATATAGACAGGTTAGTAGCTCATTAATATATCAACACTATTCCATAGTTTAAAAGTCCTAAATTGTTACCCTGAAAACTTATCATGCCGAAAAAATAGCTTGGTAGTGAGCCAGACTTTGTTGAAAAATGGCTGGCAGTGAAAGTGTTAAAAGTGATTATTTTAGAATATATGAAACAACAAACAAACATGTGGAAGTTAACTTAAGAGACATGTATTTTTTCTTCTACTTCCGTGTTTGTTCTCATACTCCTGCTAGTTATAGCAGGATGCAGTCCGGAGAACGGAATGAGCTGTCTCGCAGTTTACAGCATGAGCTGTGGTATCTGCACCTTTCAGTCCAACACGTCTAACTTCAGCATAACCGTTTTTGGGTACCGAGTTAGATTCGATCTCCACAAACTTAGTCAGTCTTCTTGGTAATCGTATATTTCTGGGACTGCCATGAGGTGTGCCATTTCTGCAGACAGGGGCAGAGCCATATGTGGAAACCCGGTAAATCATGTGCCATTAGACCCTTTTTTTTTAAACTTTAGATTTTGTGAACTTAAAAATGACTTCATAAACAAATACTAGACTTACACGAGCAGACTTTTCCATTGTCTGTTCAAGACCAGAGTGTACAATGTCCTTCTCTGAAGCACCCTAGAATGAAAGACATCACTTATTAACTAACATAAAAATAATGTAACACATCATACTCAAAATTATCAATAAATAATACAAATATAATACAGTGTGATATCGGTCACAAAAACAACTAAACTACAACATAACATGTCTTCATTAAATCACGGTTGTTGGGTGTGTCGGAACAAGAACAAAAGCCAGGAAATTTCAGGGTTTGAGGCCAGCTAAGGCCAAAAGTTCTTACAGTGCACATGATATGTTGTTGGAATACAGGGAACCCTGATCCTTTTCTCTAGGATCTAAATTACAAGTACATCAGAAGTCTGAGTACGGCTCTCCTGAATAGCAAGGGACACTGGTGATACGTCAAGCAAGCCTTTATGTAAAAATCAGTAGAATTGCTGTATTAGGCGCCATGACCAGGCCTGAATTCATAGCGGCTGAAAGAAAAATAATCACATTTAGTTCGTTTTATCGTAGCTTCTTCAAAAACTCCATATCGACCACTTGTTAACCACTCTGTGTGATTTGTATGTGATATGAGCCTAAGAGCGATTGTACGTTGTTCCAGTTATGCGCCTACAAGTAGGCAAGCACATCCGATTTCTGTGATGTTTTTTTTTATTTACTCGGGTAGGTTCCCTAGGTGTTTTACTGTAGCAACCTGTCATCCCAATTTTCTTGTTTCCTACATTTTTTGGTCTTCATAAAAATTCAGCTATTGTCAAATGTCTCCTAAATCTTTGACTAACACTTGTCTATCAAATGCAGACACTAATGGATGCACACAAATATATTCATCTTCTTCTTCTGCGTTCTCACTAGATTGGGATTTCAGATTCTCTAATAAAGGCAGCCGTCTGCCTCAGATTATCAGCCATGCCATACAGTTTGTCTTGGATGCTTGTGTAAGTGGGCCACCTCTTTCTTTTCAAGTCTGCATACTGGGGGCAGTTCTGTAGGATATAATTTCTATGATTTCTGCTTCCCGTTTGTGCCGACCTCTTCCCGCAGTAAGTTTTGGCAACTCTCGTGATGGTAGGTCTGACATTCTTACTGTATGGTTAAATCTTCGAGGCATATTGGCGACGGTAGAATCCTTTTTCCCATTCCTCATTGTGAGGGGTCGTTGCACCATGTTATGCGCCTTACTGCCTGGTGTATCGTTTTCTGCAAGCATTTGTTTCGGGTTTGCATTCCCTAATATATACTCATCTAACAGATACTTACTGCAATTCTCTTCTCAAATTCCTCACTGGGCATAATAGGAATTTTACCACCATTTTTTCCAAATTTGCGCTCTAAAGATCTTTGAACACTCTCTGAAATGAGATAAAGATCTCTAAATAAATTCATTTTATAAAACTTAATAAAAATAAAATTATATAGTCAAAGCTCATAATGGAGATACACAGGGGATCTGTGGCAAAGTGATTAAGCTGTTTGACTTGTATTCCGATGATCTTAGGTTTGAATCTGGGTTATTTCCTGTGTATATTTTCCCCGTAAATCTCTAAAGATTATTACCGAAGTCGCCATTGTGGTGCCAGGGCCCGCAAGGAAGGCAAAGAATAGCACCACTGCGACCTACAAGGCATGACGTAAAAGGCGACTGATGTAGGGCCTAGGGAAGCTACCCTTACTTTTACTTACTTAATCCCGTCATGCCTAGTGACACATGGGGCTTCAGAAAGGACTTTCCATGCTCTCCTGTCCGTGCAACCTTCAGCGCAGAACCCCACGTCAGAGATGCGGTGTCCAGTTCCTCTTCCATCATGCGCCTCCATGTTGTCCGTGGTCTGCCTTTCTTTCTCTTTCCTTCTGGTGTCCAAGTGAGGGTTACCCTTGCAGGCATTTCTTGTCTCATTGGGAAGCTACCTAGTAAATAAAAAATATAGCAGAAATCCGATGTGCTGGCCTACTTGTAGGCGCATAACTGGCACAACGTACAATCGCTCTTAGGCTCAGATCACATGCAAGTCACACAGAGTGCCGAATTAGAGTGTTTGAAGAAGAAATGGTTTTCTTAAGATCGAGACATATGCAAATATGAGAAACAACTGTTTTTGCACAATATTTATCCTGATTATTTTGTTCATACTTCTTCAAACTATTTATAGTGACCACTTGTTAAACCACACTTTATGATTTGTATGTGATCTGAGCCTAAGAATGTCTGTACGCTGTGCCAGCTATGCACCTACAAGTAGGACAGCACATCCGATTTACACTTTTTATTTACAAGGTAGGCCGCAGTGTTACTATTCTTTGCTCCACTTGCGGGCCCTGGCAACATACAGGCAATTTTATTCATACAAAGTCCAACATTCACATAGAAGCCTTTACTATTTACTGATGGTCATTTTACACATTACTAGCTAACAAATGGCACACATACATACCAAGAAGGTGATAGTTCGAATCCCTTTCATACTTGAAGGTGAGACGACCATAGCTGACATGGTTGAGATTTTTTAGCCACTCAAAATAAGAGACTGTTACACCACCGGCATTGACAAACAGATCCTGGAGATTACAAGAAAACACATAACACTTTACTAGTCTGTAAGCCATAACATATACAGCTTAACTAGTTATAAATGCTTCTCTCCAAGTACCCTCTATTGCTGTCGTAATCTTGCCCCCTCTCATGCTATGTCCTAGTTAAAGCATCATAGCATAAAGATCTTTTTTCTTCGTTAGACCACTATGAATTTAGGCAGTCATGGCGCCTTCTTCTTCTTCTTTGTGTTCGTTCTTTACGACCAATTTTAATCACTCTTTGTGATATGTTTGATCATTGCCAAGAACGTTTATACGTTGCACATTGGTTTGGTAGGCCCCTAAACGCATAGGCTTTTACATGTTTAGGACATGTGCATCCGATTTCAGCCAAACCTCCTTAGTCGTCTCTTACGACATGTGTGGCAGGTAACAGTGGTTCTATTCTTTACACCCCAAATTTGGGCCCCAGTAACCACTCGGGCGTGTCATGGCGCCTAAGACTGATTGTTGCATGAAGGCTTGCTTTCATTATCACTATCGTCTCTTGCAGGTGTCTCCGTCACAAAGTGGTTACGCCATTACCTTGCACTCTGAAGATCATGAGTTTGAATCCAGACCAAGCCATTCTATTCATGTGTGAATTTTTTCAGATTCCTAGGATTGTTGCAGAAGCTAGTGTTTGTGCTTTGAGCAATACTCTTGGCAGGTGAAGTGTTATTTCTGCAGATAGAGATCAAGCCATACAAGATAAAACCCGATGGAATGAAGTAAACCCTTCAGCTTTAGACCAGTGTCTATCCATGTGTTGCTGGGGCCCGTAAGGGAAGCAAAGAATAGTAACACTGGACCTACAAGGCATGTCATAAGAGGCGACTGAGGTAGGAGCCTAGGGAAGATACCCTAATAAATAAAAAGCGTTACAGAAATCAGATGTGCTGGCCTACTTGTAGGTGCATAACTGGCACAACGTACAATCGCTCTTAGGCTCAGATCATATACAAAGAGTAGTTAATAAGTGGCCGATATCGAGCGTTCAAGGAAGAAGAAGTAGACCAGTGTCCATCGCGATTCAGGCAAGCATTACTGCGACTTCAAAGGTCAATATGTTAAAAACAAAGCTACACTACGTATCTTTGTTGAGCTAGTTTAAACATAAGTTCTCGGGCGTTGGCATGAGTAATCCTAATGACCAATCAGATGGCATGAGTCAGCCGTATGACCAATCAGATCTGATACCATGCTACAGTATAACTCCAGATGTGGTACTTGACAGTGAGGTTTTTCTGTTACAGTACCTGTCTCTACAAATTTGTGTCTTCTTCGATAATATGCATACACTATGACTGAAATTTGGATGTGCCTAGGGGTATGGCGTAGGGGTCTAACAAGGGCACACACGGAAGAAAGGTCAACCAACACAACACTGGTCTCGTTAGTTGCCACAGGCTAAGGGACATTCTGAGGAAAAAGATTGGAACACTTATGGACTCGGTTCTCTGTTCAGTAATAAAGATCTGTCAACTAAACTAAACATATAGAACCAAATCATCATCAAATAGATTGTCCTGAGCAGAACTTTGCCACCCCAACAGGCCTTCAGAATTACTCTCTCTCATATGCCAGATGCCCTGCCTCTGCAGCCATCATATTCAAACCATCAGTTACATCCTGAATCCATATTCTCTGTGGTCTTCCTCTTTTTCTCTTTGCGGGTATGCCTCCTTCCATGATGGTCTTCTCAGCCCTTCATGTCTTTTTATATGTCCAAAATATCTCAATTTTCTCTTTCTTATTTGTAGCATCAGCCAGTTTTCTTTGATTTTGAGTTCTTTCTGTATAGATCTATTTGTTCTTTTCTCTGTCCATGATATACGAAGGACTCTTCTGTAATACGGAGGACTCTTCTGTAACACTTATATTCAAAAGCACATATGTTTTTCACTGCCTTATTAAATGTCCATGCTTCACACCCGTACATTGCCACTGGAAATATGCATGCTCTTAGTATTCTGATCTTTGTTTTCTTATCAGTTCCGTTCCACACTGTTTTTAGTTTAATTTTTCCAAATTTTTTCTGCTTGAGAGGCTGTTTAGAACCAAATAAATCAATTTATTTCTACTTTGATTGGTTATTGACCCATAGGTGCTTAGTCTCCCCAAGAGATGTCGAAGGGTATGCATACTGATGGTTCATTGGTTAAACACACTTCTCTATCTGCCCCTCAAGCATCCATCTATACTTGTACAACATGTCATTTCAAACTCCTTTAATCACTGGATTTATTCAATATCAATTTTAGTTGTCCTCATCCAATAGTAGGTCGCCAAGAGACTGAAGAATATCCCTCTTATCGATCTTCAACTCCCCAACAATTGATGCTTTTGATGAAGCATGTCCGCTCGCTCTCTCTCTCATTGCCGCGAACAACCGCATGACCATAGATAATAGAATAATAGTCAACTTACTGGGATAATGAGAACATTTTTCTTGAGCAAAATTTGGTCTGCAGCCATGGTTGTTGGACCGTTGGCGCCCTCTGCAATAATCTGTGGAGATACATCATACATGTTACTGGTGTCAATAGTAATCTTTCGTCTGAAAACAGAACACTTCAAACAATAAACTTCAAAAATCAGGGATTCTTAACTTCTATATAATTCAATCAGGGCTACAGTAGTGTAGCTGTTAGTGAATTCACTTCTTAGACTAGTGGTCCGGGTTCAATTCCCCAAATAGGCATGGAGTTGTTTTCTGACCATAACGGTTCTCAGGTTGACCCAGCCTCAATTGGGTACCCAGATTTTCAAAGGGTATGCATAATGAGGGTCCCTGTGGCTTGCTGGTTAAACAGAATCCTCTCTCGGCCTCTCAAGCATCCAGCTCTACTTGTACAATGTGTAATTATAAACTGCATAAATTGCTGTTTTGATTCAACATTTATTTTAGTGTCCTCATCCAACAGCAGGTCGCCAAGAGACCAAAGAACTTCCTCCTTATCCATCATGAACTCCCAACAATCGATGCAAGCATGTCCATTCTCTCATTGCTGCAAACACCTGTGTGACCAGGACAGTAAATCCACCCGAGTCTCTGGAAGTTGGAAACCTCTATAGATAACATCCATTCATACCACAACCTGCCATTCTGGATCTTCCAAAGCCTTGACTCGAGAGTCCGAAACAACAAAGGCCCCAGTAAACGGAGTACCAGAGACCCAATAACAGCCTCAACTTACATCCTCATACTAGAAGTAGTTGTTCTGTATGCTCCATTTCACTATGCAGCAACCCTATCATGCACGCTAGCCAATAAACCCCAGCCAGACTTCTCACCACGATGCACAGACCCATTGGTATAAACAAAAACATCATCATCACTTGCATTATCTTCTATCAGCTGCTTAATTGTGAGTTCAGCCTTCGTGTTATGGGTACATTTCTAACTAAAAGATAACATTTATTCTTAAATACTGTATGATCGAATGAAACATACCTTAGCCTGAATCTTGTGAGCATTTTCTTTGTGTATTTGTTTCTCACTGGCAGCAGGAACAAGAATATCACATTTTTCAAACAAAAGATCATCAAAATACGGTTCAGCATTAGGGAAACCAACAATTGTTCCATGTTCCTGAAACAGATATAATAAAGTTCAGCATTAGGGAAGCCTACAATTGTTCCATGTTCCTGAAACAGATATAAGGTTCAGCATTAGGGAAACCTACAATTGTTCCATGTTCCTGAAACAGATATAAGGTTCAGCATTAGAAACCAACAATTGTTCCATGTTCCTGAAACAGATATAAGGTTCAGCATTAGGGAAACCAACAATTGTTCCATGTTCCTGAAACAGATATAAGGTTCAGCATTAGGGAAACCTACAATTGTTCCATGTTCACAAAACAAATTTAATAATTTTGTTCTAGACTGAATATCATCAGAATAATATACATTGTAAAAATAAAAAGCTTCAGTTCCTACCATAATGTATACTGGGAATACTGGAACCCACCATCGTGTGCAGTGACAATGGCATATACTTAGGAATAAGGCCACATCATCGTGTGCAGTGATATATACTTATGAATATGGTCACATCATCGTGTGGAGTGATATATACTTGGGAATATGGTCACATCATCGTGTGGAGTGATGGGTGATAGATGAGATCATCTTGCTTGTGTGCTGGGGCTCGCAAGGAGCAAAGAATAGTAACACTGCAACATACAAGGCATGCTGTAAGAGGTGACTGAGATAGAGGCCTAGGAAAGTTACTATAGTGAATAAAAAGCATCACAGAAATCGGATGTGCTGGCCTACTTGTAGGTGCATAACTGGCACAACATACAATTGCTCTTAGGTCAAATCACAAAGAGTGGTTTAGCAAGTGGTCGATATGGAGCATTCCACAAAGAAGTACATGTTTATTCTTTTCTTCTCTTTTCATGACACTCATCCTATTCTTCTGTATATTCTTCTTTCCATCTGTTTAGGTAGATTCCATACAGCAGTGAATATAAGTTAGACTTGACAAGTCTTACCATTTGTGCATTTATATTTTTGTATGTTAATATATTTTTCATGTTGTTCAGTGGTGTCTGTGGCTTAGACATTATGTGCTTGCCTTTCGTTTCAAAGGTACTCGATTTGCTCCCTCATGGAGCCATCTGGATATTTTTCCAGAGTTCCCTAATCTCAGTGTAGGTGAGATCGAGTTTCAAGCCCTTTCGTAGTGAGGCGATAAAACGTCAGTTCTCTGTTGAACACATAAAAGAACCATTGGAAATTCAAAATTGAGAGGAGCAGGCTAGAAAACTGCTGCCCAGGTAAATTTCGTAGAAAGATTTTTAAATAAAATTTATATCAATAATAACACCATCTTCTAAATTACATTGAGGACCATCGCCAATGCTACGAAGTTTGTGCACTGCCATTGAGATCTTCCTGTGTAAGAAAGCAATCGGAGCACACATGGTTACTCACCAAAGTGCAATGATGGTAGTCCTATCAATCAATCATGTTGGTAAATATGCTGACAGAATTCAAGATTATTCTAAGAAACATTGTCATAACTTACAATTTTGTAATCTTCTAGTTCCCTGGCACTAATGCCATCTTGTGGATTATAAATACTGCCATTAATTTCCTTCACACCAATGCATTTGGCTCCTGCACGAGTCAAGTATCGCATGGTGTGTAGTCCAACATTACCAAAACCCTGTAACAATTGCAAGATAAACTACCTGTAATCGCATGATTAAAAGAAATGTTGCTACGAATTGTCAAAGCAACATCAGCTTTTCAAAGTCAAAATAAAATATGGAACTGCAAATTATAGTTTTAAAACTAAATTAAGAATTTTTAATTCCAATGTTGTATCAGTCTTAACATATGCAAGCTAGAGTTTGAAAATGACTAAAGATATAGAAAGTAAGTTGAACGCTTTTTTGAAAATAGATGTCTGCAAAAATAATAAACATAAAATGGGACTAATTCAGAAGTGATGAAATCAGAGAAATGTCTGGTCAACCACTAGTAACAACTGTTATAAGAAGGAGAAGATGGAGATATGTTGGGAATACCTTGAGAAGAAATGATCAAAGAATATCAAAGCAGGCATTGAAGTATTCTAGAAAGGGTTCAAGAAAGAGAGGACGCCTTATGGAAACCCTGAAACAAACTTTGCTGAGAGGCAAAACAATATAGGACTGAATTTCATGGAAGAGATAGAGCGAGTTGCCCAGGACAGAGCGATATGGATAAATTACTTGCAGGCGATATGTAGCATATACTGGTACAAGAGGAATTGTTATATTATAATCACATGATTAAGGGAGAATTCAACTACACATAAGCAGTGCTCTTCATGCAACAGGATATATCAGCCTAACCACACTGAAAGACACGCTTAGGAGGAGAAACAATGATGGCACCTGTCTGATGCGCGATGAAGACGATCCTCAAATGAACAATGGACCTTCTACTGCATTCACCCGCTATGAATTCAGGTGCAGCGTGAGCTTGGTATGGTGCTTCTGACTTATTTTTTGCGTGACTGCCTGCTTTCCTTATTATCAGTGGATAAAATTGAAGTAGTCAGTCCAGAAAGACAACTCTTTTATGATAAGTCCTCGCCCGTGTGTTGTCAGGGCCCACAAGAGGAACAAAGAATAGTAGCACTTCGACCTACAATTCATGTCGTAAGAGGTGACTGAGGTAGGGGTCTAAGGAAGCTACCCTAGTAAATAAAAATGTCGCAGAAATAGGATCTGCTGGCCTACTTGGAAGCGCATAACTGGCACAGTGTACAATCACTCTTTAGACTCAGATCACATACAAATCACAATGAGTGGTTTAACAAGCAGTCAATATGAAGCGTTCGAAGAAGATAAGTCCCATAATTCATTAGTGTCGTAGGGGTGTCACGGTAGAGACATCAGCATAAAAATTTATCTATTTTTCTGTCTTCAACATTTCGAACAAGTGTGGATAGCTGTGTCCTGACCTGCTCATGATGTTGCCAGTCCAGGATTTTCTCAGTTCTTCTATGCTTCTTACATTCTTAGCTGCCCCCTGTAGAACAAATCTTTAGTTGTGAGTAGTGTTCCAGTATCTATCCAAACGAGTCAATCTCATGTCGTTTCACCACTGCCAAAGTGGCTCCTGACTATTTTATGATAGTCTAATCTGGAGAAAAATATCTGCTACCTTGCAGCAAAGATCATGTAATATTAATGGCAACAATAGCAGTCTAAAACAAATGAATGCACCGAGATGCAAGTAACACAACCTTTAATAAGTCAAAATCAAGGAAGAAATATACGACTCAACAGCTTTACTGCATCAACAAAAAGAACGAAGACACTTCATAATTACCTCCAATGGTTTTTTAAAACTATTATTTGTTCATTGGTTTGGCCAAATAGATAAAAAGTGCGACTCCATGCGGGAGACTTGTGTTCAATTCACAGTAAGGCCAAGAATTTTTTTCTGTTGTGGGCATAAATGAAAAATCCTAACCTGAACAGCTTCGCGGTGACTGCACTAGCCATGCGGCCATTAAATTCCTCAGGCTCTCGTCCCACCTTTCCTACACCACCCTTAAAAGTGGTACAACAGGCAACAACTACACTTTATATTATCTGTTCTAACCTGTAGGATAAATGTTTTATCACCAAATCCAGGTGTCAGTCCAACCATGCTCATATAACTTGCTTCCATGATGAAGTTCTGCACCCATGGTACACACCTATTAAACAGAAAATGTAAAGCTATCAAAATGTATATGGCACTAATATGATATGGCTAGAAATAATAACACACACAGCAGTTTGTTGAAGAGTACAATAAAACAACCAACATAGACGCAATCAATAAAATTAGAGGGTAAAAACAAAAATTCCGAGACTTTTTTACAATTACTTTGTAATTGGATTGGATTTCATTATTACTGCGTGCTCAGGCTAGAATATGCACTCATGTTTGTTTTTCTTAAGCTTTTTTTAGTTCTTAAAATTGGTCTCATGCCAGCTTCTGCTAATGGGAGTGCACCAAGTTTTCCCTCTAGGCTTAATTAATGCCCCTTACAATTGTGGGGAAAAATATTTTTTGTTGAATGAAAAAATATGCAACAAAGTGTTAACAACTTGCAAACAAATCACATTAAACTCAAACATTAACCTTCAGAATATATATATATATATATGTCATTTTTTGTCTTTACAGACGGTCAATTGGCAAGTGCTTTATTGTGGCAACTTCTGAGTTTGTACTTGCCTTTCAGCGCACCCCTCAGTCTTTTTTTTTTAAATTCTGCATCTTTGTGTAATGTTGTTTTCCACATAACTCGGTCATCTGCTAGTTTTTCCAATTTGTTGGAACCAATAGAAAAGTTCTTCCGAAAGTTCACAGAACAGCACTTGCGGCTATGCGGCTATTGCCCATTCTTCTCACATGCTCCAACCATCTTAGTCGTCCACTGCTGAGCATGCCCATCATGTAAGACAGGTTTGCACACTTGCAGTACCTCAGAGTTAGTGATCTTGTTGTACCACTTGTTCATAATCTTGCTGAGACATCTATGATGGATATGTTAAATCTCCTCTTGTGCCTTGAGTAGGTTCTCCATGTTTCTGAGCCATATAGTAAAGAACTAATTACACAGGATGGATATATTTGAATCTTCGTCTGCAATGTTAATTTTTATGTTGTTACACTCTTTCTTTGATAGTTTGCCAAATATAGTAGCCGCACACTTTATTCGAGCGTTGATTTCTTCAAGAGAAAAACTGGCAGTGACTATAGACCAAAGATAGCAGAATTTTTAAATTGGTGTTAGATAGTTACTATTTAAAATGATATTTGTTGATGTGTTACTTCCCGGAATAAATTACAAAACTCATGTTCAAATATTAACATTAATATTATTTACATCAATACAACACATGAACTAAGATACACACAAAATGAACTGAAGACTAATCACACAACAGCAAATGAAGACTCACAACACAATGAAGTCCGTCCTGTAGCTGAAATGCGTCCATGGATGCCTCCCTGTGGTATTGGTTTACCAGTCACACAAGCCCGAGCGTTAATATCACCGTGGCCTGTATACCCCAAATTTTTAAAAAAACAATCAGAATAAGAAAAATCAGATGAGCGCCGCCTCCACATCTAAATTTAACTATAACTTCTTGATCCAACGTTTTAAGACATCGATTTGTCTACTTTTAAAGTAGTTAGTAGTCAACCGGAGTCCATGTACATCTCCATATAGCTTGTCTTGGACTGACATGGGGATTGGCCATGTGTTTTCTGTCTGTTCCGTGTATGTTGGACATTCTTGCAGTATGTGCGTCTGTCAACTTGCTGGTGCCACATGTGCATATGTCAGAAGGGCCTGTTTTGTACTCATCTGTCTCAGCATGGTCTTATCTCATACTGTTAATCCTCTAAGAACGTATCGGCAACGTTCCTTCAGCCAGGATGCGTAATCCACCTTCTTTGTCCATAAAACCGAAATGTTCACATCTGCTCTATATGACTGCCAAGTTCACATATTTCATGTGGGGGTGTTAACTATTACACAACTTATACTTTAACATTCTAGGTCACCGCGGTCAAAGTTCAAGATGACGCAATATCATGTCATTTTCGTGACACTTCGATATTACGTCACATGTGTACTCGCTAAATATACATCTTGCGCGCGGGATTCACATAAAGTTCACAGCATTCGTCACGAAGTTTCAAGTGTATTGTACTAATTTAACACACGAGGAACTATTACAAACCAGTTCAGCGAATATAGGTGTCGTAGTTTTGTTTCTGAATATACTGATCAAATGACTAGGATATTTTAATATTGATTGATAGGACTATCATCATTGCACTTCGGTGAGTAAGCATGTGTGCTCCCATCTCTTTCTTACACAGGAAGATCTCAACGGCAGTGCAGTTACATCTCCGATGTCATTTTGAAGATGATGAAAATATTGCGTAGGAATTTTAAAATATTTTTTCTAATAAATTTTGCATGGGCGGTGGTTTTCCAGCCTGCACTTCTCGATTTTGAACTGTCAATGGTTCTTTTACGTGCTCAACTTAAACACGGGACCTACGTTTTATAGTCCATCTCTGATAGGACTAGGAACTCGATCTCACCTACACTGAGATCAGGAAACTCTGGGAAAATACCTAGATCGCTCCACGATGGAGCGAACTGGTTACATTTGGAAAAAGAGGCGAATAACCAACGTCTACGACACAGAGGCCCCCAAAATTTGCGCCGCTGAGCACGAGTACATTGTATGACGAACCGACTCAATCTGCCGTACGCAGTGATATTGCGTTTGCATAAAGCTAGATTGTGTCGTGCTTGATGTTCCCTTCGACATGAATTGCAATTCAAGTGATGAACAGTTTTGTGTTGACACTTTAGCGACGGCCATATGCATTTATGCGGTGCAGGTTGATTTTTGTGGCGGTATAGCTGTTTCATTCTAGAATTAGTTTACACAGGGGACAGATCATTTCGTGTGATTTTCATTGACACAGGAACGGAGCAATTATGGGGTGATCAGTTGCAGTGAAGTTGGAACCGTACATATGAACATTGTACTGTTGTTTACATTGTAGTTTGATATTCGCACACTTGGGTCCAGCATATCTTATTTCATAACAACGGATTGAATGGTTTGATTACCTGACAAGAATGCCCTGGTATCGTCTACGACAGAGAGTCACATTGAAAAAATGTAATGAATACAGAGAGAGGAAGACCTAGCAAAAGATGGAGTCATAGCATCAAGAACAGCTTTGGAGAAATGAATACCAACTTATAAAGTGCACTAGACAAAGCCGACATTGGTACACCCTGAAGAAAACCCCATACCAAATGTGTAAAGATAAATTAATCAACATCGAACTGGCGTGTTGTGCCGTTGGACTTGTTGAGCGGAGATCAGAGCAGCTATGGACATATCCGGAGTGCTATGATGATAGTCCTCATATTAACTGATAACTAGACAAGACGCACAAAAGGTTCTTATATTTCTCCCCCTCACTGAAGTACAATGGAGGAAGATGAATATCCAATATCGGCCAGACTTAAACCAGACTGTGTACGTTTGGGAGAAATTCAGAATTGTCGACCGAGTTACTGCGTATGTGCACTGTCGTTTTCATATCACCATGAAGTAGCTTGTCCCTCCTGGCACTTGGCTCATATGACAGTAGCCCTGAAAACTCGCTATTCTATGCAAGATGCTCGGCGTCGCAGCAGTCATTCTCAGATTGTTAATGACATCTTGCAAAAATCGTCTTCTATGTCTTCCTCTCGCTCTTTTTCCAGGAACTGTTCCTTTCTTCTTTATCTTCCTTTCCTTTCGAATTATCTTCCAGTCGCTCAGTCGTTAAATTTAATGTGTCCGAAATGTTTAATTTTCCATTTTTTTAAAACGTTCTTTACTAACCAATTATCTGTAATATCAAGCTGTTACAGAACAAAAACATTTGTTCTCTTATCTGTTCATGATATTTTAAGTATTCTGTAAACATTTGCACTGCGACTGCATTTGCATCTACAAATCTGAGGTGGTCAGACAAGATCAGATCAGGAGAAAATCGAGTAGGCTGCTGTAATACTTCTTCTTCTGCGTTTTCACTAGATTGAGATTTCGGATTCTCTAATAAAGGCAGCCGTCTGCCTCAGATTATCAGCCCGCCATACAGTTTGTCTTGAACGCTAGTGTAAGTGGGCCACCTCTTTCTTCTCAAGTTTGCATACTGGAGGCAGTTCTGTAGGATATAATTCTATGATTTCTGCTTCCCCGTTTGTGCTGACCTCTTCCCGCAGTAAGTTTTGGCCACCCTGTGATGGTAGGTCTGACATTCTTAATGCGGGGCTAAATCGCCGAGGCAGATTGGCGACCGTAGAATCCGTTATCCCATTCCTCATTGTGAGGATCGTTGACCTGTTATGCGCCTTACGGCCTGGTGTATCCGTTTTCTGCAAGCATTTGTTTCGGGTTAGCATTCCCTAGCGGACACATGCATCCGATTTCAGCAAACCTCCTTAGTCGCCTCTTACGACATGCGTGCAGGTAACAGTGGTTCTATTCTTTACACCCCAAATTTGGGCCCCGGTAACCACTCGGGCGGCTGTAATACTATTTGCATTCAAAGGCATTGATGATGATCTCTGCTGTTGGAAAATCTATGCTCATAAGCGTGGATTCGAACCAACTTCTGCTCCGACTTCACCTAAGTTATTAGCAGTCTTGTCTTACATCGGAGAACCAGCTGGGTTTTTTTTTTATGCAACACGTGCAAAGTTCAACAGACGAGAGACTTAACACGCACGATATAAAATACACTATATTTGGAGATACATTTCTTGTATATAGGTCACAAAACTGCACTTAGCTTCCTTTGCTGCGCTAGTTTGTGTGTTTATCAGCTAGGGACAGTTTCGAAGGTCAGATACACATAACACACTACAACGTCCGGTACAGAGAATAATATTGTCGGTTTAATACTACACACTGAATTTGTTTTTTATAGCGCCTGGTGGGGAAAACGTGCTTACTAATGCTGTGCATCAATTAAATTTGCAAGAGTCACCATCTAGTGTTAAGTGTGGTTACTTGCGTCTTAAAACATGTTAGATTTTGTGGGATTTTTTGTCTGTTGCTACAACCAGTTGAAAGGATCTAAGGCCAAAGGATTGACTTCATTGCACCGGGTTTTACTCCATATGGCTTGGTCCCTCTCAGCAGAAATGGCATGCCATCTGCCGAGAGTAATGCACGAACTCCATAGCTCCGGTAACAACTAGGGTCTCTGGAAAAATACTATGAACTAATAGAACGTCGTGGTCTGGATTCGAACCACGATCTTCGGAGCGCGAGGCGAGGGCTTAACCACTTCACCATAGAGATGGTGAGTCATCAAGAGAATGGCGAGTCATCAAGTTAGAGATGCAGAGTCACAAGTTAAATACAAATAAGAATCAGACCTTTGTCAACCGATGGCTTTGGCATATTATCAGATTGAGGTGGTATGGCAGATTTGCAAACACAGACCTGTGGATAAGAACCGGACAGGAACACATGATGACCCAGGATAAGAACCGGACAGGAACACATGATGACCCAGGATAAGAAGAGAAAATGGCGATGGGTTGGGAATTCCCTAAGAAAGACATAGTCGAGTGTGACTAGACAAGCACTTGAGTGGAACCGCAGGAAAACGAAAGATGGAACGTCCTAAACAGACCAGGAAACGAAGTCTTGAGGAACTAAGATTGTTCGACTATCCTGGGAGGCCTTAAACAGCCAGAGACCGAGAAAAGTTGCGAACAACTGTTGAGGCCCTATGCTCCACGAGGAGCGGAGAGTAATAAGTAAGTAAAAGCAGTCTATAATAACGCGCACATTATATACTACAAATGAGACACATAACACATGAATGCATAATTAGATCACGTGTTCTGTAACATGCTTATTCCATGGAGGTCAACTACTTGACGTAGAGATAAGGGTTTAAGCACAGTCAAAAGTGGGGATGGGAAAACCAGGACTTTCCAAACCCATATACACCTGAGTACGACCACATGTTTTGACTAGACAACGTGCTGAAGAAGAAGACAAACAGATAAGAAGTGGCGGTGGACACTGATAAAAAATGAAAGCAGGACTTCACGCAAAAATCCGTCAGAAGCACCATACCAGGTGTCCAGACTACGTTTTAATTCATAGAGGACGAACGCAAGTAGAAGACAAGAAGGGCATCACTGCGCTCAGGATGTTGTTATGCACACACACACACACAAAGGATACACATGAGTACGACCACAGTAAGTTCTAGCTCTTCAATGTGCTGAAGGAGATAAAGCCAAGAAGGGCTTTCAGTATATTATGCACACGCGCAACGGGTGTTATGTTATACGATCGACTTCATCATGACACAGTGGGCATTCTCATGAGGGCTCTGTCCTCCGCTGCAGCAGCCATCCTAAAGTCCATTTGCTCACAGTACCCATAAGTAGGTGATTATTATATCTTCGCTCTCTACCACGAAGACGACACTATCTGGCATGTCCAAATTTAACTCCTAATTCTCGCACTCGTTCCAGTCGTCTGAGACTCGCCCTATCACATAAATGAGAGCGTACCACCTCTGTCCATACTTCGGCCTGCTTGAGTCGGGGCATTGTTTGCAAGAAAGTCAGCACGTTCGTTACCCTGCACTCCAGCATGCCCAGGTGTGTAGAGCCAAGTCAGTGTCTTGAGATGTGATCTTCGAATGCTGCCCACCCATTCCGCGAGCAGACTTCCAGATTGAATCCTTTAAATTTTATTCATCGAGTCTGATATGGTAAACGTATGGGTGATCTGTTGCACAGTCACACACGAGAGAACTTTGGAGGCAGCTGTGATCTCAAGAGATGTTCGATGTGGTTGTCTCAAAAGCGCGGCAGTCCTCATGAAGTATGCTACGGTTTCGTTGTGTTGAATAAGTCCAGGGTGATCTGGTTCCGCGTCTGACAGTCATCAGTGTAATTAATGCAATTAAGCAATGGAAAACTACTGAACGTATAAGTGGTGCCTAGAAACTCATCAACTCGTTTACTGTGGTTGATGACTACGTCCTGTAAAGAATATGCCACCATTTTCATTTCATTTTTCATATAAATATATTGAGATGATATGTCCCGTGAGTTGAACTGAAACGCCAAGTGATATTACCAACAAACAGTGCGCCGCAAAGAGCAATGTTACTCCGATACAGTGCGCCGCAAAGAGCAATGTTACTCCGATACAGTGCGCCGCAAAGAGCAATGTTACTCCGATACAGTGGATACAAAGAAAACGCTGGCACGCAAAAGGTGGGCATTAGAGATAACAGGGGCGACGTAAGACACTGTTTATTAAACGCACACAATAGCTTGTTCTAGAAATCTCTTCTTATCCTGACGATCTGATGCAAACCCGGATAGGAGAAAAGAAAAAAAAAGAAAGAAAGTCAGTGATAGAGAACTTACAAAGTAGCGATGATGATGAGCTGTGGTATATGAACTCCCCGAATAGAAGAAAGAAAGTCAGTGATAGAGAACTTACAAAGTAGCGATGATGATGTGCTGTGGTATATGAACTCCCCGAATAGAAGAAAGAAAGTCAGTGATAGAGAACTTACAAAGTAGCGATGATGATGAGCTGTGGTATATGAACTCCCCGAATAGAAGAAAGAAAGTCAGTGATAGAGAACTTACAAAGTAGCGATGATGATGAGCTGTGGTATATGAACTCCCCGAATAGAAGAAAGAAAGTCAGTGATAGAGAACTTACAAAGTAGCGATGATGATGAGATGTGGTATATGAACTCCCCGAATAGAAGAAAGAAAGTCAGTGATAGAGAACTTACAAAGTAGCGATGATGATGAGCTGTGGTATATGAACTCCCCGAATAGAAGAAAGAAAGTCAGTGATAGAGAACTTACAAAGTAGCGATGATGATGAGTTGTGGTATATGAACTCCCCGAATAGAAGAAAGAAAGTCAGTGATAGAGAACTTACAAAGTAGAGATGATGATGAGCTGTGGTATATGAACTCCCCGAATAGAAGAAAGAAAGTCAGTGATAGAGAACTTACAAAGTAGCGATGATGATGATGAGATGTGGTATATGAACTCCCCGAATAGAAGAAAGTAAGTCAGTGATAGAGAACTTACAAAGTAGCGATGATGATGAGTTGTGGTATATGAACTCCCCGAATAGAAGAAAGAAAGTCAGTGATAGAGAACTTACAAAGTAGAGATGATGATGAGCTGTGGTATATGAACTCCCCGAATAGAAGAAAGAAAGTCAGTGATAGAGAACTTACAAAGTAGCGATGATGATGATGAGATGTGGTATATGAACTCCCCGAATAGAAGAAAGAAAGTCAGTGATAGAGAACTTACAAAGTAGAGATGATGATGAGCTGTGGTATATGAACTCCCCGAATAGAAGAAAGAAAGTCAGTGATAGAGAACTTACAAAGTAGAGATGATGATGATGTGGTATAGAACTCCCGAATAGAAATTCCGGTTTCTAATTTTACTAGGTTTTTTAAAAGGAATTTTGTATGCAGGGGCGGCTCGTCATTAAGGGCCAGTGGGGCTTGTCCCCACCAATAATCGAAAGGGGAACCTCCGGAATAGACAAATAATAGTAAATACTCCAAAACCATGATTTTTCCGAAAATTTGTGTCTGGCCCCACAAAGAAAATGACTACGAGCCGCCACTGTTTGTATGGGATATTGAACCATTTGTGACCGAGTTCAGCGAACAACCACTGTGTTAGCTTTCCTGTATAGAGTGTGTCTTGGGAACATTCCTCCCAAGCCATAGACAACCACTGCTTTACCTATTATGAAGTCGTCAAGTACCTTTAATTTCTTTATTTTTTAAACGATATAATAATATGGCACATGTCCAAACTACAGGTGAAACATACTACATAGAATGGGAAAACATGGAAGATTTTACACTTTGTGCACTAATCTAAGCTCGCAATAACAGAGAGATATAAATATATAATGTGCAGTCACGTTTACACATATCTACTGTGTCGGCACATTTAGCAGCACTACACACTCCACCCTAATATTTTCACTAAAATGTGTATCTTCCTTCCACTTCTCCTCTGCTGTGCTACAGCAAGAAATTAGAGTTTTAATACGTCTTCAATTAAAACTTAAAACAAAGTAAATGCATGATTGTTTTGCCCCCATACTTATTCAACATATATGCGGAGAACATTATGAGGAATGTAAAAGACGATGCCAACTATGTGAATTACGACCCTTTCACTATAGGGCAAATGCATACAGAGTTTAGATACGCAGACGATACAGTATTATTATCCACCAGCAAAGAGGGTTTGGAAAACCTAATCATGACGACCAAGAAACATAGTAAAGACCAACATCTATATTTTAATACACAAAAACAAAAATCATGTCAACTGACAAAGCAAAAAGCACACCTAACATCCAAATAAACAATGAAGAACTCCAACGTGTAGAGAGCTACGAATACCTGGGCTCAATAATTAACAATAACGGTGACTGCTTCAAAGAGATCTCAAGAAGATTGGCATAGCAATCAAGAAGTTAAACACTATGAAGAACATGTGGCAAAGCGCCAGCAAAATATAAAAATTAAAAATACTGAGAACATGCATTTTTCCAGTGGATACTTATGGTTTAAATCATGGACCATTATACAAACAACAAGAACGAAAATCCAGTCCTTCGAAACGAAATGCTACAGAAAGATCCTACGAATAACATGGACTGAAAAAAGAAAGTACACTGATGTCCTGAAAGAACTAAATGTTAAAGACAATTGGCTGATAAACAATATACTATACAGAAAAATTAGATACTATGGTCACATCAAGCATCTCGATGACCTGGACAGAACAATATTAGAGCGCAGGGTCCCAGGACGGAGAGGCAGATCAAGAATAAGATGGCTACGAGATATTAAAGAAACCATGAATATGACCATCGGCGAAGTGGGTGAACTGCTAGAGACAGAGTGAATTTCAGATGTGCTGCAAAGAGAGCAACGTCCTATAAAGGATACGCACTTGATGATGATGAAATGCATGATGTTTGCACAAACGTCACATAAACAAGTACATTGCCGTCAGCCACTGGAGGCTACTAAAAGTGACTGGTAAAATATTCGTGGAGCGCTGAAATGAGAGAACAACCTTGAGGCAGCGCATGTGAGATTGAAAAGCAGCGATGGGAGAAAATGGGAGAAGGACACACCACCACACCTGGAAAATAGAATTTCGATAAAACATTGAATGACTGTTATTAACTAGGTAGGCTTAAACATTTATAAGATGTTAACATTTATAGCCATACATAGAGCCTGCAATCGAAATCTGATCTTCTTGTGCGCTCGCCCGCTATGAATTCATGCGTAATCAGGGCGACCGGTATTTAGCTTCTGGATGATTTTTGCGTGAATGCTCGCTTCTTTTATCAGTGTTCTCGCCATACAGGTTTGCTCTTTTCCGACTTCAAATGTGAAATCTGATCTGAATCTGGTCTTCATTTCCGTGTAGCAAACTACCAACAACATTTAAAAAAATTGATTTTACAACTCTTTCCTGGAAATATTTATGTGTACGCCTATGCCACCGACAATATACTCAATTCCAGAAAAAAAAGTAAGACTTATTGTGTGCGGAAACTTTACTAGCCAATAACAGAACGAGGGCAATGATCACGTGAACAGGAGGGGAGAAAAGTTTAGAAATCTATTTAAATTGTGTTTTATCTCATGTAAAATTGAACACTCGCTCTCTCGCTCGTTCAGTGATCTCTCGCTCGTTCAGTCATCTCTTGCTCGTTCAGTCATCTCTTGCTCGTTCAGTCATCTCTCGCGCGTTCAGTCAGAGATGCTCATATCACATGTGCACGGACCTACCTAATGAGTTGGCGTATGTGTCAGCAATCCAGCTCATCTCTCTCTCTCCTGTGCCCATGTCGGGAGCTGGTACATCTATACCGGGACCTGAAGAAAACAGATTTAAAATATTTCATCAATATTACTTTTAGCTGCTGTTTTTGAACCCGCAGGGAAAGAGGAGTATGGAAAGAGGAGTAAGGGAAGGCCTCGACATACCTAGAAAATAGATCTGGACTGGAGGCTGATATTAAAAGGATAGGTCAAATATTGAAAGAATTGGAAGGGATGGCAAGAGAGATGAAGAGCTAGAAGAAGATTGTTGAAGGCCTATGCTCCGTTGGGAGTTGTAATGTGAAGAAGAAGACTTTTAGTTGTGAAAACGTAAAAAAAACATGGCCAGAAATATAACAAGCTTTAATAGCGCACCTGAAAAAGAAATAATGAAAGGGTGTAAATAAATTAAGCTCCCCCTCATTTTTCCGGTCGGGGTATTAGAGGGAAGTCTGTATATTTTCGGTAACGTCACATACCAGGTCAGAACATACGGTGAAGAGTGAAGAAAAGTACATTGGAGAATATTGCCAGAATATGGATGACCTATGAAAAAACAGCCATTACAGATCTTTGTTCCCATTTCTGAGAGTACGCTGGCGAATTGTATACGGTCGAGGTATTAAGGCCGCCTGTTCGAAGCTGTCGCCACGCATGTGAAAATCTTGTTGTGTGTATTCAGAAAATGGCGGACAGCGGTTATGACGAACAAGCTCAATCTGCCGTATGCAGTTATATTGCGAGTGCAGAAAGATGGATTTTGCCGGGATTGATGTCCCCTTCGACAAGAATTGCTATTCAAGTGAACAGTTTTGTGTTGCTACATTCGCGACGGCCATATGCATATTATGCGGTGCAGGTTGCTTTTTGTGGCGGTACGTGGCTGTTTCATTCTGGAATTAGTTCACACAGGAAATTTTTCACAGGTGTTAGTATTTCGTGTGATATTCATTGGCACAGGAACGGAGCAATTATGGGGTGACCGTTGCAGTGAAGTTGGAACCGTACTTATGAACTATGAGAAAATCATCGGTTTATTTTCTTCAGAAAATGTTTGACCTACTGATGGATTGGCACGAACATCCACGAATAAACCGTATTGATAGTTCACTGATCGTTAGAAAAAGTTTGACCTACTGATGGATTGAGCACGGGAAACATCACCACGAATAAAAGAAACCGTAGTTGATAGTTCACTAGATCGTTTACTGCACTGAATGACCGAACCGGAAACAATCTCATGACCGAACCGGAAACAATCTCTAAGTGCACTTTCTTCAAATGCCGAAAGCAAAAGTGTGGATATATTTCGGTTCAAGTTTGAGCTCTTTGGTGCAAACAATTTGAAATCCATCTTGTTCTTAGTAATCAAAAAGTCGGTGTTGACCTTTCTGAGAATGTTTGTATTTTTGCATAATTTCGACACAATTTCAGCCACTTAAAACTACTTTTAGTGTCTTCTTCTTCAGCGATCTCTGGTCATGCGCTTAGTTTACTGTGACCACAAACTGGGCATTCAGCTTCAGTTCTGTCAGGTTTCCCCAATGCTTAGTTTTTAGGTCGACTGGGTGTGACCACATATTGCTTCTCAGTTCATACGAGAGAGGACAGTCTTGCAGGACATGCTCCGGTGTCTGTTCCGTCTGCTGACACTAGCAGAGAGCTGTTTAACTTATTCCTAGTCTATGTAAGTGTTTGTTGAGTCTGCAGTGTCCGGTAAGTAGGCGAAATATAATGGCCTGGTCTATTGATCGATTTTAAAAAACATGGGTCATTTTTTATGCCCAAGAAAGTTGTTTCGATACACCGGAACAAATCATCCCGAAACCCATACTGTTCTTGCAAAACCAGCACATGTGTTCACTTTGTTTATAGTTGAATGTGTTGTGGAACATTCATATTTAAGTGTTCTGCGTTCGCCAGCTCTGAATTCAAGCGTAGTCAGGGCGCCTTTGACTGATTGTTGTGTGAAGGCATGCTTTCCTTATTATCACTGTCACTCACCATACAGGCGTGCCTCCTCCGACTTCAGAGGTAATATGTGTTGTTTTGCAACACACATCTCAGATATAATCAATCGATAAACATATCAACAGCTGACGCTACCGCCATATTACTTGTAGCACACATATTTATCAACTTTGCCACATAAATTACTTGTACGCTTCGTAGAGAGAAAGAAAAAAACTTTTGATGCTGTTTCCACATATATTTTGTGTACGCTCAACAAGAAAATATTGATTCTGTATCCGGAGCAGAAACAAATTTGAAATATTGATATTGATTGCTAACTTTTTTTTAAAAACGACACAGATGGATTATAACCAAGTGGTTACTGGTTACGCATTGCCTTGTGTTCTGAAGGTCGTAGGTTCGAATCCGGACTGTTCAGTTCTGTTCCCGAGTGCATTTTTCCCAGAGACGCCTAGAGTTATTGCCTCATATACGTTACATAGGGCCTGCAAGTCATTTCTCCATACTGCTCTGTCCTGGACGACTCGCCCAATCTCTTTCATAGAATTGAGTCCGATATTTCTTGCCTCTCTTAGTAAAGTTCGTTTCAGGGTTTCCCTAGGGATTCCCCTCTTTCTTGAACTCTCTGCCTTCCCCTTCAATGTCTGTTTTGATATTCTTTGATCATTTCTTCTCAATGCATGCCCAACATATCACCATCTTCTTCTTATAACATTTGTTACTAGTGACTCCCCAATATACCTCATGGTATGATATGTGGTTCTTTACGTTAAATGTTAAACTACGCCATAATTTTTTTTTAGATCCAGAAGCACTTGAGCTTTTCAGCTCTTTGGCTCTGTGCCATGGACATCGTAACCCTTCGGTTCGGTGCCACGAACACCGTAATTTTGGTAACCTGTGGCTTTTCTGCCAGTCCACGGAATTTAACCGCACTCACAGTGGGCTGTCACCCGTTGTCCAACGCGCTACGAACACGCTGGGCAGGCGGGCTTTACGCCTTAATATAACCAGAAAGACATAAGTATGTTATTGAATATATCTGCCTCGTCTGAATGAGATATCAATCAATTATAACTTAGAGCTATGCTACATTAGCAGAAGTAACGCAAAGCTATTTTTAGAAGCATTGTTAATCCTAATATAAATCAACAGTTCAAGTGTTTCTTGTTCCATTCCAGGACGTATCTGATCCTGCATAAAATGTCCTTCAAACACGAGTTCACAAAATAATGTCAATAAGTATGACCTTGATACTCGTTGCGACTTGGTTCGTTAAATATGCCCTCAACCATACCCCAAAATTATGTGATTTAGATTTAAGACAGAAAAAATAAGTTATCATCGTGCAGCTTATCTTTTGATGAAAGCCTTCTGAGAAAGACTCATTATCTAGCCAGTTCTCCCGCCTCCTCCAACGTCATGTTCAATGTCCTTTTGCCACCGTTGTATTGGTCGTCCCCTACCTTGTCTTCCAGAAACCATGTCATCAATTACCGTTCTATCCAAACGACTGTGATGTTTAATGTGACCAAAATATTTCAGTTTCTGGGACATGATGCTGTTTCTGGGACATGATGCTGTTTCTGGGACATGATGCTGTTTCTGGGACATGATGCTGTTTCTGGGACATGATGTTGTTTCTGGGACATGATGCTGTTTCTGGGACATGATGCTGTTTCTGTGTGTTGACATGATGCTGTTTCTGGGACATGATGCTGTTTCTGGAACATGATGCTGTTTCTGGGACATGATGCTGTTTCTGGAACATGATGTTGTTTCTGGGACATGATGATGTTTATGAGCCAATGTTCCTCGATTTTCATGTCTTGTAAGATGTCTTAATTTTTTTCTCTTCCAGAGTATTCTAATATTGTTTTTTTCTGTAACACTTTGTCTCAAAAGATTCGATTTTGTTTTTTAATAATTTTGTTACAGTCTAGTGGAGTGTCTGGCCGAATGGATTAGAGCATAAACTCCCATGCGGATACCAGGTTCAATCCCCAGTAGGGCCAATAACTTTTTTTTCCTGCTATAGCATTAAAAATCCTAAACTGAACAGTTTCAAGTGACAGCACTAGCCATACAGCCATTAAATTCCACGGTACATGTCCCTCTGTTCTACACCGCCCTAAAAGCGGTACTACCGACAGTAATAACGACAGTTATGGTCCATGATTCTTCACTGTTCTATACCAGGCTGTCTTTCATCTGTTTTTCTTGACTTCCTTCCAGGGTTCACTGCACTGCAGTTTTTAGATGTTCTATGGAATACTTCTAAGTACAAGTCCTATTCAGTTCTAGCATCAGCCTTTTATAACTGTGCGCATTTTCTCTTGATTGAGTAATTCTTGGCTGCTATTATGTTCTGCCAAGATATTCAGATAATTTTTCTGAAGTGGTTGCATGAAAGTCTAGGTGTTTCCTTATTCATCAATGAGGAACTTATGGAGAGAACAAGACAGATTCCAGTGAACGAACAGGTTAAAAAAGACCTGACGCTGGATAGGACACACTTTGCAGAAAAAGGGTCCTTGCCTGGAACCCGCAGGGACAGCGAAAGAAGGAGAGGCCGAGAAATACATGGAGACGAGATTTGGAGGTGGAGATCAACAATATAAAGAAGAGCTGGAGGGAGCTGCAGAAGATAGCTAGAGATAGGAAGACTTGGTTGAGGGCCTATGCCCCAATCCAGGGTAAAAAGGCAAAGAGAGAGAGAGAGAGAGATGTTTCTCATCATTTCTTATGCACTGTCTATCTAAGAATCATCCTTTCTTATCACTATATCATTCATTCTTATCATCCTACCACCCTTTCAAACCAATCATCTTATCTTAATCATCCATCCCACTAACATGATGCACCAAGAAAAGGTTACCTATAAATCCTTTCTTTGCAAGTTCCACAGTAAATCTTCGAGTAATTTTCTCTAATTCATTAACTGAATATTCTGCTGGGTTGATCTTCACTCCAGCCTTGGCGCCACCAAATGGGACATCTACTACAGCACATTTATAAGTCATCAAAGCAGCAAGGGCTTTCACTTCATCCAGATTTACATCCAAGCTGTAACGTATACCTACATGGTGAGAGGTCAAAGAATTAGCTATATTTGGTAACATATACCTATGGGGTGAAAGGTCACAAGAATGAGATATATTTGTTGATTTATGAGTCACATAAACACAAAATGGCAGTCGAGCATAGCAGCAGTGTTTAGTGTTTTCTTTGTGATATCATGTAGGACATTTAAAAATGTATCTACTGTGTTCATTTCAGGGCCATCCTTCACAGGAAGCCCAAAATCTGATCTACACTGCCCATCTCCTCAGTCTGAGGCCACCCTTCATAGGGAGCCCAAAATCTGATCTACAGTGTCCCTCTCCTCAGTCTGAGGACATCTTTCCCAGGGAGCCTAAAATCTGATCTACACTGTACATCTCCTCAGTCCGGGGCCATCCTTCATAGGAAGCCTAAAATCTGATTCCCAGTGTCCATCTCCTCAATCTGGGGGCAGCCTTCATAGGGAGCCCAAAATCTGGTTCACACTGTCCATCTCCTCAGTCCAATACCATCATTCACAGTGAGACCAAAATATGATCCACAATGTCTATCTCCACAGTCTGGGGGTCATCCTTCGCAAGGAGCCCAAAAATTTGATCTAAACTATCCATCTAATTAATACTCTGTTCACCAGGTTGATTTTGGTCTGCCTTTCTGTCACTTTCCCTCCTGAATTCACTGCACGGCAGGTTTTATGATAGTCTCCAATTTTGCTTCTGAGTACTTGACCTATCCAGCTTCAATATGCCATCTCTTTGTGAGGGTTAGTGTGCTAGATTGAAAGAACTAACTGACAAGGATTAACACCCAGTCACAGTCAACTCTCCATTTCATATCATCAGCTCTTCTCGTACCCAAGGGCATTTAAATTAAGTCAAGTAAAGGAACCTTTTTTTTATACCTAGAGGTATATTGGGTAATACGGTGTTAGGCCTGTATTTTTCATTGACCGTTGACACATGATGGATGATGTGGTCAACATCACACCGGCCACCTTTACTTCCCAGTGCTTTTCCTGGTACCCAATTAAGACTGGGTCGACCTAAGAAAAATATTCCACATCCACTGTGGAATTGAACCCCAACCACTAACTTAATTAGTGAGTTCACTAACAACTACACTACTGCAGCTCTCAATGGCACATAAGGCACAGACAAAAATGTTCACTCAATTCAATCTTGTGCTTTTCTTTTCATTTATTTAGTTTTGTTTCTTGTTTACATTCTTTGTCTATTTGAGCATATTCCATTACCATTTTCTCCTTTGAATCTTCATGTAGTTCATCCTGGAAACTGGTAACATTGAGTTTCCAATTTGTTTAAAAAACACTTAGAAATTGAGCAACCAAATCAAAGCTAATTCCATTGTAAAATTCCTTTGTGGTGAAAACATGCTGTAAACACAGCATTACATATTAACCCTTTCGCTCTTCTGAGCCGTGATAACTTCTAAGATGATTCACAGCCATTATACTGCCTAGTTCGGTATGCATTGCAATATAAATGCGTCCAGATGTAGACAAAAATTACAGACTGAAAGGGTTAAGTAAAGAAAAGTCTGAGCTTCAGGCTTAATCTCTGCATCTGCTAAAAGTGCAAAGAAGGATCCTAAAATGGATTTAGAACATAGGTTGAGAGATAACTCTGTGCATCCAGAAAGAAAAAAATTATCTCCAAGCATCCACAACCAGGGCAAATATGGGTACTTTGTATATTTTGAGTTACCAAGATGGAAGGACAAAGTCTCTCTGATGTTTTTATAACTCCATATTAGCATGTTATTAAATATCTGAAAAGTCAATTTTAGGCATTGAATGTAGAATTGGCTTCTATAGAGAAACCAGTTCAAACTCTTTCTAACAAAAATGTAAATTTTTACAGAGAAATGTTATTGAGGAGAAAGGGATAGGATACCGCATACTATAAATAATATCATCACTGAACTCCTTATTTGGAAGAACAGAATATAGTCCCAAGAACAGAATAGAGTCACTTCACTCTACCAAGAATATCATCAATGGGCCCCTTATTTGGAAGTACAGAATATAGTCCTAAGGGCAGAATAGAGTCACTACACTCTACCAAGAATATCATCCATGTGCTCCTTATTTGGAAGGGCAGAATAGAGTTGCTACACTCTACCAAGATTATTACTGAACTCCTTATTTGGAAGGAAAGAATAGAATAACTACACTCTAACAAGAATATAATCCATGGGCTCCTTAGTTAGAAGGGCGGAATAGAGTCCCATCACTCTACCAAGAATATCATCCATGGGCTCCTTATTTGGAAGGACAGAATAGTCCCATCACTCTACCAAGTATATCATCCATGTGCTCTTTATTTGGAAGGACAGAATAGACTCACTACACTCTACCAAGAATATCATCCATGGGCTCCTTAGTTGGAAGGGCGGAATAGTCCCATCACTCGACTAAAAAATATCATCCATGGGCCCTTTTTTGGAAGGACAGAATCGAGTCGCTAAACTCTACCAAGAATATCACTGAACTCCTTATATGGAAGCAAGAATGGAGCCACTGCACCCTGCTTAGCCATATAGTGAAAGTTCACCAAGAAGGATTAGGAGCAGGGATGGAAAATTCAACAAATTGCTAGAATAAAACAGTACAATTGACGTATATGTACTCAGGATGCCCCAATAATATATGTTCGGTCATAGTCAGCTGATTGAGTGTCGACACTGACTTGGCAGAAAGTTGGCGACAACAGCGCAGAAATCAACTGTACGGCGAAAGTAACACGTTCACTACTGTGCATATAAATTGGACAGTAACTACGTCGGGCTCCCTAATTCTTCGATAAACCAACAGTGTTTTTTTGTGTGTTTTTTCCGATCCAGAAGCACTTGCACTTTTCAGCTCTTCGGCTCGGTGAACATCGTAACCCTTCGGTTCGGTGCCACGAACACCGTAAATCTGGGGATCTGTGGCTTTTTCTGCCATCCCGCGGAATTGAACCCGCACACACAGAGGGATAGTCACCTGTAGTCCAACGCGCTACGAACACGCTGAACAGACGGGCGACCAACAGTGTTAAGGAACATACATTATATTATATATCTGTGGGGCTAGACTGTTACATGGGGACCAAATGCAGATTTTTTTCGTGTTCATTTTTAGCCAAATAGTAACAACGACTTTTACGCTGTAGAGATTATTTTTACTTGGGACCATAATCGTAACACCCCATGCAGTATCTTAATAAGTTAATAACATGATCGAACGTAATTAAAGACATTTGGTATGTGTACAAGACCAGTTAGTTATCTTGACTAACTTACCTCCTTTGCATGGGGTCCTATGCTGACTGTGTTGTGCTCTGTATGCCTCGATCATCTCATAATTACCGTTGTCTCGTTTGATCGGAAAGTTGACAGCCATGATATTATTGCATGGCTTAATGATGCGCATCAGTCCATCAACCACCTTTTTTCTGTCCTCAATTGTAAGATGTTTACCCCTTACTTTTTTTATTAGCCGGTCCTCTAAGAGGCCAAATGATTTATCGAAAAACAACTCCACCTGTTCGAAAAAACTTGGTTCGTCACTAGACACTTCTGAGCTGTACGGACGAAACCATACAACAGCGGGTCTGTTGCGAGTGATAACATTACCTTTCGGTCCAGATTGCGATACTACTCGTAACATTGTTGATAACTTTTCAAACAAAAATGAACCACACAGTACCCAAAAGAAAATATATTGTACAAAACTGTAAGATTAAAGTGTAGCTAGCAGGCTAGAAGAATAACAGTTACTTCCCAAACTCAAACCAGAACAAGATTTATAACATGTGTTGTTCTATCCAGCACACAATTAGTTCTATCTGAGAAGACACTCTCTGATTGGCTGTAACAATACCTTGACCGACTTTTTTCGCTATTCTGGGGGTGTGCATTCATTAGCCAATAATATTGAGGGCTTTGTCTGGCGGTGTAGACACAATTAGTTTATTATACAATTGTGCCATATATCTTGTGAAATGAAATGCTTGAGGAAGGCAGTGGAGTCACCAGGAAAGATAGACTACGAAATGAGGACATCAGAAGCAGAGTGGGCATAACTTCATGCACCGAATACATCGAAAGACAACAAATGCAGTGGTTTGGGCATTTAATGAGAATGGAATACAACCAACCACCAATAACAGCATACAATAAAAAGAGATCGGGTACTAGATATAAGGGAAGACCAAGAAAAAGATGGACAGACAATATCAAGACCACACTACATAAACACGGATACAACACAACAAGGGCGACTCATCTAGCCATAGAACGCAAATTAAAGCTCCCATCCCTACGCTTAACGGCAAGAGTGAACAGCCATCTACATCTTCCACCTGACAATAGACAATAGATAGACAACAGAATGCACCACAGCCAACTCTAGATAACTTTATATAGATAAGTTTATAGTTGGCTCTTAATGCACTGTGTTTGATTTTGTTAAAATATCGAGAAGAATTGAGCACCGAAAAGAACCATTGGTAGTACAAAACCGAGAAGAGTAGGCTGGAAAGCCGCTCAATCAAGTGCCATGCCTGTCGGCGTAGGCGATCTGCCGGAAAGCCGTTGCTCATGCAAAATTCTTTAGACAGTAACAAATAAAATTAATACAAAATATTTATCACCGACGTGCAATGGTGATGGTCAAATTAATCAATCAGTTTATATTAGAGAGATGTATGAGCGTGTCTTGACAAGTTCTTAGACTAGTGATCAGAACTCTTTCTAGCTATACCTGTTTCTATGAAACTCTTTCTACAGGGTGTTCAAGATAAAAGTAGCCCAATTGACTAATAAAAGCCTATAAATTGGGATACTTTTATGTTGAACACCCTATAGTTTGATATATTAATGTCCGTTGCAGAATGTCTCGTTTATAATGTTTCTGCATATGGCAAATAAAATTATTAACCGCTACTTCTTCTTTTGTCGTCGCACTGTTACCGGGTTGTTGTCCAATGTCGTGGTTTTCTGTCGTCCATGCCTGCTTCACCGTCGGTTGTTGTCCAATGTCCTGGTTTTCTGTCGTCACACTGTTACCGGGTTGTTGTCCAATGTCCTGGTTTTCTGTCGTCACACTGTTACCGGGTTGTTGTCCAATGTGGTCTCTCTGGTTTTCATGTCGTCTCACACTGTTACCGGGTTGTTGTCCAATTTTCCGTGGTTTTCTGTCGTCACACTGTTACGTTGTGTCAATGTCTGGTTTCTGTCTCCACTGTTACCGGGTTGTTTTTTCCCCCAACTGTTACCGGTTTTCTGTTCGTTTGTCTTGGTTCGCATTTAGTTAATTTTTAATTGTTTTGGACAAAGTTCACTAGTGCCCTTACCCATTCTTTTTCTTGGTCTTCCTCTCTACCTTCTTTTCCTCACCCGATTTATGTTGTGTACAGTGGCGTTTGGTTTAATTCTTATTAGGTGGCCGAACAACTTCATTCTTTGTTTTTCAATGTAATTCAATCAAGGTTCTGTGCCAATTTTCTTTCTTATGCTGATGTTGGTGACTGTCTTTTCTGGTGTTGGTAACTTTTCGTAGGCATCGCATTCCACGTGTAGTTAGTTATTTTTTGCGACTGTGCTTTACTCATTGCCCCCGTTTGGCTCTGGTAACACAGAGTAGGCATGAAAATACTGTTGATCATCTGTTGTTTAGCTGTTAGTAAGATATTTGTGTGTTTTAACAATGGGGCAAATAGCTGGTAGGCTACAAATTTGCTTTTGTACTCTAGCTGATACCTCTTTGTATAGTCTTCTATCTTCTGTGAATATATTTTCTAAGTATTTTTGAAATTTATTCACAGAAGAATAACCGCAACATCGTGTTTATAAACATATATTTCTAAAGAAATGTGTGCACATCATCACATTTTTTTAGGCGATCTCGAATCTTCACAGACCCTGTCCTTAATTGTTTATACAGCATTGAAGCGTATGACTATCTTAGACCATTGAATAGTTCTACGGTACGATGGAGGACACGCACGGACTATCTTAACCATTGAATACTCTACGTACGATGGAGGACACTGCACCATACTTCATAGAGGCACCATGTCTACTAATCTAACGATCGTCTATTGTCGTTCCCCAGCTGTATGATGGAATTGGATGTTCACTCTTACCGTTAAGCGTAGGGGTGGGAGCTTTAATTTGCGTTCCGGTGTTAGATGCGTCGCTCTTGTTGTGTTAAATCCGTGTTTATTTAGTGTGGTCTTGATATTGTATATCCATCCTTTTCCTTGTCTTCCCTTGGCTCTAGTACTTGACTATCCTACAACTAGGATTGAACCAAGACAATCCATATAGGAAGCAAGTACTCTAACCATCGTGTTACGCTCGATACAACCTAGTAATATTTTTAAACAGAACCTCATTAAATTCAAATTTGCCCGAGTGGTTACCGGGGCCCAAATTTGGGGCGTAAGAATAGAACCACTGTTACCTGCCACACATGTCGTAAGAGGTGACTTAGGAGGTTTGGCTGAAATCGGATGCACATGTCCTAAACGCGTAGAAGTCTTTGCGTTTAGGTGCCTACCAAACCAATGTGCAACGCACACACGTTCTTGGCAAAGACCAAACATATCACAAAGAGTGATTAAAATTGGTCATAAAGAACGAACGCAGAGAAGAAGAAGAAGAAATTCAAATTAACATTGGTCTCTTACTTTATTGTCTGTTAGAGAAGCACAAACTTTCGAAACTAGTTTCCTCATATATTTACTTCCATTTTTAAACACACGAGTCTTATCTAGGCCGGATACATGTGGGTGACCTAATTATATTGCAGAGACAGTTTACCGTTACATTTGAAGGTAAACATTGCACGTTTGGCAACCCTAATATAAAGTTAATTCAAGACATGTGCAATCTCAATTACATTGCTCCCATTTCATCAAATTTGTTGATGGCTTATTTCAACATATTTTATATCCTTTCAGGTTTCCCAATGCTGTCCTATCCAGTGTCGGCTCGTGATCATTTTTGTTGGTGGGGCTAGACACAAATTTTCGAAATTTACACAAGAAACAAAAACTAGACAAACATGTCAAGATCTGAAAGTGTGCAACAAGAAACAAAAACTAGACAAACATGCCAAGATCTGATGAAAGTGTACACACAAGAAACAAAAACTAGACAAACATGTTAAGATCTGATGAAAGTGTACACACAAGAAACAAAAACTAGACAAACATGTCAAGATCTGAAAGTGTACACACAAGAAACAAAAACTAGACAAACATGTCAAGATCTGAAAGTGTACACACAAGAAACAAAAACTAGACAAACATGCCAAGATCTGATGAAGTGTAAAAACAATCAAAACAACTAACAAACATGTCAAGATCTGATGAAAGTGTACAACAAGAAACAAAAACTAGACAAACATGTCAAGATCTGATGAAAGTGTACACACAAGAAACAAAAACTAGACAAACATGTCAAGATCTGATGAAAGTGTACACACAAGAAACAAAAACTAGACAAACATGTCAAGATCTGAAAGTGTACACACAAGAAACAAAAACTAGACAAACATGTCAAGATCTGAAAGTGTGCACACAAGAAACAAAAACTAGACAAACATGTCAAGATCTGAAAGTGTGCACACAAGAAACAAAAACTAGACAAACATGTCAAGATCTGAAAGTGTGCACACAAGAAACAAAAACTAGACAAACATGTCAAGATCTGAAAGTGTACACACAAGAAACAAAAACTAGACAAACATGTCAAGATCTGAAAGTGTGCACACAAGAAACAAAAACTAGACAAACATGCCAAGATCTGATGAAAGTGTACACACAAGAAACAAAAACTAGACAAACATGTCAAGATCTGAAAGTGTGCACACAAGAAACAAAAACTAGACAAACATGTTAAGATCTGATGAAAGTGTACACACAAGAAACAAAAACTAGACAAACATGTCAAGATCTGAAAGTGTGCACACAAGAAACAAAAACTAGACAAACATGTCAAGATCTGAAAGTGTACACACAAGAAACAAAAACTAGACAAACATGTCAAGATCTGAAAGTGTGCACACAAGAAACAAAAACTAGACAAACATGTCAAGATCTGAAAGTGTGCACACAAGAAACAAAAACTAGACAAACATGCCAAGATCTGATGAAAGTGTACACACAAGAAACAAAAACTAGACAAACATGTCAGGATCTGAAAGTGTACACACAAGAAACAAAAACTAGACAAACATGCCAAGATCTGATGAAAGTGTACACACAAGAAACAAAAACTAGACAAACATGTCAAGATCTGAAAGTGTACACACAAGAAACAAAAACTAGACAAACATGTCAAGATCTGAAAGTGTGCACACAAGAAACAAAAACTAGACAAACATGTCAAGATCTGAAAGTGTGCACACAAGAAACAAAAACTAGACAAACATGTCAAGATCTGAAAGTGTGCACACAAGAAACAAAAACTAGACAAACATGTCAGGATCTGAAAGTGTACACACAAGAAACAAAAACTAGACAAACATGCCAAGATCTGAAAGTGTGCACACAAGAAACAAAAACTAGACAAACATGTTAAGATCTGAAAGTGTGCACACAAGAAACAAAAACTAGACAAACATGTCAAGATCTGAAAGTGTGCACACAAGAAACAAAAACTAGACAAACATGTCAAGATCTGAAAGTGTGCACACAAGAAACAAAAACTAGACAAACATGTCAAGAGCTGAAAGTGTACACACAAGAAACAAAAACTAGACAAACATGTCAAGATCTGAAAGTGTACACACAAGAAACAAAAACTAGACAAACATGTCAAGATCTGAAAGTGTGCACACAAGAAACAAAAACTAGACAAACATGTTAAGAAGATCCGTAATGTACACACAAGAAACAAAAACTAGACAAACATGTTAAGATCTAATGAAAGTGTACACACAAGAAACAAAAACTAGACAAAGATTCAACACTGAAATGACACATTAGTTATATGACTGTTATATAATTATCAATCAAATACAATACAGTTAGACACTTCCACATAAACATGAGAAATTTCAATGTGCATGCTTTATCTTTTTGTCCTCCAACTGCTACCAGGATGTAGCCCAGATTTGTATTTTTTACGAGGTCGCAATGGAAAGTGGTTAAGACGTTTGCCTATCGTTCTTACGGTAGTGAGTTCGAATCCGCACAGAGCCTCATGTGCAATTTTTCCATGAGACTCCTAGGATTGTTGCTGGAGCTACGGAATTCGTATACTGTGCAACACTGCAAATGGAGTGCCATTTCTGCCGATAGGTACAGATATGGGGTAAAACCTGGTGCAATGAAGTCAATGCTTCGCCTTTGTGGTCTTCTGTGTTTGTCTTGCACTTCTCAGATGTCATTCTGCATCTGTTGGCATGATATAGACACTCCATCTTTTCCGTGGTCTTTCTCTTGCCTTCCACATCCTGAGGTAATGTGCATTACATAAAACTAACCAGAACACATCAATTTAAATTGCCATAACTAACCACATACAAATGATAAACAAATCAGACCAAAAAAACAATGGCACAGTCAAAATGGCATCCAGAAAACAAATTAGTCAAAAGGGCACCAAGAAAACAAAACAGTCAAAATGGCATCCAGAAAACAAATTAGTCAAAAGGGCACCAAAAACATAAAACAGTCAAAAGGGCATCCAGAAAACAAATTAGTCCAAAAGGGCACCCATAAAACAAAACAGTCAAAAGGGCACGAAGAAAACCAATCAGTCAAAAGGGTACACAGAAACAAAATTAGTCAAAAGGGCATCCAGAAAACAATGGCACAGTCAAAATGGCACACAGAAAACCAATCAGTCAAACGGGCACCAAGAAACCAAATACAAGAGCATAATATACTAATCAGTTTTTCTACAAGGGTTTAAATCTTTAAAAAAATATTTGTTGGCCTACATCAGTGGTTCTCAACCTTTCTAAAGCCGCGATCCTTTAATACGGTTCATCATGTTGTGGTGACCCCCAACCATAAAATTATTTCCGTTGCTACTTCATAACTGTAATTTTGCTACTGTTATGAATCGTAATGTAAATATCTGATATGCAGGATGTATTTTCATTGTTATAAATTGAACATAATTAAAGCATAGTGATTAGTCACAAAAACAATATGTAATTATATAGTGTGAAGTATTTATTTCTAATTATGATAAATATGCGTCTTAGGCGACCCCTGTGAAATGGTCGTTCGACCTCCAAAGGGACGTGACCCACAGTTTGAGAGCCACTGGCCTACATGATCTGAGATATATATACATGTATATATACTTAATCTGAGGTTATATGAGGTGCCTGGACTTGAAGGGACTTTAATCCCTTATATAACAAACACACAATAAAGAGACAATTTGTGAACAGAAAATATAAAGAGGTATTGAGAAATAGAGGATTTTAAAACGCATTGAGATATTCTTTCCAAAAGAGAGGTTACAGGCTTGTGAATCCCAGTAGAAGATTGGAGTAGCAAGAAAAGAACCGCATAACAGGTATGTGAGTAGGCTCATCAATCAAAATCGAACTGGTACGGTCAGTCGCTGGACGCTGTTGGAGATATTGCGAAGGAGATCAAGCACATATGGACATGTTCGGAGTGCAATGAGATATTCCAAACTGAAACTGAATCCCAGTAGCTGACAAGATTGAGAGAGATGGGTGTTGACATTGGTGCAGCCCAAAAAGAACGAAATACCAAATAGGCAAAAAGATCCATTAATCAACATCGAACTAGCGTGTTGGGCTGCTGGATTTGTTTAGGCTTTGGTTGGGCTGCTGTATTTGTTGAGGCTTTGATCAGAGTGGGACATGTGGCGGAGTGGATTAGGGCGTGGCGCCCATGCGGGAGACCGGGTTCAATCCCCGGTAAGGCCAATTTGTTTTTTTCTGTCGAGGGCATAAAGAAAACATCCTAGCCTAAACAGTTTCACATCAACTGCCCAAGCCATGTCGTCATTAAATTCCACAGGTTCATGTCCCACATATCCTATACAGCATAAAAAGCGGAAGTTACAGACAGTAAAACATTTTTTTTTGTTATCAGAGCAGCAATGAACATGTCCGGAGTGTTGTGCTGATAGTCTTCATATAAATGATCAAGAGAAATTAAAATAACGATAACATTGAGAAACTGTAAAGAAAGGAAACAAAGAAGTCTATAAGACACAATGAGAAAGAAGAAAGTAAGACTAATTATATAAAGTAGAGGATCTTAGTGTGTTAACTCCTTGTAGACCAAGCACCACACTACGTGACTTTTAGCTGGACGACTTTTACCAGGAGCCACATTAAATGGCGTTTTTTAATTCTAAAAACAAATGGCTTGTAAAAACATAACTTTTGCCCTGTTCCACTAAGAGTTCAGTTCAAGGGGCTGCAAGATACAATATAGATGAAATGAAAATCATAGCATATCCTTTACAGGACGTAGCCATCAACCACAGTAGAGTCGTTGATTTTCTAGGCACCACTTATACGTTCAGTAGTTTGTAATTTCTTTCTGAACGGTGAGGTCTATTTTTACCTTTTGTAAAAATCCCATGGAAACGAATTTGCTTCCAAACTTGCCCACCGTAGGATTTGAACCAGGTACGCTTGGGTTTATGATCGAGCTCACTACGCCTTGAGCTACAGACGCTCACCTACTATATAGATACCATCATCAAATAGCTTGTCCTGAATATAGATATCATCACCAAATAGCTTGTCCTGAGCAGAATTTTGACTCTCTAACACTCCTTCGAAATTTCTCTCTCTCTCGTAGACCTATGCAGCCCCCATGCTCAAATCATCAGTTACATCCTGAATCCATCTTCTCCGTGGTCTTCCTTTCTCTCGTAGATCTATGCAGCCGTCATGCTCAAATCATCAGTTACATCCTGAATCGATCTTCTCCGTGGTCTTCCTCTCTCTCGTAGATCTATGCAGCCCCCATGCTCAAATCATCAGTTACATCCTGAATCCATCTTCTCCGTGGTCTTCCTCTCTCTCGTAGACCTATGCAGCCCCCATGCTCAAATCATCAGTTACATCCTGAATCCATCTTCTCCGTGGTCTTCCTCTCTCTCGTAGACCTATGCAGCCCCCATGCTCAAATCATCAGTTACATCCTGAATCCATCTTCTCCGTGGTCTTTCTCTCTCTCGTAGATCTATGCATCCGTCATACTCAAATCATCAGTTTCATCTTGAATCCATCTTCTCCGTGGTCTTCCCCTCTCTCGTAGATCTATGCATCCGTCATACTCAAATCATCAGTTTCATCTTGAATCCATCTTCTCCGTGGTCTTCCCCTCTCTCGTAGATCTATGCATCCGTCATACTCAAATCATCAGTTTCATCCTGAATCCATCTTCTCCGTGGTCTTCCTCTCTCTCTCGTAGATCTATGCAGCCGTCATGCTCAAATCATCAGTTACATCCTGAATCCATCTTCTCCGTGGTCTTCCTCTCTCTCGTAGATCTATGCATCCGTCATACTCAAATCATCAGTTTCATCTTGAATCCATCTTCTCCGTGGTCTTCCCCTCTCTCGTAGATCTATGCATCCGTCATACTCAAATCATCAGTTTCATCTTGAATCCATCTTCTCCGTGGTCTTCCTCTCTCTCGTAGATCTATGCAGCCGCCATGCTCAAATCATCAGTTTCATCCTGAATCCATCTTCTCCGTGGTCTTCCTCTCTCTCGTAGACCTATGCAGCCGCCATGCTCAAATCATCAGTTTCACCCTGAATCCATCTTCTCCGTGGTCTTCCTCTTCTTCTCTTTACGAGATGACACCTTCCATAATGGTCTTCGCCAGCCCTTCGTGTCTCTTTATATGTCCAAAATATTTCAATTTTTCTCATTCTTAGTTGTAGCATCAACTTCTTCTTCTTCTTTTGTCGTCACACTGCTACCAGGTTGTTGCCCAGCGTCGTGGTTTTCTGTTTTTGTCTTGCGCTATTCTGGTGGCTTGTGTGATTGTTATCTTTGCTCTTTCACAGGATTCTGCTACGCCATCTAACCATCTTTTCCGTGGTCTTCCTCTTGCCTTCTTTCCCGATGTTCTGTTGTAGAAGACTGTATACTGTGAAGTTTGGATGCATTCTTATTAAGTGGCCAAACCACTTCATTCTTTGTTTATCTATGTAATTCAAGCACGGTTTTGTGCCAACTTTCTTTCTTATGCTGATGTTGGTGATTCTGTCTTTTCTTGTGTTGTTGGTAACTTTTTCGCAGGCAGCGCATTTCCCATGTAGTTATTTTTGTGACTGCACTTTGCTCAATGTCCATGTTTGGCTCTGGTAACACAAAGTAGGTATAAAAATGCTGTTGATCATCTGTTGCTTAGCTGCCTGTGAAATTTTTGGGTGCCTTAACAATGGGGCTAGTTGGTAGGTTACAGCATTTGCTTTTTGTACTCTAGCCTCTATCTCTCTATCCAGTTTTCCGTCTTCTGTGAATATGCTTCCTAAGTATTTGAATTCTTTCACTTGGTTTATTTTAGTGCCATTGACATGGATGTCTAGATTATTATATTTTCTTCCCATATTCATTATTTCTGTTTTAGTGTTGTTGATTTTCATGTCATGTTTTACACAATTTTTGTTCAAGGTGTCAATATGATGTTGTAAATCTTGTTCATTTTGATGTATCAGGCACTGATCATCTGCAAACAACAGTTCATTTATTTCATCATTATCTGAATTTGACTCTTGAGTTATTTTATCCATATATGCAATAAGAGTAGTGTTGAGAGGCCACAACCTTGTCTAACACCTGATGTAATGGAGAACCAGTCAGTCATTCCTTCTGTTGTTCTTAATGTACTCTGAGAGGACACAACCTTGTCTAACACCTGATGTAATGGAGAACCAGTCAGTCATTCCTTCTGTTGTTCTTAATGTACTCTGAGAGGCCACAACCTTGTCTAACACCTGATGTAATGGAGAACCAGTCAGTCATTCCTTCTGTTGTTCTTAATGTACTCTGAGAGGCCACAACCTTGTCTAACACCTGATGTAATGGAGAACCAGTCAGTCATTCCTTCTGTTGTTCTTTCTGTACTCTGAGAGGCCACAACCTTGTCTAACACCTGATGTAATGGAGAACCAGTCAGTCATTCCTTCTGTTGTTCTTAATGTACTCTGAGAGGCCACAACCTTGTCTAACACCTGATGTAATGGAGAACCAGTCAGTCATTCCTTCTGTTGTTCTTAATGTACTCTGAGAGGACACAACCTTGTCTAACACCTGATGTCATGGAGAACCAGTCAGTCATTCCTTCTGTTGTTCTTAATGTACTCTGAGAGGACACAACCTTGTCTAACACCTGATGTCATGGAGAACCAGTCAGTCATTCCTTCTGTTGTTCTTTCTGTACTCTGAGAGGACACAACCTTGTCTAACACCTGATGTAATGGAGAACCAGTCAGTCATTCCTTCTGTTGTTCTTTCTGTACTCTGAGAGGCCACAACCTTGTCTAACACCTGATGTAATGGAGAACCAGTCAGTCATTCCTTCTGTTGTTCTTAATGTACTCTGAGAGGCCACAACCTTGTCTAACACCTGATGTAATGGAGAACCAGTCAGTCATTCCTTCTGTTGTTCTTAATGTACTCTGAGAGGACACAACCTTGTCTAACACCTGATGTAATGGAGAACCAGTCAGTCATTCCTTCTGTTGTTCTTAATGTACTCTGAGAGGCCACAACCTTGTCTAACACCTGATGTAATGGAGAACCAGTCGGTCATTCCTTCTGTTGTTCTTTCTGTACTCTGAGAGGACAAAACCTTGTCTAACACCTGATGTCATGGAGAACCAGTCGGTCATTCCTTCTGTTGTTCTTTCTGTACTCTGAGAGGACACAACCTTGTCTAACACCTGATGTAATGGAGAACCAGTCAGTCATTCCTTCTGTTGTTCTTTCTGTACTCTGAGAGGACACAACCTTGTCTAACACCTGATGTAATGGAGAACCAGTCAGTCATTCCTTCTGTTGTTCTTTCTGTACTCTGAGAGGACACAACCTTGTCTAACACCTGATGTAATGGAGAACCAGTCAGTCATTCCTTCTGTTGTTCTTTCTGTACTCTGAGAGGACACAACCTTGTCTAACACCTGATGTAATGGAGAACCAGTCAGTCATTCCTTCTGTTGTTCTTTCTGTACTCTGAGAGGACACAACCTTGTCTAACACCTGATGTAATGGAGAACCAGTCAGTCATTCCTTCTGTTGTTCTTTCTGTACTCTGAGAGGACACAACCTTGTCTAACACCTGATGTAATGGAGAACCAGTCAGTCATTCCTTCTGTTGTTCTTTCGGGGACATAAAATCCTAACTGGAACAGTTTTGCAACAGCTGTTCTAGCCATGCATCCATTACATTTCTCAGGTTCCGTCCCCCCTGTCCTACACCGCCCTAAAAGCGGTATTACAGGCAGTAATGACATGTTGGGGAGAAACAAAGAGAAACAGAGCAGATGTTGGGAGAAAAATTAGGAGAAACAGAGAGATAGCATATATGAAGCTGATCAGTGGCGGCTCGTCATTAAGGGCCAGTGGAGCCGGGCCCCACCAAAAATAATGTATAATGTGTATTTATTATTTTATAAATTAAAATATAGCAACCAAAAACCATGATTTATCCGGAAAAATGTCACGAGCCGCCACTGAAGCAGATGTTAGGAGAAAATGTCACAAAGTCTCTTACCAGCTTCGCAAATGTCAGTAATATGTAAGCTCTACCATACTGACTAATAAGCCTTTATCATGTTTCAACAAAAGTATATTTGATTAATATTTGATTAAGACCATCATCATTACAACATCATCATTAAGGTGCGTATCCTTTATAGGAAGTTGCTCTCTTTGCAGCACATCTGAAATTCACTCTGTCTCTTGCCAGTTCACCCACTTCGTCGATGGTCATGTTCATGGTTTCTTTAATATCTTGTAGCCATCTTCTTCTTGGTCTGCCTCTGCGTCCTGGGACCCTGCCCTCTAGTATTGTTCTTTCCAGGCCATCGTGACGCTTGATGTGACCAAAGTATGTAATTTTTCTGTATAGTATGTTGTTTATCAGCCAATTCTCTTTAATATTTAGTTCTTTCAGGACATCAGTGTTCTTTCTTTTTCTGTCCATGGTATTCGTAGGATCTTTCTGTAGCATTTAGTTTCGAAGGACTGGATTTTCGTTCTTAATTTTTGTGTAATAGTCCATGATTCACAACCATAAGTAGCCACTGGGAAATGCATGATCTCAATAGTGTTAAAATCATTACACTTCAGTGAATATCCATATCTGCCTCGATCTCTTTCTTACACAAGAAGATCTCAGCAGCAGTGCCAAAGCTCTGTAGCACAGACGAGGGTCCTGAGATCATTTTGAAGATGGTGAAAATTGTATAGGAATTTTATTTTTATATTTTCTAATGAGTTTTGTCCAGGTGGTGGCTTTGCGGTCTACTCTTGTTGATTTTCAACTGTCAATGGTTCTTTTACGTGCTAAACTTTAGCACAAGTTATTGGTTACTAAACTGACGTCAAACTGACCCAAAGGTGTTCAGTCTCCCCCAACAGATATCGAAGAGTATGTATACTGATGGTTCCCGTGGCTAGCTGATTAAACACACCTCCCACTCTGCCCCTCAGACATCCAGTTCTACTTGTACAACGGGTAACTCCAAACTGCTTAAATCGCTTGATCGATTCAATATCTATTTTAGTGTCCTCATCCAACAGACAGTCGCGAAGAGACCGAAGAACATCCCCTTATCCATCTTCAACTCCCAACAATCGATGCTGTTGATGCAAGCATGTCCGCTCTCTCATTACCGTAAACACCAACATGCCCGGGACAGTATATCCACGTAGGCTGCTGGAGGTTAGAAACTTCTATAGACGACATCCACTCATACCGAAACCTGCCACAAGACTTAGATGCATACTTCGATAAGACGAGGAACGTCATTTCATCTACACTGAGATCAACGATCTTTTTTTAAAAACATTCCGATTACTCTAGGTGGGGAGCGAACAAAAGAGCCTTGAAGCGAGGGGCGAACGTTTACCTCTACATCTCAGAGTCCCACAGCCTATCTGATGTTTTGTTGCACACTGGTGTAACCTAAAAGGGGTTTATAGCCGAAGCATTGACTTCATTACACCGGGTTTTACCTTATATGACTCGTCCCCTTTCCGCAGAAATCGAACGCCACCTGCCGAGAGTATTGCACAAAGCACAAACTCCGTAGCTCTTGCAACAATCCTAGGGTTTCTGACAAAATGGTGAACAGAATGGTGTGGCTCGAATTCAAACCCCGACCTTCGGATCGCAAGACAAGGGCTTAACCATTTAACCACAGGGACCCCCTTAAAGATATGACTATTGGTCATCACACTGGCTATACTGTCTGTTACACCTATTTAACTAAATTAAAAAGTTGGACTCAATTATTGAGGTAGTATTTTAACAAAATAATCCAGTACTCATAAACTTTGTCTGTCAGAAATGGAAGAAAAATACTGTGATCAATATGCATGAAGGCGTCAACCATAATCCATAATTTTTTGTTTAAACTTCAGACACATTTATATTGAAATGTATGCTGAATTATCTAGTAAACTGGCTTTGCAACATCTTACAAAATACTGTGAGCCATTGATTTTTCATTTTGCTAGCTTATGTGATACCAAACATGCACGTCTTTGTCCTAAAACGCAAATTTATTAAGTATCATATAAGCCACTCCTAAGTTTTCTCCAGATCTGATCTGATTCGCTCTGACAACCTCACATTTATAAGTTTCCGTAAATCTCCTTTAATAGCTCAGAATGACACAGGTTAATCTAAAGTATTAATTCTCAATTTGAGGATTTTCTGAACATTTATTTTGGAATGTTTGTAATAAATGTTGAAGAAGAATCCTGCATGTTTGCGATATCCTAAATATGATAGCAAAAAGAGCTTTTAAAATGAACAAACTGTTCATTATTGGAGACCATCACTTAAAGACAAAATGGAGAAAGCCAAGGATTGACTTCATTGCACCGGGTTTTACCCCATATGGTTGGCCCCTCTCCCAGAAATAGCACGCCACCTGCGAGAGTATTGCACAAAGCATGAACTCCGTAGCTCCAGCAACAATCAAAGGGGCTCTGGAAAAACTGTCTAAATCTGAAGGAGTGACTTCACTGCCCTGGATTTTACTTATACATGGCTCGGTGTCTCTCCGCAGAAATGTCACACCATCTGCCGAGAGTATTGCACAAAGCACAAACTCTGTAGCTTCTGCAACAAACCTAGGATCTCTGGAAAAATTACACTCATGGACAGAACAACGAATCGGATTCAAACCACTGACCTTCAGAATGCAAGAGCTTAACCACTTAGTTCAGAGACCCCCATGGCTAGGACATATCTTCAATAACTAGCGTATGAGAAAAGAAGGCCTGAATGGCAAAATAAAACATGGAGAAAAACTGTGGAGAGAGAGTTCAAAGATTGTAGCCTGATTTGAGAAACAATTGATAGAATCGCTGCAGAACGACAACAATGGAAATCTCTTGTGGAATCTTTATGTGTGAAACAGGACGCGCATACAATATAAAGAGATCGGATACTAGAGCTAAGGGAAGATGAAGAAAAATATGGATAGACAATATCAAGACTACACTACATAAACACGGATATAAAGTAAGGGTGACTCATCTGGCCCTGGAACGCAAATTAAAGCTCCCATCAAAACGCTTAACAGCAAGCGTGGACAGCCAACTCCATCTTCCACCTGGGAATAGACAATAGATAGACAGGACACAAAGAGGATATAGATAGGTAGATAGATACTAAGTTTGACTTCAATTCTAAGCATTTCCTCAGTTTCTATACATTCATTATTCTCGACAACTCTGATCCTGCGGTTAGCAGCCCGAGAAAAGAAACTTGGCCCGTTAACACAGAGCTTCGTGAGAAACTGTACGGAGGGATGGAGTCCCTCAAAGCAACAGTCAAATTCATGATAAAAGTTGGTTCATCAGTCTAGGTGGGGATTGAGAGAGAGATCTTGATGAGGTCATATATCTGATATCAAATATTGACCTTAGAACAGAAATACAAATATCTAGATTTACTTTCTAAAATGTGCATGCATAATAGAAGTTCTTGCTGCCAACAAATAGTGATAAGTATTACATGCAGCCACATCTAAGGTTGATCTCTTGATTATGATTGAAATAGTAATATGAATTGTATAGTTATCACTATTAACACATTAACTACCAAGTGCTGCAGTATGCACCAGTTTGTCTTTCCATGCGCCATGTCCTGCACACTGCCCCAAGATTTATTCCATTCTCAAATTGTCTCAAAATATATGTAAACGCATTCAACTTGTTACATGTTCTGAATTTATTTTCTCCACATTCTGCTAGCCTGGATAAAATAAATAGATTCATCTACAAAATCACAAGTCATTCATCAAATTTGGTTTTAAAAAATTAAAACTTCATCTTAAATTGTACATACATCTGTGGGGAAAAGAATGAATAAAAATTAATTCAGCCACAATGTGCTTTAGAGTGCGGTAGTCAATGTAGTAAATAAAGAAAAATTTAACCTGAACAGTTTTCGATGACTGCACTAGCCATGCGCCATTAAATTCCTCAAGCTCATATCCCCTTGTCCTACACTGTCAAAGGCAGTTTCTTCTTCTTCAAACGCTCTATATCGACCACTTGTTGACCACTCTGTAGGATTTGTATGATCTGAAGAGCAATTATATGTTGTGTCAGTTATGCGCTACAAGTAGCCAGCACATCTGATTTCTGCTACGCTTTTTATTTACTAGGAGCTTCCTATGCCCTATCTCAGTTGCATCTTATTACATGCCTTGTAGGTCGCAGTGTTACTATTCTTTGCTCTCTTTGCAAGCCCCGGCATTACACAGGTGACACAGGCAGTAAATAGAGAGTCAATGTGTTAACATTATCATTCCCCACAGAACATCTCCCTGCCACCATTGCTCACTTTCTCTGGTTTCGATTCTGGGTAGCAACTTTCATCTTGCTCAATCTTTGACAATAAACCAATGAAGCAACAAATGGCCTTCAAACAACGTTCAGAAACAGCAACCAGACATCAAATATTAAATGGTTCTGCCATTTTATGAGAATGAAGCCAAATCGATGACCAATTTGTCACCAACAAAAGTAGAAGGTTTGGTCTGAGAACACCAAGAAGAACAAGGGGCAGGCGGACAGATAATGTCACAGAAATAGGATCTAAAGGTAAAAAATTGACCTGAATGCACTAAGTTTCTCAATATGGCGTGTTCACGTTCTTTGCAAAAATGGCTTGTCATCTGCCGAGACTATTTTATAGTGCTCAGTGACTCTCCGTAGAAATTGCTTCCCACCTGTCGAGAGTATTTCACATAACTCTGCCATTCTCAGCAGAATTACCATGTCACCTGACAAGAGTATTCACATGGTCTTTACTCTCCGTAGAAATATCATGTCACCTATCAAGATATTTCACATGGTTCGTCACTTCTCCAGAAATGCCAGTCACCTGTCGAGAGTATTTCACATGGCTCTGTGTCTCTCTGCAGAAATACCATGTCACCTATATAAAGTATCTCACATAGCTCCAGCTCTGTGACTCTCCATGAATATGCCATGTCATCTGTCAAGAATATCTCACATGGCTTGATTACTTTCCATTGAAATGGCATGTCACTTATCAAAAGCATTTCACAAAGCATAAACTCTGTAGCTCCAGCAACAATCCTAAGGGATAACAGAAACAAAAATTCACTAGTGAATCAAAGAACACTGTCTGGATTCAAACTCACGACCCGAACAACATCTAAGAAATACTATGACAATATGGACTCACAATAATCACTGTAACACACTTGATCCAACAACAATAGTTTCATACAATACTTCATACAATACTTCATACAATACTTCATACAATACTTCATACAATACTTCATACAATGTTTCATTGTTTAAGTGGTTAGACAAAAAAATGAACAAACCAAAACAACTTTGCTGTGCTGTGTGTGCTTTCATTTTTAAGGCATGCAAGGACTGTTTCATAACTTTCATCTGGGTCTCTAGAGTTCCCCGCCATGCTGTTATTCATTTATCTCTCGCTCTCTCTCTCTCTATCTCTCTCTTTCATAGCATAATTCTGAATAAACAGATCTGTTTAATTAAATTTCTGAATACAAAAAAACTAGATAGAATTTTACAAATAAAGTTTAACATATCTAAAACTGTATCAGTAAATTATCTGTACAAATGTGTCTTCTAATGGGTATTATTTATTGTTCCTTTGAGGATCATCTTCATCACACATCAGACATCCATAATTGCTTGGATCTCCTTCAAAGCATGCATTTCAGTGTGTTTAGACCATAGGTTCCCAAAGTGGGTGGTACCGTTACCTAGTGGGCACTGAAGTCTTCTAGGGAGCGATAGTGGGTTCAAAAGTATTTGGGGGACGTTCGGGTGACCTAGGAGTTGGTGACTCTATATAGAAGAAATTAATAATATATATTTAAAAATAAATTATTTCTGGGATTTTGCGATTGCATAACTGTGTTCGAGATGAAGCACATATTGATCACTACATTTTCAATACTTTAACGGCAGAAGCAGTAATGTATTATTAGTTGCTATTTACGTTTAAACTGCTTGAACGCTGCAAACTGTTATAAAATGGTGCGATAGAGAGTGGGGGTGTTACAACATTTATGTCTCGCAAAGTGGGCGGTGACCTGAAAAAGTTTGGGAACCTATGGTTTAGACTAACAACTAACGTTCTGTGTTGATTGATGTGTCTAACAGAGTTTCACTCAGGGTTTTTTCCGTCTTGCCACATCTATCAGTGTACATAACTTGCGCAACCGAGATAGAGAATACCCTTTATCTTCATTGAAATCTTCAGAGCATAATATTCTCTTAGAGCATTGACGATGTCGCTTTTGTGCATAGAAAACCCGTCTGCCCAATGTGTTCGTAGCGCATTGGACGACGGGTGACAAGCCCCCTGTGAGTGCAGTTCAATTTCGCGGGCTGGCAGAAAAGCCACAGGTTCTCCAGATTTACGGTGTTTGTGGCACCAAACTGAAGGGTTATGATGTCCATGGCACCGAGCTGAAAGCTCATGTGCTTCTGGATAAAAAAAAACATTTTAAGCACTACGTTCTATTAACTCTTATTTAATGCTTCAGAAGTTCCAGAATGGCAGGATGCAGTATGAGTGAATGTCACTGATAGAGGTTTCTAGCCTCCAGAGACTCATGTGGATCTACTGTCCTGGGCATGCGAGTGTTAGCGGCAATGAGAGAGCAGACAAGCTTGCATCAATTGTTCAGGAGTTTAGCATGGATAAGGAGATGTTCTTGGTTTCTTGTCGACCTACTGTTGGATGAGGCACTAAAATTTACGTTTAATATATCAAGTGATTTAAGGAGTTTGAAATTAAGTGTTGTGAAAGTAGAGCTTGATGCTTGAGGGGCAGAGTAAGGAGTGTGTTTAACCAGCAAGCCACTGGAACCATCAGTATGCATACCCTTTGACATCTATTCGGGACGACTGAGCACCTATGGGTCTGCCCGGAGTGTTGTGACTAAAGTACAGTAACCATAACTCTCTCCATACCACTAATGTTACCAAGTTCCAACTACAACTGTTTTATACCATTTTTTAAAATTACACACACACCCATGTGTTGTAAGGGCTCACAAGGGGAGCAAAGAATAGTAACACTGCCACCTACAAGGCATGTCATAAGAGGCAAATGAGGTAGGAGCCTAGGGAACATAGCACCACAGAAATCGGATGTGCTGGCATACTTGTAGGTGCAAAACTGGCACAGTGTACAATTGCTCTTAGGCTCAGATCACATAGAGATCACAAACAATGGTTTAACAAATGGTTGATGTGAAGCGTTCAAAGAAGATCATCTTATGTTAAGTACCAGAGCAATATTTCCTTTATCAGAAGGCTTGGCCACATCCAGTTGACCTAAAAACTAAGCTGTGGGGAAACCTGACAGACTTGAAGCTGACTGCCCAGTTTGTGGTTCACAGTAAACTAAGCGCATGACTAGAGGATCGCTGAAGAAGAAGAATATCAGAATGCTCAACAACAAAAATTGTATTTAATAAATTCACTTGCTGTATTTTTCATAAATTTATACATAAATAACATCAAATAAATCGTGTGAATTTTTGTTATGAAACATTTTGGCACGTGAAGATGGGTTGTCAGAAAATTGGTACTGTCCAAATGGTTTACCAGGTTGCTAGTCGTATTACAGAAGTTAATACATACATAAGCACTTGAAGTGCCACAAAATAGCTGTCAGAACATTAATCAAATGAACAATTTGATGTTTAAAGCATTAACAAAATAATGGTACACACAAATTTAATAATAATAATAATTCCTCTCATCCGTATAACGTTACAAGGGCCTGCAGGCAATTTTTCCATACCGTTCTATCCTGGCAACTCGCTCAATCTCCTCCATGGAACTGAGACCGATATTTCTTGCCTCTCTCAGCAAAGTTCATTTCAAGGTCTCCTTAGGTCGACCTCTCTTTCTTGAACCCTTGCATCCCACTTCAATGCCTGCTTTGATATTCGTTGATCATTTCTTCTCAAGTTGTATCCAACATATCTCCATCTTTTCTTTCTTATAATAGTTGTCACTCTTGGTTGACCAGACATTTCTCTGATTTTCTCCTAAATTCATTCCATTTTATATTCTTTTTTTTTCACAGACATCTATTTTCAAATGCATTCAACTTGCTTTCTATATCTTTAGTCATTTTCCAACTCTCGCTAGCATATGTTAGGATTAATACAACATTTTAATTGAAAATTCGTAATTTAGTTTTAATACTATATAACTTGCAGTTCCATATATTTTATTTAGACTTTTAAAAGCTGATGTTGCTTTGCCAATTCGAATCATAATTTCTTTTTAACATTTCCTGTGCAATCAAAATTGCTACCTAAATAGGTGAACTGCTCTGTTATTTTTATCATTTTAGATTCCAGGGTGATATCTGCATTACTTGCCATAGGTGTCTTCATTATATTTGTTTTTTCATAGTTTAGTTAGTTAGTTAGTCTTTCCTCTTGGGCCTGTGGGCGCGCATAGGGCAGAGGTCATAGCTCTCATGCCTCGGTCGTTGCTATCTGTTTTAGGTCTTTAATGTTTGCTAGGCCCATCGTTGAGCCTTCTCTGATGATGGTTCTACGAGTCTCTCTTGGTTTCATAGCTTATCTCCTTTTTTATAATTAATAATATTTACTCGCAAATTTGGCTCCATCAAATTTAGATCAATATCAGAATGTACATAATCAAAGTACAAAGTCACCAAAGAAATATTGGATTCTTCATGACATCAGTTACATGCATACAAATCAGATACAGCATCACATAAAATCTAGGGAAAACAATGTAGTGTTTACATCTAAACCAGGGATTGTCAAACTATTTTTTTACAGGACTTTTTTTAGACCAGGGGTTGACAAATGTTTTTTGTACACAGGACATCTTTAGACCAGGGCTTGTCAATATTTTTTTTTGCACAGGACTTCTTTAGACCAGGGGTTGTCAAATTATATTTTTGTACACAGGACTTCTTTAGACCAGGGTTGCCAATTTTTATTTTACACAAGACTTCTTTAGACCAGGGTTGGCAAAACTTTGTTTTACACAGGACTTCTTTAGATCAGGGGTTGTCAAATTATTTTTTTCACAGGACTTCTTTAGAACAGGGGTTGTCAAATTTTTTTTACACAGGACTTCTTTGGCAGGTTGGTAAAATCTATGAACCCCATCTAAGAATTAGTTTTTTTAAAGGTATAAACAAGTATACATCATCATTTTGAGATGGTATTACAGAGTGGCAAACACAAAATCTGTGGATAAGAAATGGACAGGAATCCATGATGGCCTAAGTCAGGAGAAGAAAATAAGCAATGAGCTGGGCATATCCAGTGGAACACATAACGTTATGTCGCTAGACAAGCACTTGAGAGGAACTCGCAAGAAAATGGAAAAGTGGACATCCTAAACAGACCTGCAGACTGAGTTTTCTTGAGGAACTCAAAGATGCTGGACTATCCTGGGAAGCCACAAAGTCTATAATCAGAGACCGGGACAAGTGGAGGGCAACTGTTGAGGTGCTATGTTCCCGGAAGTGCGAAGGAAAATAAGAAACATCCTTGTCTGTAGACATGGGGAAACACGTGAAAACAAAATACTGTAGTTTTACAACGTACAAAAACAATACATAGCAATGTTTTGACCAAAAGGCCTTTATCAAGCAAAGAATACAACAGTATTTTGTTTTCACGTGTTTCGCCATTGCTACATAGTTTTACTGCAGTCTTCCCTTATATCGAAATTACTTGTTTGTAGACAGGAAGATTTTGATAATGTATGATTCCTCAGCTGGTCTAATAACTGCCAAACTAGTGACAATATTTTGAGACGGCTGTAAACTTTATAATATAATACACAAATATCTCTGAAGAAAACTAGTAATGACAGAGATGAAGTGTCTACGCAGAATGATGGGAGCATCAAGAAGAGACCGGTTTAGAAATGAAGACATCAGGCAAAAGTGGCTACAACATCAGAACTGAACTTAATCAAGAAACAACAAATTAAATGGTTCGGCTACATAAGCAGATTATCAACGAACAGTGTGCCTCAAAGAGCGATGCTGCAAAAAGCAAAAGGCAGTCAACGCAATTAGTAGAACTCAGAGATAACAGAGGCAACAAAAAGCACTATTTATAAAGCACACACAAAAGCCTGTTCTAGAAATATCTTCGTATCCTGACGTTGAGTGGCAAAACAGAGAGAAAGAAGAAGACACAAAGATCTCTACTTTACGTTGATAATAAAGTTACATGTACAGCTAATACTATTTGTGGTTTATTGTCTACATTCATACTTGATTGAAATGCTAATTTTGAGGGTAGAAGGTAGTGGAAAAAATAATTTAATATTGTTCTCAAGCACGATCCCAGACCCCTTGAATCTAAAATTTTATTTTCATCCATAACCCAACCCAACCTCCACATCTACAATCGGGGTCTATGGATCCTATATTAAGATCCCCTGCTCTAGATGATGTTTGATTCATCTCTCTTGTATTGGTTAATTAAATCACAGACTTCTTGAAGTTGACATCTTAACCTTGTCCATAACCCACCCCAAACTTCACACTTACACTAAGAGGGTCTATGGATCCCATATTAAGATCCCCTACTCTAGACAAAATGTGTGATCCAGCAGTCCAAGTTTTGGTTGACTAGATCACAGCCCTGTGTCAAAGAGTCCACTTGGCCCGTTCCGCATGGATGTCACTGCGAAGATTCTGAGCAAAGCAAATTCCAAGAATCTGCAAGAGAGCCATGCCGACTGCAAACCCTGCTACTGGGATGAGATTTGTCTCGAGCCACTTCTCTCCTGATGGTATACAACCAATGGTGTAGATCTTTGTGCCTCTATCAAATTCCTGCAGTCAAAGAGAATAACAGTCAGAAACAATAAAGACAACTAGTATTATGAAGTTGCTATTTACCACTAAGTAGTAAGTTACCACTAAGTAGATCCACATAAGCCTCTGGAGGTTAGAAACTTCAATAGATGACATCCCATCATACCGAAACCTGCCATTTTGGATCTTCAGAAGCATCGACTGAGTCAGATACAACAACGGCCCCAGTAAATGTAGTTCCAGAGACCAACTGGAGGGCAGCAGTAATGGCCTCAACCTCCATCCTCATACTAGAAGTAGTTGTCCTGTATGCTCCACTTCGCTCTACAACAATCCCTACCATGTCGCTCACCAAGAAACCCCAGCCTGAATTCTTACCCGATGCCCTGACCCATCGATATAAACAACATCATCATCACTTGCATTATCTTCTATCAGCTGCTTAACTGCAAGATCAGCCTTCATGTTGCACCAATCTTCTCAATATCTTCCAAGAGTAATGATAACGTTGCAGTAGATGGTCATGCTACGATCTATTGGGATCCATTCTTCGCTCTTTTGGTAGGGTTGCAACTATGGTCAACTGGCAAATTGTTCTTTCAGCCTGGGGCATCCATGACATGCTCCACTTGATTCTCTTGCCATAACATTAGTTTTCTTGTGCAGTATATGTCTCTTATCCACAATAACTTGCATATATGTTTTAGCTTGGGGGATAGTATAACCAGTTTCTAAGATTTCACTAATTGGCATGGGATAAAACTTACTCAAAACTAGTAATCTTGGGGCTGAAATGTAATTAGAGCAAATACAAGTAGGTGCCCCATAAGCACTGATATGCACAGCAGTCAGTGTGAAGACTGTCATGGACTAGGGAGGCCAATCCGAATAATATCAGGCATGTTGAAAATGAGAAGAGAAGAATTTTAAATTATTATACTAAATTTAGGCATGGGAGAAGTGGATCAGAAATCAAAGGTAGTTAACATTTAAGAGAAAGTAGGGACACAAAGTGGAGCTGCATGAGATGGCTAAAGATGGGAAGACTTGACATGAGTTGGTTGAGGGCCTATACCCTAATCTGGGTTAAAAAGGCAGAGAGATAGAGAGAGACAGAGAGATAGAGAGAGACAGACAAACAAAGTGGAGCATCTGGCAGAATAGATTAGAGCGTTGGCATAAATTCGGGAGACCCAGGTTAAATCCTAAAGTCCAAGGAGTTTTTTTCTGTCTGGGCAAAATGAAAAAATCCTAACCTGAACAGTTTTGCAGTGACTGCACTAGCCATGCAGCCATTGAATTCGACAGGCATTTGTTCCCGACCCCCCAACCCCACATCACCCTAAAAGCGGTAACACAGGCAGTAAAGACAGATCAGATCAGTATGCACACAAAAAGTTGTTAGAAAAAGAAAAACAGCACTGCAAATAATCTAATATTTTATATCCCTGTGGTACAATGTGTTGTGGAAAATCCGAGGTGCACCATTTGACTATTTTGTGTAAATTTATATTTTTCCGTACACAGTTATTTTTAAGTTGTATGGGTTAATTCGGGAGGCAAAAAAAGCATTTTAAAAAATATATATAAAATCATGTCCTCATTAAGAAACAAACATATATATCTATATCTTATTATTTACTAATTTGAAGAAAACTGGACAACCTATTAGAATAACAAGGTTAAAATGTAGTAGAAGTAAAACTACAGGGTGTTCAACTTAAAAGCAGCCTGTGAATGGAGCTAATCTGGCATATATGTATGGAAATGAGAAGGTTCAGTTATGACGTAGTATAGGTCAAGGTTGTGTCATTGTAGTGCGGGAAGGGGCGATGAACAAATGTGACGTAGGACAAGCTAGTCAGAACCAGTTTAAATGGTAAACAGACGAGATGCAATGCGTACCTGGCAAATTTCTATTTATGACTGGGGCTGCTTTTAAGTTGAACACCCTGTAGTAAGACCTGTACAAGGGAAACAACTCGAATGGCACAGTGTACAGTGAACGGCGTTCAACGAAATATGCTGTAGCGTAGTGTGCAACAATTGGCATGGAATGAGTTATAAATACTTACACGTTCTGTTTTCATCATTTCAAATCCACAGTGTCTATTCCTCAGCTCTACCTGGTAAAGAGAATCACAAAACAAATTTATACTTTCACTATTTTTGCTTTGTTTTTTACTGAAAAGGATGATTCTTATATTGATTAATTGATTGATGATGCTTGTCCATCACGGGTGATGATGACCACACAATTGATTGATAAAATCATCATCATTGCACTTAGTGAGTGACCATATGTGCTCTGATCTCTTTCTGACACAGGAATGTCTCAGCAGCAGTGCATGAACTCCGGAACAACGGCGAGGTCCCGATGTATTTTAGAAGACGATGAACATATTGTGTAGAAATTTTATTTTCAAATTTTTCTAATGAATTTTGTCAGAGCAGCGGTTTTCCAGTCTTCTCTTCTCAATTTCAAACAATATTTGCATGAAGGTTTGCTTACCTTCTCACCAGTGTCCCTTGTCATTCAGGAGAGCTTTACTTCAACTTCAGTGGTACTTGCAATTTAGATCTTCAAGTAAAGGATCAGATTTTCCTATAGTCCCAATGCGTACACAAAATATTTGGCCAAAGCTGGACTCGAATACCAGAATTTCCAAAGCATATGGTCCATAGTGTAGAGTGTTATCAACTATTACATCAACATCATCAAATAGCTTGTCCAAAACAGAACTTTACCACCCCAACAGTCCTTCGGAATTTCTCTCTCGTAGGCCAGATGTCCCACCTCTGCAGCTGTCATGCTCAAACCATCAGTTACATCCTGAATCCATCTTCTCCATGGTCTTCCTCTTCTCCGGGATGCCTCCTTCCGTAATGGTCTTCTCCAGCCCTTGGTGTCTTTTTATATGTCCAAAATACTTCAATTTTCTCTTTCTTATTTGTAGCATCAGTTATCTTCTTTGATTTTGAATTCTTTCTGTATAGATCTATTTGTTCTCTTCTTTGTCCATGATATACGGAGGACTCTTCTGTAACATGTATAAACTAATACATACTTGTCCCTATTTTGACATATATATAAGTATTGATTGATTGATTGATGATAGGACCATCATCATTGCATTTAGTGAGTAATCATGTGTTCTCTGATCTCTTTCTTACACAGGAAGATCTCAGCGGCAGTGCACTACTCCGCAGGAACGGCAAGCATCCCCGGTGTAATTTTGAAGATGGTGAAGATATTTTTGTAGGAATTTTAATTTTAATGTTCTCTTATAAATTTTGCCCAGACAGCGGCTTTCCAGTCTGCTCGATTTTGAACTTCCAAGTGTTCTTTTACGTGCTCATATTGAACACAGGATTTACATTTTATCGTCAGTCTCTGATAGGACTAGGAACTCGATCTCACTTACACTGATATCAGGGATCTCTGGAAAAATACCCAGATGACTCAACGAGGGAGTGAACCTGGTACCTTTGGCACGAGAGACAAGCATCAAACCTCTATGCCACAGAGATCCCCTTTTATATATATATATAAGTATATATAGGGACAGAGCCATGTAGGTAAAGCCGGTGCAGTAAAGTAAATCCTTTGCAATCTTATGATGAAGTCAACTGTTTCTGGAGCTCATCTCTCTCTGGTGCCATGTAGTTTTGAATGTAGTGTCGAGTTGTAGGGCCAGCATTCTTTTCTAGGGAGTACATACAGGTAACAGCCTGGCATGACATGTTCTGTGGTTTGATCAGTAGTGCCAAAGGAACACAGAGGGGATGGGGACAATCGTAGCCTATGTTGATGTTTGTTCAGTCTGTTATGTCCTGTCCTGAGTTGGAAGATGACAGTCTGTCCTTGTCTGTCGAGTGTGTGGTAGTCATCATTGGATAGCTATATTCTAATAAACATATACTAACCCGTGAATCCAGTTTACAGCAAGAATAAGGCACCCCACAAGCCTCAACACCCGGAGATGAGCAGTTGAAATAGATATTTGACTCCCAGTCTCTGTAGTTTTGTACTCCGCAGCAGCTCAACTGAGGATCATAGATACGAAACAGCAATTACAACATTTGATTGCATTCATTTAAATAAACTTGTGCAATAATTATCAAATAGTTTGTCTTGAGTAGAACTTTGCCACATTAACAGTCCTTCTGAATTTTTCTCTCTCTCATAGGCCGGATGTCCTGTCTTTGCAGTAGCCATGCTCAAACCATTAGTTACATCTTGAATCCATCTTCTCCGTGGTCTTCCTCTTGCCAGGATGCCTCCTTCCATGATGGTCTTTTCCAGCCCTTCGTGTAAACTTATATGTCCAAAATACTTCAATTTTCTCATTCTTATTTGTAGCATTAGCCAGTTTTCTTTAATTTTGTGTTATTTCTAGATAGATATATCGCCCGAGTGGTTACCGGGCCCAAATTTGGGGTGTAAAGAATAGAACCACTGTTACCTGCCACCATGTCGTAAGAGGCGACTAAGGAGGTTTGGCTGAAATCGAATGCATGTGTCCGCTAGGGAATGCTAACCCAAAACAAATGATTGCAGAAAACGGATGCAACAGGCCGATAAGGCGCATAACATGGTGCAACGACCCCTCACAATGAGGAATGGGATAACGGATTCTATGGTCGCTAATCTGCCTCTGAGATTTAGCCACGCAGTAAGAATATCGGACCTACCATTACGATGGTGGCCAAAACTTACTGCGGGAAGAGGTCGGCACAAACGGGAAGCAGAAATCATAGAATTATATCCTACAGAACTGCCCCCAGTATGCAGACTTGAGAAGAAAGAGGTGGCCCACTTACACCAGCGTCCAAGAAAAAATGTATGCCATGGCTGATAATCTGAAGCAGACGGCTGCCTTTATTAGAGAATCCTAAATCCCAATCTAGTGAGAATGCAGAAGAAGAAGAAGAAGATAGATCTATTTGTTCTCTTCTCTATCCTTGATATACGAAGGACTCTAATGTAACACTTATACTTAAAAGAGCATATCAAAATCAATATACCCAATCCTGTTGTACCCAGTCCACTAGGTTCTTGAGGTCAAGGTCGTCCCTGTAGTTTACTATCATGTTTGTTACCTGTGACTGAATTGAATCTTTGACCTGAAATGGAAGATGACAATATTCAATGTACGACAAATAGAATAAGACATCAATATTCAATATATCTGATGAATGTTAGATAGAGAGAATCTCCTTCTTTTATTTGAATGTTCCATATTGACCACTTGTTAACCACTCTGTGTGATTTGTATGTGATCCAAGGCTAAGAGCGATTATACGTTGTGCATACCGCAGTCTCATCTTATCTGCCTACAACTAGGCCAGCACATCCGATTTCTGCGACGCTTTTTATTTACTAGGGTAGCTTCCTAGGTCCTACATCAGTCGCTTCTTACGACATGCCATGTAGGTCGCAGTGGTACTATTCTTTGTTTCCCTTGCGGGCTCTAGCACCACATAGGCGGACAGCGAGAATGAAAGTATGTCTGTTCTTTCATTGCAAAAATATACAAGCACAAACAAATTATCACATGTCTTTGTGCAAACACTGTTTGATTGAATCTAACCTGATTATTCTGTGTTCAACAGACAATGCTGTTTATGAAAGACACAGCTTAGTGAAGCTTTTATTTTTAGAGCTAGCTGGTTGTGTTTTCAAAAACTCTTGGCTGTAGAGCTAGGCAATAGGTACCGCAAGAAAAAAGGGTTTGTGGTTCGAATCTTGTGTTTGGTAATCTTTTTCAGAAAATCCTAATACTTGTTCACTATCAATTTATTGATCATATTCATTGGTACCAGTGCTTCCCGTGGGGGTTCTTCAAATTTCTTATTCTCTTATCTCAATATTCAATGTATGACAAATAGATTAAAATATATTAATAATAAATATATCTGTTCTTCTTCTTCTTTGTGTTCGTTCTTTACGACCAATTTAATCACTCTTTGTAATATGTTTGATCTTTGCCAAGAACATGTATACGTTTCACATTGGTTTGGTAGGCCCCTAAAGCATAGACTTCTACACACTTAGGACACATGCATTCGATTTCAGCCAAACCTCCTTAGTCACCTCTTATGACATGCATGGCAGGTAACAGTGGTTCTATTCTTTACACCCAAATTTGGGCCCGGTAACCACTCCGCGAATGTATCTGCTAAATGTTAGAGATAATGAAAGCCTGTCTGATCTTTTGTTTCAGAAAACATCTGCATGTCTAGCACAGTAGCTCCATGTAAGCCCTCAGAGGTTGAGAGTGTTATCAATATAAGGAAAAACTGCATTAAAACTACGTAAAACCAAGCAAACCCAAAGACTGGTCCTGTCTAGGGAAGCTACCTGGCCAGCAATTGCGGAATGCGGGAGGGCCATTTAGAATCAGGACTGTTTCATTCTGGACACGACTTTGCTAGTGCATTTCCATCATGTTTGGTCGGGTATTTTCCAGCTTTGTTTGCCAAGCTACTGAGTTAGTGCTTAAGCAACGCTGTGAGCTATGAATGTTACATGGAATGCTTTTTGCTGTGTCAACCGTGCGTTTGTTGTGGATATTCAGAAAATGGCAGACAGCGGTTATGACGAACCGACTCAATCTGTCGTATGCAGTGATATTGTGTGTGCAGAAAGCTGGATTTTGTTGTGATTGATGTTCCTTCAACATGAATTGCAAGTCAAGTGATGAACAGTTTTGTGTTGACCCTTTAGCGATGGCCATATGCATTTATGCGGTGCAGGTTGTTTTTGTATGTACGGCTGTTTCATTCTGGAATTTGTTCACACAGGATAGTTGTTAGTATTTTGTGTGATTTTCATTGGCACAGAAACGGAGCAATTATGGGGTGACCCGTTGCAGTGAAGTTCGAACCGTACATATGAACTATAAAAAGCATTGCAGAAATCGGATGTGCTAGCCTACTTGTAGGCGCATAACTGACACAACGTACAATTGCTCTTAGGCTCAGATCACATACAAATCACACAGAGTGGTTTAACAAGTGGTTGATATGGAGCATTTGAAGAAGAACCCTTTGCCTCCCACTTCAGTGCCCACATTGCGATTCTTTGATCATTTCTTCTCAGGGAATGTAGGACACACACATCCTAATTTCTACCAATGGCCGACCAATCACATGCGACCAAAACAAAAACAAAAAAAATAAATAAAGTACAGTACAAACCCAGTCCTTATAGACAAATCCCAGAATTCCAGTCAAAAGTTCAGTGATGAATATAATTCCTAATGATATCATGAACTGAAATCAAATATATAATAATAAAAATAGATGGTGTATTATTGCAAGAAAACAAACTCATCAAAATGTTGATACATCTTGATATGTTTTGATTATCTTGATGATAACAACCGGATATATAGTGCTTCTTCTTCTCTTCCACCATTTACTTCTTTATAGAAATGTGTGATCTTGTGTGTGCTTGTTCTAATGCACTTTGTAAGCAGTTATTCATTTTCTTAAGGCTGTTCTTGATGCCATTGCTCCATCTTTTGCATGGTCTTCCTCTTGCTCTGTACTCATTATACTTTTTCTGTGTGGTTCTCTGTGGTAGGCGATATCAGGGCATTCTTGTCAGGTGTCCAAACCATTTAATATGTTGTTCTTTTATGAATTGCATGACTGGTTTCCCATCCAGACATCTGGTTTCTTCATTTCTAATTTTGTCTCTTATTGTTACACCTGCAGCTCTTGTAAGGCAGCTCATCTCCGTCATTATAATTTTCCGCTCATTAGCTGCTGCTATCGGCCATATTTGACTCTGATATATACAGCTAACACAGAGAATATTTAGAAAATAATTGCAAAGATCTAATGATTCAAGTAAAAACGCAACACTGGGATCTGTTGGTGTCACTTTTTACAGAAGATATACTAACTCCTTGTGGACCAAACGCTACACTACGTGGCTTTGGATTGGCAACTTTTTTACCAGGAGCCACACTAAAGGGCGTTTTTTATTCTAAAGTCAATTGACTTGTAAAAACATAGCTTTTGCACTGGTCCACTAAGAGTTAACGAATTCAGGAGAAGTGATGAAATCAGAGAAATGTCTGGTCAACCACTAGTAACAACTGTTATAAGAATGAGAAGATGGAGATATGTTGGACATACCTTGAGAAGAAATGTCTGGTCAACCACTAGTAACAACTGTTATAAGAAAGAGAAGATGGAGATATGTTGGACATACCTTGAGAAGAAATGACCAACGAATATCAAAGCAGGCATTGAAGTGGGATGCAGAGGGTTTCATAAAGAGAGGACGACCTAAGGAGATCATGAAACAAACTTTGCTAAGAGAGGCAAGAAATATCGTGACCATACTGGTCCATGACCATAGTCATTGTCTCTATTACAGAGATCCTCTGCCTACCCTCATGAGTTTTGAGACTATAACCATAGTCCGCTGCTTCCTCACTCATCCACCACCTGCTCCCATGGCTTCCACGTGACCCTGTCGGGCGGGGTTGGGGCTAAACGGGTACTCCACTTTGCCCAAGGGTGTCCCTTAGACTAGCAGAGGGAAGGGGGCGCCTCACATCTCCTTTGAAAGAGGTTTACCTCTACCCCAAAGGGATTGAGAAATTATTAGGGGAAGTGCAAGATAAAAGCGAAAAACAAAATATATATCGCAAAGTGGTCACACACAAAATTATGACAACGGATAAAACGAACATGACAAATGATATTTTATCAATGGAGAGAAAGTAGAAAATGTGAACAGTTTTGAATATCTTGGTTCACTGCTAACAACAGATGGAAATGTGATGAAGGAAATTAAAAGAAGAACAAACATGGCTTTACAAAAAACAGTATGGAATGGAACTGAAAGGAAAATAAAGTTCAGAATACTAAGAGCATGCATATTCCCAATCGTAACGTATGGGTGTGAAGCATGGACACTTAATAAAGCAGTGAAAAAACATATGTGCTTTTGAATATAAGTGTTACAGAAGAGTCCTTCCTATATCTTGGACAGAGAAGAGAACAAATAGATCTATCCAGAAAGAACTCAAAATCAAAGAAAATGTGGCTGATGCTACAAATAAGAAAGAGACAATTGAGATATTTTGGACATATAAAAAGACTTGATGGCTGGAGAAGTCCATCATGAAAGGAGGCATAACGGCAAAGAGTAGAAGAGGAAGACCACGGAGAAGATGGATTCAGGATGTAACTGATGGTTTGAACATGGCGGCAGCAGAGGCGGGACATCTGGCCTATGAGAGAGAGAGAAATTCAGGAGGACTGTTGGGGTGGCAAAGTTCTGCTCAGGGCAAGCTATTTGATGATGATAGGAATATACCTACTATATGAATGTATTAGAATGATCAAATGCTATATATATCCTATATTAATGTATGGCTCGGAAACATGGACAATGAACAAGCAGTTAGAAGACAGAATTGATGCATTTGAGATGTGGATATATAGAAGAATAAGCAGAGTTTCATGGACAGAAAAACAGACAAATAAACAAGTTTTAGGAAAACTAGGCATGAAGAAACAATTATTAAGAGAAATAAAATTCAGACAAGTAAAGTATTTTGGGCACATAAAAGGCATGACACCATGATAAAACATTTACTAGAGGGGAAGTTGAGGGAGGAAGAGCAAGAGGAAGACCGAGAGATAAGTGGAGGGAAACTTTAAGAAATGGACAGGTTACAGTCTGGCAGTGTGCAACACCAAGCGAAAGACAGAGGATGCTGGAGATTCATTGCAGCCAACCTTCGATGTGGAGACGGCACCTGATGATGATGAATGTATCTTTTATAGGAATATATCCATTATAGGAATATAATCAATATAGAAATATATCAAAAATAGGGAAATACTTTCTCTACTCTCTCTCTCTCTCTCTCTCTCTCTCTCTCTCTCTCTCTGCCTTTTAAACCCGGATTGGGGCATAGGCTCTCGACCAACTCATGTCAAATCTCTAGCTATCTCCTGAAGCTCCCTCCAGCTTTTCTTGATATCGTTAATCTCTGTCTCCAAACCTCGTCCCCATGTATTTTCGGCCTGTCTTCTTGAGCTTACTAAAGGAATATACCTATCAGTGGCGGCTCGTGTCGTCTTCTTGAGCTTACTAAAGGAATATACCTACCAGTGGCGGCTCGTGGTCATTTTTCTTGGTGGGGCCAGACACAATTTTCGGAAAAATCATGGTTTTTGGAGTATTTACTTTTATTTGTCTATTTTGGGAAGTTACATCCCTTTCGATTATCGGTGGGGCCGGGCCCCAGTGTCCCTTAATGACGAGCCGCCCCTGATACCTACTATATAAATACATCTACTACCGGAATATACTACAGCCGAAGCATGAAGACATGTACTTACAAACATAAGTAGGCACGTATTTTCTCTCAGAGCCCCGACACAACCAGTGAAGCTCATGAAGAACATGGATGTGCCCACTACGATAAAAAGAAGAGCAGGATCCAGTGCAATGCTGGTCAGCCTGCTCACATTCTGGAACACTTCTTTCTCGGACCACGCCCACAGTCCAATAGCCATTAGCATGAGACCGATGCCCTGCAAGAAATGACAAAATATGAGAAATATATGTATTGTATAAAACACAGGTAACTCTTTCATGCATAGTGTCCACAACACAGGTAACCCTTTCATGCAGTGTCCACAACACAGGTAACCCTTTCATGCATAGTGTCCACAACACAGGTAACCCTTTCATGCATAGTGTCCACAACACAGGTAACACTTTCATGCATAGTGTCCACAACACAGGTAACCCTTTCATGCAGTGTCCACAACACAGGTAACCCTTTCATGCATAGTGTCTACAACACAGGTAACCCTTTCATGCATAGTGTCCACAACACAGGTAACCCTTTCATGCATAGTGTCTACAACACAGGTAACCCTTTCATGCATAGTGTCCACAACACAGGTAACCCTTTCATGCATAGTGTCCACAACACAGGTAACCCTTTCATGCATAGTGTCCACAACACAGGTAACCCTTTCATGCATAGTGTCTACAACACAGGTAACCCTTTCATGCATAGTGTCCACAACACAGGTAACCCTTTCATGCATAGTGTCCACAACACAGGTAACCCTTTCATGCATAGTGTCCACATCACAGGTAACCCTTTCATGCATAGTGTCCACAACACAGGTAACCCTTTCATGCATAGTGTCCACAACACAGGTAACCCTTTCATGCAGTGTCCACAACACAGGTAACCCTTTCATGCAGTGTCCACAACACAGGTAACCCTTTCATGCATAGTGTCCACAACACAGGTAACCCTTTCATGCATAGTGTCCACTGTAGTCATCATCAGTAGCTGTCCCTTCCGGAACTTAGCTCATATTCTCTCAGGATACCACCTAGATCGATGTATCAGACCAATAAATTATATTCATGTGAAATCTGATTCATGCAGCCTTAGCATTGGTGTGTTTACGTCACATCTTTAGCACCATTTGGAGCTCTGGTGCTTATCCTTCGGCGATGTGTCCGGTTTCAGCCAGCGTTTACTCAGTTCGTTCTCCGTTCTGTAGCCACCTAGTGTTTTTTACAGTGTGGGGGTAGCTAGCCCCACTCCCAACCTCCTTAGTCGCCTCTTACGACAATCGTGGTAGGTAACAGTGGTTCTATTCTTTACATCCCAATTTGGGCCTCGGTAACCACTCGGGCGCCTTGGCTCATATGACAGTAGTCCTGAAAAACTATATGTTCTTTGCAAATCGACCGGCGTCAGCAGCAGTCATTCCCAGATCATCAATGAAATCTTGCACCCATCATCTTTTAGGTCTTCCTCTTGCTCTTCTTCCAGGCACCATTCCCTCAATAACATACGGGTTTCGTGACCACTGACGCATTCAGTGTACTGCTAAGGACTAGCTGTGGACGTTGTGTATATTGCCAGAGTCGTAAATTAACTTGTACTTCTACTGTGTAATCAAGGTGGCGGACAAGACGATATTCATCCCAAAAATTCATGCATGAAAGGGTTAAAAAGTCAACAATAAAAGATACATAGTAAATATCACTGACCAAAAACACTATCTCTAATCAAGAACTGCTTACACAGTGTCAACAAGAGAATATGAACACCATCAATCAAGAGAGATACTGGAGATGGATCGGGCATATAATACGCAAGGATACTGTCACGAAAACTGCACTAAGATGGACATCTGAGGGTAAACGAAAATTCGAACCTAAAACTACATGGCGGAGAACAGTAGAACAGGAACTGAAAGAAAGAAATCACAGCTGGAACGTAATACAGAGGTCGGTCAAGGACAGAGAGAATGATGTGCATTTGTTACGATATCGTAACAGGCTAGAGAGAGAGAGAGACAGAGAGAGAGACAGAGAGAGAGACAGAGAGAGAGACAGAGAGGAGAGACAGAGAGGGAGAGACAGAGAGAGGTGCATGCGGTACCAGCAGGATGGCTGAGACACACATCCTGCAAGAGTGTCCATTTGTCTTTTTCGCTGCCAATGAGATTTTCAATATTCTGTAAAAATCACATCTATGTGGCTTCCTGCGATTATTAAAACACACACATTTGTATAAGTGGCTAAGCCTTTGCCTTGCGTGCCGAAGGTCGTGAGTTCAAATCGCACAGCGCCGTTCTGTTCACGAACGCATTTTTCGAAGACCCATAGAACTGTTGCCGAAGCTACGGAGTTCGTGCTTTGTGCAATACTCTCGGCAGACGGGGTGCCATTTCTACGGAGAGAAACCGAACCATATGAGAAAAACTTATTGCAATGAAGTGAATCCCTTGAGACATATATACAATACACTAACTTTTTCCGCTCCAGAAGCACTTGAGATTTCAGATCTTCGACTCGGTATCATGGACATCGTAACCCTTCTGTTCGGTGCCATGAACTCCGTAAATATGGAGAACCTGTGACTTTTCTGCCAGCCTGCGGAATTGAACCGCACTGACAGGGGGCTTTTATGCAATAGACTAGGTTCCGTAAATTGACCAACGAGTTTGTATATTAGTTCCACAAGAGTAGGGGGCTGCTAAACTGCTGTTCGTGCAAAATTGATTTAAAAAAAATTTTAATTAAATTTCTACATTTCCACCATCTTCACAATTACATCGGGAACCCTCGCCGGTGATACGGAATTCGTGCACTGTCACCGAGTTCTTCCTGTCTAAGAAAGAGAACGGGGCACACATGGTTGTTCACCGAAGTGCAATGATAATGATCCCAGCATCAAACAATCAATCATATTAGCAGGATAGCACTGAATAATATTACAGATTCTTTATAACTTTTTTCTGTTCCCAATGGAGCATGAGGCTGCAACTTATCCATCTCATTTTTATTGGCTTGTTTTAATTCATAATTTCTAATATAACTTACAGTAATGTAGAAATTATTTCTAACAGTGGCGGCTCGTCATTAAGGGCCAGAGGGTCAGGCCCCACCAAAATAATATGTAACGTGTATTTATTATTTAATAAATTAAAATATAACCTAACCAAAAGCCATGATTTTCCGAAAATTTGGTCGGCCCTACAAACAATGACGAGCCGCCACTGATTCCTAACATTATGTCAGTTTTTATTATAATTTCTGCATTTCCTAGTTTGTAGGAATAAAGCCTCAACGTCGAACAAGTCGTTTTTTGGGCCACTAACGTCTAGTTAGATTGTTGAGGGTGGAGATCGTCCTATGTAAATCAGCTGATGATAGATTTGCAAGCAAACTGACGTATTGAACTCAGAACCATTTAATGCCAGCTCCAACCTACCACAGAAACCTATTATAGTTTCTGCATGCTGTTTTAGAAAATTAAGTCTCAATCGTCTGAACTGGCGTGTGGGCACAGACTGCGTTAAGATTTGATAGTTCGAATCGATCTTGTGCATATCCAACATGAGATATTCCTCGAAACTGATAAGAGAACATTTCCTTTCAACTCTAACAACGTATGTTATGATGAGCCAACAAATTATAATCATTACTGAAACACCCAATCATCTCAATGGCACAAATAAAGCACGTAACGAACATGACGTTAGAAACTTTATAGACGACATAAAGTACGAAAATGCCTTTGATCTTGGTTCGAAGCATCGATGAAATGGATGAGAAATAAGAACTGCTACAATAAATAAAAATCCAAAACAATGGAGAGAAAGATAAGAACAAGCTTCAAATACTATAGCAAGATAGTTGTCCAGTGACCAACTTGGCTCTGGAACATACCTACATAGCATTGCAAAAACATAATGGTTTTGAATATTGTACGATCTTTCGTATATGACAAAAATCACAATAGATTATCTTCAGTAAGCAACTAAACTCAAGATCACTTCATGTTGCCATCTACACTTAAGATAAGATAAGTTGAGATATTACATATAGCATGAACATCTGAGGACCATTTTGGAAGGGTACGCAAGAAAGGAAGTCACGATGGATCAGTTGTACTTCAGCTGATGCATCAAGACATGCCGCTTGATTCTCGTGCCCTAACATCATTAGTGTTCTTGTGAATGGATGTCTCTTATCCGAAGTAACCTGCATATATGCCTTGGTTTGTGCGATTGCATGACGGGAGCGTAGTGACAGAAGGTCAATCATATATCTCATCTTCACAATGGAATTCTTACGATATCAAGATCACAATGTGAACGACTCGAACGGGTTCAGAATGAAGGTATGCGTATAGTTCTGGGCTGCACTAGAGATACACCCATTGTGCTATGATGATATTCCTCTGATAACTGGTAAGCAGAGACATGTTCCTTTCAACCTAAGGATGAAGCTTGTTTTGGTTATATCAGAGCGTGCAGGCCAACAAAAATTAAAAATAAGAATGACAGTTTCTGAAACACAGCGAAAAACAAAATCTATATCTCAATGTGGCAAAAACAAAAAAAATGACAACGGATAAAACGAACTGACAAAAGATATTTTATCAACGGAGAGAAAGTAGAAAATGTGAACAGTTTTGAATATCTTGGTTCACTGCTAAAACAGATGGAAAGGGATGAAGAAATTAAAAGAAGAAAAACATGGCTTTACAAAAAATTAAACAACGAAAACAATATGGAACGGAAACTGATAGAAAACAAAGTTCAGAATACTAATAGTATGCATATTTCCAGTGGCAACGTATGGGTGGGAAGCATGGACACTTAATAGAAGCAGTGAAAAACATATATGTGCTTTTGAATATAAGTGTTACAGAAGAGTCTTTCGTATATCTTGGACAGAGAAGAGAACAAATAGATCTATCCAGAAAGAACTCAAAATCAAAGAAAACTGGCTGATGCTACAAATAAGAAGAGAAAATTGAGATATTTTGGACATATAAAAAGACATGAAGAGCTGGAGAAGACCATCATGGAAGGAGGATACCGGCAAAGAGAAGAAGAGGAAGATCACGGAGAAAATGGATTCAGTATGTAACTGGCGGTCTGATGGATGCAGAGGAGGGACATTTGTCCTATGAGAAAGAGAAATTCCAGAGGACTGATGGGGAGGCAAAGTTCTGCTCAGTACTAGCTATTTGATGATGATGATACACAGCAAATTTGTATTTTATAGTTGTTGGTTGTTAGTTCCAATACCCCCTTCCCAATGCTTCCACCAGTCAAACCACTCACAGCTTGTAATTTCCAAACAAAATGTCCGCCCCATGTATGTCAATGCAAAAACCAGCTTATTTACGCTGCAGTTGTGATAAATACGGTCTACGCTCAGATATCCTATTTTTGAACTGACAGCTATTCTTATTTATTCCCCCCGCCACCACCACGCACGATATTTGCCAAAATACGTCTCCCGTGAACGAATGTGTCAATAAAGCACGCCCTGACACACACACACACGCGTGCGCGCAACACACAGCACGCTTATATTTAGACATGCATTTATTATATTTGAGTGTTCGAGCCTAAGTCTGTCCACTACATTCTGCAACACATCAGCGAGCTGTCATCATGAGGCAACGTCAGCAAGTTGTTGTTTGTGCCACCAAATGCAAGTGGGTCACGTTGTTGATGCTAGACTTCGCACGCGCAAGGCTTTTGTTTTGCCTGCTATGAACGAACAACAACGGATGTAGGGCAGAAATTCCTTATTGCTAGAACCATTTAGATTTGATGCATCTAAATAGCAACTTCTAGCGGTATAAATGTGGGAATCTGTGGATCGCGTTAACTCGTTATAATAATCGCTCGCTCCGTTTTACTTCATTTTGGAGTAGTACAGAAGTTTATGTTAATGAAGATTGCATCTAAACTCCACAGTATACAGAGTCTTCAACAACAGAACATCCGGAAAGAAGGCGAGAGGAAGACCACGAAAAAGATGGTTAAATGACATAGCAGAATCCGGTAAAAGAGCAAACATAGCAATCACCGAAGCCACCAGAACAACGCAAGACAAAAACAGAAAACCACGACACTGGACAACAGCCCCGGTAGCGGTGTGAGGACAAAAGAAGAAGAAGCCACCAGAACAGAACAAGATAAAAACAGAAAACCACGACACTGGGCAACAACCCGGTAGCAGTGTGACGACAACAAAAGAAGAAGAAGAAAGAATTTATGTTCATACCATGAGATATATTGTTAGACCCATATTTTTCGTTGACCAACAGCAGACGGTACGTTTGTCAACGGATGTCTTCGGCGTATTCTCAGACTGAGCTGGTATGATAGAGTTGCAAACGCAGACCTGTGGATAAGAACAGGAGAAGAACCCATGATGACCCAGGTTAAGAGGAGAAATTGGTAGTGGGTTTGGCATACCCTACGAAAGACACAGTCGAGACAAGCACTTAAGTGGAACCAGCAAGGAAAATGGACGTCCTAAACAGGCCTGAGACGAAATCTTCTTGAAGAACTGAGGGGTGCTGGACTATCCTGACAGGCTATAAAGAAAATAGCTAGAGACCGGGAAACGTGGCGAAAAAATGTTGAGGCCCCATGATCCTCAAGGAGTGGAGAGGAATAAGTAAGTACCTAACAGTAGACGATGCAGAGAGCCGCTGTACCGTAGTTGTTAGTGAACTCGCTTCGCAAGGCTGGTGGTCTGGGTTCAGCTCCCGCAATGCGCATGGAATTTTCCCGACCACGACGGCTCTCAGGTCGACCCAGCCTCAACTGGGTACCAGACATTCTCTGGGAAAGTAAAGGCGGCCGGCGTGATGCTGACCACATCACCCATCATGTGTGATGAAAAATACAGGCCTAACACTGTATTGACCCATATACCACGATGTATGAAAGGGTTCCTTTACTTTCTTTTTACTTAGTAGACGATGCATGGAACAGACGAGTCAACATCAAGATACACAAGAAAGGCTCCCATGGCGATTGTAACAACCGGGAGACGTGGAAGGCACACAATGACCTGAAGGGGAACAGTACAACAAAAACTGAAAGAAATGAATCAAAGTCGGAGCAAAATAGAGAGAACGGCCAAGAATAGAGAAAAATTGTGTGTATTTGTTGCTGCCCTAAGTGGCAACGGCGTCACAGAGCTAGAGAGAGAAGAGAGAGACCATCAGACGATGGACGATGTGGTCAAGGGCGTCACAGGATATAGACAGAGAAAGAATACCAGAGGATGGGTGTTGTGTCACGCCGGTCGCTTTTATTTCCAGTGTTTCTCTGAATCCTAACAAGAGAAGAGAATACGGAATGTTAAGAACCCTAGAGAAAGCACCGGATCCAATGAATATGATGAATAAATGGACAGTAAACAAGTATTAGCGACTTGAGAAAAAACAAAACATATTACCAAACACAGGATTTGAACCACAAACCTTCATCTCTTACAGTACCCATTGTCTGGCCCTACATACAAGCGTTTCTAAGAAAACAACCGCGTTGGACGACAGGTGACAAGCCCCCTGTGAGTGTGGTTCAATTCCGCGTGCTGGCAGAAAAACCACAGATTCTCCAGATTTACGGTGTTCGTGGTACCGAACCGAAGGGTTACGATGTCCATGGCACCGAACCGAAGAGCTGAAAGCTTCTGGATCGAAAAAAAACCCATAAGAAAACAACCTACTGGAGAGCTAGGTTCAACTACAGATGTGGAACTTTAAAGTGGGGCTTTTCCTGTTTGTAAAAATCTTAGTTATCCATCTGTACAAATTTGTGTTCTGTTGGAAAATATGTATACATTTTTGTTGATGTTTGAATGTGACTGTCCTACATGCTGTATAGCAGGGCGTGTCAAACTGTGGGTCGCGACCCTTTTGGGGGTAGAACGACCATTTCATAGGGGTCGCCTAAGACCATCGGAAAACGCATATTTATCATAATTAGAAATAAATATTTCACACTATATAATTACATATTGTTTTTGTGATTAATCACTATTCTTTAATTATGTTCAATTTGTAACAATGAAAATACATACTGCATATCAGATATTTACATTACGACTCATAACAGTAGCAAAATTTCAGTTATGAAGAAAAGCATATATTTCCAGATTTTCATTAGAAACGTGTGTTTTTGGTCGTCCATTTGCTTTTTAAATTTGTCACTCCTGTTGTTCGTTTGCTTGATAAAGGCCTTGTTGGTCGAAACGTTGCTGTATTTTGTCATTGTTTTTATAATTTGTAAAACTACAGTACTTTGTGATTACGTGTTTTGTCAGTTATGAAGTAGCAACGTAAATAATTTTATGGTTGGGGGTCGGCACAACATGAGGAACTGTATTAAAGGGTCGCGGTATTAGGAAGTTTGAGAACCACTGATGTAGGACTTATGGTGCAACATACTCACGTTCCTGCACAACAAGACAAATCACAAAGTGATTAACTTGATGGATAGAAGAAAGCAAGACAACACAAGGTGTAGATATCACGCACACCAGACGGGCAAACAAAGAACTGTGGGATAGAGCGAGACAACAGCAGGTGCAGATATGCACGCACAGCACAACAAGAACGGGATAGGCGGAAAGTGCAAAGAACTGTGGGATAGAGAGGCAGACAATAGCAGGTGTAGATATGCACGCACACAGACGGGCAAACAAAGAACTGTGGGATAGAGTGAGACAATAGCAGGTGTAGATATGCACGCACACCAGACGGGCAAACAAAGAACTGTGGGATAGAGCGAGACAACAGCAGGTGTAGATATGCACGCACACAGAAAAGGTGAACAAAGAACTGTATTGGCATAGAGGCAATAGCAGACACAGCGGGAACAAGATTGTGGCAACGGTGCGAGTGCACGCACCCAGACGGGCAAACAAAGAACTGTGGGATAGAGCGAGACAACAGCAGGTGTAGATATGCACGCACACCAGACGGGCAAACAAAGAACTGTGGGATAGAGCGAGACAACAGCAGGTGGAACAAGAAATAAGGGACGATGGATAAGACACGCATCGAAGACCCTTTCCGATAGCATCACGAGACAAGGTAAGCCAAGAATAGTACCGATGCGACCTACAAGGCATGTCGTAAGAGGCGAGTGATGTAGGAAATAGGAAAGCTACCACAGTAAATAAAAATCAGCGCAGAAATCGGATGTGCACAAAGTACAATCGCTCTTAGGCTCATATCACATACAAATCACACAGAGTGGTTAACAAGTGCTCCATATGCAGCGGTCGAAGAAGAAGGAATTTTTTTTAAACTGGAAAATTATCTTTTCCAGGTATGTCGCCAGAGAAAGTTCTGCAGAGAATGGAAAGTACAAACTTCAATATTTATCAGAGAGAAACAGATTACGAAGACGTACACTCTCATCATCATCATCAATTCTTAGTGTGCCCCATCAGAGTTCGTAAGGCAGAGACAAAAAATGTCCACTCACTTTGATCTGTAGCCTACGATAACTATATTAGAGTTGTCTGTGCTTTGATCCTACAGCTATGGCATCCGGATATTTATAAGTTTGTTTGGGGTTTTGGGGAGGGCGATTGTATTGAGTTAAGAGTTCAGGGAGCGATTGTATTGAAGTTAAGAGTTCAAGGAACGATTGTATTGAAGTCAAGACTCAAGGGCGATTGTATTGAATCAAGTTCAAGGAGCGATTATTGAAGTAGAGTTCAAGGAGCGATGTATTGAGTTAAGAGTTCAAGGGCGATTGTATTGAAGTTAGAGTTCAAGGAGCGATTGTATTGAAGTTAAGAGTTCAAGGCGATTGTATGAAGTTAAGAGTTCAAGGGGCGTGTATTGAAGTCAAGAGTTCAAGGGCGATGTATTGAAGAAGAGTTCAAGGAGCGATTGTATTGAAGTTAAGAGTTCAAGGAGCGATTGTATTGAAGTTAAGAGTTCAAGGGCGATTGTATTGAAGTTAAGAGTTCAAGGAGCGATTGTAATGAAGTTAAGAGTTCAAGGGGCGATTGTATTGAAGTCAAGAGTTCAAGGGAGCGATTGTATTGAGTTAAGAGTTAATGGAGCGATTGTATTGAAGTAAGAGCTCAATGGAGCGATTGTATTGAATTAAGAGTTCAAGGAGCGATTGTATTGAAGTTAAAGTTCAAGGAGCGTTGTATTGAAGTCAAGAGCTCAATGGAGCGATTGTATTGAAGTCAAGAGTTCAATGGAGCGATTGTATTGAAGTCAAGAGTTCAAGGAGCGATTGATTGAGTTAAGAGCTCAATGGAGCGATTGTATTGAGTTAAGAGTTCAAGGAGCGATTGTATTGAAGTTAAGAGTTCAAGGGCGTTGTATTGAAGTCAAGAGCTCAATGGAGCAATTGTATTGAAGTTAAGAGTTCAAGGGAGCGATTGTATTGAAGTTAAGAGTTCAAGGAGCGTTGATGAAGTCAAGAGCTCAATGGAGCGATTGTATATCAGAGTTCAATGGAGCGATTGTATTGATTAGAGCTCAATGGAGCGATTGTATTGAGTTAAGAGTCAATGGAGCGATTGTATTGAGTTAAGAGTTCAAGGGAGCGATTGTATTGAAGTTAAGAGTTCAAGGAGCGATTGTATGAAGTCAAGAGTTCAAGGAGCGATTGTATTAAGTCAAGAGTTCAAGGGAGCGATTGTATTGAAGTTAAGAGTTCAAGGGAGCGATTGTATTGAAGTCAAGAGTTCAAGGACGTTGATTGAAGTCAAGTGTCAAGGGCATGTATTGAGTTAAGTTCAGAGCATTGCGAAGTAGTTCCAAGACGGTGATTCAAAAAAGTTTCAGAAACAGTGGTCGAAGTTTCACTGCTACTGGTTTTAACTACCGCATATAACCTACGACTCGTATTCACTGTTCGATATCCGTCTGATTCGATCAACTTGATGATGATTATTGATTATTTTCTCCCATGAAGTATCTTTCTCTAATTTCTCTGAATATTCTTCCTGAAGGGCGTTTCCTGGCGAAACATTTCAAATAGGTGGCATTTTAGAGCTCTGTATCAAATCTCAGAAGACTGCTTGTCTCAATGTAGCGATGGGTTCAATGACACGAGTTTCCATGCCAGCTTCCTACCCCAGACGAAATTGAAGGTACTCTCTTCCAACCTCGAAGGCATGGAGAAGATTAATAGGTTCATTTCATCCCAGTAGCAGTACATGGGTCTCAAGTAGGCTTTATCACAGCGGGTATTGTGTCCATATTTGACTGTTAGCGCCTCTCCACGCCCAGTAGCTGTACACGGTCTCCAGTAAGAGTTTATCAGAGCGGACCTTATGTCCATATTTGACTGTTAGCGCCCCCTCCCACGCCCCAGTAGCTGTACACAGGTCTCCAGTAAGAGTTTATCAGGGCATACCTTATGTTCAGATTTGACTGTTAGCGCCCCCTCCCACGCCCCAGTAGCTGTACACGGGTCTCCAGTAAGAGTTTATCAGAGCGACGTATGTCCATATTTGACTGTTAGCGCCCCTCCAACGCCCCAGTAGCTGTACACGGTCTCCAGTAAGAGTTTATCAGAGTGTACCGTATGTCCATATTTGACTGTTAGCGCCCCCTCCAACGCCCCAGTAGCTGTACACAGGTCTCCAGTAAGAGTTTATCAGAGTGTACCGTATGTCCATATTTGACTGTTAGCGCCCCCTCCAACGCCCCAGTAGCTGTACACAGGTCTCCAGTAAGAGTTTATCAGAGCGGACCGTATGTCCATATTTGACTGTTAGCGCCCCTCAACGCCCCAGTAGCTGTACACAGGTCTCCAGCAAGAGTTTATCAGGGCATACCTTATGTTCAGATTTGACTGTTAGCGCCCCCCTGTCAATTCTTCATTGTTATAACCCCCGCCTCCTGCCCTCAAGTGGTTTCCGGGGTAGCAGAGAACAGAACCACGGTTTCCTCTCGCATGTTGCAAAAGTTAATTAAGAAGTCAGAAGGGCCGGTAGTGTGGTAGACAACACCATACTGTAACAAGACAAACGCCTTCTTTATTCACTCTACACCGACAACTTTGTTAAACCACTCGTTGTGATCTGTATGTCATTTGTGCATTCGAGCGTGAGTTCGGTGTGCCATTAAGGCGCATACATAAGATATCACATATGATTTCTGCATGCTTTTATTCGGTTCGTCTCCTTACGTCGCTGACCAAAATAAAACTGACCTAAGTGAGTCCACCCACCTAGGCGATCTAATACCTTGTTAGCCTTTGACCTTGCGGTCAAAGTTACCAGGACTATACCACTGGGAGGTGGAGAGGGGGTTGGCATGTGTGTTCTACAGGTCATCAGCTGCAGATTCAAATAACGTAAGCCATCTAATCATATCATCCCATCCCTAAGACTAATCATCTAACCATCATCTCTAAACGTACTTCCTCCTCCTCCCAAACATCACCTCTAAACTTACTTCCTCCTCCTCCCAAACATCACCTCTAAACTTACTTCCTCCTCCTCCCAAACATCACCTCTAAACTTACTTCCTCTTTCTCTCAAACATCATCTCTAAACTTACTTCCTCCTTCTCCCAAACATCATCTTTACACTCACTTCCTCCTTCTCCCAAACATCATCTTTACACTCATTTCCTCCTTCTCCCAAACATCATCTTTACACTCACTTCCTCATTCTCCCAAACATCATCTTTACACTCACTTCCTCCTTCTCCCAAACATCATCTTATACTCACTTCCTCCTTCTCCCAAACATCATCTTTACACTTACTTCCTCCTTCTCCCAAACATCATCTTTACACTCACTTCCTCCTTCTCCCAAACATCATCTTTACACTCATTTCCTCCTTCTCCCAAACATCATCTTTACACTCATTCTCCTTCTCCCAAACATCATCTTTACACTCACTTCCTCCTTCTCCCAAACATCATCTTTACACTCACTTCCTCCTTCTCTCAAACATCATCTTTACACTCACTTCCTCCTTCTCCCAAACATCATCTTTACACTCACTTCCTCCTTCTCTCAAACATCATCTCTAAACTTATTTCCTCCTTCTCCCAAACATCATCTTTACACTCATTTCCTCCTTCTCCCAAACATCATCTTTACACTCACTTCCTCCTTCTCCCAAACATCATCTTTACACTCACTTCCTCCTTCTCCCAAACATCATCTTTACACTCACTTCATCCTTCTCCTCTCAAACTTCATCTCTAATCTCACTTTCTTCTTCTCCCCAAACATTAACACACAAACCCCATTTACACATCTCCCAAGATGTTCATCATCTCTACATAATAATATCAACTATACTAACGACACATTAAGGAACGGACATTATTTCGGTCAGGGAGAAACAGAAGGCATCAATTTGATTCAATATACAGAAGCACACCGGATACTGTAATGAAATATTGATCATAAATACCTCCTGAATTCAAAACATAGAAGTTATAGCCGAAGTGTCTGCGTGAAATTGCTATGTTTAGGGGAAGAGGTGTCCCTGAGAGAACAATTTCAAAATTTTTGAGCATGTGCCCAAAAGTGGGGAGGAAAGATGGGAGTGGTTGATGAGGCATCAGGTTGTATAGGCAGAAGAGAAAGGACGAGTCATGGTTGGATTGTTGTATGAAATATGAGAAATAAACCAGGAATATTTATTTTTATTAGTTAACTACGTATAGATAAATAGTAAAGTCAAAGGCTTCGTATAGATAAATTGTAAAAGTCAAGAACATTGGTTTAGATAAATAGTGAAGTTAAGAACTTGGTTTAGATAAATAGTGAAGTTAAGAACTTCATTTGGATAAATAGTGAAGTGGAGAACATTGTTTAGATAAATAGTGAAGTTAAGAACTTCGTATAGATAAATAGAAAGTGAAGTTCAAAAGAACTTCGATATAAATAAATAGTGAAGTTAAGAACTTCGTATAGATAAATAGTGAAGTTAAGAACTTCAAAAGTATCAGATAAATAATGTGAAATTAAGAACTTCGTTTGGATAAATAGTGAAGTTAAGAACTTGGTTTAGATAAATAGAGTGAAGTCGAGATATACACAGATATGTGGGAAATAGAGAAGCTGTGACCGAGAATTGAAGATGTAAGGATGCGAAGATTCAGAAGTCGATAGATGGCGTGGCTCACGGGAATGTGAGGTCAGCTGTAGAAATAGGTCGTCAGGATCAATAATCAGGCCACTCAGTCAGACGATGGAACCGATTCCCTCCCCTGGTTTGGGACGAAACTCTAGGAGATGGCAACATTAATCTCAAGATAAATAATATAGGTAGATAGCTAGATAGATGGTTGAGTGGTAGGTAGTTAAGTGGTTAAGTAGGCAGGCAGGCAGGTAGCTAGATAGATGGATGGATGGATGGTTAGGTAGGTGGGTATGTATTTAAGTACGTGGGTGAGTGGTAGATAGGAAGGTAGTTAGGTATGTAGCCATGTAGGTAGGTAGGTATCTGGAGATAGATGGATAGAAGGTAGGTAGGTAGGTAGGTATGTAGATAGATAGATGGATATACGGATGGTTGGATGGATGGATGATGGATGGATGGAGGACGACGGACAGACGGCGGCGACGACGATGGATGGATGGATGGATGGATGACGATGGATGGACGATGGATGACAATGATGATGGACAGATGAAGGATAGATGATGATGGACGATGGAAGGATAGGATGATGATGGAAGGAAGGATGGATGGATGGATGGATGGATAGATAGACAGATATATAGACCGATGGATGCGTGGATGGATGCATGGATGGATACATGGATGGATACATGGATGGATGGACGTATATATGGATAAACGGATGTATGTATGTGTGGATAGACGGATGGATGTATGGATAAACGGATGAATGTATGGATGGATTGATGTATGGATAGATGGATGGACGGAAGTGTGTATGGGTAGATGGATGGATGTATGGATAGACGGATGGATGTATGGATAGACGGATGGATGTATGGATAAACAGATGGATGTATGGATAGACGGATGGATGTATGGATAGACGGATGGATGTATGGATAGACGGATGGATGTATGGATAGACGGATGGATGTATGGATAGACGGATGGATAAATGGATAAACGGATGGATCTATGGATAGGCGGATGGATGTATGGATAGATGGATGGATGTATGGATAGATGAATGTATGGATAGATGGATGTATGGATAGATGGATGTATGGATAGATGGATGGATGTATGGATAGATGAATGTATGGATAGATGGATGTATAGATAGATGGATGTATGGATAGATGGATGGATGTATGGATAGATGAATGTATGGATGAGAATGTATGGATAGATGGATGTATGGATAGATGGATGTATGGATAGATGGATGTATGGATAGATGAATGTATGGATAGATGGATGTATGGATAGATGGATGTATGGATAGATGGATGTATGGATAGATGGATGTATGGATAGATGGATGTATGGATAGATGGATGTATGGATAGATGGATGTATGGATAGATGGATGTATGGATAGATGGATGTATGGATAGATGGATGTATGGATAGATGGATGTATGATAGATGGATGTATGGATAGATGGATGTATGGATAGATGGATGTATGGATAGATGGATGTATAGATAGATGGATGTATGGATAGATGGATGTATGGATAGATGGATGTATGGATAGATGGATGTATGGATAGATGGATGTATGGATAGATGGATGTATGGATAGATGGATGTATGGATGGATGGATGTATGGATAGATGGATGTATGGATAGATGGATGTATGGATAGATGGATGTATGGATAGATGGATGTATAGATAGATGGATGTATGGATAGATGGATGTATGGATAGATGGATGTATAGTTAGATGGATGTATGGATAGATGGATGTATGGATAGATGGATGTATGGATAGATGGATGTATGGATAGATGGATGTATGGATAGATGGATGTATGGATAGATGGATGTATGGATAGATGGATGTATGGATAGATGGATGTATGGATAGATGGATGTATGGATAGGCGGATGGATGTATGGATAGATGGATGTATGGATAGATGAATGGATGTATGGATAGATGAATGGATGTATGGATAGATGGATGTATAGATAGATGGATGTATGGATAGATGGATGTATGGATAGATGGATGTATGGATAGATGGATGTATAGATAGATGGATGTATAGATAGATGGATGTATGGATAGATGGATGTATGGATAGATGGATGCATGGATAGATGAATGTATGGATAGATGAATGTATGGATAGATGGATGCATGGATAGATGGATGTATGGATAGATGGATGTATGGATAGATGGATGTATAGATAGATGGATGTATAGATAGATGGATGTATGGATAGATGGATGCATGGATAGATGGATGCATGGATAGATGGATGTATGGATAGATGGATGTATAGTTAGATGGATGTATGGATAGATGGATGTATGGATAGATGGATGTATGGATAGATGGATGTATGGATAGATGGATGCATGGATAGATGGATGTATGGATAGATGGATGTATGGATAGATGAATGGATGTATGGATAGATGGATGTATGGATAGATGGATGTATGGATAGATGGATGTATGGATAGATGAATGTATGGATAGATGGATGTATGGATAGATGAATGTATGGATAGATGGATAGATGGATGTATGGATAGATGGATGTATGGATAGATGGATGTATGGATAGATGGATGTATAGTTAGATGGATGTATGGATAGACGGATGTATGGATAGATGGATGTATAGTTAGATGGATGTATGGATAGACGGATGTATGGATAGATGGATGTATAGTTAGATGGATGTATGGATAGATGGATGTATGGATAGATGGATGTATGGATAGATGGATGTATGGATAGATGGATGTATGGATAGATGGATGTATGGATAGATGGATGTATGGATAGATGGATGTATGGATAGATGGATGTATAGTTAGATGGATGTATGGATAGATGGATGTATGGATAGATGGATGTATGGATAGATGGATGTATGAATAGATGGATGTATAGTTAGATGGATGTATGGATAGATTGATGTATGGATAGATGGATGTATGGATAGATGGATGTATGGATAGATGGATGTATAGTTAGATGGATGTATGGATAGATGGATGTATGGATAGATGGATGTATGGATAGATGGATGATGGATAGATGGATGTATAGTTAGATGGATGTATGGATAGATGGATGTATGGATAGATGGATGTATGGATAGATGGATGTATAGTTAGATGGATGTATGAATAGATGGATGTATGGATAGATGGATGTATGGATAGATGGATGTATGGATAGATGGATGTATGGATAGACGGATGTATGGATAGATGGATGTATGGATAGACGGATGTATGGATAGATGAATGTATGGATAGATGAATGTATGGATAGATGGATGTATGGATAGATGGATGTATGGATAGATGGATGTATGGATAGATGGATGTATGGATAGATGGATGTATGGATAGATGGATGTATGGATAGATGGATGTATGGATAGATGGATGCATGGATAGATGGATGTATGGATAGATGGATGTATGGATAGATGGATGTATGGATAGATGAATGTATGGATAGATGAATGTATAGTTAGATGGATGTATGGATAGATGGATGTATGGATAGATGGATGCATGGATAGATGGATGTATGGATAGATGGATGTATAGTTAGATGGATGTATGAATAGACGGATGTATGGATAGATGGATGTATGGATAGATGGATGTATGGATAGACGGATGTATGGATAGATGGATGTATGGATAGACGGATGTATGGATAGATGGATGTATGGATAGATGAATGTATGGATAGATGAATGTATGGATAGATGGATGTATGGATAGATGGATGTATGGATAGATGGATGTATGGATAGATGGATGTATGGATAGATGGATGTATGGATAGATGGATGTATGGATAGATGGATGCATGGATAGATGGATGTATGGATAGACGGATGTATGGATAGATGGATGTATGGATAGACGGATGTATGGATAGATGGATGTATGGATAGATGAATGTATGGATAGATGAATGTATGGATAGATGGATGTATGGATAGATGGATGTATGGATAGATGGATGTATGGATAGATGAATGTATGGATAGATGAATGTATAGTTAGATGGATGTATGGATAGATGAATGTATAGTTAGATGGATGTATGGATAGATGAATGTATAGTTAGATGGATGTATGGATAGATGAATGTATGGATAGATGGATGTATGGATAGATGGATGTATGGATAGATGAATGGATGTATGGATAGATGGATGTATGGATAGATGGATGTATGGATAGATGAATGTATGGATAGATGGATGTATGGATAGATGAATGTATGGATAGATGGATAGATGGATGTATGGATAGATGGATGTATGGATAGATGGATGTATAGTTAGATGGATGTATGGATAGACGGATGGATGCATGGATGGATGTATGGATAGATGGATGGATGCATGGATGGATGTATGGATGGATGGATGTATGGATGGATAGATGGATGTATGGATAGATGGATGGATAGACGGATGGATGCATGGATGGATGTATGGATGGATAGATGGATGTATGGATAGATGGATGGATAGATGGATGTATGGATAGACGGATGGATGCATGGATGGATGGATGTATGGATAGATGGATGTATGGATGAATGTATTGATGGATGGATAGATGGATGGATGTATGGATATATGGATGAACGGACTGATAGTTCTCCTTTTTCGAATACTCCATATCGACCCCTTATTAACCAATCTGTGTGATTTGTATATGATCTGAGCCTAAAAGCGATTGTACGTTGTGCTAGTTATACGCCTACAAGTAGGCCAGCCCATCCGATTTCTGCGACGCTTTCATTTACTAGGTAGCGTCCCAGGCACTACATCAGTCGATTCTTACGACGTGTCTTGTAAATCGCAGTGGTACTATTCTTTGCTTTCCTTGCGGGTCCCGGCACCACACGAACGGGACGGATAGTGAGAGATATGGTTGTCATGTTTAGAATTTATTCCCAGTATAATAATGTACATGTGTATGTCCGAATGTGTTCATGTATATGTAGATATATATATATATATAGCCTTTTTCGTCTTTACAGACGGTCAATTGACAAGTGTTTCACTGTGACAACTTCCGAGTTTTCGCTTGTCTCTCTTGTCTTTCAGCTCATCCCTAAGTCTCTCTTCAAAAGATTCTGCATCTTTGCACAATGTTGTTTTCCATATATCTCGATCATCAGCCAGTTTTCCCATTTGCTGGGACCGATAGAAAGGTTATTCATTGAGGTCTTGCAGACATCTTTATATCTGAGCAGTGGTCTGCCTTGGTGCCTCTTCCTCTCCGAAAGTTCACAGAACAACATTTGTTTTGGAATGCGGTTATTGTCCATTCTTCGCACATGCCCTAGCAATCTAAGTCTTCTACTGCTGAGCATGCCCATGATGGAAGGCAAGTTTGCACGTTGCAGTACTTCAAGTTGGTTATATATATATATATATAATATATATAATATATTTGGTATGTGCAAGAGTCTGGCTGTCTTAGTGTCTGACATTGTCAGTGTGTGTATATGTTTGTAGGTAGATGTATGTGTGTGTGTGTGGGTTTATGTTTGTCAGTGTGTGTGTGAGGGTGTGATGGGTTGAGTTTATCAGTATGTGTGAGTGTCCATGCCCGTCAGTGCATATGTGCGCGTATGCTGTGTCTGTCGGTGTGTGGGGATACGCATGTTATTGTTTGTTAGTGTGTGTAGGTGTGTATGCGTGTGTCTGTCAGTGTGCAGATATGTGCATGCTTGTGTCCGTTAGTGTGTACATGCTTATGTCCGTCAGTGTGTGTATGTCTGTTAGAGTGTGTAGATATGCATGCTTCTGTTTGTTCGTTCAGTGTGTGTGTTTGTTATGTTCACAAGTATGTGTGTGTTCTATTGTGTCTGTATCTGTGTCTATCTGTATATTTGTATATATAGCTCATATATATGTAACTTCCTGTGTATGTTTGTCAGTCTCGTTGTCTATGCATGTGCGCGTCCGTTCATGCATCTTTCTGCCTGTGCGTGTACATGTGTCATCCTGAGAAAAACAGTACTTCTTGAAAGCTACATAAAATATTCGCTGATTCATCTATTGGGGACATTGCGTGCAAAGAGCTTCTAATAAACCACAAAAATATAACCATACTCATATGGAGATTACTAGCATCACGCACAAGAATTAGAAAATCCATCGAACTTTAACCTTAAAAATGGTTGAACGTTCACGAGCAAACAACATCAACAAAACACAGAGATATATTCTTCTTCTTGCTATCCCTTCCAATTCTTTTCATGTTTTACTTATCCTTTTAATATCAGTCTCCAGCTCTCTTCTCTGGATATTTCAAGGCACAGCCAACTATAAACTCATACGGCCAGCGGACTCAGGTAAAAATTATAGGAAATAAGACCACAACCGTCGCGTGACCTCGCACTCCAGTATTATTGTATAAAGATGAATTTATTTTTAAAATCAACACAACATGCTAAATCGAAGTTATATTATGCAACAAGTTAAGTTTAACAATAAGGAATATCAATATTATGAATATTTTTCATCAATAAATAACCATAGACTCATAGAATTGAGTAAAATTGCAAAATTAATTGCAATGTTCTATCAAACATATATCAAATCCAACCCCCAACTCAAACTAAGTCAGGGTTTCCCCGGTCAGTTATACGGTCCATTATTAGAGTTGGCTGTGGTCTAGGCCTTCCTCATCTCTTCTTTCCTTGCGGGTTCCAAAAACAGTACATGTATTGCAGTGCTTCCAGGCGATCTTCTCAATGTGTGTCCAATCCATCGCCAACGTCTCTTCCTGAGCTTTTTCTCCACTAGTATCTGCTTAGTTCTTTCTCTGAGTTCCTCATTCGTAATCCTATTGTAGAAGGCATGCAGCCACCCAGGCAGCAGCCGGTGGACCAGACAGTTAGTCTTAGGGTGTAGTTTGTAGATATTTTATTAGTTGACTGTAGTGTTTCCCACTAAATCTGCATCTGTTCACTATAGCAGAGTGGCAACACTAAACGAGACTTGACGTGGTAAAACCAATTGACGTAGTTTTGTGCAGTGACGGCGTAGCAACGCTAGAAAACATAGGGGGGCCGAATATAAACACTACCGCTGGACAGACGTGTTTTTGTCATTGCCTACATATGTGATTGGTTATTGGTTATTGGTTACTAAACTGACGTCATTGCACTCCGGGCAGACCCATAGGTGCTCAGTCTCCCCCAACAGATATCGAAGAGTATGCATACTGATGGTTCCTGTGGCTCGCTGATTAAACACACCTCTCACTCTACCTCTCAGGCATCTACATATGTGATACCAACAATAAAGTATTTATGAAACTGATAAGAACTTCTTCTGGTATGTAGTATAAGTGGTATCAACATCTGCCATCAGTCATCATACAATCCAGCCAACCTACATCAAACAAAATCCGAACTACTACACTATCATACCATCTCAGTCCCTCTATTCTAGGCAGCGCCGGATTAGCCTAGTAGTAGAAGTAGCAAATGCTACGGGCCCCGCGCTTCTGGGGCCCCGCGCCTATGTGAAAGAGATGAAAAGGAAAAAATAACCACGATGCTATATCAAAAACAAGCAAGCTGTCTGAATTTTTAAGTGTCGTGTGTGATGGTGCTGAATCCAAAGAACTGAAGCAGAAAATACAGAAGTCGCATATCACTGTCTAGTAGATGAAGGCAGATGAACTCCAAATATTGTCAGCTCTTATCAAGAGGATTTGGAAGAAAGTCTAGGCGACGAACTTGTGCAGTTCGTTGAAGTGCGATTTTATAAACATATAATGGAAAATTCATTAGAGTCGTGTTTCCCAAATGTAGAAATAGTCTTACGAATTTACTTGTCTTTAATGATTACTAAATGCAGCGGAGAATGTTCTTATTTAACATTAAAGTGTATAAAAAGTGAGTTAAGGAACATGATGGGACTAGATCGTCTAAATAACCTCACCTTAATGAACATTGAATGTAATTTACTTAGAGAAATTGATTTGTCTAGTATTAGCTCTAAATTTGCTCACATTAAATCGAAACAAGTTTGTTTGTAAAAGTTGTGTTTTATTACTTATTATCATACAAAACCTAGGGCCCCCAGGCTAAAATTTGCTACAGGCCCCGCGCTGACCTAATCCGGCACTGATTCTAGGTAAACATCCATTTATGAAGGTATGTACTTTTCTGGTGGTCTCTGTTGTTGTCCTCTATGTTTCCGAGCCATAGAACAGCACTATCTTCTTCTTCTTCAAACGCTCCATGTCGACCACTTGTTGATCATTCTTTATGATCTATATGTGATCTGAGCCTAAGGGTGAGTGTAAGTTGTGCCAGTTATGCGCCAACAAGTAGGACAGTACATCCGATTTCTGCGACGCTTTTTATTTACTAGAGTAACTTCCATCAGGCCCTACCTCATTCGCCTCTTACGACATGCCTTGTAGGTCGCAGTGTTACTATTCTCTGCCTCCCTTGAGAGCCCCAGCAAAACACAGGCGACAGTGACAACAAATGTATGTTTGTTGGTGTATTTGTTGTGCGATCACAGAGGAAGTACAACTTTTTCACTCCTCATTTTTCAATGTGTCAGACTCACTGCAAACAATCTTGACCTTGAGAATGTCGTTTCTTTACTCGTCATACATTTTAACGATGCGGTATTTGAGAGCTTTATTTTAAATCCTAGAGGGCTTCTTGACTCCATGTGAAAAGTCACGAGCAGTCTTCTACTTGGATTGTAGAAGATTGGGGGTTTGTCTCTGTGGCTTAACCCATTCATCTTTCTGTGTGATGTACTGGCTCGAGGTCAATGGCGGCCCGTTATCATTTTTGTTGGTGGGGCCAGACAGATATTTTCAGAAAAATCACGGTTTCGGTTAGGATATATTTTTATGTATAAAATAATAAATACACGTTACACCTTATTTTTGGTGGGGCCATGCCCTACTGGCCCCTAATGACGAGCCGCCACTGCTCGAGATACTTTCTAAGATTACACAAAGCTAGTTTACTGTCTCATTCAGTTTACATTGCAATATAAATGAGTCTGAGAGGTTTTTAAAAAAAACTTACGGAGTGGAAGGGTTAGTGGTTAAACCGTATGTATTGTGTTCCGGACGTCGTGGGTTCGAATCCGGATCACGCCTTTCTGTTCACGAGTGTATTTTTTTCCAGAGAATCCTATAATTGTTGCCGGAACTACGGAGTTCGTGTTTTGTGCACCACTCTAGCAGGTGGTTTGCCATTTCTTAGGAGGGTCGAGTCATATGGGAATTCCGGTGCAATAAAGTCATTCCTTCTCGGTTTTAGACTGTTTAGTGTTCTGCTCCAGAGGGGACGTTACCATGACTCTGTTACAATATCAAAACTATGTTGAAGATTAAAGGTTTTAAAGCCGAAGGATTGACTTAATGCAACGGGTTTAAACCCATACGGCTCTGTCCCTCTCCGCAGAAATGGCTCGCCACCTGCAGAGAGTATTACACAAAACACGAACTCCGTAGATCCAGCAACAATCCTAGGGGTCTCTGAAAAAAACTGCACTCGTGAACAGAATGGCGCGGTCCGGAAACGAACCTACGACCTTCGACTCACAAGGCAAAGGGTTTAACCACTTAACCACAGAGATCAAGATATATATATATATTCTTCTTGTACCGTTATACCTTACATAATACCCGCAAGTAATTTATCCATACCGCTCTGTCCTGGGCAGCTCACTCAATCTCTTTCATGGAAAATTGAGTCCGATATTTCTTGCCTCTTTCAGAAAAGTTCGTTTCAGGGTTATCCTTGGGCGTCCTTTCTTTCTTGAACCCTTTGCATCCCACTTCAATGCCTGCTTTGATATTCGTTGATCATTTCTCCTCAAGTGTGTCCAACATATCTCCATCTTCTCTTTCTTATAACAGTTGTCACTAGTGGTTGACCAGACATGTCTCTGATTTCATCACTTCTTCTGAATTCGTTCCATTTTATATTATTTTTCGCAGACATCTATTTTCAAATGCATTCAACTTGCTTTCTATATCTTTAGTCCTTTTCCAACTCTCGCTGGCATATGTTAGGATTGATACAACATTTGAATTGAAAATTATTAATTTAGTTTTAAAACTATATAACTTGCAGTTCCATATTTTATTTAGACTTTTAAAAGCTTATGTTGCTTTGACATTTCGTAGCATAATTCCATTTTTAACATTTCGGCACTTGATAGGACACACTTTGAGAAAATCAGAGGGGAATATAACAAGCACAGTCCTTTCCTGGAACCCACAGGGACAGCGAAAGAAAGGGAGGCCTAGAAAAACACGGAAACGAGATTTGGAGGCAGAGATCAACAATATAAAGAAGAGCTGGATGGAGCTACAGGAGTTAGCTAGAGATAGGAAAACTTGGTGGCATGAGTTGGTTTAGGGCATAGTTTCCCAAACTTTTTCGTGCCCACTTTGCACGACATAAACTTTGTAACGCCCCCTTCCACATTATAACAGGTTGCCAACGCCCCTCTCCCACATATAAATACATGCTCTATTCTCACTTTGACAGAAAATTGATATATACTTCTGTCATACATGGTCAATTTTTAACTGATTATATACATGAAAATTGATTAGAAAATTGATATAAAAATGGATCGTGTAAGATGGGTATAAGATGAATTAAAATGCAGAATTCAACATTTTAAATGATTATTCAATCACAAAATAACGAATATCCCCCCCAATGCTTCTGAACCCACTATCGCTTCCTGAAAGGCTTCAGCGCCACTGGGGCGGTACGCCCACTTTGGGAAACGCTGGTTTAGGGCCGATGCCGCAATCGGGGTGTAAAAAGCATAAGAGAGAGAGACAGAGAGCGAATGTAATACTGTAATATACCTGTCCTCATCCATATCGTTCTCTTCCCCCATGGGTTCTAGTCACGCGCAAATCTAAAAGATGTAGACTTCTTCTTTTTCTAACGCTTCATATTGAGCATTTGTTAGCCACTCTGTGTGATTTGTATATGATCTGATCCTAAGAGCGATTGTACGTTGTGCCAGTTATGCACCTACAAGTAGGCCAGCACATCCGAGTTATGTGATGCTTTATATTTACTAGGGTAGCTTCCTAGGTCCTACATCAGTCGCCTCTTACGACATGCCTTGTAGGTCGCAGTGGTACTATTCTTTGTTTCCCTTGCAGGGTCACGCGCCACACACGAGTAAAGAGGTGTAGACAAAGAACAAAACGTAGTGAATAACACTGTTAACATGTGCTGTTAACATGTGCTGGTTAACATGTGCTGGTTAACATGTGCTGTTAACATGTGCTGTTAACCAGTGCCAAACCTGGACGCTGACAACAAACGATAGAAGAAAACTAGTCACGACAGAGATGAAGTGTCTACGCAGAATGCTGGGGTAACAAGAAGAGACCGGTTGAGAAATGAAGACATCAGGACAAAAGTGGGTACAACATCAGTACTAGACTTCATCAAGAAACAACAAATTAAATAGTTCGGCCACGTAAGCAGATTACCATCAGAGTGCACCTCAAAGAGCAATGTTGCTACGATACAATGGGTACAAAGCAAAAGGCCGGCCACGCAAAGATGGACCTCAGAGATAACATAGGCGACGAAAGAGACTATCTACGAAGCGCATACTAGGGCCCGTTTTGAAATCTCTTCTTGACCCTTGACGCTGTGAGGCAAACAGGATTCGAGAAAGAAAGAAAGATATGATGTAAGTATTTTAAAAATTGACTATGATTCGTTTCTCATAGCGGTGGTCTGGAATGCAATATTAGCAGTACTATGCGGTGTCTCCTGATATCGAAATGGGGAAGACTGCGTAAAACTTGTAAATAGTGAAACACTTGTTGGTCGAACTGTGTTTATCGTCACTGTTTATGTATTTTGTAAACTATAGTACTTTGTTTGTACGTGTTTCACTACTCCTGTATACATAATCTCTACTTAAATCCACTGAATGACTCATTCCAACGGTCGGAACTAGAAAAGAAATTCAGTAAAATCTAGCGCTACACAAATACCGTTCATGTTGAGCTTATTAATTCTTCTCATCTTCTTCTTCAATGATCCAGCGGCACTTGAGCTCTTTCCCTTCGGCCCAATGCTATGTAGTGGTATCTGCATGTGTTTGTAAGTTGATTTTTTGTTGTTCCGTATAATGTGTTCCATTTATCTGCCTTGGAGGAAGGAGGGTCTTTCTGATGTCTTCTAGTGCTTGACACTTGAAGAGGTAGTGGCGAACGGTTTCATGATGGTGTGCACACAGTTGGCACTCTGGAGTGTGTTGTGGTTGAATTCTGTTCAAGTGATTATTAAGTGTTGGGTTCAGAGTCTAAAAATGGTGCTCTGATCTCTTCTTGTAAGGTGGTTGAAGTTGTCATTAAGGTTAGGGCTGGCCATATGACTGTACACCTCTCTTCCCGTCTCTCCCATTGCCCATCTGTTCAGCCAAATTTCTTTACTTGTTGTTATTAGGATTTGCGAATTACAATATATATATATATATATATATTAAAAGTTTGCTGAAATCGGATGCACATGTCCTAAACGTGCAGAAGTCTATGTGTTTAGGGCCTACCAAACCAATGTGCAACGTATACACGTTCTTGGCAAAGATCAAACATATCACAAAAGTGATTACAATTGGTCGTAAAGAACGAACGCAAAGAAGAAGATATTAAAAGTCAACGCGTTACGATAAAAACGTTGTTTCCATACAGTGATATTCAAAATAGACCTGTCCCTACAGTGCCGTCTTTTCATATCCCCGTGTTGTTTTGGTAGTTTTTTTTATCTCTGTGGGTTTTTTTTTCGATCCAGACGCACTTGAGCTGAAAGCTCTTCGGCTCTGTGCCATGGACATCGTAACCCTTCGGCTCGGTACCACGAACACCGTAAATCTGGAGAACCTGTGGCTTTTATGCCAGTTTGTGGAATTGAACCCGCACTCACAGAGGACTTGTCACCCGTAGTCCAACGCGCTACAAACACGCTGGGAAGACGGACGTGGCGTAGAGGTTAGATGCGCGCTCTCGTTGCCAAAGGTAATCGGTTCGTTCACTCGTGGAGCCATCGGAATATTTTTCCAGTGAAGGTGAGATTAAGTCTTAGTCCTATCGGAGAGGGAAGAGCGCATGTAGCGTAGTTGTTAGTGAACTCGCTTCAGCAAGGCTGGTGGTCTGGGTTCAGCTCCGCAATGCGCGTGGAATTTTCCCGACCACGACGGCTCTCAGGTCGACCCAGCCTCAACTGGGTACCAGACATGCTCTGGGAAAGTAAAGGCGACCGGCGTGATGCTGACCACATCACCCATTGTGTGCCGACGGTCAATGAAAAATACAGGCCTAACACTGTATTGATCTATATACCACGAGGTATGAAAGGGGGGTTCCTATCGGAGACAGACGATAAAATTCGTGTTCAAGTTGAGCACGTAAATGAATCCTTCTCAGTTCAAAATGGAGAAGAGCAAGCAGGAAAGACGTTGATTAGGCAACATTCATTAGAAATGTTTAACAAGTAAGATTCCTATAAAAATATCTTCAAAATTTACATCGTGGACTCACGTCGGTGCTACGGGGTTCTTGCACTGCCGCTGAAATATGCATGTGTAAGAAAGATCGGATCAGGTATTCATGGTTATTCATCAATCAATGATGATTGTCCTATCAATCCAATGTCTTGTTCTTTGTGATTTTTCAGTTTCAGTTTGGAATATCTTCATTGCACTCGGACATGTCCATAGGTGCTCCGATCTCCTTCGCAATATCTCCAACAGCGTCCAGGGACTGACCGTACCAGTTCTATTTTGATTGATGAGCCTATTCACGTTTCTGTTATGCTGTTCTTTTCTTGCTACTCAATTTCAAGCCCAGCTCCTGCAATTGTGATTTATTTAAAACTAGCTAGATAAGTATTACTACGCCCGTGTGTTGCCGAGGGCCTCAGTGGAAGCAAAGAATAGTAACACTGCGACAATGCAAGGCATGTCGTAAGAGCCGACTGAGGTAGGGCACAGCCAACTCTAGATAACTAGGCCAGACAACTGACTCAGGGTTCCCTGACCTAGATCAGAAAAGGGGGCGGAAAATATAGAGGTTTGATAGAACAATGCAAGCTTTTTGCAATTTTACTCAATTCTGTGAGTCTATGGTTATTTATTGGTGAAAATATTCATAATATTGATATTCCTTAAACTTAACTTGTTGCATAATATAACTTCGAGTTAGCATTTTGTGTTGATTTTAAAATGAGTTCGTCTATATACACCTATTGGGATGTAAAACCATACAAGATCTCCAACTGCTAGCAAAGAACCGTATCACATGGAGATCTAAAACCTCTGCCCTATGTGCCGCCTTTGGCACGAAAGGAACAAACTAAACTAAACTAAACTATATACACCAATACTGGAATGCGAGATCACGTGATGTAGTTGCGGTCTGATTTCCCATAATTCTTACCTGAGTCCGAAGGCCCATAAGTTTATATTTGGTTCTGGGAGGGGTCTAGGAAGCTACCTAGTAAATAAAAACGTCGAAAGAAAGCGGATGTCCCGGTCTATGCATTTAAAATGAGGCGTCATAACTACGTGGAAAATGCATACGTAAATCGACTTTTTAGGTTGGACATCATAGCAAATCCAAGAGTGGTTTAACAGTGGCCGATATGGACGTTCGAGACCAAGAAGTATCACTATCTGAGCTCAAGACTATTGATATTTTACATTTTATGATTGGACCTGTCGATAGAACCTCAGACCTCTCATTCTTCTTCTCATATCTATCATCTTCAACTCCTCTCTCTCTGAACGTTTTTTCTCTTCATCTTCTCTCTCTCTCTCCTCTCTCTCTCTCTATCTATCTCATCTATCTCTCTCTTTCTATCACACACAGTACAAAAAAGTAACCCAGTACCACTTTCTATCTATCACACACAGGCACACGCTCCGTACCTGAGATATCAAGAAAATGCTACTTTTTAATTCGAGTCCCTATTGTCATAACATAATCATTTTCAATAATTATAAATAACTACAATTGTTGTAAAAAAACCAATAATTCTCTTACCTGATCTATTTTTTCAACACAAAAGCTGAATTAGTTTTAAAAGGTAAAATATTATACTGATACAGATATATTATATATCTGATTTACTGATTTAACAAGGAATGAATACGATTTTAGCCATTTTCGAAACAAACTAACATTAAAATCAAATATTTGTCAATAATTGTAAGCTCAAAGCAGTACTATAACACGTAACACGGGAATTGTCTTTGTGATAATTGCCGCCTCAGCTTTTAGGAGAGGCCGCGCGGTATATTACAAACAAATAATATGCGAGCTGTCGGGTCAAAGACCTTTCGACAAGCGCTCACCAACGATCACCTGCACCAGAAACCGAAATCAAGGGTGCGAAAGCGCTTAGGTAGAGGGTGCGATAAATTATAAATCGTGTACATCAACATCGGAATAACATAGACCATTTATAGAAATGCATTGTGTAAAGATTTTAATTATAGAATGGTTCAAATTTAATTTTGATTTCGCCGCTTTTGCCGCCCACCCCCAGGGTGCCGTCTGATGTGGCCGCCTCTTTGTATCATAGCACCGCACGGTCCTGGATAAAACAGTGACCTACACATACTAAGACTGGTTTCAGCATTCACATGAGCGTGTGGACGGACAACACAGACAACAGAACATATCCTGTAAGATTATCGCCTGATGAATCAAATACGGGAAGAACACAGTCCAACAGAGACGAACATCAATGCAAAGCTGTTTGGAAGTCTTGATAAACTTACAAACATAACAACATACATTCAGAGAACTGGACTCTTTGTGTAGACGTTGAACAAAAGCGAATGAGAAGAAGATTTTTTTTCCGATCCAGAAGCACTTGAGCTTTTCAGCTCTTCGGCTCGGTGCCATGGACATCGAAACCCCTTCGGTTCGGTGCCACGAACACCGTAAATCTGGGGAATCTGTGGCTTTTTCTGCCATCCCCGGAATTGAACCCGCACACACAGAGGAATAGTCACCCGTAGTCCAACGCACTACGAACACGCTGGCAGACGGGCAAGAAGAAGATTAAAAACATGTTCATATTGCGTTATTGTTTACTGAACCGACGTCATAGCATTCCGGGCAGACCATTAGCTGCTCAACCTTCCCCCTCCCACAGATGCCGATGGGTTATCATACTGATGGTTCCCGTGGCTCGCTGGTTAAACACATTCCTCTCTGCCCCTCAAACATCCAGTTCAAATTGTACAACATGTAATTCCAAACTCCTTAAATTGCTGGAGAGATCACCCAGGTCAAGAAAACGATGATGCATACCACCAAATAAGTAGAGAAGAACAGGCTGTCATTCTTCGTCTACGGACAGGTCACAATAGGTTGAGGTATCATCTGTTTAACAAGTACAAAATAGGTCCTTCTGACATATGTACATATAGCACCAGCAAGCTAACTAAGACACACATACTGCAAAAATGTCCAACATACAGTGAACAGAGAGAAAACACATGGCCAATCCCTATGTCAGTACAAGACAATCTATATGGAGATGTACATGGACTCCAGTTGATCACTAACTACTTTAAAAGTAGACAAATCGATGTCTGAAAACGTTGGATGAAGAAGAAGAAGCTGGATAGATCCAATTTCAAATTTCATACAGGGTGTTTATAAAGTCTCACAACACTTTGTATGTAGAAAAAATGTGAAAAACAAAGTACATGACGTCATCAAAAAATGTGTTTCATAGTCAATTGTAGTGCAATATGCAGTGAATGACGGTTGTCTACTGGTGTAATTCTTTTCACTCAAATCATAATGGTGTTTTCAACTGAAGAAAGAATATTTGACAATATGAAGAAACGTGTACAGACATATCTTGAAGTCTGTGGTGGATATTTCCAACATCTGTTATAATGAATATTTCATTTGTTCTTTCTAGTTTACCAAGAACACCAGTAGACCATAGCAGTAACTATTGTAACTAATTTCACTGCTTTGTTTTAGCACATTTTTTTATGACACCATGTACCCCATTTTTTAAGCAGACCTACATATGAAGTGCTGTGAGACATTACAAACACCCTGTACTTCGCCTGTGATAAAATGGAAGAGACATTGTCTACGGTTAAAAAGAAGTACCTTGACTTAAGCAGTGGATTGCAATGTTTGTGGCTGTTTGTTTTCAACAGATTCCAGGTTTAGTATTTGTTTTCTTCCAAGCCAAGGATCCAAAAATTGACCATGAGAACATAATGTTAAGAATGTCCTGTTCTTATCTTGAAGCTGTGAGGTAAAACAGGATTGGAGAAATGAAAGAAGAAAGAAAGAATATCCTGTACAGCCAACACAGGCCAATGTGGATGCGCTATGAACGGTCAATGTAGATGAGCTATGGGAAGTTAATGTGGATGCGCTATGGACGGTCAATGTGGATCTGCTATGGACAGTCAATGTGGATACACTACAGACAATGTGGATCTCCTATGGACAGTCAATGGATGTGTACAGTCAATGTGATCCGCTATGGACAGTCAATGTGGATACGCTACGGACGACAATGTGGATCGCTATGGACAGTCAATGTGGATCGCTATGGACGGTCAATTGATGGATATAGTTAATGGGATGCTCAGTCAATGTGATCCGCTATGGACAGTCAATGTGGATACGCTACGGACAGACAATGTGATCCGCTATGGACAGACAATGTGATCCGCTATGGACAGTCAATGTGGATACGCTATGGACAGTCAATGTGGATGCGCTATGGACGGTAAATGTGGATGTACTATGGACGGTCAATGTGGATGCGCTATGGACGGTCAATGTGGATGCGCTATGAACGGTCAATGTGGATGTGTTATGTGGATGTGGTTGAATATGTATTGCTAATGCTCTATTCCTTGGATATATATTACTTATAAGCATCTGTTTAGCTAACATTTTTTGACATTAAATGCTGTCAATCTATTATGTGAAATCTATCTCTTCTTAGTGGTTAGATTATGCTGCTCGACTTCAGGGTCTTAGCTTTTTCTTGTGTCAGACATTGTACAATTGAGAACAGTTATTTTGTTTCATACTAGGCAGCTTCTTTGGGTTATGTCTTGACCCTAATCTTTGTACAGGGTGTTCAAGATAAAAGCAGCCCCATTGAAAAATCAAAAGTTGCCAGGTACTCATTGCGTTTGTCTATTTACTATTTAAACCGGTTCTGACTAGCTCGTCCTTTTGTCATATTTGTTCATCGCCCCTTTCTGCACCATAATTACACATCATCACAAAAAGCCTCGCTCACTTAACCTATACTACGTCATAATTGAACCTTCTCATTTTCATAAACATATGCCAGATTGGCTTCCTTGATGGGTTGCTTTTATCTTGAGCACCCTGTATTTGGTAAATACTGGCCGGGTCTGCCACCGTATCTGGGTGGTCAGCCATTGTATAGAGCTGACATTCTGTACACCATCATTAAATGTTTCCACAGAGAGAACTTTCATCTAAACCAATCTACATCAACTGATAGACTGCAAGAGTTTGGATTGGAGCAGCCAGAAAAGAGACAGCACAACAGGCGTATGAGTAAACTCATTAATCAAAATCAAACTGGTACTGTTAGTCGCTAGATGCTGTTGGAGATATTGCGCATGCGAAGGAGATCAAAGCACCTATGAACATGTCCGGAGTGTAATGAAGATATTTCAAACTGAAACTGAACTGAAACTGGATGGTTTGAGAACTAATACAATATTTCAGGCTGCTGTACTACTTTGTAATATCTTTGATAAGTCATTAGTTGTTCTTTTTTTTTCCTGTGTTTTCGGTTAAATCACAAAGCTTGTCACAAAGTCTGCGTTCTTCTCAAGACCCAGGAACAGTGTCATAAATGTCTGGCTTGTTCGTCTTACCAGTTGTCTCCTTCTTTGTGTTCGTTCTTTACGACCAATTTTAATCACTCTTTGTTATATGTTTGATCTTTGCCAAGAACTTGTATATGTTGCACATTGGTTTGGTAGGCCCCTAAACAAATAGACGTGTACATGTTTAGGACACGAGCATCCGATTTCATCCAAACCTCCTTAGTCGCTTCTTATGACATGCGTGGCAGGTAACAGTGGTTCTATTCTTTACACCCCAAATTTTGGCCCTGGTAACCACTCGGGCGACTTACCAGTTGTAAATGCCAGGAGCAACACCATGTCAATAGATCTGATTAATGCCTGTCCATATTCCTGTATTTGTGAGTGTGTCCCAACTTATCTAACTTTTGAATTGTCGACCCATCACATTTCCATTTCTTGATGGTAGTGGCAAAATAGTTGGTTGATTTGTTTACTGATGTTTCCTTTTCCATCACTAGAACTCATAGCTACTCTTGCTGTTCCTGTCATTAGACACATTTAGCATTTTCTAGAAAATACCAGTATCACATATTGCATAACCCATCCTGTTGGAAAAGCATTTAAATATGCAAAGAGATTGATTAATCAACATCGAACTGGCGTGTTGGGTCGATGGACGCTGCTGGATTTGCTGAGGCGGAGATCGGAGCACCTATGGACATGTCCGAGTGCTATGATGATAGTCCTCATATAACTGATAACTGAAGCATTGTAGTTTGATCGGTGAATGTTTATATGTCCAATAGAAAACTGGATTATTTCCCAGCTGACACTTCCTGCATTAATATCCAACTACTATCTACCAACTGTTGATGCACATGCTTGGGGGTTAGTTGCCACTTTTGCCAGGTCACTAGTCGCAATTCTGTTGTTCTGTTTATTTCAATTAATGGTGTTGACTTCATTGCTATTTTATTACTGTTTCCTGCGTGTCAACCTAACTAATTTTGTGAAAATTTAATTATGAAAATTAGTTCTTGTTTTATTTTGTATTTGAATAGAAAGTTTACATACTATTTCTGTTCTTTGTAAGTATTAACTCCTTGTGGACCAAACGACACACTATGTGGCGTTTTTGTTCTAAAACCATATCTGCCCTGGTCCACTAAGAGTTAATCCTATGTGAGATTGACCACATCACCCATTTTGTGGTGAAGTGGTTTGCCTTGCATTCTGAAGGTTGTGGATTCGAATTTGAACTTCATAATTCCGTTCGTGGGTGCATTTTTTCCCTAGGATTGTTGCTGGGGATATTGAGTTTGTTTGACTTTGGCAATACTCTCTGCATGATGCATCTATTTCTGCAGGGTGAGATATGAAGAAAGCTGACGCTATGAAGTCAATCCATGGCTTTAAACAAAAATTTCTTAAACCTATATTGTTTTGGGGTTCTACTGGACCTAACACAGTATTCTTCAATATACAAAATGGTCTGAAAACTAGATTTTACTATTATTATTATATTCATTTGTAATACCATTATATGTTACATATGGTCTGCAAGCAATATCTCCACACCTCTCTTACTTTAGTTTAGTCATCGGATCATCATCACTGCACATCGTCCTTCTTCGTCTTTGAATGCTCCATATCGACCACTCTGTGTGATTTGTATGTGATCTGAGCCTGAGCTATTGTACGTTGTACCAGTTATGTGCCTACAAGTAGGCCAGCACATCCGATTTCTGCGCTGCTTTTTATTTACTAGGGTAGCATCCCCAGTGCCTTAATTAGTCGCCTCTTACGACATGCATTGTAGGTCACAGTGGTACTATTCTTTGCTTCCCTTGTGGGCCCGGCACCACACGGGCGACATCGATCCAATTAGTCCATAAGTGCTCCAATCTCCTCCTCAGTATGTCTCTCAGCATGTGCAACTAACGACACCAGCTCTATGTTAGTTCACTATTCTTTTCTGGCTACCAGTATAGTGCTATTGTCTAGCTGGCTACCAGTATAGTGCTCTTGTCTAGCTGGCTACCAGTATAGTGCTCTTGTCTAGCTGGCTACCAGTATAATGCTCTTGTCTAGCTGGCTACCAGTATAGTGCTCTTGTCTAGCTGGCTACCAGTATAATGCTCTTGTCCAGCTGGCTACCAGTATAGTGCTCTTGTCTAGCTGGATACCAGTATAGTGCTCTTGTCTAGCTACACCAAACTTGACTTGGTATTCTTGCAGTCTGGTTAGGGTTGTAGATTCACCACTATTACTCAAATCATTTACATACATATCTATCTATCCATACCTCTCTATCCTGTGCAACTCCTTCAATCTCCTGTGGAATCGAGTCCAATATTTCTCGTCTCTCTCAGTAAAGTTAGTTTCAAGATTTCCCTATGATGTGTCCTATCTTACTATTACTAGTAATAGTAATACTACCAGCTAATAACAAATCGTTTATAGCATGCAACTATCAAATAAATGGAATATGTATAGTTATTTAAATAAATATATTTTCATGTATATGCTGATAACATGACGTGAGTGTTACTCACCATTAAACTGGCCCCCTGACCTTATCATTTATTCCATCATATATTTGCACTTAAGACTTAAGTTTCATGTGCTCGATTCTATAAATAGTCAGACAAACAAACGGTAGCAGCCACTGACTGAACTATATAGTGCCATTTGTGGTCATCGTATATATTTGATAATTCTTGCTATAAAACTTGTAGAATGATAATTATTTAGACAAGTACATTACTTTGTTTGTGACATAAGCAAATTCTACTAACCATTAGGGTATAAAACTGAAGAAAATTACTTACCCAAAACAAGACATTGAATCCAAACATTAAATACTTGACACAGCAGCTGACTTCAGATCTGTCGTTACGAGACCTGTGCCCGTAATGCCTTTTTCTCGGCATTTCGCCTGTAATAAGCCGCCCTTACAGGGCTTCAATGTAAACATATATTATCTATTCATTTGACGGCTAGGTAGTCATCTATGACTACTAAAATGTATTTAATAAGGAATATATTGTCTGCTAAAATACGTACATCCAAATCGACAACAAAGGCCCTTGGCGTAACTATAAATTATATGCTGATCAGAGTTATCTCTCCGTTAAATAGAAAATGTCGAAAGGTCAAATCCGCCATAACCTGGTTCACTCAGACAAAATACCGTCTCCGCAAATATTCATAACTGTACTCCAATATTTATTAAATACAATCGCGAGAGAAATGACGGTAACTCTGAGAGACTTTATTTGTTCACACTTTAATCTCTTCACAATACTTCATATTTAAAAAAAAAATTAAACTGGGACAATATCGAGAGTTTGCTCGGGACAGAAAGTACTGTCTTCTATACGATTTTAGAGAGAAGTACATTTAATGATTCAGTTAAGTACTAATGATTCAAAAGTCCTTGAAGTGTGGTCAGCAAAGTGGAATATGAAAATAAATCCTTCAAAGGCCACTTACACTGTGTTCTCCCAGAATAACAAGGATTACAAGATAACGCTTAAAGTCAACGGGCAGATCCTTCCAGTGAGCAAAACCCCAACGTACCTAGGAGTCACACTCGACAAAAAGCTGACTTGGTGCACCCAAATCGAAAATGCTACGGCAAAAGCGAGGCACAGGCTAACAATGATGCGCAAACTCGCAGGTTCCACATGGGGAGCAAACACCAGAATTCTCAAGACACTTTACTCTGATACAGTGCGACCGGTCCTAGAGTACGGTATGGCAGCGTGGAGCAATGCATCGAACAAGCAATTCGCAAAGTGAGCAGCAGTCAAAACCAGGCCTTACGCATTATCACTGGAGCCATAAAGTCCACGCCCATCAAGGCGATGGAGACCATCACAGGCATCCAACCAATGACTGACCGAAGGGACAAGAAAGTAGTAGTACTTGCGGAAAAACTCAAACGGCTCAAATCTCATCCAATGCATGAAAGAATGTATGTATCCGGAAAGTGGAGAATACAGAGATCTAACTTCGTTAGAATCTCTAACGCACTGACCACAGACCATCCAGTCCTGTCCAAATGCACAGCCAAACCAATCCCGGCAATCGACAAGTGTCCGCCATGGAAAACAAAAATGCCAGAACTAAGGGAATCAATCCCAGGCATACTGAGCAAAAGGGATCAAACAAACCTCGACAGAAAAACTGCAGCAGAAGAGCACATAGAATCAGAGTATCCTGAAAATGAGTGGACGCACGTCTACACGGACGGATCGGCAAATAACGCAATAAGCGATGGCGGAGGAGGAATAGTGCTTAAAATCTCAAAGAAAGTCACGGTCAAGAAAGCGATTGCAACTGGCAAATACTCGAATAACTACCGAGCAGAGGCAGAGGCAATCAAAGAGGCGGCCGAAATGATCTTGGAGAGAAGAAACACTACACGCAACAAGGTCGTGATATTCACCGATGCTCTATCGGTCATCACGGCACTCAAATGCGTCGGCAAAACTGAGATGAATGAGCTCAAAACGTCCCTCGCTGAACTAACGAGTTCACTCAAACGCACCGTCATCCAGTGGATACCGTCACACTGCAACATTAGGGAAAACGAAGCGGCCGACAAGCTAGCCAAAGAGGGCGGGCGACTACCCCAGACTGATCTCGAGATCAGCTATGAGGAAGTCAAAACAACCATCGGTTCGCACTATCGAAGCAAATGAGCAAAAGACCACCCGCAGTACACAGACAGTGACGGATACTATGGTCTCTCTCGCAGTGAACAAGTTGCCATATTTCGCCTCCGTACCGGCCATAACAAGCTCCGAGCCCGCATGTTCCATAAATTTAAAATTGGCACAACTAGCCTGTGCCCATGCAATATGGCAGACATGACGGCAGAACACGTCTTGCAAGACTGTCAACGTTTAGTAGGTATACGAAAAGAGTACTGGCCACAACACACAGAGCTTCGCGAAAAGCTGTACGGAGGAACGGAGTCCCTAAAAACAACAGTAAAATTCATGATAGAAGTTGGTCCATCAGGCTAGGCCGGGAACGCAAAGGAAGGAATGATTCAAAAGTCGAAGTACTGGATTGGTTAACAAAAAACAACCAATATGTAGTAATAGTTTTTCTTCTTCCTTTTCTCTAATCTTGTTTTGCCTCACAGCGTCAGGATAAGAAGAGATTTATAGAACGGTCTTTAGCATGCGCTTGATAAACAGTGTTTTTCGTCTCCTCTGTTATCTCCGAATATCACCTTTTGCTTAGACAGCCTTTTGCTTTGTATCCACTGTATCGGAGTAGCATTACTCTTTGATGCTCATTGTCTGTTGGTAATCTGCTTATGTGGTAGAACCATTTAACTAATTTTTTCTTGATGATGTTCAGTACTGATGTTGTACAACATTTTTTCCCTGATGTTTTCATTTCTAAACCGGTATCTTCTTGATACTCCCATCATTCTGCATAGATGCTTCATCTCTGTCGGGACTAGTTGTCTTCTATCATTTGATGTCAACGTCCAGGTTTGGCACTGATATGTTGGGAAAAGCTTGTGTTATACAATGCTCTGTTAGTGTTCATGATGACATGTTTGCATTTCAAAGTTGATGCCATTTGTCCTATGATTTATAATTTGTAATTACTCTTAACTGAACATAACTTATTATTTAAAAGTTATTAATATGTATCACTAGTCTGAATTAGTCTTCTTGACCTGATGACGCCCCAGCGAACAAGTCTTCTAGACCTGATGACATTCCTGCTGATTAAGACCACACAAGAAGCTGGAGTAGAGGGCTATACAGACTGTTCAACCTAGACTGGATCACACGGGAAACACCAGAAGATTGGAGAAATGCAACAATAATTCCCATCTGAAAGAAGAAAGGTAGCAAAAGGGACTGCACAAAATATAGAGAAATAGCGCTACTGAACCACATCGGAAAAATATTTGGTAAAATTCTTGAAAAAAGGCTGCGCCATACCATCGAGTCACAGCTCAGCGACTTACAAATTGGATTTTGGAGGAATAGGATCTGTACAGACTCAATATTAGCTCTCAGACAGTTAGTGGAAAGGACTGGCGAATCTGACAGATACCTGTACGTTGCGTTTGTAGACCAAGAAATACAATATAAGAATAAACATCGACAAAACGAAAGTAATGACATTCGCTAGAGAGGAAACACCACCAATATTTCCATCGATAAACTCCCATTAAAACAAGTCAAAGACTGAAAAGATACCTAGGGAGCATCTTTTCAGCAAACGGAAGAATAACTAACGAAATCCAACATAGATGCAACAAAGCAAATCAAACACCAGGACAAATGGCGCCAATTTTAAAATGCAAACAGGTCACCATGAACACAAATAGAGCATTGTTGAACACAATGTTTCTCCCTATATAATGCTATCAGTGCCAAACCTGGACACTGACATTAAATGATAGAAGAAAACTAGTCACAACTGAAATGAAGTGTCTACGAAGAATGCTGGGAGTATCAAGAAGAGACCGGTTTAGAAATGAAGACATCAGGAAAAAGTGGGTACAATATCAGTACTGAACTTTATCAAGAAGCAACAAATTAAATGGTTCGGTCACATAAGCAGATTACCAACAGGAGTGCACCACAGAGAGCAATGTTACTCCGACACAGCTGATACAAAGCAAAAGACCGGCCACGCAAAAGGTGGACCACAGAGATAACAGAGGCAACGAAAGACATTATTTATGAAGCACATACAAAAGCCTGTGCTATAAATATCTTCGTACCCTGAAGCTGGGAGGCAAATCAGGATTGGAGAAGAGAAAGACAAGGTGCATAGAGAGGCTCGCTCCAGGTGTCTCCTTTTTCGACCTGACGCTGAACGGCAAAACATGATAAGAGAATAGATAGATAGATGGATGGATGGATGGATAGATAGATAGCTGAAAGCTCAAGTGCTTCTGGATCGGTGGCGGGGGGTGGGAGAAACTATATATGTATACTTTTTAACCATCACTGTCCTGTCCCTTTTAGCTGGTACACCGCCCGAGTGGTTACCGGGGCCCAAATTGGGTTGTAAAGAATAGAACCACTGTTACCTGCTACGCATGTCGCAAGATACGACGTAGGAGGTTGGGCGTGGGCTTCTACCCTCACTAAAAACACTAGATGACTACAGAACGGAGAGCGAACCGAGTAAACGCTGGCTGAAACCGGACACATTGCCGAAGAATAAGCACCAGAGCTCCAAATGGGGCTGAAGATGTGACGTAAAGCACACCAATGCTAAGGCTGCATGGATCAGATTTCCACATGAATAGAATTTATGGGGAGATCTGGTACATCGGTCTGGTCGGTGATCGCAAGAGAGAGATGGTACACGTGGGTGTCCACATACATTTTTCCATGTGGGGCAAAATAAATTTTCAAAAATTTAGTTGCTAGTTTACTAATATTGCAGATTACTATTGTGGGCGTCTGTAGCTTAAGCGGTAGTAAGCTCGATCACAGCCCAAGCCCTACCTAGTTCAAACTCCACGGTGGGCAAGTTTGGAAGCAAATTAAGTTCCGTGGGAATTTTAACGAAAGGTAAAAATAGACCTGACAGTTCAGAAAGCAATGTCAAACTACTGAACGTATACGTGGTGCCTAGAAACTCAACGAATTGTAGTTGATGGCTACGTCATGTAAACGGTATGTCACGATTTTCAGTTTATTAAGCGGAACTGGTGGTGTCTGTGGCTTAGTGACTCAGTCTATTAACCCCGACGTTCTGAGTTCGAATCCCGCTGCGGACAGTTTGGTTGTAAATTGTTTGCGTGAATTTTAACAAAAGGACGATGGCACCACCCGTTCAGAAAGCAATGGCAAACTACTGAACGTAATAATGAGTAGAAAAATCACAAACAGCGTTAAAAGTTGGGGTTGATTTGCAAAGTTCTGTAAAGGATATATAATTCACTTTTTAAAGCGGAACTGGAGAAGACCAGATTCGCATATAACTGTTTTATCAAAAAGTCATTTTCCAGGAAAGAGGCCACACCCCCCTTGCATTAACATGTGGACGCCCTTGATGGTACCCCGATGTTACATTGTCAGCTACTGGTCTGTCATGATTGCGTCTAGTTGATATCTGACTAACCATTTCACAGTTTCTCCATTCTATATCTCACCAAAGTCCGCCTGCCTAGCGTGTTCGTAGCGCGTAGGATGACGGGTGACAAGCCCCTGTGAGTGTGGTTCAATTCCGCGGGCTGGCATAAAAGCCACAGGTTCTCCAGATTTACAGTGTTCGTGGCACCGAAACGAAGGGTTACCATGTCCATGGCGCAGAGCCGAAGAGCTGAAAGCTCAAGTGCTTCTAGGTCGGAAAAAAATATATCTCGCATAAGACTCGTGAGTCACATGCAGTGTTATCTGGCTCGTGACAATGTTGTCTTTTTGGGTAGGACACGACTTTGCACCTTCTCTAATCAAATTTTGACAACTATGGGTCCCTGTTACACGAACTTATGATTGACAATGTCTGGACCTCTCGTCCTTTTTCTTCTTGTATGTCTGTGCATCTATCGATCTGTGCATACTAATTATAATAATAATAATAATAAGTCCTCTCGTACAGTTATACGTTTCAGTTTCAGTTTGGAATATCTTCATTGCACTCCGGACATGTCCATAGGTGCTCCGATCTCCTTCGCAATATCTCCAACAGCGTCCAGTGACTGATTGTACCAGTTCTATTTTGATTGATAAGCCGACTCGTATACCTGTTGTACCGTTCTTTTCTTGCCACACCAATCTTCAAACCCAGTTCTCGCAATCTAGTAGTTGACGTGGATTGGTTTAGATAAAGGTCTTCTCTGCGGCCACGCTCTATGAGGGCGTTCACGATGTCAGCTCTGTCCATTGGCTGGCCCTCTGATATAGCGGCAGAGCCAGCCAGTCTGTCTGCTCTCTCATTGCCAACGACACCCATGTGCCCCGGAACAAAGACAAGTGTAATTCTGCAAATTGTTGACGCCTGCAGTGATTCAGTCCATTGCCTGCGCACCGAACCGGCCTCCACCTTTCGGATCATACTCAATGAGTCACTCAGAATGCACGCATGAGTGTAGTTTTGTGACTCTAGCCAGAGTAGTGCATTGGTCACCGCCAATACCTCCATTGTCATGCTGCTTGTTGTCATACTTAATGCACCACTGGCTTCCTTGACCATTCTGCCACATGAGCTTGCAGAGAAGGCCCATGCAGATTTTTCGTGACGAACTACCGATCAATCCGTGTAAATCACAACGTCGTCTGCATTGCAGTTTTCATCGATGATGGCTTTGACGTCTGCATTCAACGCCACGGGATTTCCTTCTCTGCAACCTTTGTCAAATTTAATGATGGTTGAAAAAGTGTCCCAGTATATTGGAGGCATCGATATCCATTCTTCCCCATAGTCAGTATTATTGAGCATGCATACCAGCTGAACAGTATCTGCGGCACGGCTAACCCATGACTTGCCCCGCTTTAGCCGATTTCCACCACTGGTGCTGAGCTGTTCATGCAATGGGTGATCCTTTTGGCACTTATTTTGAGATAGACACGTGCTCTAGCTATCTTGAGTCTATACTCCATGGTCGGAAAATCCAGGAGAAACCTCATCGCCACACAGGGTGTATCCCTTGTGCAACCGAGGATGATGCGCATAGCTTCGTTCTGTATTCTCTCCAATCTTTCGATTTGCGTTTTGCTGACAGTGTGGCCATTGCATATTTGATGGTGGAGAGGACCAGTGTCTGATACAGGATGACAAGCAGTCGTTGCTCGATGTTAACAGCCGCCATGACTCTCATTGCCGACATACTCAACATGTTCCCGGAAACACAGGCTGGGGTCAAATGTCACACCCAAATATGTCATCGATTTATCTATGGGCAAAACAATACCGCGAAGTTTCACACTAGGCGTACATGCGTTAACGGTGTGATTATTGAGTGAGAACCATGTCACTGCTGCTTTGGTAGGGTTGACTAGTGCACCTGAGACATCACACCAGTCTGTGATGCGGTCGAGTTCCGTCTGTATCTCACCGGCAATTACATCCCTGTCTTTCCCTTGTCTATACACTAGGATGTCATCAGCAAATGACAAGAGTTCTACCTCTGCCATCGAGTTGTTGTTCTGTGATTGACACCGTGTATATATTGAATAAGACAGGGGAAAGAGGAGAGCCCTGTGGCAATCCGGAATGTACAGTCACCGGTTCAGAAAACCAACCACCACATCGCAGTACAACCTTCCTTTGAACAGCGCAGCAGCTATCCATCTTATGTATAGAGGATGCACCTGGAGTTTGATGAGCTGGTGCATAAGATAATCATAGGACACTCTGTTGTATGCGTCTTCCAAGTCCACCATTGCTGCACATGTTTCAATACCTGCATGGAAACCTTCGAAGACATCATAGGCGAAGACCGCAGCTAGCTATACGTTACATAGGGACTGCAAGTAATTTCTCCATACCGCTCTATCATGGGCTACTCGCTCAATCTCCTCCATAGAACTGAGACCGATATTTCTTGCCTCTCTCAGCAAAGTTCGTTTCAGGTCTCCTTAGGTCGTCCTCTCTTTCTTGAACCCTTTGCATCCCAACTTCAATGCCTGCTTTGACATTCGTTGATCATTTCTCCTCAAGGTGTGTCCAACATATCTCCATCTTTATCTCTATCTGCATACTAATTATACATAGTGTTATATCTTTCTGTCAACTATCAATCTCTTTCCTCATCCATATGTTGGCTAATATCACACTAGATTGTCCAACGATGCTGTTGGTCTCTTGTGTCTCCTATGTTGATTGATAGGACCATCATCATTGCACTGCATAGTAACCATGTATGTTCCGATCACTCTCTTACACAGGAAGATATCAGCTGCAGTGCACAAACTCCGTAGCACCGGCGAGGATCCCCGATGTAATTTTGAAGATGGTAAAGATATTATTGTAGGAATTTTATTTTTAATCTTTTCTAATGAATTTTGACCGAGCAGCGTCTTTCCATCCTGTTCTTCGTTTTATCGCCTGTCTCCGATATGATTAGGAACTCGATCTCACCTATAATTAGATCATGGATTTCTGGTAAAATACTCAGATGGCTCCACGAGGGAGCGAACCTGGTACCTATGGCACGAGAGACGAGCTCCTAGCCTCTATACCACAGAGACCCCGTGTGTGTGTGTGTGAATCTCCTATGTGATAATATTCACTCCAGGACAGCGAAGATCAGGTCTATTTGAAAGTCTTTGATAGTATTTTCATTGCTGCTCATCGAGTTCCATATTTCATCTTATGCGTGCTAATATTTTCTCGGAGGATGTCCTACTCATAAATAGTATACCAAATCGGACTCTCCGAAAGGAGTTAATTCTTATTTTTCATATTTGTTGGCCTACACGCTCTGATATAACCAATAAAAGGTTCGCCTTAGGTTGAAAAGAGCGTGCCTCGGATTACAGAGGCTTTAATCCCATACTAAACAAACAAACAAAAACAGCATTGCTTGACATGCCCAGAATTAACTCCTAATTCGTCCGTGAGGTGCCGGGATAGTACCACTGCGACCTACAATGCATGTCGTAAGATGCGACTGAGGTAGGGGCCTAGGAAAGCTACCCTTGTAAATAAAAAGCGTCGCAGAAATCGGATGTCCTGGCCTACTTGTAGGCGCACAACTGGGCACAACATACAATCGCTCTTAGGCTCGGATCACATACAAATCAATCGCAAAGAGTGGTTGAACAAGTGGTCGATATGGAGCGCTCGAAGAAGAATATTTCAAGCCAATCAGAATGTTCGTTACATCGAACTCCAGCGATCTTAAATGATGTGGTCAACATCACTCAAGCCACTTTTTCTTCTCACTGTTTCTCATTTGAGACTGGATTTACAGTAAGATTTGTTATGGTAGGAACAAATCTCACTTTAATTGGAAATTTAAGTTTGGGACCTCTAGCCAGGAGCATTTTTTCAGCAAATGGAAGAATAACTAATGAAATTCAACACAGATGCAACAAAGCAAATCAAATGATAGGCAAATGGCGCCAATTTTAAGATGCAAACACGTCACCATGAACACAAAAAGAGCAATGTTCAACACAATCTTTCTCCCACATTATGTTACCAGTGCCAAACCTGGACGCTGACAACAAACGATAGAAGAAAACTAGTCACAACAGAGATGAAGTGTCTACGCAGAATGCTGGGTGTAACAAGAAGAGACCGGTTGAGAAATGAAGACATCAGGAAAAAGTGGGTACAACATCAGTACTAGACTTCATCAAGAAACAACAAATTAAATGGTTCGGTCACGTAAGCAGATTACCATCAGACAGTGCACCCCAAAGAGCAATGCTGCTCCGATACAATGGGTACAAAGCAAAAGGCCGGCCACGCAAAGATGGACCTCAGAGATAACAGAGGCGACGAAAGAGACTATCTACGAAGCGCATACTATGGCCCGTTTTAGAAATCTCTTCCTGACCTGACGCTGTGAGGCATACAGGATTCGAGAAAGACAAGACAAGACAAGCCAACAGAGCAAGTGCACTAACCACTGAGCTCTCTCTGCGATTAGTGAGGATCGTCATAAGAGCACTCTCTCTCTCTCTCTCTGCCTTTTTACCCGGATTGAGGCATAGGTTCTCAACCAACTCATTCCAAATCTCTAGCTATCTCCTGCAGCTCCCCCCAGCTCTTCTTTATATTGTTGATCTCTGCCTCAAAATTCCGTCTCCATGTATTTCTCCGCCTCCCCTTCTTTCGCTATCCCTGCATGTTCCAGGAAAGGACCCTTCTTGTTATATTTCCCTCTGATTTTCACAAAGTGTGTCCTATCCAGCGCCTTTTTTAACCTCTTGGTTCACTGGATTCTGTATTGTTCAGCACTCTGGGCAGGTCAATATGGGCTCAGATCTCCTCCACAATATCTTGCTCTCTCTCTCTCTCTTGTGCATTTTAACCCTGATTGCGGCATAGGTTCTCAGCCTAGTTTTCTTTTCTTTAACATCTCCTGCAGCTTCCTTCAACTATACTTCTAACATTCCAGGTGCCATTTCTGGAACTTTTCATAGGTGAAAGAAGGATGCACTGTAGATTCCTTGCAGCTTTCTCTGCATCTCATATCTTTTAATAATAATTCCTCTCGTACCGTTATACGTTACATAGGGCCTGCAAGTAATTTCTCCATACCGCTCTATCCTGGGCAACTCGCTCAATCTCCTCCATGGAACTGAGACCGATATTTCCTGCCTCTCTCAGCAAAGTTCGCTTCAGGGTCTCCTTAGGTCGACCTCTCTTTCTTGAACCCTTTGTATCCCACTTCAATGCCTGCTTTGATATTCGTTGATCATTTCTCCTCAAGGTGTGCCCAACATATCTCCATCTTCTCTTTCTTATAACAGTTGTCACTAGTGGTTGACCAGACATGTCTCTGATTTCATCACTTCTCCTGAATTCGTTCCATTTTATATTAATTATTTTTCGCAGACATCTATTTTCAAATGCATTCAACTTGCTTTCTATATCTTTAGTCATTTTCCAACTCTCGCTGGCATATGTTAGGATTGATACAACATTTGAATTGAAAATTCGTAATTTAGTTTTAATACTATATAACTTGCAGTACCATATTTTATTTAGACTTTTAAAAGCTGATGTTGCTTTGCCAATTTGTATCATAATTTCTTTTTAACATTTCCTGTGCAATCAAAATTGCTACCCAAATAGGTGAACTGCTCTGTTATTTTTATCATTTTAGATTCCAGTGTGATGTATCTTTTACCAGCATATAAAGACTAATTACACCCGTTCTGTATTAAATAATTATATCTAGTATGAGGATGGAGGTTGAGGACGTTACTGCTGCCCTTCATTGGTTCTCTGAGACTTCATTTACTGGGGCCGTTGTTGTATCTGACTCTCAGTCGATGCTTCATAAGATCCAGGGGCAGGTTTCGGTATGAGTGGATGTCGTCTATAGAAGTTTCTAACCTCCAGAGGCTTATGTGGATATACTGTCCTGGGCATGCGGTGTTTATGGTAATGAAAGAGCGGACATGCTTGCATCAACAGCAACGATTGTTGGGGAGTTGAAGATGGATAAGAGGGATGTTCTTCGGTCTCTTGCGACTGCCTGGTGGACGAGGACAATAAAATAGATGTTGAATCGATCAAGCGATTTAGGCAGTTTGGAGTTACCCGTTGTACAAGTAGAACTGGATGTCTGAGGGGCAGAGTGAGGAGTGTGTTTAATCAGCGAGCCACAGGAACCATCAGTATGCATACTCTTCGATATCTGTTATGGAAGACTGAGCACCTATGGATCTGCCCAGAGTGTAATGACATCAGTTTAGTAACCAATAATTAAATGTCTCACGCCTCTAACAATGTGTTCGTATCTGGCAGTTCCCATTTTCCCTCTATCTCCTTCACTCTAGATTCTTCGCCCGTGTGGTGCTGGGGCCCACAAGGGAAGCAAAGAATAGTACCACTGCAACCTACAATGCATGTCATAAGAGACGACTGATGTAGGCCCTAGGGATGCTACCATAGTCAATAAAAAGCAGCGCAGAAATCGGATGTGCTGGCCTACTTGTAGGCGCATAACTGGCACAACATACAATCACTCTTAGACTCAGATCACATACAAATCACACAGAGTGGTTAACAAGTGATCAATATGGATCATTCAAAGAAGAAGATTCTTCTTCAACAAGCACTCCATTTCGATCACCTTTTTAACCACTCTGTGTGATCTGACCCTAAGAGCAATTGTACGTTGTGCCAGTTATGCGCCTACAAGTAGGCCAGCAATCTTCTTCGATCGTTCTAGGCTTGTTTTTATCATTCTCTTTGTGATATATAAACAACCAAACATCAGAACCCAATGTACGTGCACCACCTTCAGCACCTATTTGAGCTCAGTTGCTTATCCTTCGGTGGGGTGTTCGATTTCAGCCAGCTATTTTGTGCGGATTCGCTTCTTCCGCTAGCCTTAGACTGTCCCAGCCAAACCCACAAGGCAGTGGGTTGTCATTTTCTTCAGGGCAGTGACCCTTAGACGGCCTGCCCTCCCGGCTTATGAGCACCATCTACCGAACAAAACCGGTCGTTTTAGTGAACACCTTGGTTTGTCGCCTGTTCAGGTTTGTTTACGGTTTGCTCCGCTAGCCTTTGATTGTCCCCAATCAATCTACAAGGCAGCAGAAGGCCAGCAATCTGATTTATGCGACCTTTTTATTTACTAGTGTAGCTTCCCTAGGTTTCTACCTCAGTTGTCTCTTATGACATTCCTTGTAGGTTGCAGTGGTACTATTATTTACTTTACTTCCGAGCCCTGGCAATACAGGGGGAATATTTCATAACTTAAAGGTAAGAAAAATCAAACTATTGCATGAAATGACAAATCCTATACAATAAACACAGAACAAATCTCTCAATTGACAATGACTATATTTTTCAACTAAACATCATCAAACTGTCACTTTTTCTTCAAATAATAGGCAATGAAAATAAATTGAAAAATACAAAAGAGATTCCAAAATACATGTTTCTTCAATACATTTCATTACAATCACAATTCATGTCACATGATAATTTGCTGAGAAAAACAACTGTGGAGGAACAATCACGGAACAAAACTATATAACAAAATGTGAATAAAGGTTAAGGAATGTGGAGTGACTAGGAAAAGTCTTAATCTTTCTGGATGTGAGATGATGAAATTGTGGAGGGTTTATTTTATTCGGTGGGTACAATTAAAAAAAGATGGATAGACAATATCAAGACCACACTAAATAAACATGGATATAACACAACAAGGGCGACTCATCTGACCCTAGAACGCAAATTAAATCTTCCACCCCTACTCTTAATGGCAAGAGTGGACAACCAAATCCATCATCCACCATGGGAAAGACAAAAAAGACAATTAAAGGAATCTAACCACATATTCCCTGACAGCCACATTGTTACCCAAACATCTCACTGACCGCTAAACAACAGGTGATCAACAGCATTTTTATGCCTATTCTTTGTTACCGTAACCAAACATGGACAATCAGCAAAGTAGAGTCGCAAAAAATAACTACATGTGAAATGTGATGCCTGCGAAAAGTTACCAACAACACCAGAAAGGACAAAAGTCACCAACATCAGCATAAGAAAGAAAGTTGGAACAGAACCTTGCGTGAATTACAATGTGAAGCAAAGAATAAAGTCGTCGCAACTTAATAAGAATGCAACCAAACTCCACTGTATACAGAGTCTTCTACAATATACATCAGGAATAAGTCGAGAAGACCACCAAAAAAAAAAAAGGATAGATGACATAGCAGAATTCTATCAAAAATAGGAAAAATAACTATGACTCGGGCCACTAGAGCAGCACAAGACAAAAACAGAAAACAGTGACACTGAGCAACAACCCGGTATCAGTGTGACAACAACATAAGAAGAGATTGTTTAACAGAGTAGCATTGACTTGTGGATAAGGACAGGGCAGAAACCCATAATGAACATATCCACACACACATGTAACCTATGTCAAGAAAATGACTTGGCTATACACACCTGGGCACGCTGGTGTGCAGGGTAACGAGCGTGCTTACTTTCTTGCAAACAATGCCCAGACTGAAGCGGTCAGAAGTATGGACAGAGCCGATGTCATCAACAGGGTACGCTCTCATTTATATGATATGGGTGAGTTTCAGACACTGGACCAAGTGTGAGAATTAGGAGGTAAGTTTGGACATGCCAGTCAGTGTCGTCTTCGTGGTAGAGAGATAAGGCATACTAATCTACTTCTCATGGGTACTGTGAGCAAGTGGACTTTGGGATGGCTGCTGCAGCGGAGGACAGAGCACGCATGGGAATGTCCAATGTGCCATGACGTCGATCGCATAACATAACACACACATGACACAGAACTAATGTGCTACCATACATTACCAACATTATCAATTATATATAACAGGAACACAAATTATCCATATATAACAGTAGCATTCACCCGAGTGGTTACCGAGGCCCAAATTAGGGGTGTAAAGAATAGAACCACTATTACCTGCCATGCATATCGTAAGAGGCGACTAAGGAAGTTAGGTGTGGGACTAGCTACCCCTACCCCGGAAAACTTACTAGCTAGCTACAAAAAACACAACCAAGAAAATTCATAGCTCGCCACCCGAGGGAGAAGAAAGACCACACAAGGAGGGACTCATGAAGCGACCTGATGAAATTCCCAAGGAAATCTGGCTGCCAGCAAGAAAATGCGGAGAGAGTGGAGAGATCTGGAAAAGATGGACTTGGATGTGGATCTATGCCTCCCTAGGGACGAAAGGTGAAGAAGAAGAACAGAAGCATTCAGACTTATCCATGGATAACAAACTATTCAACTAATTCCATAAATAAAAAAAAGTAACATTAACTATCCATAAATAACAGTAACATTAACTATCATGGAAAAAATAACAAAGCATTAATCATCGCATTAATAAAGTCAGCAGAAGTAATGCATTAATATCCATAAATAACAGTAACATTAACTATCCATAATAACAGTAACATTATATCAATAATCCTTTGGAATAATACAAAAAAAAAAGGTGATTAACTATCTAAGCATTATATACATTAATATCATAATAACAGTAACATTAACTATCCATAATAACAGTAACATTAACTATCCATAAATAACAGTAACATTAACTATCCATAAATAACAGTAACATTAACTATCCATAAATAACAGTAACATTAACTATCATAAATCAAATAGTAACATTAACTATCCATAAATAACAAACATTAACTATCCATAAATAACAAACATTAACTATCCATAGATAACAAACATTAACTATCCATAAATAACAGTAACATTAACTATCCATAGATAACAAACATTAACTATCCATAAATAACAGTAACATTAACTATCCATAGATAACAAACATTAACTATCCATAAATAACAGTAACATTAACTATCCATAGATAACAAACATTAACTATCCATAAATAACAGTAACATTAACTATCCATAGATAACAAACATTAACTATCCATAGATAACAAACATTAACTATCCATAAATAACAGTAACATTAACTATCCATAAATAACAGTAACATTAACTATCCATAAATAACAGTAACATTAACTATACATAAATAACAGTAACATTAACTATCCATAAATAACAGTAACATTAACTATCCATAAATAACAGTAACATTAACTATCCAAAAATAATAAACATTAACTATCCATGGATAACAAACATTAACTATCCATAAATAACAAACATTAACTATCCATAAATAACAGTAACATTAACTATCCATAGATAACAAACATTAACTATCCATAAATAACAGTAACATTAACTATCCATAGATAATAGTAACATTAACTATCCATAGATAATAGTAACATTAACTATCTATGGATAACACAAACATTAACTATCCATGGATAATAGAAGCATTAACTATCCATGGATAATAGAAGCATTAACTATCCATGGATAATAGAAGCATTAACTATCCATGGATAACAGAAGCATTAACTATCCATGGATAACAGAAGCATTAACTATCCATGGATAATAGAAGCATTAACTATCCATGGATAATAGAAGCATTAACTATCCATGGATAACAGAAGCATTAACTATCCATGGATAATAGAAGCATTAACTATCCATGGATAATAGAAGCATTAACTATTCATATCAACTTATATCCATATATGTGGTTTTGAATATAAGTGCTACAGAAGAGTCCTCCGTATATCAAGGACAGAGAAGAGAACAAATAGATCTATCCAGAAAGAACTCAAAATCAAAGAAAACGGGCTGATGCTACAAATAAGAATGAGAAAATTGAGATATTTTGGACATATAAAGAGACAGGAAGGGCTGGAGAATACCATCATGGAAGGAGGCGTACCGGCAAAGAGGAGAAGAGGAAGACCAAAGAGATGATGGATTCAGGATGAAACTGATTTGTTGAACATGACGGCTGCAGAGGTGGGATCTCTGGCCTATGAGAGAGAGAAATTCCAAAGGACTGTTGGGGTGGCAAAGTTCTGCTCAGGACAAGCTATTTGATGATGATGATGATTAAATATCAACAGATAACAGAACAAAGTATCTGGACTAGAAACACTTCATTAAGAATATAATACATTTTCTGTAAATACATTCTCTCTCTCTCTCTCTCGATCACCGCCAGACTGATGTACCAGACCTCCCCATAAATTCTATTCATGTGCAAATCTGATTCATGCAGCCCTAGCATTGGTGTGTTTTACGTCACATCTTCAGCACCATTTGGAACCCTGGTGCTTATCCTTCGACGATGTGTCTGGTTTCAGCCAGCGTTTACTCGGTTCACTCTCCGTTCTGTAGCCATCTAGTGTTTTTACGGCGTGGGGTAGCTAGCTCCACCTCCTCATTCGCCTCTTATAACATGCGTAGCAGGTAACATGGTTCTATTCTTTACACCCCAATTTGGGCCCTAGTAACTACTCGGGCAGTAAATACATTCAAGTTCAATGACTTCTGTTTGTTAAGAAACTGGTGTACACCGAGAGACCTCTGTCCTCGTCACCTACTGTTAAATGAACTCACATTTCTTAGAATATTCCATCTTTGAAATAATAATTCCTCTCGTACGTATATGTTACAAAAGGCCTGCAAGTAATTTCTCCATACCGCTCTGTCTCTTCAATGGAATTGGGTCCGATATATTTGCCTCTCTCAGCAAAGTTCATTTCAGGGTTACACTTTTGCCTGCTCTCTCTCTTAAACTTTTGCCTCCAACTTCAATACCTGCTTTGTTATTCTTTGATCATTTCTTCTCAAGGTATGCCCAACATATTTCCATCTTCTCCTTCTTATATCAGTTGTTACTAGTGGCTGACCAGACATTTCTTCTCAAGGTATGCCCAACATATTTCCATCTTCTCCTTCTTATATAAGTTGTTACTGGTGGTTGACCAGACATTTCTTCTCAAGGTATGCCCAACATATTTCCATCTTCTCATTCTTATATCAGCTGTTACTAGTGGTTGACCAGACATTTCTTCTCAAGGTATGCCCAACATATCTCCATCTTCTCCTTCTTATATAAGTTGTTACTAGTGGTTGACCAGACATTTCTCTAATTTCATCACTTCTCCTGAATTCGTCCCATTTTATGTTCATTATTTTTCATTATTATGTTTGAAAGATCATATAAAAATTAATTCATTAACATAAGTTATATGTGCATCAATTTTACAACTATATGAACAGTAGCACATACATTTTTGAAACTACATGATGATAGCGTGTGGTACATTTATAAAACTTGTTCTTAAAAATATATTCATTTTTTCACAACAAATAATATCATAATTAAATATAGAACCCAGAATTTTCACAATCAAAGTATCAGATCTTGGTGAAAATACTGAAATGCAACACTACACTAACCGATACTATCATATTAAGTGGAGGGTCTCTATGGTCAAGACGCTTGCCTGTCATTCTGAAGGCTGTGTGTTCAAATCCAGACCAAGTCACTTATGCAATTTTTCTAGGAGCTATGGAGTTTGTGGTTTACGCAACACTCTCGGCAGATGGCGTGCCATTTCTGCGGACAGGGACGGAGCCATATGGGGAAACCCGGTACAATGAAGTCAATCCTTCGTCTTTAGGCCATTTTTAGATATCTAGTGCAATCGCCCCATTCTTCTTAATTTTTAGCCTGGACATGAACTGACAGATTAGACTTGTGGTGTCTTGTCAAGTGACAACAAAATCTCAATGGCCAAGTGGTTACGACATTTGCTTGTTGTTCTGAAGGCTGTGAGTTCTAATCTAGACCAAGTCACATGTGAAATGTTTTCATGAGATCCCTAGGACTGTTGCTGGAGCTACAGAGTTTGTGCTTTATGCAACACTCTGCAGATGTCATGCCATTTCTGCTGACAGTAACAGAGACATATCAGGAAACCCAGTGTAATGACGTCAGTTCTTCGTCTTTAGATCCTTTTGAGATCATATCTAGTGCCATCTCCACATTCTTAATTTTTAGCCTGGACATGAACTGACAGATTAGACTTGTGGTGTCTTGTAACTCTCTCTCTTTAGCCTGTTATGCCCTTGGCGATTAGGGCAACAACAAACGCACACAATTTTTCCCCTATTCGTGACCTTCCTCTGTATTGTGTTCGAGCTATGATTCATTTACTTCAGTTCTTGCTCTATCGTTCTCCTCCAGGTTGTCTTGGGTATTCCACATTTTCGCTTATCATCTGCAGTTCATCTCAGTGCAGTTTTTGTGTCAGAGCCAGTCTCCATGCGTATCACATTCACGATCCATCTCTAGCGTCCTCTTCGGATGATGTTGCTCGTATTCTCCTGTTGACTTCGTGGTGTCTGACAAAGTGACAACAAAATCTCTAAATCGTGCTTGGTCAGTTGCCACCGTGTGCGCTTAGCCCCATGACTGATCTACACTGTGCGTCTCCTTCTCGACTGTTCTCCACTAGGTTGTCTTTGGTCAACCCCTCCTTTGTTATCCTGCTGTGGTACACTGTATGGCAGTTCTCTGAATCATTTCTGAGTATGCGTTCTATTCAGTTCTAAAATCTGTCTTTTATCAATGCATGTCTACAATATCTTTGTAGCCTTTGACACCTTTGGCGCTTAGGACAGCAACATACGCAAGGCTCTCTTCTCCGTTCTTAGCCATCCTCTGTACTGAGCTTAGGACAGCAACATACGCAAGGCTTTCTTCTCCGTTCTTAGCCATCCTCTGTACTGAGCCTAGGACAGCAACATACGCAAGGCTTTCTTCTCTGTTCTTAGCCATCCTCTGTACTACGCTTAGGACTCCCATTGTGAACTTAGAAATGAGAAGTGACAAGCATCTCATATTTCACAGTTTGCAAAAGCTACCGGACATTTGTATTTTCATAGTTTTTAATCAAATGAATATAAAACAAAATCACAACACTGACCACTTGCCCTCAACTTTTCTTGAAAGTTTTCAAAATAAATGAATACAGACTATATGCCAAATAACAAACATCTGACATATTCAAGATCACATAAATGCAACACACAACAGTAAGTAATACAACAATAACAAACGTATTGATATTATGTGGTCTCTATGTGGATATTTTCTAGTAGATTCTCTCCTTAATTAGAACTGTGTTTAGAAACGGATCCTTGGGAACATTCTGGGAGCCTTGTGTTATTATACAGAAAAGAATGACTAGATCCTTACAAAGAATGTTGTAAAATGGCAAATGTTTATACATGGAGCGGGCAACTGTATTTGTTTGTGGTGTTCTCTTCTATAGAAGTCTATATTTGTCTGTCTTGTTCTCTTCTATAAGTCTGTCTTGTTCTTTTATAAGTCTGTCTTATCCTCTTCTACATGTCTGTCTTTTCTCTTCTATAAGTCTGTCTTGTTCTCTTCTATAAGTCTGTCTTGTTCCTCTTCTACATGTCTGTCTTGTTCTCTACTATAAGTCTGTCTTGTTCTCTTCTATAAGTCTGTCTTGTTCTCTTCTACAAGTCTGTCTTGTTCTCTACTATAAGTCATGCTATCTCTAGCTTGTTCTCTTCTACAAGTTTGCATTTATCTTATAATTAGAACTATATAAAGCATTAACTCTTAGAATACGAAACGCCACCTGACAGACCATAAAGTTAGTTCCCATTTTACGAAAAGCCACTTCACGGACCATATGATTCTAACCAGTTGTTAATATATGGTAGAGGACTTTAATGCTTTAAGTGTATTTTTAAAATTCAAATACAGCAAGTGGATGTTTGTAATAGATCTTTCAATTGCGCACATTTTGGTGTATGCAGTTTGTCTCTGCTGTTGAATACAGAACGTTTTAACAAATTTTGTAAGGACACATTCGCCTTAAAATTTGTTCCTAAAAAACAGTGCGTAAAAAGGCGGTTTTAGTATTGTAAGAGTTAAACCCTAAAACAAAATGATGATATAAAAACAAAATATCATGAACTGTAAGGCCACATATATAAAAAAGTGTACACAACATCAAGTTTAGATTTGACATTAACAAGAAGAACTCTCTAGTATTCAATTAACTACATACAGATCACATACACTAGGATAACCAACATAACTAAATATATGTTACTAGTTATATATTATGTATTACTAGTGACAACTGTTATAAGAAAGAGAAGATGGAGATATGTTGGACACAACTTGAGGAAAAATAATCAACGAATATCAAAGCAGGCATTGAAGTGGGATGCAAAGGGTTCAAGAAACAGAGGACGACCTAAGGAGACCCTGCAACAAACTTTGCTGAGAAAGGCAAGAAATATCGGTCTCAATTCCATGGAGGAGATTGAGTGAGTTGTCCAGGATAGAGCTGTATGGAGAAATTGCTTGCAGGCCCTATGTAATGTATACGTACGAGGCAATTATTATTATTATATTTTATATTATGACAATCCAATTACAATAATTAGATCTCAGAGATCACAAAGGTGACAGAAAACACTGTTTATGAATCGCACACAAAAGCTTGTTCCAGAAATCTCTTCTTATCCTGACGCTAGAGGCAAATCAGAATTCGAGAAAATAAGAAATGACAATAATAATAATTTTAAAAAAAGAAGTGTTACTGTCTATGAAACGAAGAACCCTCAAATTTAATGATTTAATAAATTATAACTCTTTGATAAAGTCTGTATTAAGATTAAATGGTTTGGACACCTGACAAGAATGTCCTGGTATCACCTACCACAGAGAGCCACACAGAAAAGTATAATGAGTACAAAGCAAGAGGAAGACCATGCAAAAGATGGAGCGACGGACATGAAGAACAGCCTTACGAAACATGAATATCAGCTTACAAAGTGCCTTAAAACAAGCACACACAAGATCACTACGTTTCACCCCAACACTTCTATAAAGAAGTTTAGTTTTAGTTTAGTAGTTTAGTCGTCGGATCACCATCACTGCACGTCGAACAAATCAGTCCATAAGTGCTCCGATCTCTCCCTCAGTATGTCCATCAGCGTGTGGCGACTAACGACACCAGTTCTTTATTGGTTTACAATTCTTCTTTGTCTGCCAGCATAGCGTTCTTGTCGAGCTACACCACACCTAACTTTGAGTTTTTGGTTTTTTATAAAGAAGTAAATGGTGGAAGAGAAGAAGAGGAAGATTAAGTCTGTAGATATTAAAACATTTATTAATTAGAGCCGATTGATTGATTGATTGGTCCATCATCATTGTACCTCGGTGAGTAGCCATGTGTGCGCTCCTATCTGAACTGCCAAGGGCTCTTTTACTCCCTTGCTTAGCCCCTTAGTAATAGAAACACCTGGCAATCTCCACATTCTTCTGCAATGCACTAATACAAGCATTACCCAAATATGAAAAGACAACCTTCAGAACACAAGGCAAATAGCTTAACCAATTAGCAACTGACTTGACGTATTCCTCTCAGCTCCTCGTGGAGAATCGGCCCGTAACAGTTTTACCAACTGAGACACCCGACAATCTCAACATTCTTCTGCAACACACTAATACAATTATTACTTGAGAACTGTGATATCATTCTTCTTCTAAAGCTTCACATCATCCACCTGTTAAACTACTCTTCGTGATATGTATGTGATCGGAGCCTAAGAGCGATTGTACGTTTTGCCAGTTATGCGCCTACAATTATACCATCACCTCCGATTTCTGGTCGAATGGATTAGAGCGCTGCTCTCATGCGAAAGACCTATATTCAATTCATGGTAAGGCCAAGAGCTTTTTTTTCCGTTGAGGGCATAAATAAAATCCTAGCCTGAACAGCTTCAGGCGACCGCAATAGCTATTTAATTCCTAAGGCTCTGTCCCACCTGTCGTACACCGCCTTAAAAAGCGGTATACGGGCAGTAACAACAGTTATCCGATTTCTGCAACACTTTTTATTTACTAGGTAGCTTCCCTAGGCCCCTACCTCAGTAGCCTCTTACGACTGGCCTTGTAGGTCACAGCGGTACTATTCTTTGCTTCCCTTACGAGCCCCAGCAACACAAGGACACCTTCTAGGTCCAAAAGACACAAAACAAAACTAATATATGTTGGATTTCATATTATCTTAGTATTCACATATAAAATGAGTTATTTGTACACTCAAAATATATACGTATTTTCATATATATATTTATGCCAGTGTGTGGTACTCATTTAAATTAGAAAAAAGAATGTAAATTAAATGAATAATGACTTTTATATTTTTCATGAGACACTTTCCTATATATTTTTTTCTAATATATTCTATGCTCTAGCTTAAAGATGTGAAAGGGGTTGCTATGTTTTAACTTGCTCAAATCTAAAAGGGGTACAAGTAGAGCTGGATGCGTGAGGGGGCAAAGAGAGGAGTGTGTTTAACCAGCGAGCCACAGGAACCATCAGTATGTATACCCTTTGACATCTGTTAGGGGAGAGATTAATAAGTTAGTTATTAATCTGTTAACTAAACTCTTGAAGAAAGTTAGTTATTAATCTGTCAACTAAACTCTTGAAGAAAGTTAGTTATTAATCTGTTAACTAAACTCTAACAGCTTTCATAAATATTTCACAACATTAACAATATTTATATATATGCAAAATAACAATGTCAATATACCCCCAAAATACCCTCACAATTTGACTGGACGCTACCATTTCTAAACAAAATGTATGTCAAAAGTCAATCACCCACAGAAAGTAAACAAAAAAACAATCTAAGAAATAGTAACATTATAAACATTCACAAAGGCAATGGTGTCAAAGTTCACGAGAGTTTATCCAGTTCCGAACTTAGTATTCACGTCTGGTAACATATTCTTGATGGTTAGCTAAGCTATCTCTGTTCAACTGTTCCGTTTCCTGTACTTAAGAAAACTGAGTATCTGTATGGCTTGAGCTGTCGGAGTTCATGAATTTATCAGTCTCAATCATACAACTGTTACTATCTTTTAATCAGTCGGAATGAGTTGGATGACTTCTTAGGCACAAGTAGTGAAGCCACTGAAATTGAGATGTATAGAAAGTGTTATAACAACAAAACAAATAAGTAAAATGTATAATGTTATCGACATCTCTCTAGCGCGCGTGATCACCGTCCAGACCCGTTTACCAGGTTTCCCCATAAATCTCGTTCATGTGGAAATCTGATTCATGCAACCTTAGCATTGGTGTGTTTCGTCATGTCTTCAGCACCATTTGGAGCTCTGGTGCTTATCCTTCAGCGATGTGTCCGGTTTTAGCCAGCGTTTACTGGGTTCGTTCTCCATCAGCCTTAGGCTGTCCCCAGTCGACCTGCAAGGCAGCAGGTTATGTTATGGATATAAGGGAAGACTGCAGTAAAACTATCTAGCAATGGTGAAAGGCGTAAAAACAAAGTATTGTAGTTTTACAAAATACACAAACAATAACAATACACAGCAACATTTCAGTCCAAAATATTTTATTAAGCAAAGAATATAACAGAAGTGAAGAAATTCAGTTCTTACATCTCTCTCTTTAGCCTGTTACGCCCTTGGCGTTTAGGGCAGCAACAAACGCACACCACTCTTCCATGTTCATGGCCTTCCTCTGTATTGTGTTCCAGCTATGATTCATTTCCTTCAATTCTTGCTCTATCGTTCTCCTCCAGGTCGTCTTGGGTCTTCCACGCTTCGCCTACCCTCTGGAGTCCATCTCAGTGCAGTTTTCGTGTCGGAGCCAGTCTCCATGCGCATCACATGTCCAATCCATCTCCAGCGTCGTCTTCGGATGATAGTGCCCATATTCTCTTGTTGGCATTGTGCAAGCAATTCTTGATTCGAGATAGTAGTCGGCCAGTACATGTGTATTTTTCGACCAAAATATTTTATCAAGCAAAGAATACAACAGAAGTGAAGAAATTCAGTTTTTACATGGCACACTACATATGAGAAGCATTATCTGCAACAAGTTCTTGTCAATCCCGATCAGAATGTGAGTTATTCAGTGCTACATAGAACCAATACTGACATACGGATGCGAGTCATGAACAATGAACACACAGATTGAAAAATCTCTGAGGGCCACAGAAATGTGGTTTTACAGAAGAATGATGAGAATCCATGGACTAATGTTGAGGTATTGAATGAGATCAAGACACAGAGAAAGCTTATCATCAATATAAGAAAGAGACAGTCATCATTTTTCGGGCATGTGATGAGGAGGGTAGGTTTAGAACACATTGTGACAACCGGTAAAATCGAGGGTAGACGAGACAGAGAAAGACAGATAGAGAAAATTTTGGATAGCCTGACTTCATGGCACGGTAGAGCGTCAACATCTGAGTTGATAGCAAACACCAACGACAGAGATTTGTGGAGATTCATGATCGCCTACGCCAGCCGCACAGCACCTGATGATGATGATGATACTATATATAGAAACAGACCATAAATTCCTAACAGCACTAAAATGTATAAGAACTTGGAACTTTAAAACTGAATTATGAATTTTCAATTCCAATATTGTCTCATTCCTAACATATGCCAGCGAGAGTTAGAACACGATTAAAGATAAAGTAAGTATGTTGAATGCTTGTGAAAATAGATGTTTGTGAAAAAATCATGAATACAAAATGGGACGAATTCAGGAGAGGTGATGAAATCAGAGAAATGTCTGATCAACCACTAGTAACAACTGTTATAAGAAAGAGAAGATGGAGATATGTTAGGCATACTCTGAGAAGAAATATTCAAAGTATCACAAAGTAAGCATTGAAGTGGGAGGCAAAGGATTCAAGAAAGATAGGACGCACAAAGGAAATGCTGAAATGAACTTTACTGAGAGAAGCGAGAAATACTGGACTCAATTCCATAGAATTTCAATACGTTAAAGATAATCCTATAGCATATGATACTTTTTTGATGTGAAGTAATAGAGACATCATAGTAGGAGGTATTCAAATATGAAGATGATGTGGCCAGTAATATTTCTAACACTTCCTAATCTTAACTCAGCACGTTAGATACATTTTCTTAATGCAACAGTCTACCTTGCCGAGGTTAGGAAGCCTGGGTGATTTTTCAGACTATGCCAGCAGGAGTTTAACTCCTGGACAGACTGAAAGTGAAATTCCAGACTAAAGGATGGAGAGCAGAGTGAGGTACCATAAGGTGACAGCGCAGAAACAACCAGCAAGTGATATATGCTCTGGCTGTGACCAACTCACTTCCAAGTTATGGATCAATGAACAGTCCTCTCTTTCCTCTGAGGAGGACATCCTTCCGTGTCTTGTCTTATTTCTGACTTCATTGATAGGACCATCATCATTGCACTTTGGTGAGTAACCATATGTGCTCCGATCTCTTTCTTACACAGGAAGATCTCAGCTGCAGTGATGAACTCCATAGCACCGGTGAAGGACTCTGGTGTAATTTAGAAGATGGTGTAAATTTCCTACTTCTATGACACTTACCCTGGAGAGCGCGTAGCGTAGTTGTTAGTGAACTCGCTTCTCAAGGCTGGTGGTCGGGTTCAACTCCCGCAGTGTGCATGAAATTTTTCCCGACAGCGACGGCTCTCAGGTCGACCCAACCTCAACTGGGTACCAGACATGCTCTGGGAAAGTAAAGGCGGCCGGCGTGATGCTGACCACATCACCTAACGTGTGCCGACGGTCAATGAATAATACAGGCCTAACACTGTATTGCCCTATATACCACAAGGTATGAAAGGGTTCCTTTTTTTTTTTTTTTTTTTAACTTATCCTGAAATCACAGGAATTAAACTATAGTGACCAGGGAGCACACCCTGCACACAAAAAAAACTCAGTATGGTGAGCCGAAGGCACAAGACTGAAATTACATAGGAGACAGATGACTCTAGACACACTATGGAAGACATGCTGTGAGTGTACTTCTGAAGTGGAGAAGGCACGCCTGCAAGGTAGGGGACACTACTATCAAGTCAAGCAGACCATCACACACAAATCAGTCAGAAGCACCATACCAGGCACCCTGACTACGCCTGAAATCATAGCATGTGAAAGCAGAACATTAGTGGAACATGAACATCCAACTTACATTTGCTATCTTGTGGGGTGACCGGCATTTCCATAACTTTTTGCAAAGCCATCAACCATTTCTCCATATCATCTTGGGTCTCTGCTCGCATCACAAAATTCCTGTCTGGTGTCCGTAGAGTGAAGCAGTAACTGTTGTTACCATTAGAACTCAATGATTTCCTATCTCCCACCTCACCTCCTGTGCTTACTCTATAGCCAGCATCCTTATGACCAATAAAGACTTCTCCTTTAGCAAATGCATTCTGAAAAAAATGTGATAACATTAAAAAAACACAAACACTTTCGTCTTTGTGGTGTGCTAGTCAAAACATTTCATGGGTATGGTGAGTAAATGGACTTTAGGATGGCTGTTGCAGCGGAGGACAGAGCATGCATGGGAATATCTAATGTGCCATGATTCTGATAGCATAGCATAACATAATAAACACTTTATGTTCTGAACATTTTTTAAAATGTAATAATAATAATAATAGCCGTCCATCGCTTGCGATGATGACCACAGTCTCAGATGTGTGTTGTTGCACCTCTCTGATGTATGTGAAGGTGACTGTAGAATCACATTCTGAATTCAGCAGACCCTCAAAGTCAGTGAGATACTTCAAGAGAACACCAAATTAAACAAGAGATCCTATGAGACTATCAAAGTTATTCATGGTAGAGTCTTGCTTTATTTTCTCTAATCATGTTTTGCCACCCAGCATCAGGATAAGAAGAGATTTCTAGAAAGGGCTTTTGTGAACGCTGCAGTGTTTTTCCCTCGCCACTGTTATTTCTGAGGTCCACCATTTGCGTGGATAGCCTTTTGGCTTGTATCAACTGTATCGGAGTAGTATTGCTCTTTGAGGTGCAATGTGTTGGTCTTATGTGGCCGAACCATTTAATTTGTTGCTTCTTGATGAAGTTCAGTATTGATGTATTCACTTTTTTCCTGATGTCTTCATTTCTAAACCGGTCTCTTCTTGATACTTCTAACATTTTGCATATAAACTTCATCTCTGCCGTGACTAGTTTTCTTCTATAGAAACAGTAATAAACATAAAAAGCAGTACTTACAAGAGGATCTTCAAAATACATCAACTTTCTGCGATCAAGAGTGAACCACCGACGTCTGAACGGTTCATTATTTGGTCCCATTTTGCTGAGCCAACCTTCCATCAGGAAATCTTTTGTTAAATCTTCAGCAAGCTGCAAGAATAACAAGAAATATCTAATCACTAATAGAAATCACTAAATCGTCGGCAGTGTTTTAGATGTATAAAAGGGTTTTAAAGCCGGAGGATTGACGTCATTGCATCAGCTTTTACCCCATATGGCGGTACCTCCGCAGAAATGACACGCCACCTGCCTAGAGTATTGCACAAAGCACAAACTCCATAGCTCCAGCAACAATTCTAGGGGTCTCTGGGGAAAAAAAACTGCACTCGTGAACAGAACAGCAGGGTCCGGATTCGAACCCACGACCTTCGACTCGCAAGGCAAAGGACGTAACCACTTAGCAACAGAGACCCTCTTTTAGATGTATAGTAAAGGAACCCTTTTATAACACGAGTATATACTGTAAAAATGCCTGTATTTTTCATTGACCGTCAGCACACGATAGGTGATATGTTCAAGATAACACCAGCCACCTTTACTTCCCAGTGCTTTTCCTTGTACCCAATTGAGGCTGGGTTGACCAGAGAGCCACTACGGGCTAAAAAAAATTCCACATCCACTGTGGAACTGAAACCAGATCACTAGCATAAGAAGTGAGTTCACTAACAACTGCGCTACTGTGGCTCTCATTTTAGATGTATATCCTAATGACAACAAGTAAAGAAATTTGGCTGAACAGATGGGCCATGGGAAACACAAGAAGAGAGGTGTACAGCCATATGGCCAGCCCTAACCTTAATGACAACATCAACCACCTTACAAGAAGAGATCAGAGCACCATTTTTAGACTTCGAACCCAACACATAACACTTAAAAATCACATGAACAGAATTCATCCACAACACACTCCAGAGTGCCAACTGTGCGCACATCATCATGAAACCGTTCACCACCACCTCTTCAAGTGTCAAGCACTAGATGACATCAGAAAGACCCTCCTTCCTCCAAGGCCAGATAAATGGAACACATTATACGGAACAAAAGAACAACTTACAAACACATGCAGATACCACTACATAGCATTGGGCGAAATGCAAAAGCTCAAGTGCAGCTGGATCATTGAAGAAGAAGAAGTTTTAGATGTATAATTCTGGTTATATTGTGACATTACTCTTCAATGATGACTTACTACATTTGTTTGGTGCAGTTCTTCTTTTCTTCTTTCCCTGGGCACAGAATGGCCACATAGTCAGTGGCCAACACACCTTATCATGTCCTGTAGGGCAACAACAAAATCTCTCTGTATGTATGCTATCCAACTCCAGAGTCTGCCTTTTATCACTGTGTGTATCTACTCTTGAATGCAACTATTCTATAAGAATATAAGAAGTACTTGCTTGCTATAATGCGTTTCACAATGCTTTTCCGCTGGTTAATTTTCAAAATCTCTGCGACCACGTGACCGCAATTGTTGTAACTTTGCATATGACCTAATGATTGTTATGTCCCGAGATCTATATTTTTTTACTCAATAACAAGAAAGATTAAAAATAAAATTCCTACATAAATATCTTTACCATCTTCAAAATTACATCGGGGACCCTGCAGTTGCTACAGGGTTCATGCACTGCAGCCGAGATCTTCCTATGTAAGAAAGAGATCGGAACACACATGGTTACTCACCAAAGTGCAATGATGATGGTCCTATCAATCAATCAATCACTCAATAAAAAAGCGAGTGGTTTTAATTATCTTTATTTAAAGTATACAAAAGTGACTCCTAGGTAAACCATGTAATGAGAAGTATTACCCCTTCATATTTATGAGATATTTCAATTTCCCATCTTTGGGAATATTAGGAGGTGGTCAGGAAATAGTCTAGCATGTACCACGAGAACTTGTTGGATAGCCATTGCAACCAACCTAAGATGTGATGACGGCACCATTTGTGATACAAACCGGAAACAAAACAAACTACAAACTTGTATCCTACCTGTGCTAAATCCCTGTCTGGGAAGGCTATTCTCCGTCTCTCCCACCTGGCTGCTCGTATACAGATAAACCAGTCCACTATTTCCTACAAAACAAATACAGACCACACAAAAATGTTATAAGAAATTGAGAAAATAAATAAAGTAAAAAAATGGGATTCTTATTTGATAAATGCTGAAATGTTTATACTCTCATTTTGAGATGTATCATCTTTCTTCTATATCATTGCACAGAGAAAAGTTAATTGGCATGCACTGAATTTTTTCTGTTCTCTTATCCTATTTCACCTCACAGTGTTTCACCAGAACAGGCTTTTGTGTGCGTTTATAAATAGTTTTTTTTCACTGCATCTGTTATTACTGTGGTCAACCTTTTGTGTGGATGACCTTTTGCTTTGTATCTGTGGTATCAAAATAGTATTGCTCTTTGAGGTGCACTGTCTGTTGGTAATATGCTTATGTAGTCGAACCATTTAATTTGTTGTTCCTTGATGGAAGTTCAGTACTGCTTATTCATCCAGTATGAACTGGATTAGATTCTTCTTCTACTAACCAGGGTTGCGAGTTTTCACTCTTGGGCAGCCAATGCCAGTTTGTAGAATCTGCATGTGTTCTGTAATTGTGGAAGACTAGTGTAAAGTGTATTATAAACAGATGGGTGTGGTGGAAGGAGTTCTTGTCTAGCTTTATGTAGTCCAGGACATTCAAGCAAGATATGCTGTACTGTCTCACATGAATGACTGCACTTTCTTCAGTGTGGTAGGTGTATGGGATTTATTCTGTGTAGGTGGTAATTCAGTCCAACATGTCCTGTTCTTAACTGTAAGATAGTGCTTTGATCTTTTCTTTGTAGCAGATTTATATTGTCCTTGGGGTTTGGTCTATTCATCTCTGCATACATGTCCCGACCAGTCATCCCCATAGCCCATCGGTTCAGCCAATCTTCTCTGGAGTTGTTTTTCAGAATCTGTTTTATACTTTGTATGCTAATAGCTTTGTTTATTTGTGATTTTGATGATCCCTGTTTGGCCAGATGATCTGCCTTGTCATTTCCTGGGATATTTGTGTGCCCAGGGATCCACTGTAGAATGACATTAATATCAAAGGAGGAAATCAGATTGTGGATGACTGATGCCAATGACTGGATATCGCTTAACTGATTCTGATGTTCTTCTAAAGCTTGTAGTGTGGACTGTGAGTCAGTGAATACTATCATGTCTTGGACAATATTCTTTCCAAGTTCAAACTGCTGGTGGACTAGTTCAACAGCGGTCTTTATGGCTATAATCTCTGCCTCATAGTTGGAACATATATTACCACAAGGGGCACAGTAACTATAGGTAGTTCCATCTGGATATTTCAGGTACTGGCTTAGATTACAACAGACACTTCATGTGTGAATGTCGTTGAACTATGCACCAACTGTGGATGTGCAGGTTGGTGTGGACCTTCCCCCCCCACCTATGACATGAACACTGCTCAATACACACTGAGAGAAACCTATAGCCATTGAAAACAAACCTTAAGAACCAGTAACTTCTGTTTCAATTGAACATACTTTTTCTTTTCCTTTTAACTTCCAACGAAGCACAGGTCCTCAACAAACTTCTTCCAGCCCTTCCTCTCTCTTGCCATCCCTTCCATGTCTTGCCTATCCTTTTAATATCCATCTCCAGCTTTCTCCTCCAGCTTTCTAGGCCTTCCCACACTCCTCTTTCCCTGTGGATTCCAAAACAATGCCTGTCTTGCATTGCTTCTGGCCGGTCTTCTCACTGTATGTCCTATCCATTGCCAGAAATTCTTCCGTAACTCTTTCTCCACTGGTATCTGCTTAGTTCTTTCTCTGAGTTCCTCGTTTGTAATCTTATCAGGACATCTCATGCACTCTATTCTACATAAGCATCCATTTATGAAAATCTGTAGTTTTCTGGTGGTTTCTTTTGTTGTCCTCTATGTTTCCGGATATCTTTTGACTTCCATATTTTACTCAATGCAATAAAGTTTCCCCTTGCTATTTTGTATTCTTATCTTGACATCTTTGTTTGTTCCTCCTTCTGTGTCTATGTTGCTACCAAGGTATGTGTATGATTCTACATTCCGTAGAGCTGTTTCCTCCAGTATAATCTGGTCCCAACACCTATGACATGAATATTGTTTATTACGCACTGGGACAAACCTTAAGTTATTAAGAACAAGCAACTTTTGTTTCAACCGAAAGATAAATTCTAAAGGACAATTATGGTTAAGTTCTTCACAGTGTGCATCATCATCATCAAATAGCTTGTTCTGAGCAGAACTTTGCCACACAAACAGCCCTCCGGAATTTCTCTCTCTCTCATAGGCCAGATGTCCCACCTCTGCGGTCGTCATGTTCAAACCATGTTACATCCTGGAGCATCTGCTCCGTGGTCTTCCTCTTCTCTTTGCCGGTATGCCTCCTTCCATGATGGTCTTCTCCAGCCCGTCGTGTCTTTTTATATGTCCAAAATACCTCAATTTTATCTTTCTTATTTGTAGCATCAGTCAGTTTTCTTTGATTTTGAGTTCTTCACAGGACAAGTTACTGCAAATAGAATAATGAAAGATGATGACAGCACACATGGTATTTACCTTAGAAGTTTCTGAGTAAACAAACAAACTTCTTGTGGAACCATCTTTAAAGTATGTGATCTGAAGACCGAATGGTTGTCCAATTTTCTCAGGCACAAACACTGCATTCAGGAAGTCGAGGTCAGCCGCTGACTTGGGCTGCCGCTGCTGTTGAAAGTAAAGTATTTATTTTAGTTTTGTCTTGTCTAAAGGAAACTAGATAGAAACAATGTTTATGAACTCTGGGCAACCCCATAGGTGTTCAGTCCTTTTCAATTGACTCAAAGTATCAGCAGCAGTAGAACTTGGTCGCAGATAGTGAAATTGATATCACACTACCGTGGAAATTCTTAGGTTCAAGGCTAGCTTGGCAAAAAATTCTTCATGTAAATATGGTATGTGGTTGGAGTATAGGGGACGCTTACATGCCTAGGTAAAAAAAATGAAGGTGATTTCTCTGATCCCAGCCTGTACCACTCTCGATTATGATACACTGAGACAAACTCACCCACCCAGTGAAATAATACTGGAAACAAATCTACAGTAACTTCTGTGTGAACAAGAAAATCAGTGAAGTAAGAGGCATGTTCAAATCATCATATCAGATAGCTCTGTATCCAGAAGCACTTGAGCTTTCAGCTTTCGTCTGGTGCCATGGACATCGTAACCCTTCGGTTCGGTGCCACAAACACCGTGAATCTGGGGGACCTGTGGCTTTTCTGCCAGCCTCGGAATTGAATCCGCACTCACAGAGGACTAGTCACCCGCAGTCCAACGCGCCATGAACACGATGGACAGGTGGGCAAGGGTGTGCTCTTAAAAATGCTTGCCTGTAGGACTAAGCAATGGGTGCCATAAGAAATAAAGGTTTGTGGTTTAAATTCTGTGTTTGGTAATGTATTTTTCCCAGAAGCCTCTAATACTTGTTCACTATCTATTTATTGATCATATTCATTGGCTCCGGTGCTTTCTCTCTCTCTCTCTCTTTACAGATTGGGGCATAGGCCTCAACCAACTCATGCCAAGTCTTCCTATCTCTAGTTATCTCCTGTAGCTCCCTCCCTCTTTATATTGTTGATCTCTGCCTCCAAATCTCATCTCCACATATTACTCGGCCTCCCTTCTTCGCTGACCCTGCGGGTTCCAGGAAAGGACCCTTCCTTTTATATTCCGGTGCTTCCCTAGGGTTTTTTTTAAACGATCCAGAAGCACTTGAGCTTTCAGCTCTTCGGCTCGGTGCCATGGACATCGTAACCCTTCAGTTCGGTGCCACGAACACCATAAATCTGGGGAATCTGTGGCTTTTTCTGCCATCCCGCGAACTGAACCTGCACACACAGAGGGATAGTCACCCGTAGTCCAAGGCGCTACGAACACGCTGGGCAGACGGGCCCCTAGGGTTCTTAAAACTCCTTATTCTCTTCTTATTGAAAACATACATATCCTAAAATATAGGAACACAAAACAACTGAATTCTTCTTTACCTTGCCATTTTCTTCATATATGTAGTAGTAGAGCTTGTTGTCTGCACGGGACAAGACAAACTTGCGAAGAGCAAACTGTTTTCTGTCCCGACCCAGTTTCCACAACAAGCCAGTCTTAGTTTGACAGTTATAAGCGGATTGTTTGTCTGGGTCTGTGAACTCCATCCGTTGATACTTGGCCATTATCCACTCCTTCTTTAACACTCTAGGAAAACAATCAAGAAAGCAATACAAGCCTTCGTCAATTTTCATTATCGAAATAGGGGAAGACTGCAGTAGAAATATGTAGCAATGGCGAAACATGTAAAAACAAAGTACTATAGTTTTACAAAATACAAAAACAATAGCAATACAGTTATCTATAGTTATAATGAGAATGGAACCACATTTACTACCATCACATGCCTACAATAATCGACACTCAGGGTGCAGAGCACGAGGCAGACCAAGAACACGATGGATAGATAACATCTCAGAGTCCCTGTGAAATCATGGACTGGCAACGTCAAGTGCAACACATCTCGCACAAGATAGAAAACTAAATCTCCCCACAACACTTCACGGCAAATGTGGTTAAGATAAGATAAGATACAGTTATCAACCAAAAGGCCTTTATCAAGCAAAGGATACAACAGAAGTGATGAATTTCACTTCTTTCACAGCACACTATATATAGACTACGACAATAACATCCTAACGGCCCTAAAATGTAAATACACAACAAATATAACTACTAATCAATTGTCATTCAATTTTAGCAATACAATACTACGTTCTGTTCACTGCAATAAAATTGTACAAATGTTTTTAACAACATATTTTCATACCATGAGGTGTATTGGAGAATACAGTGTTAGTACTACATTTTCATTTCTCTTTTTCAAGATTATGTGGTCACAGACTGAGACGGAGCCATATGGGAAACCTGATACAATGCAGTCAATACTTCGCTTTGGAACTTTTTATTACAGAACTGTCTCAATACCTGAGGTTTAGCTCTTAGTGGACAGCGCCCGCTAAGTGGTTGAGTGAGCGTTCATTCCCACGCTAAGTGGCGTTGTTATCAAACGGGCGCTTGTAAAACGTGACTTGCCTGGTCCACTAAGAGTTAGGTAGTTATATTTTTGCTCTATCCCCACAAAGTGAAACAAACTCAGAAACCTCAGTGTTAAAGGTCAGCTTCTTCTTCGTCCGATTGGTTACAGGGCCCAAATTTGGGGTGTAAAGAATACAACCACTATTACCTGTCACGCATGTCGTAAGAGGCAACTAAGGAGGTTTGGCTGAAATCAGATGCATGTGTCCTAAACTTGTAGAAGTCTATGTGTTTAGGGGCCTACCAAACCAATATGCAACGTACACACGTTCTTGGCAAACATCAAACATATCACAAAGAGTGATTAAAATTGATCATAAAGACGAGTGCAACAAGAAGAAAAGCTTCTTCTACTGTGATCTTTAATCATGCATTTAATTCACTGTGAAAACTGGGAGCGCCAGCATTTAACTTCCATGATAGAGCAATACACTAGCCTTTCAAATAAATTTATTTGTTTTGTATCAGGAAGGATGTTTCTATATTTTGATTGTCGTGATCCTACTTCCTTCTTTACTAAAATGTCCATTATGTTGCTGCTTCAAGTATTTGAATGTTCTGTGTTCTCTATTTAATTTAGTTATCAGTTATATGAGGACTATCATAATAGCACTCCAGACATGTCCATAGGTGCCCCTATGTCCATCTCAACAAATCCAGCAGCGTCCAGCGGCCCAACACGCCAGTTTGATATTGATCAATCAATCTCTTTGCATATTTGGTATGTCGTTCTTTTCGGGTTGCACCAATATCGACACCCATCTCTCTGATTTTTTTCAGCAACTGGGATTCACAACCCTGATGCTCCTCTGTCCGAGAATGTCATTTTGGTCATAGCAGCGCCTTCTGATATCGTAGACATGCCAGTCAATCTATCAGCTCGCTCATTACCCCTGACCCCTACGTGCCCAGGGACAAAAGTGAAGATGATTTTTCAGATAATCTGTTTAATTACTGTTATAATATGTGATGTGGGATCAATTGCTCTGTTCTGAAATGTTGGACAATTTTAATGACTTCTTTTGTCGCTACACTGTTATCGTGTTCTTGCCCAGTGTTATGGTTTTCCGATTTTTCTTGCGCTGCTCTAGTGGCATGGGCGATATATATTTTTGCTTTCTTACAGGATTCTGCTATGCCAATTAAACCATCTTTGTGGTTTTCCTCTTGCCTTATTTCCTGATGTTCTGTTGTAGAAGACTCTGTATACAGTAAAGTGTGGATGCATTCTTATTAAATGACCAAACCACTTCATTCTTTGTTTCTCAATGTAATTCAAGCAAGGTTCTGTCCCAACTTTCTTTCTTATTCTGATGTTGGTGACTGTCTTTTCTGGTAGTTTTTCGTAGGCATTGCATTTCATAGTTATTTTTTTGCCATGTTTGGTTCTGGTAACACAAAGCAGGCATGAAAATGCTGTTGATTTAGCTGATTTAAATGACTTTCTTTCTTTTTTCTTTTCTCCATTCCTGTTTTGCCTCACATCAGGATAAGAAGAGATTTCTAGAACAGACTTTTGTGTGCACCACTACATAAATAGAGTCGTTATTTGCCTATGTTATCTCTGAGGTCCATCTTTTGCATGGCCAGACTTTTGCTTTGTATCCATTGTGTCGGAGCAACATCGCTCTGAAGACTGTTAAAGGAAGAAATGAATACAAGATAAACAATTATACTTCTTATCTTTCTCTGCGATTGCTATTTTGATGACTATACCGTCAGACCGCCTTGTGTTCCCGGGGCTCTCAAGGGGAGCAAAGAATAGTAACACTGCGACCTATAAGGCATGTCATAAGAGGCGACTGAGGTAGGGGCCTAGGGAAGATACCTGAGTAAATAAAAATAGTCTCAGAAATCTTATGTGTTGGCCAACTTGTAGGCGCATAACTGACACAACGTAGAATCGCTCTTAGGTTCAGATCACATACAAATCACAAAGAGTGGTTAACAAGTGAGTCGATATGAAGTGTTGAAGAAAAGAAGAATACCATCACACACGTTCTTATGATGAATAATGACAAATATACTCACTCTGCAGTTTGGTTGGTAGGTCTTTTGTAGTATATAGGTACACATAGTTCATATTTATCCTTAGCTTTGTTGTTTCCAACCATCTGCATCACCTGGTAAGACAGACGATATGGTAGAGTTAAGGAGAACAAGAAAACGAATATATATATATATATAGGAGGTATATGTTACTAAGTGGTTAAGTCGTTGCCTTGCGTTATGAAGGTCACAGGTTTGAATACGGACCACACCGTTCTGTTCATGGTGCATTTTTCCAGAGACCTCTAGGATTTTGCCACAGTTACAGAGTTCGAGCTTTGTGCAATACTCTCAGCAGGTGACCTGTCATATCTGCGGAGAGCCATGCCATATGGAGTAAAGCCCTGTGCAATTCAGTCAAACCTCCGGCTTGAAACCCATTTTTAGACATATATATACTATCTTTTTGCAAGTCCTACAGAGTAACCATCCATCCTGAGAAAAGAGCTCAGCAAGATCTCTACCAACAAAGAGTTACACTTCAGTGGGTACCATCACATTGCGGAGTGCCAGGTACGAGAGGCAGACAAACTTGCTAAAAGGGGCAGAATGTGAATAAAAGATAATGAAATCACATACTTTTTAAAAAAAAGCTGTCATGGACATTAGAAAAGAACCTAAACCATCCAACGATGACTACCACACACTTGACAGACAAAGACAGACTATCATCTTCCGACTCAGGATAGGTCATAACAGACTGAACAAAAACCTACACAGGCTACGATTGTCCCCAACCCCTCTGTGCCCCTGTGGCTCCGCTGAACAAACCACAGAACATGTCCTGCAAGACTGCCCCTGTATGTCCTCCCAAGAAAAGAATGCTGGCCCACACAACACTCAATTCAAAACTACATGGTACTGGAGATGAGCTCCAGACAACAGTCGATTTCATCATAAGAACACATCTAACAGTATAATCATCAAAATAGCGATCGCAAAGAAGAGACATATATATATATATAAAATATATAATATATTATATGGAAATGACAGTTGTGGCATTTCCTTTACAGGATTCTCCATCAACAACAGAAAAGAGTCGTTGATTTTCTTGTCATCATTATCGTTCAGTAGTTTGCCATTGCTTTCTGAGCGGTGAGGTCTATTTTACAGTTCGTAAAACTCCACTGGAACAAATTTGCTTCCAAACTGCCTGCCGTGAAGTGTGAACCAGTTACTCTTGGGTTGGGATCGAGCTCACTACGCTAAGCTACAGACTCCCATTATGTATACATATATAGCATGTCCACTGCAGAATGTCGCTCTTGCTTGCCTGAAATACACACACACACAATCTCCTGCAAGTTCCCACACATCTTACAACTTTATCTTTTAGGTTTTCTTAATGTCCTGTTACCACCATCTTCTTGGTCATCCCTTGCCTCAACTTCCAGGAACACTGCCCTCTATTACTGCTCTCTCCAAATCACTTCTGTCTGCTTCTTCTTTTCTCTAATCCTGTTTTGCATCACAGGATCAGGATAAGAAGAGAGAAGTCTCTGTGGCTAAGTGGTTCGCCCTTTGTCTTGCAGTCGAAGGTCATGGGTTCGAATCAGACCGCGCCGTTCTGTTCACGAGTGCAATTTTTTCCAGAGACCCTAAGTTGTTACGAACTATAGAGTTTGTGCTTTGTGCAATACTCTAGGCACGTGGCATGTCATTTCTCACGGAGAGGACAAGCCATATGGGATAAATTCGGTGCAATGAAGTCAATCCTTCGGCTTTAAAACCGGCTTTAGAAGAGATTCATAGAACAGGCTTTGTAATGCGCTTCATAAATAGTATCTCTGTTATTTCTGTGGTCCACCTTTTGAGGCGCACTGTCTGTTGGTAATCTGGTTATGTGGTCGAACCATTGAATTTGTTGTTTCTTGATGAAATTCAGTATTGATGGTGTACAGACTTTATTCCTGATGTCTTCATTTCTGTATTTCCAAAGCACTTAGACATTTTCTGTGACCAAAATATTTCTACTTCCGGAACATGTTTTATGAGCCAACGTTCCTCAACTGTGAACTGCATGCTCATACGCACACATATAACTATTTATATCCACGTTTACTCAACCTGTTTTATGAAAAAAGACATTAGCGTAGTCAACAATAAACTGACCTGTACTTGCTCTTTATCCCAATTGTCCAAGCGTATGAGATTTAATTCTACTTTGTGTTGAGCCTAATCCTCTGTGGATACCAGCACAGGTCTGACATAAGAACACTCCAATTGTGCAGGATGCCCAGTCTGCTGCTATAACACAAAAGAAATGTTGTAATATTAATAACTGCCTGTATGTTGCCGGGGCTGACAAGGGAAACAAAGAGCAGTAACACTGTGACCTACACAGCATGCAGTAAGAGGCAACTAAGGTAGGGTTGCGACCTACAAGGCTTGTCGTGAAGGTAACTACGTGAGTTGCGACCTACAAGGCTTGTCGTAAGAGGTAACTACGGTAGGGTTGCGACCTACAAGGCTTGTCGTAAGAGGCAACTAAAGTAGGTTAGACCTACAAGAGCTTATCGTAAGAGGTAACTAAGGTAGGGTTCGACTGATACTGGTTACCCTATCCAGCAAAAACTTTAGCTGCAAAATTCAGACAATCATGAACAAATCAAATACAAGGAAAATAATAAATGTGCTAACCTAGAGGAAAGGAGGCTCTGTTAGTAGGATTTGGAGGCAGAATTTTCCCGATTCAGAAGCACTTGAACTTTCAGCTCTTTGGCTTGGTGTCATGGACATCGTAACCTTTCGGTTGATTGCCACGAATACCGTGAATCTAGGAACCTGCAGCCGCAGGATTGAACCCGCACTCACAGAGGCTAGTCACCCGCAGTCCAACGCGCTACGAACACGCTGGGCAGGCAGGTGGGCAGAGATTAATGATATACAGAAGAGCTGGAAGGAGCTACAAGAGATAGTTAATAATAAAGAAAGACTTGACATGTTGGTTGAAGAACTATGGCCAAACCAAAGGTTAAAAAGGCACAAGAAAGAGAAGAGATAATTTAAAAACATTAACTGAAGATAGCAGCAATACTGTATGATAGAATAGCACAAATTGGTCAGGGAAAGGGACATATGATATAACATCAGTGAGGGCTATAATGAAACGATAACACATGTCGCTAGTAAACAAGTGCTGTGCTAATTATGGCATCCGAGGCCAACTAATGCCCAAATTAAATAAACATTAAATAAACCTTGACACCTGAGTGGTTACTGGGGCACAAATCAGAGGTGTAAAGAATAGAACCACTGTTACCTGCCATGCATGTCATAGAGTGAATAATCCTTTCATTTCCTGATTTTCTTTTACCTCCTGACACATTTATATTGCAATGTATGCTGAATTAGCCAGTATATTGGCTTTGTGTAATCTTTAAATATACTGTGAGCTGGTATATCAGCTCTGAAAGATGAAAGGGTTAAGGGGTTTGGGTGTGGGGCTAGCTACCCCACCCTGTAAAAAAAAACACTAGACAGCTATAGAAGCCAAAACCAAGGCAATTTATAGCTCCCAAAGGAAGAAAGAATTCATGCAAAGAAGAAGAATGATCCTGCAAGGAAGGACAAGAAAAGGGGAGAGTGGAGAGATCTGGAAAAGATGGCCTTGGGTAGGAGGGCTTGGAAAGCTGTGGTTGCGGACCTATCGTCCCTAGGGTGAAGAAGGAATAAACCTTGAACAAAATGTTGGAGGAGGCGGGAGAACTAGCTAGAGGCAGAAAGTTTTTTAGGTGGGTTGTGATGAAAACGACATCCTGCAAAGGACTCCTTACATGAAGATGATGTTTATAAGTATGGTTACTCAAGTATAGCAAGCTGGCAAGAGAAGAACAATGATATAAGTGGTTACTCAAGTATAGCAAGCTGACAAGAAAAGAATAATGATATAAGTGGTTACTCAAGTATAGCAAGCTGACAGAAAGAATAATGATATAAGTGGTTACTCAAGTATAGCAAGATGGTAAGAGAAGAACAATGATATAAGTGGTTACTCAAGTATAGCAAGCTGACAAGAAAAGAACAATGATATAAGTGGTTACTCAAGTATAGCAAGCTGACAAGAGAAGAACAATGATATAAGTGGTTACTCAAGTATAGCAAGATGACAAGAGAAGAACAATGATATAAGTGGTTACTCAAGTATAGCAAGCTGGCAAGAGAAGAACAATGATATAAGTGATTACTCAAGTATAGCAAGCTGACAAGAGAAGAACAATGATATAACTGGTTACTCAAGTATAGCAAGATGGCAAGAGAAGAACAATGATATAAGTGGAAAGGGAACATAGGCCAAAACAGGCGCCCGAATGGTTACCAGGGCCCAAATTTGGGGTGTAAAGAATAGAACCACTGTTGCCTGCCATGCATATCGTAAGAAGCGACTACGGAGGTTTGGCTAAAATCGGATGCACATGTCCTAAACATGTAGAAGTCTATGCGTATAGGGGTCTATCGAACCAATGTGCAACGTATACAGTTCTTGGCAAAGATCAAACATATCACAAAGAGTGATTAAAATTGGTCGTAAGAACGAACACAAAGAAGGAGAAGAGAGGAGGAGCCAAAATAGGTGCATGTCCTACATGCTGCAGGGCCCTATGAACCAGGGAACAACCCATTCACATTCTAGGAGCAAACCACAAAGAGTAGGTAACCTGATTGATAAGAAGGAAACAACCAGCGAGCCATTATAAAAAATGGCTTTACCTAGGAGTGTCTTTCACATACGAAGCATTTATGAAAGGCACTCCTCAGTGAAGAAATCTTTTTGAACGGTTCGCTGGTTGTGTTCGTAAGAATGGTCGTATTGCTAGGCTAGACAATGGGTTCTATAAGAAATAAGGGTAAGTGGTTCGAACCCTGTGTTTGGTAACTTGCTTTTTCGGAAGCTCATAATACTTATACCCTGTCTATTTATTGATCATATTCATTGCTTCCCTGCTTCGCTGGGTTCTTACAAAAACTCATTGTTCTCATCTTGATAAGAAGGAAAGCAAAGAAGAAGAAGATAAAGAAAGCAAAGAAGAAGAAGAGAAGGAACACAAAGGGATGTATACAGTGTGAAGAATTCACCACAAAGACAAGAAACTGGATCAGGCTGGAGATCGAACACAGGCCACATTTGATGCGAAGATGGTGGTGCTTGATCCGAGATCGTCTACAATAGTCGGCACGGCACTTAATCATAATTCCGAACTATTGTATCACATCTCAATCCCGCAGACTCCATTCTGCTATGACCTATGGGATAGCACAATTAACATTCCTGCCAGGGCATATTGCGAAAACTATTTCAGGGGAGAGCATTCAAACGATCGTTCAGTCACACAAAGGATACGGGCTTGCAATACAATGTCAGATGACTCAAATGAGTATTAACTAGCTTGGTCTGTATAACCTGATATATCACACATAAATTAGCTCGCCCCCGTCCCACTCACTCACTTATACGCACGCACGCACACAAAATACGCTTTTATGTGCACGCTATTTCATTGTTTGTTACGTCGCAAATTCCTATCTGCGCAACAAAACAAAAATGGCGAAACACGTAATAACAAAGTACTGCAGTTTTACAAAAACAATGACAATACACAGCAACGCTTCAACCAAAAGGCCTTTATCAAGCAAACGATACAACAGTAGTGACGAATTTCACAGCACACTACATATAGACTAAGTAAAATCAATATAGATGGAAACTGCAGTAAAACTATGTAGAATGGCAAAACACGTAATAACAAAGTACAGTAGTTTTACAAAAATACAGAAACAAAGGCTGAGTATTGTCATTGTTTTTGTATTTTGTAAAACTACAGTACTTTGTTATTACGTGTTACGCCATTCTACATATAGACTACGACAGAGACATTCCAACGGTCCTAAAAATGAAAATCTGTGCCTAACAACGAATAACGAAATAAAGGACTTTTGGTCGAAACGTTGCTCCGTATCGTCATTGTATTTTGTAAAACTACAGTAGGTTGTTATTACCTTGTTTCGCCATGTTACATAGTATTACTGCAGTCTTTCCCTATATCAACAAAACAAATTATATTTTACCAAACAATTTCGCTTTTCAGACATCTTCATCGTTAAAAAATATGTATGTGCATATTGATTGATTTATAGGAACATCATCATTGCACTTCGGTGAGTAACCATGTGTGCTCCGATTTCTTTCTTACACTGAAAGATCTCAGTGCAGTGCATGAATTCCGTAGCACCGGCGAGGGTCCCTGATATAATGTTGAAGATGGTAAAGATATTTTTGTAGGAATTTTATTTTAAATATTTTCTAATGAATTTTGACGGGCAGCGACTTTCCAACCTGTTCTTATCGATTTTTAACTGCCACAGGTTCTCTTACGTGCTCAAAGTGAACACATTGAACGTTTTATCGTCCGTCTCCGATAGAACTTGATCACACCTACATTGAGATCAGGGATCTCTGGAAAAAATATTCAGATGGTTCCAGGAAGGAGCGAACCTGGTACATTTGGCACCAGAGACGAGCATCTAACCTCTACGCTACAGAGACCCACAATGTACATATTAAAATATCGAAGTGAGGCGTACCCGAACAAATGCACGCTGAAATCGGATGTGCTAGGCGCCAAAACATCGCAGTTTAACCGTCATAAACAAGGCACAACGTAGCCATAAACAAGTAGGAGATCAAACCAAAAAGGGAGAGACTGAGTGAGGCTCCAGATCTTCTTGTTTAAAAGGGTTTAAAAACCGAAGGATTGACTTCATTGCACCGAGTTTTACCTCACATGGCTCGGTCCCTCTCCGCAGAAATAGTACGCTACATGTCGAGATTATTGCACAAAGCACGAACTCTGTAGCCCCAGCAACAATCCTAGGTGTCTCTGGAATAAACTGCACACGTGAACAGAACGGCGCGTACGGATTCGAACCCACGACCTTCGACTCACAAGGCAAAAGTTTAACCACTTAACCCTTCTCTTGTGCTGGCATCGACGACTAGATCGGACCAAAAACTATTCTCCTGAATTTCCCGAAAGGAGCTTCTTCTTCTTCCTCTTCTTTGCGTTCGTTCTTTACGACCAATTTTAATCACTCTTTGTGATATGATTTGATCTTTGCCAAGAACGTGTATACGTTGGACATTGGTTTGGTAGGTCCCTAAACACATAGATTTCTACACGTTTAGGACATGTGCATACGATTTCAGCCAAACCTCCTTAGTCGCCTCTTACGGCATGCGTGGCAGGTAACATTGGTTCTATTCTTTACACCCCAAATTTGGGCCCTGATAACCACTCGGGCGTGCCGAAAGGAGCTAATTCTTATTTCTCATGTTTATGTGACCGACACGCCATAATATAACCGAATCAAGACTCGTTCTTAAGTTTAAATATTCATAGATGTTCAATCGCTGAAAAATAGAGACTCAAATTGTGAGAATGAACCCAAATACACAAGTTGCAAAAGCGTACAACCTGAAAATGGAATCATCAATAGGAAGGGGCAGACCAAGAAAAAGATGCATTAATGGAGTTACAGACATCTTAAAACTCCACAATACCACAGCTTATCAAGCGACCGAGCGTGCACTATCTCGGAAACCGTTCATCAGTTAAACCTGCTACGTCTAACGGCGAAAAAGAAAAAGCAGAGACGGACAGAAGAAAGTTCAATCGTTTTCAATAGCTGATCTTCTTGCGTTCGTCTGCTATGAATTCAGGTATGGCGCTTCTTCCTGATTAAATGCCTGATTTCCATTTTATCAGTGTTCCCGCCATACTTAATAGCTGATAACACGCGTGTTGATATAACTAAAACAAGACTTGTTAACTTTAGGGGTTTATGTAGTGTAGAAGCAGAGTACCTTGCCTCTCACTTCAAAATTGATCAGTTCGATTTCCGCGTGGAACGAACGAAATATTTTCCCAGTGATTCCTAATCTCAATGTAGGTGAGATCAAGTTTCTTACCCTAACAGAGTCGGACGATGATAGAACGTAAATCTGGTATTCAAACTGAACACGTTAAAGAACCTATGCCATAACAAGCCGAAAACCGGATAAAACTAATAACATTTCTACAAATGTTCACCATTCACATGGAGATCCTCGCCGGTGTTACAGAGTGTGTACTAAAGAGATCTGAATACACATCAACAGACTGCGCTGTTTGTGAAAGACACGGCTTAGTAAAACTCTTTTTTGTGTGTGGAGAACTAGCTGGGTCTGTGTTTGGTACTTTGGGTTTTTTTTTCCGGAAGCCCTAAATAATTACTCACTGTCTATTTATTGGTCATATTCATTGGCTTATGCGCTTCCCCTAGGGTTCTTAAAACTCCTTATTCTCTTGTTATTTCCCGAAATGCCATGATGATCCTATCAATCAGGCATGCAGGGGATAAAAGAGTTAATTTTCTTCCAGTTACTAGACCTAGAACCCACAGGGGCAGCGAAAGTAAGGGAGGCCTAGAAATACATGGAGACGAGATTTGGAGGCAGAGATAAACAATTTAAAGAATAGCTGGGGGGAGCTGCAGGAGATAGCTAGAGATAGGAAGACTTGGCATGAGTTGGTTGAGGGCATATGCCCCAATCCAAGTTAAAAGGCATGAGAGAGAGAGTTAGTAGACCAGGCATGGCTCAACAGCAAAGATCATGTCTATACTTGCTTTGTTAGTCAGAGAGATCTGTATTCGGGGCGCACTACGGAGACATGCCTTGAACACATGGGCGTTCACACATTAAGGAAAGAGGGGGTAAGTGTCACCCCTGGAAAATGACTTTTTTGTTAACACAGTTTTATGTGAATCGTCTTCATTTCCCCGTATAAGAATTTATTTTGCCCCTCCTGGAAAAAATTTTGTGAACGCCCATACTTCCACAGTATGTTTCCGCGCCCCATAAATAAGTAATGAAGTGGTTCTAAATGCATATACTTTTCAGGGATGTTCTTGCTTTCCATATTATACAGTTATTATTTTTCCAACATGAAGTTCTATTTTATGGATTCCATATCGGCATGCCTACACGGGGATGTAGATAAAGAAGGATGGGCCGAACTACGTACCTCCCATGTTGCATGGGTTAATGTTACTATGCTATTGTAAAATTGTAGTCAATTAGCACAACCCGCCTCTCTTAATTAAGTTCTTCCTACCTACTACTGTGACTTTACAACACAATCGGGTGAGTCACTATAATACTATTCCATCACTAAGGCGTAAGCAACATTTCTTTTGTCAATGGGTAGAATCATAAACTTACTGGGGCAGCAATGTAGACAATGAGGGAGGAACAGATAGAGAAGGCTTTTGACAGCATTGATAGGGAAATCCTTTGCAAATTGATGAGACACTATGGGGTCCCACAGAAAATTATTAACTTAGTAAGAGAAACATATATGGATATGAAATGTAGCGTTCTTCATAAAGGTAGACAGCGCTTTAATAGAAACCGAGCGACAGGTAGACAGACGCTTTTGGAATAGAAACCGAGTCGACAGGTAGACAGACGCTTTGGAATAGAAACCGAGTGCGACAGGTAGACAGACGCTTTTGGAATAGAAACCGGAGTGCGACAGGTAGACAGACGCTTTTGGAATAGAAACCGGAGTGCGACAGGGTTGCCTTCTATCCCCTATGTTGTTCTTACTGCTTTGCCCATGTGGTGCCGGGGCCCACAAGGAAGCAAAGAATAGTACCACTGCGACCTACAAGGCATGTCGTAAGAGGTTACTGATGTAAGACCTAGGGAAGCTACACTAGTAAATAAAAAGCATTGTAAAAATAGGATGTGCTGGCCTACTTGTAGGCGTATAACTGGCACAATGTACAATCGCTCTTAGGCTCAGATCACAGTAATACCGTTGGAATGTCTCTGTTGTAGTCTATATGTAGTGTGCTGTGAAATTCGTCACTCCTGTTGTATCGCTTGCTTGATAAAGGCCTCTTGGTCGAAACGTTGCTGTGTATTGTCATTGTATTTTGTAAAACTACAGTACTTTGTTATTACGTGTTTTGCTATTCTACATAGTTTTACTGCAATCTCCCCTTATATCGATAATAATATTTAACTTCAATGTTAAAGCAGTTCTGCTGTATGGGTCAGAAACATGAAGAACAACTAAAACAAAAATTCATCAAATGGTGTATGCGCAGAATAGATGAACTGAGAAGGTATGATAGGGTCACAGATAAGGAACTTATGGAGAGAAACAAGACAGATCCCAGTGAACCAAGAGGTGAAGAAAAGATGCTGGTGCTGGATAGGACATACCCTGAGAAAATTCCGACAGAATATAATAAGAAGGGCCCTTTACTGGAACCCGCGGAAAAGGCGAAAGAGAGGTTAAGTCTAGAAACACAATGAGAGAGCTCCAGCCAGTGCTACGGGGTTCGTGTACCATTGACTAGTCCTCCAGCAGATCAGCCAATAAAATATGCATACAAACGAAGAGGTAGAGGAGAGAAGAGAAATGGACGTAAGAGATGAGCTGGACAGAGACAGTTTTTAACCTCCAGAGGCTTACGTGGATACACTGTCCTGGGCATGCGGGTGTTTACGGCAATGAGAGAGCGGACAGGCTTGCATCAACAGCATCGATTGTTGGGGAGTTGAAGATGGATAAGGGGATGTTCTTTGGTCTCTTCGTGACTGTCTGTTGGATGAGGACACTAAAATCGATGTTGAATCGATCAAGCGATTTAGGCAGTTTGGAGTTACCCGTTGTTCCTGTCGAACTGGATGCCTGAGAGGCAGAGTGAGAGGTGTGTTTAATCAGCAAGCCTGCCCGCGTGCCCAGCGTGTTCGTAGCGCGTTGACTACGGGTGACTAGTCCTCTGTAAGTGCGGGTTCAACTCAGCGGACTGGCAGAAAAGCTACAGGTTCCCCAGATTTATGGTGTTCGTGGCACCGAGCGAAGGGTTATGATGTCCATGACACGGCAAGAGCTTTCAGCTCAAGTGCTTCTGGATCAGGATTTTAAAAAATCAAAAATCAGCAAGCCACGGAACCATCAGTATGCATACTCTTCGATATCTGTTGGGGAGACTGAGCACCTATGGGTCTGCCAGGAGTGCAATGACGTCAGTTTAGTAACCAATAACACAATGAGAAGAGATTTGGGGGAAGAGATGAATGATTTATAGAAGAGCTGAGACATGTATGCAGAGATGAATAGATCAAACCCAAAGGACAATATAAATCTACTACAATGAAAAGATTAAAGCACTATCTTCCAGTTAAGAACAGGACATGTTGCACTGAATTACCACCTAAACAGAATAAACCCAACACACCTACCACATTGTAGAAAGTGCAGTCATTCATGTGAGACAGTGCATCATATCTTGCTTGAATGCCCTGTCTCGATGAGTAAGTTTAAATTGCCTTTTTTATGTTAACCATATTTTTGCACATTTTGTTTCCTTTCACTCCCTGGCTTGAGTCCTCAGTTCTTCAGCGACAACTACCACACACTCGACAGATGGGGACAGACCATCATTTTCCGACTCAGGACAGGGTATAAATACTACATAAATACATAGATACTACACCACACTACATAAACACAGATATAACACAACAAGGGCAACTCATCTGGCCCTAGAATGCAAATTAAAGCTCCCATCCCTACGCTTAACGGCAAGAATGGACAGCCAACTACATCTTTCACCTGGGAATAGACAATAGACAAACACACATGGGGACAAACCATCATTTTCTTACTCAGGACAGGACATAACAGACTGAACAAACACACAGGCTACGATTGTCTCCATCCCCTTGTGTCCCTTTGCACCGCTGATCGAACAACAGAACATGTCCTGCACGACTGTCCCCTGTATGTCCTTCCTAAAAAGGGATGCTGGCCCTACAACCTTACATTCAAAACTACATGGCACCAGAGATGAACTCCAGACAACAGTCGATTTCAGCATAAGAACGCAATCTGATAGTATAATCATCAAAAATAGCGATTGTAAAGTTCATTTGAGGATCATCTTCATCGGACATGTCCATATTGCTCAATCTCCTGCCATGCATGTACTTCAGTGTGTTTAGACTAACAACTCCTGTTCTGTGAAAGAAGAAGTCATCATCAGCTGTTATGGCCTCTTTATAACTAATCACATCTGATACCATACTACAGTATAACTCCTGATGTGGTACTTTAAAGTGGGGTTCTGTTTGCAAAATCTTACAGTTACCCGTCTGTACAAATCTGTATCCTGTTGGAAAATATGCATACACTTTGACTAAAATTTGAATGTGACTGTCCTACATGCTGTAGGAGTCTAACAGAGGTGGAGAGTACTCATGGTGTTGGTGAAATCGTCCGTGTGGTGCCGGGCCTGCAAGGGAAGCAAAGAATAGTGCCACTTCGACCTACAGGGCCTGTCGTAAGAGGCGACTGATGTAGGACCTAGGGAAGCTACCCTAGTAAAATAAAAAGCGTAGCAATTGGATGTGCTAGCCTACTTGTAGGCACATAACTGGCACAACGTACAATCCTCTTAGGCTCAGATCACATACAAATCACACAGAGTGGTTTAACAAGTGGTCGATAGGAGCAGCGAAGAAGTTAGTGAAAACACCCAGATCATTAAGAGTGGTTAACTTAGTTGACAAGAACGAACGTAAACAAACTTCATCTCTTTTTTCTACATCTCATGTATTTTGAACCAAGCTTTAACATTGTTATATTTGTCATTCAATCATCTTTAAAACAGTATGTTGGATAATAAATATTATTCAACACTTACTGCAAACACAAAACTTTTATGTGACATAATTCTGATATCCTAAATAATTGTGCTCAGATCTCAGTAACAATAGGCTCCCCCCTCCGCCGCAACATATTTCACCCAGTTTTGTTGGGAAATAGGAAATTCTCATTGATTTAGGCCGACTTTTACATATGTTTGATAGAACACTGTAAGTTCTATTGCAACTTCCCAACAATTCTTGGAGTCTATAGTTATCTACTGGTGAAAAGTGTGTTACTTAAGTTATGATCAACAAATAAACAGTGTACAGGTATTAAGAGCTTCGGAAAAAAACAAATAGACAAACACAGGATTCGAACCACTTACCTCGCTGGTTGTGTTCATAAGGACGCTCGTATTGCTAGGCTAGGTGATGGGTGTGGTAAGAAATGAGGGTAAGTGGTTCGAATCCTGTGTTTGTCTGTTTTTCGGAGCTCTTAATACCTGTACACTGCTTATTTGTTGATCATATTCGTTGCTTCCTCTGGGGTTCTTGCAGAAAACTCCTTGTTCTCATTACTTAAGTTACTAAAGTAAAGTAATACTTATAATAATTTAAACTTATAATATTTCTTAGCCTTAGTCAGCCTTATTGTTAAATTTAATTAATGATGTAATATAACCCTGTTTTCATGTGCTGTGTTGTTTTTAAAATGAATTGGTGATCTTAGTCTAACAATACTGGGAATCTATAGATAGTTACATGATAGTAATATTATTATTATTGTTTCCATTATCATTATTTATGATTCGTGTTGTTCTTTGTTCCTGGTGAAGAACTTGGTCGCAATGTAAAATGTTATTGTTATGTTTTGCAAACTCTTGCAAAATTATTATATACGTGTTAATGTTTTCATTACCCCCAGCATTAAGTTAACTCTCCAGTTAGTACTTTTGTTAGTAACAAATGTGTGCGCTATGTCGACTGTGTGTGTAATGAAACTTGAAACGCGAGTTTCGGGCTTAGGTTAGCTAGCAAAAGTCTTAAAAATAACTTGTTTATACTAAAAATATTAGTATAACTAACTTATATATGGATACTTTTACAGTTTAGTTATACTTCTATTGATATAGTTGCAATAAATGTGAATAGTGGTACTTACTTTTCTCGCCACAGTCAGCACACTCTCCATTTCCATCATGTTGCCGAAGCTCTGTAAGTACGGTTCGTTGCCTCTCCGCCATTTTACCCTGGCCACAATTTGGTGAATCACTGTCCTGCCATCACTATTGCTATATACTATTTTTAGCGATAGACGGGAAATCCTTCGTGACAAATTTCATGACATCATGTTTTTCCCCCTTGTCAGAAACTATAAATATATATATAGTGGATGAGAGTATGAGATGTATATATATAGCATCAATGTACAGTGCGTATATATATATATAAATAAAGAAAACGGATATTGGTTTTCAAAGAAACATATAGTTACTGAGTTGTAACCGGTTGTTGCCCAGTGTCGTGGTTTTCTGTTTTTGTCTTGCTCTGCTATCTAGTGGATTGTGTGATAGTTATTTTTTCTTCTGGACAGGATTCTGATGTCATCTAACCAGTGGCGGCTCATTAAAGACCAGTGGGGCCGAGTCCCACCAAAAATAAGGTGTAACGTGTATTTATTATTTTATACATTGAAATATGTCCTAACCGAAACCATGATTTTTCCGACAATTTCTGTCTGGCCCCACCAACAAAAATTATCACGAGCCGTCACTGCATCTAACCATCTTTTTCGTGGTCTTCCTCTCGATTTCTTTCCTGGTGTTCTGTTGTAGAAGACTGTATACAGTGAAGTTTGGCTGCATTCTTATTAAGTGGCCGAACTACTTCATTCTTTGTTTCTCAATGTTATTGGTTATTGGTTACTAAACTGACGTCATTGCACTCCGGGCGAACCCATAGGTGCTCAGTCTCCCCAACAGATATCGAAGAGTATGCATACTGATGGTTCCTGTGGCTCGCTGATTAAACACACCTCTCACTCTGCCTCTCAGGCATCCAGTTCGACTTGAACAACGGTAACTCCAAACTGCTTAAATCGCTTGATCGATTCAACATCGATATTAGTGTCCTCATCCAACAGAGAGTCGCGAAGAGACCGAAGAATATCCCCTTATCCATCTTCAACTCCCCAACAATCGATGCTGTTGATGCAAGCCTGTCCGCTCTCTCATTACCGTAAACACCCGCATGCCCAGGACAGTATATCCACGTAAGCCGCTGGAGGTTAGAAACTTCTATAGACGACATCCACTCATACCGAAACCTGCCCTTCTGGATCTTGTGAAGCATCGACTGAGAGTCAGATACAATAACTGCCCCAGTAAATGAAGTCCCAGAAATCCAATGGAGGGCAGCAGTAACGGCCTCAACCTCCATCCTCATACTAGAAGTAGTTGTCCTGTATGCCCCACTTCGCTCTGCAACAACCCTACCATGCGCATTAGCCAAGAAACCCCAGCCGGATTTTTCACCACGTTGAACCGACCCATCGGTATATACAACAACATCATCATCCCTTGCATTATCTTCTATCAGCTGCTTAACTGCGAGATCAGCCTTCATGTTGCCCAATCTCTACATTCTCTTCCAAGAGTAATGATAACGTTGAGATAGTTCACCATGCTACCATCTGTTGGGATCCATTCTTCCCCTTTTGGTAGAGTCGCAACCGTAGTAACCTGGCCAATTGTTCTCTCAGCCTGGGCCATCCACGACATGCCACGCTTGATTCTCGTGCCCTTAACATCATTAGTGTTCTTGTGAAGTGGATGTCTCTTATCCGAAGTAACCCGCATATATGCCTTGGTTTGGGCGATTGCATGACGGGAGCGTAGTGACAGAAGGCCAAGCATATATCTCATCTTCACAATGGGAGTATCTCTAGTGCAGCCCAGAACTATACGCATACCTTCATTCTGAACCCGTTCGAGTCGTTCACATTGTGATCTTGATATCGTAAGAATTCCGAGTCCGTAATCTACCACTGACAGTACCAGTCGATCGAACAAAAGGGCAAGTAATCTCTGCTCAAGGTGTGCGGCCACCATAACTTTGAGAGCCGCAAGACCACGCTTGCACCGTTGTATCGTCTGTTCAATATGGTGTTTGAAAGATAGACTACGATCAAAGGTTATTCCACGATAGCGCAGCCTGTCTCTGCGCTCGATGGTATGTTCATCAAAGATTACACAGGGTAGGTCAGCCTTGACGATGTGATTATTCAACGAGCACCACAACATACACGCTTTTTCAGGATTGACCTGAGAGCGAGACTCTCTACACTAACCCGAGATGGTATGCAATGTTTTCTGAATGTCGTCAACCATCTCTCGTCTATCTGACCCAGTCCTATATATTAAGATATCATCTGCAAATGTCAATGTCCGACCCAATCCGGTTGGCTGAATTTTAGCTACATTTGCTGTGTAAATATTAAACAACACGGGTGATAGAGGAGAACCCTGGGGTAATCCCGGGCATATACGTGCAGGATCCGATGTCCATGTTCCTAAACGGAGTGCAACGGTTCTCTCCATTAAAGAAGCAGCTATCCAGTTTACCAGCCAAGGATTAACTTTACATTTAATCAAAGAGCGCACCATTATTGAAAAATTCACCTTGTTATAAGCATCCTCCAAGTCGATGGCCACAGCAACAGTCTCTTGCTTGGATTGGAAGCCTTCATAAACATGATATGCAAACGTGCCATTCAATGTAATTCATGCAAGGTTCCCAATATATGATCAAAACACACCAATATAGCATCAAAATAAACAACACAGCAGTGACACAAGTCCATCCATTTAAATATCCGGGAACATTCATAACGTCATTTTGGAAGATGTACAATAGAGATAATGAGTAGAATAGCTAAAGCGGAAACAACTTTTATGCAAATTATAAACATACTGTTCATGAATTCACTACCAACGACACTACGGAAAAAAATACTCCAATGCTATATATAACCAATACTTCTGTATGGAAGCGAATCATGGACAGTGAACACACAATCAACAAGATAGCTAGAAGCCACGGGGATGTTGTTTTACAGAAGAATGTTTAAAATCCCACCCGCAGCCGGGGGGAAATCCACAAATTATGAGTTTTTAATAAGGCTGTCACACGGCGAAACCTGGTGAAAATAATCAGACAATCAACTTTCTTCAGACATGTAGTGCGAAGAGGTACGGGACATTTGGTGGCGGTAGGTACAAAATTGAGATATTTTGGACATATCAAAAGACACGAAGGGCTGGAGAAGACCATCATGGAAGGAAGTATATCGGCAAAGAGAAGAAGAGGAGACCACGGAGAAGATGGATTCAGGATATAACTGATGGTTTGAACATGACGGCTGCAGAGGCAGGACATCTGGCCTATGAGAGAGAGAAATTCCGGAGGACTGTTGGGGTGGCGAAGTTCTGCTCAGGACGAGCTATTTGATGATGATGATGATGAGGTAGTATACAGGGAATGAGATATCGAGGCAGGCAGGCGATGCTGAGACGAGATCGGTGTCAGAATTGATCAAATGCACCAAGGAGCGAGAGAGTTGTGGAGAGACATTATCGTCTTCGTGTTGGCAAGCATAATATTTGATTTATATATAGACATATCACTTGCAGACAGCTCTAGCTTAGCCTTGCAACTATCTACAGGAAATTACGTCATGGGTCATTGTAAGCTGTTAAGTATTGACGTATGTGTTCAGGCACAGCCAACTGTAAAGCTGGCTCTGGTTCAGTGGTCTGGAATTCCGGTTTCACGTGAACATTCATTTGTACGAGACGCCTCAGGTGAATAGTGTGACGTCAACAATCTGCAGTGACATGTTCCAATGCAAAACATGGCGTCTGCAGGTGCCTATGAGATGTTGGTCCAGATCGGATACCAATGTAATTTTTCTTCCAATTCGATGTGTATCCGCCCATATGGTGCCGAGGTCCGCAAGGGAGCAACGAATAGTACCACTGCGACCTACAATGCACGTCGTAAGAGGCGACTGATGTAGACCCTAGGGAAGCAGCGCATAAATAAATAACAGTAAATAAAACAGTAAATATAAAGCAGCGCAGAAATCGGATTTGCTGGACTACTCGTAGGCGCATAACTGGCACAACGTACAATCGCTCTTAAGCTCAGATCACATACAAATCACACAGAGTGGTTGACAAGTGGTCGATATCGAGCGTTTGAAGAAGAAGATGACTTGTATTGATTTGGGAGTTATGATTTACGCTTCTCTGTAAACCAGATGATTTTTTTTTCATTCAACTCTGAATTCAGGCGTAGTCAGTGTGCCTAATGTGACACCTCTAAATGATTTTTGCGTGAAAGCTTTGCTTTCTTTATCGTCAGTGTCCCTTGCCATTCAGGCGAGCCCTACTCCGACTTCAGAGGTACATGTAATTTAGATCCCCAAGTAAAGGATCAAGAAACATGTAGTCCAACCTTGTACCGCGTGCACACCTTACATTTTTGGCCCAAAAGTTTGCATTGAACCTGGAATTAGCACGTCATTGGTTACTCATCATCATCAGGTGTTTTGCCGACTGGCATAGGCGATCACGGATCTCCACAAATCTCTGGTGTTTGCTATCATCTCAGATGTTGATGCTCTTCTGTGCCATGAATTCAGGATATCCAAAATTATCTCTATCGTCTCCCCTTGATTATACCGCTTGTTATAATGTGTTCTAAACCTCCCTTTCTCATCATATGTTCGAAAAATGATGACCACCTCTTTCTTATATTGATAACAAGCTTTCTCTGTTTCTTTAACTCATTCAGTACATCCACCTCCAAAGGATATTGCTGGAATAGCTGTAGAAGGACATAACTTGAGATACGCTGATGATACTGTCTTAATAACAAGAAATGAAAAGAACAAGAAAAGAGCTTCAGAAACGTGTTGGTAAGGTTGTGACAGAAAGTAACAACAAAGGACTGCGTTTGAGTATAAAGAAGACAGAAGTTATGATAATATCACAAAATGAGACTCTGACAACATGCACCATCACAGTAAATTGGACAGAGCTAGAGCTCAGAGAAGTACAGCAACTTAAATACTTCGGAGTCCTGGTAACCTCAGATGGCAGATCAGAAATAAAGAGCAAAATAGGCAGGCCAAAGCAGCGTTCCAGAAAATGAGATTATATGCCACAAGTTATTGTCAATTGAAATCAGAATTATAGTTAAACAGTGTTACATAGAACACATACGGATGCGAGTCATGGACAATAAACAAACAGATTTAAACATCTCTGAAGGCCACATACCCCCCCATGAGGCCATTACCTTGTAGTGGTGGGGGGGGGCTTGCGTGCCTCAATGATCCAGAAAGCTATGCCGGCAGGAACGTTCTGTTCCTGGAAGGGTTACCCATGCCGGACAGGTCCAAGGTGAGAGGTCAGACTAAATGTGGCCTCCTGGTCCTCCAGGTTGGGGGTTGGGCGCAGTGCTAAAACTCTGCCCCAAAAAAAAGAAAAAATGTTACAGAAACTTCAAAAGGAAAAAAATGCTCTCGATGTTCAGCGGTCTTGAGACAGAGTACCACTGTCAGCATGAACAGTATGGGTGAAAGCCGCAAGGAAGCCCACGCTGGGAATTCAAGTCTGCTGGATGTCAAAACTAAACTAAGAATAGGATTCTGGAACGTCAGAACAATGTTCGAGACCACAAAGACATCACAGGTGGTAAAAGAGATGCAACACTATAAATTACACATTCTAGGGGTCAGCGAAAGTAGATGGACAGGCTTTGGACAGACGACAACTAGAACAGGGAAACCATCTTATACTCAGGAAGAGACGACGGGATCATTCAGCAGGAGTTGCACTAATAATAAGGAAAGGATTGAATAAACATCTCTTAGAGTGGCACCCGATTAATGAAAGATTGTTGAAAGCCCGATTTAATGGGAAACAAGGAAAGCTAACTATCATTCAATGCTATGCACCACTAACGAAGCCGAAGAAGAGGACAAAAACACATTTTATAGAAGGTTGCAGGAAATAGTGGACAAGGTTCCAGCTCAGGATGTTTTGTGCATAATGGGAGACCTAAACGCAAAGTTGGAAACAATAACAGACACAGAGAAGCAATAATGGGGAAAGAGGGATGTGGCACTGCAAATGAAAATGGAGAAATGTTGAGCAATTTTTGTCTAGAAAACAGACTGATCATAGGAGGCACATTGTTTCCACACAGGACCATACACAAGTACACATGGATATCCCCAAATGGAAGAGATGAAAACCAGATAGACCACTTTATGATCAACAGTAAATGGCGAAAGACATTACTTGATGTAAAGGTGAAAAGAGGAGCTGACGTGGGCAGCGACCACCACCTTGTCGTTGCCATGATCAGGCTCAAACTCAAGAAAACATATATACAAGCCAAGACAAGAACAGAATACTTTAATGTTAACCTATTAAAAGACAGAGAGATTGCTACAAAATATATAGTGGAACTAAAGAACAGATTTCAAATCCTGTCAGAGCAGTCAGACACAACACCAACTGAAAGTATCCAAGAAAAATGGAATGCGATCAAAGGCACATATAAAATAGTTAGCAGTAGTGTACTGGGAACCAGTAAAGGACAACATAAAGAGTGGATAAGTGGCCAGACCTTAGAATACATCCAAAAGCGAAAGGAGAAAAAAATCTCATCAATAGCATTAGATCAGAACGTCAAAAAGATAAGGCAAGAAAAGAATATACAGAACTAAACAAAATGGTAAAAAGAAGTGCTAGAACAGACAAGAGACAATTTATGGAAAAGACAGCAGAAATAGCAGAAAAAGCTGCTAAAGTACATGATCTGCACACACTGTACAAGATTACCAAACAATTATGCGGAGGTAAAGACACAACCATAACATGCCAGTCAGAAACAGCCTAGGACAACTGTTGACAACAGAGCAGGAGCAGGATATGAGATGGACATCCCACTTTGAAGATGTGCTAAACAGACCTGATCCTGAACATCCACCGGATATCCCACCGGCCGCACAGGATATTGATATCAACCTCAAATTGCCAGAAAAGCAAGAAATAGTAAAAGCTATTGGATCCCTGAGAAACAACAAAGCACCGGGAAATGATGAAATGACAGCAGAGCTTTTCAAGATCGATCCCATCTTAGCTGCAAACATATTAGAGCCATTGTTTGCAGATATCTGGGAGAAAGAAGAATTGCCTAAGGATTGGACTAGGGGTACTGTGGTGAAAATCCCCAAGAAAGGAGACCTAACAGATTGCAATAACTGGAGAGGAATCACGTTGCTTTCAATCCCAAGTAAGGTATTCTGCAAAATTGTCATAATGCGAATACAAGAAGCAGTAGACAAGTGTCTACGAATGGAGCAAGCAGGATTTAGGAAAGGAAGAGGAACAAATGAACACATATTTACCCTGCGTAACATTTTAGAACAATGTAGCGAGTGGCAAAGGACTATATATATCAACTTCATAGATTTTGAAAAGGCATTCGACAGCGTCCACAGAGACAGCCTATGGAAGATACTGAGACAATACGGCGTACCGCAGAAGCTTGTCAACATCATAGCCCTCTTCTATAAAGATTTCTCCTGCAACCTAAAGAATTCCAACAAAACATTCCCAGTAAAATCTGGTGTAAGACAGGGATGCGTAATGTCCTCTCTTTGTTTAGTATTACAATTGACTGGGTGCTAAAAATGCCATAAAACAACAAGCACCAAGAGGAATAAGATGGACCCTTTCGAGATGCTTGAGGACCTGGACTTTGCAGATGATATAGCCCTGGTGTCACACAAATATGAACATATACAAGAGAAAAGTACAATACTTCACAGCACGGCAAAGACAGTAGGCCTCAAAACAAACACAGGAAAAACAAAAATTATGACAAACAGTGAAATCCAACAACCAGTAATGTTAGAAGATGAAACACTGGAAAGGGTTGAGCAGTTTACATATCTTGGTAGCGTACTGACACTAAATGGTGGCACAGAGGAAGATATAAAATCACGTCTGAGTAAGGCCAGAACCGCTTTTGCCAGAATGAAACCAGTATGGAAGTCCAAAATCTACATAGGACCACAAAGCTTAAACTCTATAAAAGCATTGTTTTGCCAGTTTTGCTCTACGGATCGGAGTGTTGGAGGATGACCAAAGGAGATACTAGCAGGCTGTCAGTTTTCCACCACTCTTGTCTTCGCAGAATCTTGGGAATCTTTTGGCCAGTTAAAATATCCAATAACCAACTACTCCAAGACACAAGACAAGAGGCAATGAATGACATACTCAAAAGAGAAGATGGAAATGGCTCGGACATGTTATGAGAATGAGACAAGAAATGCCTGCAAGGATAGCCCTCACTTGGACACCAGAGGAAAGAGAAAGAAAGGCAGACCACGGACAACATGGAGGCGCATGATGGAAGAGGAACTGGACACCGCATCTCTGACGTGGGGCTCTGCGCTGAAGGTTGCAGGGGACAGGAGAGCATGGAAAGTCCTTTCTGAAGCCCCATGTGTCACTAGGCATGACGGGATTAAGTAAGTAAGAAGGCCACATAGATGTGGTTTTACAGAAGAATTATCAGAATCCAATGGACTGCTAAAATGACTAATGCTGAGGTGTTGAATGAGGCACAGGCACAGAAAAAGCTTATCATCAATATAAGAAAGAGGCAGTCATCATTTTTCAGACATGTTATGAGAAAGGGAGGTTTAGAACACATTGTAACAACCAGTAAAATTGAGGGTAGATGAGATAGAGGAAGACAGAAAGAGACAATTTTGGATAGCCTGACTTCATGGCATGGTAGAGCATCAACATCTGAGATGATAGCAAACACCAGAGACAGAGGTTTGTGGAGATCCATGATTGCCTACGCCAGCCGGCATGGCACCTGATGATGATGATCACTAGTCTTCAGATAGTCTTAACCTAATGATGATGATAGGGTACAGTAGAGAGACATATTTAGATGACTTTATCAGCAGTCTTCAGACTGTCTTAATCTGACAATGATGATTCCTTGCTTACTTATATCAACTGCTAGCACCTGCATATTGTTTATCTATTATTTGTGCTCTCACAGTACAGTTTACTGGTTACAATCATCAGTGTAATAGCATCCAATTCCCAGTATAGTCTATTCTCTAGTTTACTTTTCAGACTGTGGACAAGGCATCGGCACTTTCATTTACTCCGAGTTTACACAGTAAAAGGATATTTACTTAGGGAAAACAAATTAAAATGCTGAATATTATGTCACTTCAGTTTAATAAAATGTGTGTCTTACGTATTGCATTCACTTCATTTTAATAGTTGGACCACAACTTTCTGCATGCATCAAACGGATTACATTGTGCACACATCATCCCTACATTTAATTGCTTGAGATTTATTATTTTTTGGATAAAATGCTTTAATATAAGACTACTTTCAATGAGTGGATGTCGTTTATTGAAGTTTCTAACCTCCAGATGCTTATGTGGATATACTGTTCTGGGTATGCAAGTGTTTACGATAATGAGAGAGCGGACAGGTTTGCATCAACAGCATCGATTGTTGGGGAGTTGAAGATGGATAAGGGGCATATTCTTCGGTCTCTTCGCGACTGTCTGTTGGATGAGGACACTAAAATCGATGTTGAATCGATCAAGCGATTTAGGCAGTTTGGAGTAACCCATTGTACAAGTCGAACTGGATGCTTGAGTGGCAGAGCGAGAGATGTGTTTGATCAGTGAGCCACGGGAACCATCAGTATGCATACTCTTCAATATCTGTTGTGGGAGACTGAGCGCCTATGGGTCTGCCCGGAATGCAATGACATCAGTTTAGTAACCAATAACTACATTCAATAAAATACAGCACAACAGGTATATGAGTGGGCTCATCAACCAACATTGAACTGGTATGGTTAGTTGTGGACACTGTTGGGGATATTGCAAAGTAGATCTGAGCAGATATGGACATGTCTGCAGTGCAATGAAGATATTTATTTTGTTATTCGTTTTTATTCCCAGATTTTCATTAGAAACGTTTGAATGTCTTTGTATCTAGTCGTCCAAATGTAATTGTTTTTTTTAATTTGTCCCTCCTGTTGTTCATTTGCTTGATAAAGGTCTTGTTGGTCGAAACGTTGCTGTATATTGTCTTTGTTATTGTAATTTATAAAACTACAGTACTTTTTGATTACGTGTTTCGCCAATCAATTAGTTTTACTGCAGTCTCATATATATAATGAAGATATTCCAAACTGAAACTCAAGACTTTACTTAAACGTTCGGTACAAGCACTGACATGTTGGAAGTTGCTGCAGAAGACTGTGCGCACATTGCTTCGCGCACAGTAGTTTGTGAGGTATCTATAACTGCAGCATCAAAACAGATGAGACAAGTCAGAAATGCAATCCAACATTCAAATATTCCCTGCTCACACTGTCCAAGAGTCTTCCCGGCCTGTATCAGGCTCATCAGTCACCCATAGATTGAATTGACCCCCCTGTGTGTTGCCAGGGCCCGCAAGGAAAGCAAAGGATACTATCATTGCGATCTACAAGGCATGTCGTAAGAGGCGACTAATGCAGAACCTAGGGAAGCTACCCTAGTAAATAAAAAGCATCGCAGAATTAGGATTTGCTGGCTTACTTGTAGGTGCATAACTGTCACAACATACAATTGCTCTTAGGCTCAGCTCATATACAAATCACAGAGTGGTTCAACAAATAGTTGATATGTAGCGTACGAAGAAGAAGAATTGACCCAATTAATTCATTCATTCACTGAATGACCAGAGTGGTCTTCATCACGCTAGATGGACGAACAACATACAAAACAGACAATTGAAAAATGAGAAAATCAAATAATTTTGATGCAGGTAGGTTTAAGAAAATAGTAAACATTATCTTTAATCAATCTTTCAATAAAATATTACAGGACAAATAATGTTTAAAATGAGTAAACATTCAAGTATAAACAAATAAGAAAAGTATACAATTTTGATTTAATAAGAAATATATCAAAATTACCATTTAATTGCACGTTGGAAAATGATATCATTGCAACAAGAAAGACTGCATTATTTTAGCAACAATTAGGTATTTTATTGTATGTGTAACTATGTTGAACAAGCATTTGAAACAAAGAATTAATGCATTTAGGATGTGGATATACAGAAGAATAGGTCATGTTTCGTAGAAAGAAAAACAGATAAAATAAAGTTGATCAGATTGAAAGAGATGGGTGTCAATATTGGTATAGCCTGAAAAGAACGACATACCAAATATGCAAAATAGATTGATTAATCAACATCAACTGGCGTGTTTTGCCACTGGACTCTGTTAGATTTGTTTAGGTTAGCTAGAGGGAACATATAAACATGCCTGGAATGCTATGATGATATCCCTCATATAACTCATAAAAGACAAATAAAGATATTCTTGAAAAACCTGTAAAGAAGAAAGAATTAATGCAGGAAATATTGGTTTTTGGTTACTAAACTGATGTCACTGCACTCCGGCAGACCCATAGGTGCTCAGTCTCCCCCAACAGATATCGCAGAGTATGCATACTGATGGTTTCCGTGGCTCGTTGATTAAACTCACATCTTACTCAGTCCCTCAGGGATCCTGTTCTACTTGTACAACGGGTAACTCCAAACCGCTGGATCGATTCAACATCTATTTTAGTGTCCTCATCCAACAGACAACCGCGAAGAGACCAAAGAACATCCCACTTATCCATCTTCAACTTCCCAATAATCGATGCTGTTGATGCAAGCCTGTCCGCTCTTTCATTACCGTAAACACCCGCATGCCCAGGACAGTATATCCACTGCAAGCCTCTGGAGGTTAGAAACTTCTATAGATGACATCCACTCATACTGAAACCTGCCATTCTGGATCTTGTGAAGCATCGACTGAGAGTCAGATACAACAACGGCCCCAGTAAAATGAAGTACCAGAGAGCAATGGAGGGCAGCAGTAACGGCCTCAACCTCCATTCTCATACTACAGGGTGTTCAACTTAAAAGCAGCCCCAGCCATAAATAGACATTTGCCAGGTACGCATTGCATCTCGTCTATTTACTATTTAAACCGGTTCTGACTAGCTTGTCCTACGTCACATTTGTTCATCGCCCCTTCCCGACCTACAATTACACACCATCACACAACCTTGACCTATAATACGTCATAACTGAACCTTCCATTTCCATACATATATGCCAGATTAGCTACATTCACAGGCTGCTTTTAAGTTGAACACCATGTAGAAGAAATGCAGGAAATACAAATCAAACAAATAAAATATTTTGGAAACATAAAGAAGACATTACGCATTGACCAAAAACTTATTAGAGGGAAAAGGACGACAAGCAAGAGGAAGACAGAGACACAAGTGGAAGGGAAACATTAAGAGATGGATAAATTACAGCCTTACAGAATGCAACATAAAAGCAAGAGACAGGAGATGTTGGAGCATAGGCCCTCAACTAAGTCATGAAAAGTCTTTAGCAATCTCTTGCAGCTCCTTCTAGTTCTTCCATATATCATTAATCTTTGCCTCCAAATCTACTCCATATATTTCTAGGTACACAGTGTGGAAATCTACTGCCCCTCCACTAAGACAAAGCTCAGGATATTCAGCTGAAATGGGAAAAAGTAAATAATGTAACTTACTCTACTTTTTTTCATCCTATATTGTTCCTCAGTTTCTTGGTGCTGGGGGAATATTGGAGGATCTTCTATGCGCTTAATCTAACGTACTTTGGTAAGTTGGTGTTCATTTCTCTAAAGTTTTTCTTGATGCAGTCCCTCCTTCTTTTGTCTTGATGCAATCATTTTATCTTTTGTCTTGATGCAGTCACTCCCTCTTTTGTCTTGATGCCGTCACTTCATCTTTTGCTTCATCTTCCTCTGTATTCATTATATTTTTTCAATGTGGCTTTCTGTGGTAAATATTACCAGGACTTTCTTGTCAGGTGACTATATCATTTAATCTTTTGTTCTTTAAAAATAATGTGGTAAAGTGCTAGGACTTTCCAATATTCACCATAACTAGGTTTTAGCTTTTAGAGGTGAGATCTGAACTATTTACCAAATTATGGCAGAAAAGACTACCATCTCCAACTTGAGTGCATTTACTATTAGTGAGATATCTTTTAGATACAAAATGTCAGCTACGATTTTTTTTTTTTTTTTTTTAAATTTAGATCCAGAAGCACTTGAGCTGCCATGGACATCGTAACCCTTCAGTTCGGTACCACGAACACCGTAAATCTGGAGAACCTGTGGCTTTTTCTGCCAGCCCACGGAATTAAACCCGCACTCACAGAGGACTTGTCACCCATCGCGCTATGAACATGCTGGGCAGGCGGGCAACAGCTGCGATCTAAATAAGCTTCCAACAGCTTAGCAGTTGCGGACCAAACAGATTTGATTAATGGCGGGAACATCAAGCGAGATAAAGTCGCTATAAACTGTACTCATGGGGAACGAAACATCAGTAAATAAATTAACCTGCTGCCTTGTAGTTAGCATATAACCGATTTGTACGGCAAGATGGGAAAAATCATGCAAGAAACTCCAGTAGATACATCAACCAGCACAGAATGGGGCTTGTTAGTTTATACAAACTGAAAGACATGCTTTGGAGGAGACTGAAGCAAATAAGGATGTCTGATGATCTTCAAATAGCACAGAAAAAATACTATAGGAGACAGCCCAGAATAAAAACACAGCTAATGTCACAAACCCAAATAGCACAGAAAAAATACTATAGGAGACAGTCCAGACTAAAAACACAGCCAATGTCACAAAAGACTTTGAATTAATTTAATCATTAGATGTGAAATCATTCAGGTTTTTTCTCATCTACAGCTGCTGAGCATAATACTATTTAGCAGTCAATGATAAGAAATCTGCAAGTGTTTTGTAACGGTCAAATAATTGAAGTAAAATATCAGAGGACGGCGGAGTTGCGGGGCCTGCAAAGAGGACGAAAGAATGGTAATATTGCGACAGACAAGGTCATTAAGGTAGAGTTCGGCTTAGGGCTGGCTATCTCATCCGGAAGAAAAACTTTCGATGAAAAATAATAAATGTGCCAACCAAGTGGAAAGTAAGCTCTTTTAGAAAAAGGTATGGGGGGATTGAGAGAAAGCCACAAGGAATCTACACAGCATCTTTCTTTCAGCTCTAGAATTGACACCTGGAATGTTTGAAGTATGTATGAATTGGAAAAAATGTTTGAAGGCAGGATTAATAATATAGGATAATCTGGAAGGAACTGCAAGAGACAGGTAAAGATAGGAAGACTTACATATACATGTTCTTGGCAAAGATCAAACATATCACAAGAGTGATTAAAATTGGTCGTAAAGAACAACGAAGAAGAAAGATAGGAAGACTTGACATGAGTTGGTTGGGACTATGCCTCAATCTGTTAAAAAGGCATAAAGAGAGAGACCATGGGTGGAGGAACAACAAATGAGACAGTTCTTTAAAAAATAAAGGAAAACCGCAAATTGATTAGAGAACTTAAATGTAGACAGTCAAGATTTTTTGGACCTTGTTATGAAGAGAAATAAAGTTGAAAATTTTGTGACAACTGGCGGAAAACTTAATGAGAAAAGAGCAAGGGGAAAGCAAAGGGATTAATACCTGAATAGTGTGTTCAAGGCAAGAACACAGACCAGAATGGGACTCTAGTGATCGTGTGAACCATGATGGCCAACACTATCTGCATGACACAGGATGATGATGAATAATTAAGGACAAGACGAGTAAAGTTTTTACTTGGAATCATATTTTAACATGAACAAAATTATCACATATTCAATAACATCAACTATTGTCTTCCTTTTCTTCTTCTTCTTCTCTCTCTCTCTCTTTCTTCTTCTCTCTCTCTCTCTCTCTCCTGCAAATGTCATGACTCAATTATGTGTTGTCAGTCCAGGAAGAATACATTGTTTAAGTATGTGCCACATAACCTCTTGACCTCCTCTGAAAGTATACACAAAAACATATAATAGTAATGGCTCATATTACTTGAAGAACAAATAGAACTCATGAATATGACTTAACTTCATTCTGGTTTGTATTTCACCGTTATCATTACTGGACAACTGGAGATTATCATTACTGGACAACTGGAGATTATCATTACTGGACAACTGGAGATTATCATTACTGGACAACTGGAGATTATCATTACTGGACAGCTGGAGATTATCATTACTGGACAACTGGAGATTATCATTACTGGACAACTGAATATTATCATTACTGGACAACTGAAGATTATCATTACTGGACAACTGAAGATTATCATTACTGGACAACTGAAGATGATCATTACTGGACAACTGGAGATTATCATTACTGGACAACTGAAGATTATCATTACTGGACAACTGAAGATTATCATTACTGGACAACTGGAGATTATCATTACTGGACAACTGGAGATTATCATTACTGGACAACTGAAGATTATCATTACTGGACAACTGAAGATTATCATTACTGGACAACTGAAGATTATCATTACTGGGCAACTGAAGATTATCATTACTGGACAACTGGAGATTATCATTACTGGACAACTGGAGATTATCATTACTGGACAACTGAAGATTATCATTACTGGACAACTGAAGATTATCATTACTGGACAACTGGAGATTATCATTACTGGACAACTGAAGACTATCATTACTGGACAACTGAAGATTATCATTACTGGACAACTGGAGATTATATCATTACTGGACAACTGAAGATTATCATTACTGGACAACTGGAGATTACATCATTACTGGACAACTGAAGATTATCATTACTGGACAACTGGAGAGTATCATTACTGGGCAACTGGAGATTATCATTACTGACAACTGAGATTATCATTACTGGACAACTGGAGATTATCACTACTGGACAACTGGAGATTATCATTACTGGACAACTGAAGATTATCATTACTGGACAACTGAAGATTATCATTACTGGACAACTGGTGATTATCATTACTGGACAACTGGAGATTATCATTACTGGACAACTGAAGATTATCATTACTGGACAACTGGAGATTATATCATTACTGGACAACTGAAGATTATCATTACTGGACAACTGGAGATTACATCATTACTGGACAACTGAAGATTATCATTACTGGACAACTGGAGAGTATCATTACTGGGCAACTGGAGATTATCATTACTGGACAACTGGAGATTATCATTACTGGACAACTGAGATTATCACTACTGGACAACTGAGATTATCATTACTGGACAACTGAAGATTATCATTACTGGACAACTGAAGATTATCATTACTGGACAACTGAAGATTATCATTACTGGACAACTGAAGATTATCATTACTGGGCAACTGAAGATTATCATTACTGGACAACTGAAGATTATCATTACTGGACAACTGAGATGTTGTTTATCATAAACTCATCACAGTTATTACTTCTTCTTCAATGATCCAGCGGTACTTGACCTTTTGTCCTTTGACCCAATGCTATGTAGTGGTAACTGCATGGGTTTTGTAAGTTTTTCTTTTGTTCCGTTTAATGTATTCCATTTATCTAACCTTGGAGGAAGGAGGATCTTCGAGACATCATCTAGTCAACTGTTATTACTAGTCAAGCTGTATATGGAGAGGTTGGCAACCGTAACCTCACCACTGCCATTACTGGTCAAGCCTTATATGGAGAGGTTGGCAACCATAACCTCACCACTGCCATTACTGGTCAAAGCTGTATATGGAGAGGTTGGCAACCATAACCTCACCACTGCTTTCTTACAATAAACAAGTTATATATATATTTTCTTTTATCTCATCCTATTTTGCCTTATAGCTCAGGATAATAAGAGATTTCAGGCTTTTGTGTGTGCTTCATAAACAGTGTCTTTCAACACCTCTGTTATCTCTGAAGTCCACCGTTACATCTGATATTACATAAAGAAGAAGTTAAAAGCTTAACTGATGAGAATGACACCATTGATCTCCGATCTCCATAAAGAAGAAGTTGACCAGCTTAACTGGTGAGAATGACACCATTGATCTCCATCTCCATAAAGAAGAAGTTGACCAGCTTAACTGGTGAGAATGACACCATTGATCTCCATAAAGAAGAAGTTCAACAGCTTAACTGATGAGAATGACACCATTGATCTCCGATTTTCATAAAGAAGAAGCTGACCAGCTTAACTGGTGAGAATGATACCATTGATCTCCGATCTCCATAAAGAAGAAGTTGACCAGCTTAACTGGTGAGAATGACACCATTGATCTCCGATCTCCATAAAGAAGAAGCTGACCAGCTTAACTGATGAGAATGACACCATTAATCTCCATAAAGAAGAAGTTGACCAACTTAACTGATGAGAATGACACCAGTGATCTTCATAAAGAAGAAGCTGACCAGCTTAACTGATGAGAATGACACCATTAATCTCCGATCTCCATAAAGAAGAAGCTGACCAGCTTAACTGATGAGAATGACACCATTGATCTCCGATCTCCATAAAGAAGAAGTTGACCAGCTTAACTGATGAGAATGACACATAACTCGATCTCACAAAGAAGAAGTTGACCAGCTTAACTGATGAGAATGACACCATTGATCTCCGATCTCCATAAAGAAGAAGTTGACCAATCTAACTGATGAGCAATACTTACCATTGATCTCCATAAAGAAGAAGTTGACCAACTTAACTGATGAGAACAACACTTACCATTGATCTCCATAAAGAAGAAGTTGACCAACTTAACTGATGAGAACAACACTTACCATTGATCTCCATAAGATTAGCACTCCTCTGATTAATGACAACATAGAACTCTCTCTGATCCGACTTCTTTCCAACCACCCAGTAGTCTGAATTTGCCTTCACAATTGTTTCCCCGTCATTGTTATCTCTGTCAATGAATAACACATGGAACAATGTAATAGCAAATGTAGAATACAGTAAACCAACATCCCTATCAACATTGCCCAATGTTTATGTTGTCTACATCCATATTTACACAATCCAGGATAGTATAATCGGTTTTTAAAAATGAATAAATAACATTTTTTACAGTTTTTATGTCGAAAGATGAAGACCTTATTTCAAGGCAATATTGCGTGTAAAAAAAAAATCAGTTGTTAAATTTTTTTAAAGAATTTATCACAGTTTACTCAATAACATCTAAAACAGATATGTCCCCATGTGAAGCTGGAAATGAGGAATGGCCTTAAGTTAAATTAATAAAAGGTGGACTGGAATATAAATGTACTACAACTGTTTAACTTTTAGATTACACAACGCCATGTAGTGTGGTGCCTGTAAAAAGTTTTGACTTCTAATAGTGTAACGTTTGGACTTCTAAGAGTTAAACAGAAAAAACTAACTTTGTTTGCACAAATTATTATCTTTCAAATTTATAAAAATCATTAACTTTGTATTTTGGAAGCGTATAGCCAAATGGTTAAACACGGTGAGGCTTCTGATGGAAACATCCAGTGTTTGATCCCTCTGTAAAATCAAAAGTTGTTTTTGTTGTGGAGAAAATAAAACCAAAGACCTGCACATGCGCTGTGACATCCTCTGCCAAGCTGCTTTAATTTCTCTTCTCTATAGAATCCCTGGAGGAGCGTCTGGTCGAATGGATTAGAGCAGGGCTCCTATGTGGGAGACCCGTGTTTAATTCACGGTAATGACAAGGAGATTTTTATGTTGTGGGTATAAATGAAGAATTCGAACCTGAACAGCTTCGCGCGACTGCACTAGCCATGCAGCCATTAAATTCCTCAGGTTCTCGCCCCACACCGCCCTAAATAGTAGTACTACAGGCAGTAACTACAGTTTTTTTTTAAAAAGAATCCCCCAACATACTTTCAGAAAATAAGAACAAAGTGCAGTAAGATATTTGGTTTTTTTTTAACCTTGGATGTATACAGAATGATACACACCTTGAGAAATCTGCGTTCATGTCACCCAGCAAGCGCAGAATATCCTGGGGAATGTTGATCCCAGTTTTTTTATGAAGCTCAAAATGGATGGTCGTCTGCTGTGCCAAGTTCATATGGTTGAAATATACATACTTGAAAAGTGGCTCTGACAAACTGTAGGAAGAAAATGAAAAAATTTGAATATTTTGTAGCCAGAATGTAAGAATAATAAAAATAATGGCGTCATCATAAGCAATGATGACAACATCCTCAGCAGAGTGCTGCTGCCCCTCTCTAGTGTGTGCAGAGGTGAGCGTAGAGTTCAATCCTCGAAAACAATCCTCTACCACAGGTATGGCATGCATCGTCCATGCTGTTTTCACAGGTATAACAGAGTTAAATCTCATGACATGCCCATGTCCTTTTGATCTTCTTCTTTTAAGAATATTTTTCACGCTTTCTAAACTGGTGTCTTAGAGGTCTGTTACTTTATTTGGCCAGAAATTGTTTCGTATTCAATGCAAACATGAGTGCAAACATGAGTGATGAAAAGTGGACATCTTTCTTGGTCACTCCCGTCTTCTTTTGTCATCACACTGTCACCGGTTTGTTGCCCAGTGTCGTGGCTTTCTGTTCTTTCTTGCTCTGCTATAGTGGCATAGGTGATAGTTAGTTTTGCTTTTTGACAGGATTCTGTTATGCCATCCATACATCTTTTTTCATGATCTAACACTCGCCTTCTTTCCTGATGATCTGTTGTAGAAGACTCTGTCTAGTCGTGTTTAACTGCATTCTTATTAGTGACGAACCATTTCATTCTTTGTTTCTCAATGTAATTCAAGCAAGGTTCTGTCTCAACTTTCTTTCTTATGCTGATGTTAGTGATTTTGGTAACTTTTCTTAGGCATCGCATTTCACATGTAGTTATTTTTGCAACTGTAGCTAATGCTTCATTGTCTATATTTGGCTCTGTAACACAAGTAGGCATAAAATGCTGGGGATCAATGTGTTGTTTAGCTGCCAGTGAGATGTTTGGGTGCCTTAACAATGGGGCTAGCTTGTAGGTTACAGTTTTTGTTATTTGCACTCTAGCCCAGCATTTCCCAAAATGGGCGGTACCGCCCCCCCAGTGGGCGCTGAAGCCTTCCAGGGAAGGGGGATAGTGGGTTCAGAAGAATTTGGTGGGTGTTCAGGCGATTAGGTGTCGGTGGCTCCTTAAAGAACAAATTAAAAATAAATATTTTTTAAAAAAATTATTTTCGTGATTTTTCGATTTAATAATCATTTAAAATTTGAATTCTGCATTGAAATTCATCTTATACCCGTCTTACACGATCCATTTTTTCATCAATTTTCTATTTCATGCATATAATCATTTGAAAATTGACCATGTATGACAGAAATATATATCAATTTTCCATGTCAAAGAGAAAAGAGTGCATGTATATATGGGGCACTTGGCAAACTGTTATAATATGGAGGGGCATTACAAAGTTTATGTTGTGCAAAGTGGGCGGTGGGCCGAAAAGTTTGGGAATCTGTGCTCTAGCCTCTATCTCTCTGTTTAGTCTGTCCATCATTCATTGATACTTACTTTAAAACTGCTGTTCTCTTGTTATGTTGTTCATTGATGTCTGAAGATAGCCTGGTCATTTGAGGTCCGAGGACAGAGTCTAACTTGCGACACATAGGTAGATTTAGAGAATTGTTTACTGCAAAAAACAAATTTTCATAACCCCACATTGATTCCATTTTAAATGTGTTACTAACATTAACAAGTGCATCTAATGATGTAAGAGCAGCTAAGTAAACTAATCTATAAAAGTATATGTGATATGAGTTGTATTGCCAAAAATGATGAACAGGGCATAACAGACTGAATAAACACCTACACAGGCTACGACTGTCTTCATCCCCTCTGTGTCCTTGTGGCACCGCTGATCAAACCATAGAACATGTCCTGCAAGACTGGGCCCTGTATATCCACCCTAAAAAGGAATGCTGGCCCTACAACACCACACTGAAATCAAAACTACATGGCACCAGAGATGAGCATCAGACAACAGTCGACTTCATCATAGGAATGCGTTTGATGGTATAATCATTAAAATAGCAATCGGAACGACCTTCCCTCCAATTAAGGGTCCAAAGATTTACTTCATTGCACGGTTTCCCATATGGTTCCTTCCTGTCGGCAGAGATGGCATGCCATCTTCCGAGAGTATTGCATAAAGCACAAACTCTATAGCTCTGGCAACAATCCTGGAGATCTCATGAAAAAATTGCACATGTGTCTTGACCCGGATTCGAATCCACAACCTTCAGTACAACAGGTAAACACCTTAACCACTTTGCCATTGAGACACCCTAAGAAGAATTCATAAATATACAAATTACCTTTAACGAGCATACAGATTGCTGCACCCATAGCCACATAGACAACCAGATAGCATTCTTCATCCACTTCATCTGTGTTTACAAACACTCTTGGTATCTTGCCCATATTCTCTTCATCATTGAGATCAGGTGGCCCAGTAATAAACCTGGAAACAAGAGGTATCATTAATTCTAATACTTTCTTGTGTGGGATGGAATAGTATAGAAATATCATGTCAGATAATGTCAAATAATGCATCTGAGCCGACTCTGCTTTGAGAGACCGGCACCACATGATTTTAACTTACAAGGAGTGGATCGAGCAAGCAGTTTCAATTCAAAGTAGAAACATTTTGTTCTTTATCTATTAGAGATCGTATTTATTCTTCTCAATGCATACCCTTGTGTAATACTCTCTGCAGGTGGCGTGCCATTTCTGCGGAGAGGAACCGAGCCATATGGGGTAAATACCCGGTGCAATGAAGTAAATCCTTCGGCTTTAAATGCATACCACAACGTAACATGTACTACAGTGTGTTCAAGATAATTGCAGCCCCATTGACAAATCAAAAGCTGCCAGATAACCTATTGCGTTGTGTTTATTTACTATTTAAACCGGTTCTGACTAGCTGTCCTATGTTACATTTGTTCATCGCCCTTCCGCACTACAATTACACACCGTCACACAACCTTGACCTATACTACGTCATAACTGAACCTTCTCATTTCCATACATATATGCCAGATTAGCTCCATTCATGGGCTGCTTTTAAGTTGAACACCCGGTAGAACAAGATCTCAACTTTCAATAGTTCAAGAAAAATCATAGCAACTTAAACTCTATCATGGTTGTACATTGGGCTAGCAACTCTATCATATTTGTATATAAGGAATACAACTATAACATGTTTGGGTTTAAGACTAGCAACACTATCATACTTATGCATGTTGCTAGCAATCCTATATGTTAACCCCAAAACTAGTCAACATTTGCCCGTGTGGTGCAAGGGCCGCAAGGCAGCAAAGAATAGTACCACTGTACTCTACAAGGCATGTCGTAAGAGGCGACTGAGTTAGGGCCTAGGAAGCTACCCAAGTAAATAAAAGCATCGCAGAAATTGGATGTGCTGACCTACTTGTAGGCGCATAACTGGCACAAGGTATACTCTCTCTTAGGCATAGATCACATAAAATCACACAGAGTGGTTAACAAGTGTCGATAGGAGCGTTCAAAGAAGAAAAAGTCAACATCAGTGTCTCTGCACTAGTGGCACCCACAGATACTTATTATCTTTCAGTAAGTTGAAAGTGTCAACACCATAACATTTACATAATAACTCCACTGATAATTCAAATTTATCCCAAATGAGAAACTTTTTTCCCCATTTTTCAGTTGGGTAGACTAAGGAATTGACTGAACAAGAAAGTGAAAACTGCACATTGGAAGCAAATCATTAAGTTGGCCTGAGCCCAGTTTCTTACCTGAGCAAAGAAAATATATATAGGGTCTATAGACAAAGGATTGACTTCATTGCATCAGGTTTACCTCATACGGCTCTGCTCCTGTTGGCAGAAATGACATGTTATCTGCCAAAAGTGTTGCACAAACTCTGTAGCTGCAGAAAAATCTTAGGGATCTTATGAAAAAATTGCACATGTGACTCGGTCCAGAATCGAACTCAAAACCTCCAGAATGACAGACAAACATCTAACCACTTTTTCATAGAGATCCCAAAGGCAAGATGAATATACACACCTGCCGCCGTGTTTAAGTCCAGGTGGTGACCTGATCTGTGCTCCATGCAGCTCTTGTTCCACACTGGCTGGAAAGAGGCTTGAGGTCAGATATTTATACATACTACACATGTCATCCTGCTCCAAGCCACTCCTGGGAACATAAGACATTCCAATGAGTTTATATAATACAACAAACGGTTTGTCTTTTTTTTAATTCGCAATACAACATAAGACAACTTAACACTAACATTTACATTGGTTTTTTAGTTCAGAGTTTTTAATAGAGCATAATGCTGAAACTGATGATCCGTTCTTAACACCATGTCCGCCTATGTGTTGCGGGGCTGCAAGGGACAAAGAATAGAACACTGCAACCTACAAGGATGTCGTAGGAGCTCTGAACTCCTAGTAAATAAAATCGAACAGAAATCGGATGTGCTGGCCCACTTGTAGGCAGGCACAATGTACAATTGCTCTTAGGATCGGATCACATACACATCACAAAGCGTGGTTTAACAAGTGGTCAATATGGAGCGATCGAAGAAGAAAATGGATGGGTAGTTAGCCCATCACAACAACTCCCAACCTGGAGGACCAGGAGGCTACATTTAGTCAAACCTCTCTCCTTTGATCTGTCGGGCTTGGGTAACTGCTGACATAGCTCTCTGGGTCATTGACCTATGCAAGCCCTTTCACCACTACAAGGTAATGGCCCACAGTGGGGAGTGGGCAACATAAGTGGTTGTAGCTGGGATAATAAATATGGTTCTTCTTCTTTTCGTTTGGTTTTGTATGCTTGTCTAAACCATGAGATGGGTTGCCTCTATAAAGCTGCATGTCAGTTGGTATTCCTTGTGAGTTTCCCATAGCTTGCTCTGTAAGCTTCGTTCATGAGGCTATGTTTCGTTTCTTGGGTACATGTATGATGAACATGACTGCAGGATGTGCTCTGGAGTCTGTGTTTCTGTCTGGATGCACACTGTGCAGTCTGAGCAGGCTTTATTCTGTGCATGTGATGGTTGAGCCTGCAGTGACCTGTTGTTTATGGTTCTTCTTCTTCAAACGCTCCACAACGACCACTTAACCACTCTGTGTGATTTGTCGCTGTGCAGTTATGCGCCTACAAGTAGGCCAGCACATCCGATTTCTGTGACACTTTTATTTACTAGGTAGCTTCCTAGGTCCTACATCAGTCGACTTTCTCTCTCTCACACAATCACGCCCAACGATGTACCAGATCTCCCCATAAATTCTATTCATGTGGAAATCTGGTTCATGCAGCCTTAGCATTGGTGTGTTTTACGTCACATCTTCAGCCCCATTTGGAGCTCTGGTGCTTATCCTTCGGCGATCGCCCGCGTGTCCAGCGTGTTGCAGCGCGTTGGACTATGGGTGACAAGTCCTCTGTGAGTGTGGGTTCAACTCACGGACTGGCAGAAAAGATACAGGTTCCACAGATTTACGGTGTTCGTGGCACCGAACCGAAGGGTTACGATGTTCATGACACCGAGCTTAAGAGCTTTTAGCTCAAGTGCTTCTGGATCGAGGAAAAAAATCCTTGGCGATGTGTCCGGTTTCAGACAGCGTTTACTCGGTTCGCTCTCCGTTCTGTAGCCATCTAGTGTTTTTACGGGGTGGGGTAGCTAGCCCCACACCCAATCTCCTTAGTCGCCTTTTATGACATGCGTGGCAGGTAACAGTGGTTCTATGCTTTACACCCCAATTTGGGCCCCGATAACCACTCGGGTGGGTCGCCTTTTACGACATGCCTTGTAGGTCACAGTGGTGCTATTCCTTTGCTTCCCTTGCGGGCCCCAGCACCACTCGGGCGATATATGGTTATAAGATAGCATTAAACATTTATCTGCAGTATGATTCTTTGGATGAACAATTTTAAGCAATTATTATGAGAATTAAAAATGACTGACCAAACTAGTTTTTCATTCCAAAGAAAAGCTGTGTATTTCACAAAAGGGAATGTTGCTTCCAGACTGTTGATAAAACTTTGAATTCGTAGAAATGAATTCTTATCCAACGGTAAGAACTGGATGCCATTAAATACATCTAGAATATCACCTTCAGGAATCTTGAGTGTCAGCAGGTACTGAAAGTTAAGTACAGAACAAAGCTGACATTACAAATCATAAGAGCATAGCACTGAAGATTATTCGCAATTACAAATTTTAAAAATGTATTCCAAATATTTCTCCATTTGCAATTCTCAGAAAATTCTCATACCGGTATACTCTACCTAGGGTCTACAAGCAATTTCTCTATACCACTCTATTCTTGGCAGTTCGTTCAATCTTTTATATAGAATTGAGTCTGATATTTCTTGCTTCTCTCAGTAAACTTTGTTTCAGGGTACCCATAGAGCGTCCTTTATTTTTTAAATTCTTTACCTCTTATTTCATGGCTCGCTGTTTTATTCTTTGATCATTTCTTCTCACAGTATGCCCAATATATCTCCATTTTCTCTTTCTTATAACAGTTGTTACTAGTGGTTGACTATACGTTATATTGTCCTAGTCCTTTCTCATCCAGACTTGGAACCGACAACGCAGATACTATATCAATACTTACACTCCATTAAATATCTTCTCTGTTTGAAATCTGTTTCCCGTGCTCAGAAGCTCACACAAAGAGATGGATTGTGTCCAAGAATCAAGTGGTAATCCTATTCTATCGCTCTTGCGATCTCCGCCTAGACCGATGTACCAGACTCCCCCACAAATTCTGCTGCCGTCTTTAGGGACTCCGTCCCTCCATATAGCTTGTTATTCATGTAGAAATCTGATTCATGCAGCCTTAGTTAGCATGGGTGTGTTTCGTCACATCTTTAGCGCCATTTGGAGCCATCTGGTGCTTATATTTCGGCAATGTGTTCGGTTTTAGCCAGCGTTTCTGGGTTCGTCTCGATCAGCCTTTGGCTGTCCCCAGCCGACCTGCAAGGCAGCAGGTTATAATCCTATTCTGAGTAAGATATTTGAGCAAAGTCACTAACTTTATGATGTGAACATGTGCCATTTTCTTGATGGGTATCCCCACCTATTGGGGCTGACATGTTCCGTCTTTGGTGGCAGAAGTTACAGAGTCTACCTGTCCATGCTTTTGTACATCCTAACACTTTCCACAGTTGAGGCGGAGATCAGAGCACCTATGGATTTATCTGGAGTGCTATGATCTCCTCTTCTTCTTCTTCGTTCTTTACGATCAATTTTAATCACTCTTTGTGATATGTTTGATCTTTCCCAAGAACGTGTATACGTTGCACATTGGTTTGGTAGGCCCCTAAGCGCATAGACTTCTACACATTTAGGACACATGCATCCGATTTCAGCCAAACCTCCTTACTCGCTTCTTACGACATGCGTGGCAGGTAAAAGTGGTTCTATTCTTTACACCCCAAATTTGGGCCCTGGTAACCACTCGGCGGGAGTGCTATGATGATAGTCCTTATATAACTGATAACACTTTCCACTCGACATTGAACGTTTCTTGCTGGGGATTTAGACATGTCCATGAGTCCAGTATTGGCTGCATCATTTAAAGGACTTTCCCTGTCGGAAGTTTCTACAATGCCCATAGGGGGTCTCTGTGGCTAAGTGGTTATGCCCTTGCCGATCATTCAGAAGGTTGTGGGTTCGAATCCGGGCCGCACCGTCGGGTTCAATTTTCCAGAGACTCCTAGGATTGTTGCTAGAGCTAGAGATCTGGTGCTTTGTGCAATACTCTCGGCATGTGGCGTGCGATTTCTGCAGAAAGACTGAGCCATATGGGGTAAAACCCGGTGCAATGAAGTCAATTCTTTGACTTTAGACCCTTTAGATCTCACCCATGGGGTTGAATCCCAGCATACTCTGTGGGTTCTGGTTATTCTTTGTACCAGATGTTAACATGCACCAAAGCTGTGTTAGTTAAAAACAAAAGCCCTGGATCTGAAAATTAAATCTCTCAAAAAAATATGGTTGGATGAATTTCAAATTGTTTTTAATGAGACAGCAAACTTTCACCATCAAATAATTTGTCCTGAGCAGAACTTTGCCACTCTAACAGTCCTTCGAATTTCTCTCTTTTTTAAATTTTTTTCTGATCCAGAAGCACTTAAGCTTTCAGCTCTTCAGCTCGGTGCCATGGACATCGTAACCCTTCGGTTCGGTGCCACGAACACCGTAAATCTGGGGAACCTGTGACTTTTCTGCCAGCCGGCGAATTGAACCCGCACTCACAGAGGGCTAGTCACCCGTAGTCCAACGCGCTACGAACACGCTGGGCAGGCGGGCATTTCTCTCTCTTATATGCCAGATGTTCCGTCTCTGCAGCCGTCATGCTAAAACCATCAGTTACATCCTGAATCCAAATTCTCTATGGTTTTCCTCTTCTTCTCTTTGCTGGTATGTTTACTTCCATGATGGTCTTCTTCAAACCTTTGAGTTTCTTTAATAAAACTTCAAACAACTTTTCGTAAGAAATGTCTAAAGGTATTATGAAGTTATTCTGAAATTCAACCAAATATTGTAAGAAATGTATATAGAAACTTGACTCCATGTTCTATATCTAACAATAGCAGACAGAAGACAAGGCACCAACAGTTAAAATCTATGTATGTACACATTGTAATATTCTTCTTCTTCGAATGCTCCATATCGACCACTTTTTAACCACTCTGTGTGATTTGTATGTGATCTAAGCCTAAGAGCGATTGTACGTTGTGTCACTTATGCTCTTATAAGTAGGCCAGCACATCCGATTTCTGCAGTGCTTTTTATTTACTAGGGTAGCTTCCTTAGGTCTCACATCAATCTCCTCTTACCTTGTAGGTGGCAGTGGTACTATTCTTAGCTTCCTTGAGGCCCCGGCACCATACGGGTGACATTGTAATATAACAAGTATTCTCACCTTGTGGTAGAAATAATCAAGTCTTTGCTTCAAAGAATCCACCTGTCCACTGGCTCGCATTAGGATGGTTGTAAATGTACCATTAAAAAGCTAAGAAAAATCAATAAGCACCTATAAGAGACTACAAGAATATATATATTTATATATCTGATTTGTAAATTATATTTTTCAATGAAATTATTTTTAGCATCTTTCTTTCTTTCGGATATGAAGACCAAGTGAAATGTTCGAATATTTGTCTGTACATCAAATATGCAGATTAACACAATGATTACCAAATGCCGCAGTCTGAGCCTGTTTGTCTGTCCCATTTAGCCATGTGCTACAGACCATGTCATGATTTGTTTCATTGTCAAATTAGCTCAAAATTTGTCTTAATGCATTTCAATTGTCACAGGTTCTGCATATATTTTTTCACACATTCTGTTCACTTGTGATAAAATTACATTCATTTATCTAAAAAATTACAGCATTCATCAAATTTTGTTACGCCTGTGCGTTGTCAGGGCCCGAAGGAAGCAAGAATAGAAACACTGCAACCTACAAGGCTGCAAACGACTAGGTAAGAGACGACTGAGGTAGGGGCCTAGGGAAGCTACCTTAGAAAATAAAAAATGTCGCAGAAATCGGATGTGCTGGCCTACTTTTAGACGCATAACTGGCACAATGTACAATCGCTATTAGGCTCAGATCATATACAAATCACAAAGAGTGGTTAACAAGTGGTCGAAATGGAGTGTTCGAAGAAGTAGAAAATTGTGTTAGAAGTTAAGAAAACTACAGCTTAATTTGTACATACAACTGTGGGCTTTCTAAATGAAGAAGAAATTAATTCTACCACAGCGAGTTTTAAAATGTAGTAGTTAAATTCAATGTATTAAATCCATTTTTCTAAACAATATTTCTTGATATTTGATATGCATATTAAGTTAGGGGGAAACCACAAGAGAAACCCCAGTAGATGCATCAATCAACAAAGAACAGGAGTTTCTTAGTCTCATCATCATCATCAGGTGCCGTTCCACATCGAAGGTTGGCTGCAATGAATCTCCAGCATCCTCTGTCTTTCGCCTTGGTGTTGCACACTGCCAGACTGTAACCTGTCCATTTCTTAAAGTTTCCTCCACTTATCTCTTAGTTGTTAGTTTAAACACAATGAAATATATGCTTAGGAGGAGATTGGAGCAATTATGGACATGTCCGATGAAGATGATCCTCAAATGAACAATGAAGTTAGCAGCACCATTTTGAATGTGTCTAATGTCATTCTTTCCATTTCTGAATTTAAAAAAGAGCATGTTTCATACCATGAGGTATATTGAGAAATACAGTGTTAAGCATACATATTTTTTTTTACCTGCAGCACACAATGGGTGTCTATGGTGAAGTGGTTAAGGTGTTTGCCTGTTGTTCTATAGGTTGTGGGTTCTAATCCAACTAAGTCACATGTGTAATTTTCCATGAAATCCCTAGGATAGTTGCTGGAGCTGTGGAGTTCATGTTTGGTGCAACACTTGTCACATCATTTTGTGACAGGGACTGAGCAATATGGGGAAACCCGGTGCAATGAAGTAAATTCTTCGCCATTAGACACAATGAGTGATGTGGTCAACATCACGCCAGCCACATTTACTTCCCAGTCTTTCTCTGGTATCCAATTGATGCTGGGTCGACCTGAGATCAAACATTTGGAAATATTCCTACTCACACTGAGGATTTCGATTCTAAAACCACACACATACAAAGCAAGGTACTAACCACTACATGATCACAGCTCTCTGTAACATGTCGTACTTGAACTAAAATAAATAAAATTCTAAAGTGTAGTTTATGTGGCTATACTTCTTCTTCAGCGATCTCTGGTCAGGTGCTTAATCCACTGTGGACCACGAAATGGGCAGTCAGCTTTAGGTCTGTCAGGTTTCCCCAAAGCTTAGTTTTTAGATTGGATGGGTGTGGCCAGGTGTTGCCTCTCAGCTCATTCAGGAGAGGAGTCTTGTGGGACATGCTTCGATATTTGTTCCGCCTGTTGACACTGGCAGAGAGCTGTTTGACTTTCCCCTAATATATGGGGATTCAACTATAGTGTCCAGGAAGCACACCGTGCACAAAAACCCGGGTTGGTGAGATCAATGACAGAAATCACCTAAAGTAGGACGACTCCAGAGAAACCTGGAAAGACAGATCTCATCTCATCAGCAGGAGACTGCAACTGTCGAGAGATCAAACTCAAACAAAAATATGTCCCCGAAACGAAATGTGGTCAGTCATTATTGGCGGAGAGAAATCGACACATACTAATAATTCAATGGCCATATCTAGTTATACAATAGCGAACACAGAAGATTTGGTCACAGTAACACATGTAACTCTATATATATATTTTTTTTCAATCCAAAAGCACTTGAGCTTTCAGCCCTTCGCTCGGTGCCATGGACATCAGTAACCCTCTGGTTCGGTGCCACGAACGCTGAAATCTGTAGAACCTGTGGCTTTTCTGCCAGCCAGCGGAGTTGAACCCGCACTCACAGAGGGCTTATCACCCGTCATCCATGGCACGAACATGCTGGGCGGGGCAAACTCTACATATGTATGTATGTATATCATATATATATATATATATATATATATATATATATATATATATATATATATATATATATATATATATATATATATATATATATATATATATATATATATATATATATATATATATATATATATGCTTTTTCGTCTTTACAGACGGTCAATTGGCAAGTGCTTTACTGTGACAACTTCTGAGTTTACGCTTGTCTCTCTTGTCTTTCAGCTCATCCCTAAGTCTCTTCAAAAGATTGTGCACCTTTGCGTAATGTTGTTTTCCATATAATTCGATCATTAGCTAGTTTTTCCCATGTGCTGGGACCGATAGAAAAGTTATTCATTGATGCCTTGCAGACATCTTTATATCTGAGCAGTGGTCTGCCTTGGTGCCTCTTCCTCTCCGAAAGTTCATAGAACAACATTTGTTTTGGTATGCGGCAATTGTCCATTCTTTGCATATGCCTAGCCATCTTACTACTGCTGAGCATGCCCATGATGGAAGGCAAGTTTGCATGTTACAGTACTTCAGAGTTGGTTATCTTGTCGTACCTACTACAAACAAGTGTATTATTAAGATCAGAGTGGTTACCGTGGCCCAAATTTGGGGTGTAAAGAATATAACCACTTTTACCTGTCATGCATGTTGTAAGAGGCGACTAATGAGGTTTGGCTGAAATCGGATGTGCGTGTCCTAAACGTGTAGAAGTCTGTGTGCTTAGGGGCCTACTAAACCAATGTGCAATGTATACACATTCTTGGCAAAGATCAAACATATCACAAAGAGTAATTAAAATTGGTCGTAAAGAACAAACGCAAAGAAGAAGATAATACCATTTTTTTAAAACTGTCTTTACTGCCTGTAAAACCATTTTTTTGGGCGATGTAGGACATGAGCCAGAAGAATTTAATGGTCACATGGCTAGTGCAGTCACCACAAAATTGTTCAGGTTAGGATTTTTTCTTTACAGAAAAAACTCCTTGACCTTACCGGCGATCGAACCCGAGTCTCCCAAACAGGATCCTCACTTTAGTCCATTTGGCCAGACGCTTCCCAAAGATACCAATCACAGAGTATTTGAGAAGTTGCTGGAAAATGCAAAGAGAATAACAAGATGAAAGTAACAATACCACTGCTAACCTTGAACATTTTGTATGCTTGTCTGAGCATTGATTCAAACACAGAATCCTGTACATCATCATCTCTGTATTCTGTAACCGTCTGTCCTTCTTTCACTTTCTCTTTGTAAGGGATAGATAAAGTCTGTGAATATATCAATAAGTTTTAAAATAAACCCTCAGAGTGTGGTTTTCAATCAAGGTAGCGAACAATAGAACCATCAGGGGACCCTCGCTGGTGCTATGGAGTTCATGCACTGCAGCTGAGATCTTCCTGTGTAAGAAAGATATTGGAGCACACATGGTTAATCAGCGAAGTGCAATGATGATGGTCACATCAATCAATCAATAGAACCATCATTAGAATAAGTCAGTTCTGGCAGCCTTCATATAACCAATCAGATAATATGCAACCTGCTGCATTGCAGGTCGGCTGAGGACAGTCAAAGGCTAATGGAAAGTGACCCAGTAAACTCTGGTTGAAATTGGACATGTCGCCAAAGGACAAGCACTAGAGCTCCAAATGTTACTGAAGATGTGACATAAAATACAGTCTTGGCAAAGGTTGTTTATATATCACAATAAGAATGATAAAAATGGCCACAAAGAACGAACACCGGGCACAGCTGGGCGCGAGACAGAGAGAGAGAGAGAGATCCTATGCTACATTATTAACTCCAGATGTGGCACTTAAAATTGAATTTTTCTGTTTGTAAAATCTTATAGTTACCCACCTGTACAAATTTGTGTCCTGCTGGGTAATAAGCAAACACTTTGACAAAAAACGGATGTGCCTGTCCTACATGCCATAAAAGCCTAATAGAGCTGTGTACTGGCCCCAACACTCTTCAGCATGATGTTTGCTGCCATGCTCATGGTCTTTTGGGAAGGCGACGAACATGGGGTAAAGATTAGATACAGGACAGACGGTAATCTATTCAATCTTCGGAGGTTAAAATCCTCCACCAAGGTAAAAGAATCAACTATCTCAAACCTGTTGTTTGCTGATGACTGCGCCCTCGCTACCAACTCTGAGGAAGAAATGCAGACTTACAAGGACAAGTTCTCAATGGCCTGTGATAAGTTTGGCTTCCCCATTAACACAAAAAAAACAGAGGTCATGTTCCAGCCGCCCCTAGAGAGAAGTGCTACGATCCAGTCATCAACATTAAACACCAGCATCTCCAGTTAACGGACAACTTTGCTTATCTAGGCAGCCTCCTATCCAGATCGGCAAACATAGATTCTGTGATCAACAATAGGATATCCAAAGCCAGTGCTGCGTTCGGAAGGTTACGTGTCACTGTGTGGGAGCGGAAGGGGATAAGCATAGCCACAAAGCTGAAAGTTTACCAGGCCATAGTGCTAACCACGCTGCTGTACGCAAGCGAGACATGGACAGTGTATAGCAGACACACAAGAAAATTAAACCATTTCCACACAAGCTGTCTATGCAGAATACTAAAAATAAACTGGCAGGACAAAATTCCAGACAGTGAAGTCCTCACAAGAGCAAAGATCCAAGCGTCAACACCCTGTTGCAGAAGGCCCAAATGAGATGGGTCGGTCACGTTGCTCGAATGCCTGATAAAAGCATCCCAAAACAGTTGATGTATGGCAAACTTGAAGGGGGCAGACGTTCAGCTGGTGGACAGAAAAACGCTTTAAAGACACTCTTAAAGTGTCTCTGAAATGCTCGATATAGACACCACGTGCTGGGAATCCCTTCGCAAGATCGCCAAATGTGGCGCTGCAACAACAAAACAGGAACCCGAATAGCTGAGAATCATCGTATTGTTGAGGCACAGAGAAAACGAGCTGCGGGAAAAGACAGAGCACACAACACGCACATGTCTAACCTTGATCATGTATTCCCCACCTGTGGTAGGGATTCTGTTCTAGGATTGGACTCTACAGTCACCTCCGCACACACCAGAGAGGTGCAGCAGCACACATCTAAGATTGTTGTCATCATCGCTTGTGATAAGACGGCTATTATTATAAAAGCCTAATGAGAGCACAACATACTCATGTGGCGTGGTTAAACTACAGGGCTTCTTATCCTTTACTTTGGTGATCTCTCTCCCTCTCACGATCCTGGTCCATGCAGCCTTAGCATTGGTAGCTACGTCACCGCTTTCAGTGCCAATTAGAGCTCAGTTGCTTATCCTTCGGCCGTGTGTCCGATTTTAACCAACGTTTACTGGGTTCGCTTTCCGTTATCCTTTGTCTGTCCCCAGCCAAACCCACAAGGCAGCAGGTTGCTATTTTCATTCAGGGCAGCGACCCGTAGACAACCTGCCCTCCCGGGTTGATGTGCGTTGGTGATCTAAATTACAAGTACCTCAGAAGTCGGAGTAAGGCTTGCCTGATGGCGAGGGACACTGATGATAAGGAATGCTAGCCGTCATGCAATAATCAGTCAGTGGTGCCATATTAAGACTACATCTGAATTAATAGCGGCTGAACGAAGAAAAAATGTTTTGGGTAGGTATGAGGACTAAATAAATCTCTGATATCTTCTCTTCTTCATCAAAGGCTCCATATTGACCACTTGTTAACCACTTTTTGTGATTTGTATGTGATCTTAGTCTAAGAGCGATTTAAGTTGTGATAGTTATGCGCTACAAGTAGGCCAGCATATCCGATTTCAGCGATGTTTTTTATTTACTAGGGTAGCTTCCCTAGGTCCTACATCAGTCTCTCTTACGACATGCCTTGTAGGTCGCAGCGTTACTATTTTTGCTTCCTTGCAGGCCCCTGCCACACAGGCAAATCTCTAACATAATTTATATAAGTTAATATCAATTACGATGGGTAAGTTAAACTTACCATAATCATCCAAAAACTTGGCTCAGGTTCAAAGAACACATATCTTGACTTCTGAGTATGCAGGGTCTGACAAGGTTTATCCGAAAATGTCCTGAAATTAACACACAAGGAATCTTATAAATATCAGTTTCATAGACCATTTTATTCTATGTGTATAAGTTACAAATTGTGCACAAACTATTCCTGTGACCAAAAAACAATAGTACATAGTTTTTGGGATACTCTGTAAGTTTTGTGAAGCTATATTTGTAATTTGTATAAAATGTCACGATTCTGGTAATTTTTAATTTAAATTCCTTCACAGCACACCACATATATAGAGAGATAGAACAAAGCAACAACCCGTATCAAATATTATAAGGAAACAAAGGTGGAAATATTTAGATCATGTTCTTAGATCAGACAAAAAGAGACTAAATCGACAAGTCCTTATGTAGTCACCAGTTGGGAAAAAAAAACGTGGAAGACCTAAGACCACTCTTCGAAGAACAATTCTACAAGAAAGTAAACTATTGGGATGTAAACCATCGAGATCTCCAACTGCTAGTAGCGAACCACATTACATGGAGATCTAAAACCTCTGCCCTATGTGCCGCTTTTGGCATGAAAGGAACAAACTAACTGACACTACATATAGACCGACAAAACATCCTATTGGATCATTTTAGGATGTTTTGTCATGGTCTATATGTAGGTGCTTGAAGAATTGAAATTCATCACTCCTGTTGTATCCTTTGTTTGATAAAGGCCTTTTGGTCGAAACTTTGCTGTGTATTGTTATTGTTTTGTAAAACTACAGTACTTTGTTTTTACGTGTTTCGCCATTGCTATAGTTTTACTGCAGTCTTCCTGTATATCGATAGGTAGAGACACAACAGTTAAATGTTAGAAATATTACTCAGCAAATTTCACAATGGCCTCACTAAGTCCAACTTTTTTTATCTGTGTATCAATGTCAGCTTCTAGGGTAGTAATATAGAATCTTTTTGTGTTCCTGAAAACAAAACAAAAACAATCGCTAGAATGAATAAACAATCGCTAGAATGAATAAACAATCTCTAGAATGAATAAACAATCGCTAGAATGAAATAAACGATCGCTAGAATGAAATAAACGATCGCTAGAATGAATAAATAATCACTAGAATGAATAAACAATCGCTAGAATGAATAAACAATCGCTAGAATGAAATAAACAATCGCTAGAATGAATAAACACTCCTAGAATGAATAAACACTCGCTAGAATGAATAAACACTCGCTAGAATGAATAAACAATCGCTAGAATGAATAAACAATCGCTAGAATGAATAAACACTCGCTAGAATGAATAAACATCCTAGAATGAATAAACACTGCTAGAATGAATAAAGAATCGCTAGAATGAATAAACACTCGCTAGAATGAACACTCGCTAGAATGAATAAATAATCGCTAGAATGAAATAACGATCGCTAGAATGAATAAACACTCGCTAGAATGAATAAACAATCGCTAGAATGAATAAACAATCGCTAGAATGAAATAAACAATCGCTAGAATGAATAAATAATCGCTAGAATGAATAAACACTGCTAGAATGAATAAATAATGCTAGAATGAATAAACAATCACTAGAATGAATAAACAATCGCTAGTAGGAATAAACGGATACCCCATCTGCGATGATAAGACAAGATCACAAACAAAGAACTGTGGGATGGAGCGTAACAACGGCAGGTGGAACAAGAGGTAAGATACAGAAGGCAGCGATTGGTAGAACACTAAGGAAACCTCCTGACAGCATCACGAGACAGGCCTGATGAAGTCTCAGGATAATAGAGGTAAGGGAAGACCCAGGAACACCTCGAGGTGAGAGTTGGAAACAGAATACAAGAAAATGGGAGAGAGTAGAGATCTGAAAGGACGGCCTTAGAAGGCCTTGGTTGGACCTATGGGTGATGGGTGAAAAATGAACAACCAATCACTAGATTGTCATTGGCAAGCCCATTATGTCTGCTGTCAGCATGTGATATTATAATGCATTTTTCTTTGATGTGTGGAGTTTCTTTTATTTTATCTATGTTAACTGATTATGTTAGACAAGGTTGCCTGCTGCCCCTGCCTTCTCCTTTAGGTGTTACTTGATTGTGTTACATGCACAGCATATGCCAGGCCCAGAAAAGGCATTCAATGGACACTTATGTCAAAATTATTGGAATTTGGACTTTGTGGATGATCTTGCATTGCTCTCACACAGTCTACAAGACCTGCAGGAAAAAAATGGATGCCCTAGCAGAAACAGTGCAATGGGTCAGTCTTAAAATCAGTCAAGTGAAGACATAAGTACTGCAAAGCAACACCATACAGCAAGATCTATGATGTAGAGGTTAGGTGCTCGACTCTTGTTCCAAAGGTACTCGGTTCGCTCCATCATGGAGCCATCAGGATATTTTTTCTGATATCCCTCCCGATCTCAGTGTAGGTGAGATCGAGTGCCTAGTCCTATCGAAGACAGACAATAAAACATAGGTCCAGTGTTAAATTTGAGCATTAAATAACCCTTGGTAGTTCAAAATCGAAAAGAGCAGGCTGGAAAGTCGCTGCCTTGGCAAAATTCATTAGAAAAAGATTTTAAAATTAAATGCCTACAAAATATCTTTAACATCTTTTAATTTACATTGGGGACCTCGCGTGCTAATGAGTTTGTGCACTGCTGCTGAGATCTTCCTGTGTACGAAAGATATCAGAGCACATGTGGCATCTTACCGAAGTGCATCGATGATGGTCCAATCAATCAATCAATAGCCTATGCCTACACACTCTGATATAAGTTAAAAAGGCTTGTCCTTAGATTGAAAGGGCGTGCCTCGGCTTAAAGTGGTTCGAAAGATGGGCACGAATTTGAAACATATCCTCTAGTAAATCTCTACTACTTAACTATAGTGATAGTGTAACATAGTGATAGTGTAATAGTATATAGAAAGTACTGAATACATTCATAACACTAACATTCAGTAAGTTGAGTAACTCAGTCCCAATCTGAGTACACTAAAACAATACCATACACAACAGCAACTTAACTAAACAATATATTATACACAAAACACGTAACTATAACAGTTGAGTGTATGTAGAGAACAGGCTGTCTGTAGTGAACTCAGAAATAGACTGTAGATCCGTATTACTACGGCAGCCGGTAGGGTAGAAGAGAAGAAGAGCAGTGTGTGTGTGAGAAGAGATTGGAGAAGGGATTTTGTTAGTTATTGATAAGATACACACCTCCCTCCTGGATCCATATTCTGCATTAAAAACAAAGAAATCTAAAAGAGATATCGAACTAGTAGAATGAACTGCCATGTATTAGCTTCAATCTGCTAAATTATGAATGATGAGTTATAAAACAATGAAGAATCTGACGTTATAATGTCATCGCTGAGTGGGGTTTTCAGTTAGGTTATCGTCCATTTGTTGCCATCTTTATAAGGGAAATCATCCCCGTTGATTTTAATCAACATCATCATGTGCGGTGCCGCTGGCTCTCCACATGGATCTCCACAAATCTCTGTCCCTGACAGTGACGGCTCGTCATTAAGGGCAACTTGGTCCGGGCCCCGCCGAAAATAATGTATTTATTATTTTATAAATTGAAACATTATAACCCAAAACCATGATTTTTCCGAAAAATGTATGTCTTTCACCACCAACAAAAATGATCACGAGCCGCCACTGGTCCCTGGTATTTGCTATCATCTCAGATGTGAACGCTCCTCCGTGTCATGAAGTCAGGCTGTCTAATATTTTCTCTCTCAGTCTTTCTCTGTCTCGTCTCCCTTTGATTTTACCGGTTGTTAGTGACTTGTCACAATTTGTTCTAAACCTTCTCTCATCACGTGTCAAAAACATGACCACCTCTTTTTTTTATATTGACAATAAGTTTTCTCTATGTCTTAGCTTCATTCAACACTTTCACATTCATATTTTTAGCAATCCATATGATTCTCAGCATTCTTCTGTAAAACCTCATCTCTGTGGCCTCCAGAGATTTTTCTATATGTCTGTTTACCGTCCATGACTCGCATCCGTATGTAAGTATTGGCTCTAAGTAGCACAGAATAACTTTCATTTTGATCTCATTTGACAAGGTTAGGTTGCATATGATGCTTTTAATTTTCTGGAATGTAGCTTTGGCCTGTCCATTTCTGCTCTCTATTTCTGATGTGACATCTGATGTTGCCAGGATTCCAAGGTATTTAAATGGATGTACTTGTCTTAGCTCTTCGTTCCACTTGCTATGGTTGTGCATTTTGTCGGAGTCTGCTTTTTTAGATGATCATAACTTCTGTCTTCTTAATATTCAGACTCAGTCCTTTGTGGTTATTTTCTGGTCATAACGTTGTCAACTAAATTCTGAAGCTCCGTTTCGTTTATTGCTGTTAAGACAGTATCGTCAGCGTATCTCGTGTTATTTATGTTATAATTTAACCATATAACGTGGATTCACCACAAGAAGTTCATTTTGTTTTTATATTGCACATGTACACTCTCTGCGGAGACGTGATAAAATACATAGACTACACATGAAGTCATAAGGGCGAACGAAGCAAAAGTATAGACTGCGGAGATGAAACCAGTCGCAATGAAGAAGAATAAAAGGAAGAAGAAGAATACAGCTAAGAAATAATAATGTATATAATTTAATATGCCTGATAATGCTATTTTTCTGACTTAAAGCCAAACTTTACCATAAACAATCCAATTAATCTAAACATATGTATAACGCAATCTTCCTTGTGCCGGCACTTCACATTGCATGAAGTGACGACACAAGGTGAGATTGCAGTTAATCAAAGTTTGGATAGAAACCCAGTAGATACATCAATCAACACAGAACGGGAGTTGTCAGCCTGAACACACTGAGATACTAGTTTGGGAGGAAATCGGAGCAATTATGGACATGTCCGATGTGCGATGTCCGATGTGCGATGATCCTTCAATGAACAATATGTTTATGATGTCGTCAAGTGAACAGCTCTAGATTCTATTTATTACACCTAACGTTAGTCACAACAACAAAATCGGGCATGGGCTGTATTATTCATTATGTGACATTTAATTTGATATATTTTTTAAATATTGTATTAAAACAAAGATAGGATTTCTTAAGTATGTAATATTTGGCATTTATAGGTACTCAGATGAACATGCTTGAATCGATTTTTGAGGAGTTTAGGTTAGATTTAGGGTGGTCTCTTGGTGACCTAATGTTGAATAGACACTAAAATTGGATTTGAATCAATCCAGCGAAATAATAAGTTTTGAATTACACATTGTATACTCAGAGCTGGATGCTTCAGGGGCAGAGAGATGAGCGTGTTTAACCAGGTAACCATAAGAACCATCAGTATGCATACAATTCGACATCTGTTGGAGAATACTGAGCAACTATGAGTTGGTCCGGAGTGATGTGAAGTCAGTTCAATAACCAATGACATGATTAGAGACTTTGATAGTTTTTTCGTAGACAAATTAAGACACGATTTTTGTGTCTCTAAATAAAACCTATCTCATGCGTCCTGTTGCAGAATTCCGGCTGATGGTTGTGTTTGGTAACCGTTAGACGTGAATTTATAGCATTTTGTCCTTTTCCTTTAACATGGAGTGCTAATTTTTGCTCAGTTCAACACTAGAAATTATTCATAAGATTAATGTATGTGTGTTCTGTGGGGACGGGGGTCAGACGAAAGAGATGAAGACCGAGAAGATGGGTACACAATGTCATAGACTCGTTGAATATGACAGCGGCAGAAGCCAGACACCTCACGCAGAAGATAGCGGCATTTAGAGCTGTTGTCACGTGAGCCAAGATCCAACAAGGACAACCTATGCTGACGAATGTAAAAACAGCAAAGAAAAAACCAAGAAAGTCAATTCAATATTCTGAAGCTAAAGTTGGAAGTCAAAATTTTGCACTTAAAAGTCCAAAATGGCAAATATGGCTATGGTGGCCGGAAATGAGTTATTGCTAATTTTATTGTACAGATAACAACGGGAAGCGTTTATGCTAATTATAATAACGGGTCGCCCGAGTGGTTACCGGGGCCCAAATTTGGGATGTAAAGAATAGAACCACTGTTACCTACCACGCATGTCGTAAGAGGCGACTAAGGATGTTTGGTTGAAATCGGATGCACGTGTCCTAAACATGTAGAAGTCTATATGTTTAGGGGCCTACCAAACCAATGTGCAACGTATACACGTTCTTGGCAAAGATCAAACATATCACAAAGAGTGATTAAAATTGGTCGTAAAGAACGAACGCAAAGAAGAAGAAGATAACGGGTCTTTGCAAACTGTTTCATGGAATGACTTATCGTGACCTACTTTTGTTCGAAATTCCCTCGTTTTAACGCGCTTCCATAAGAGACAAGTTTTCCGCCTACACAGTTTCCCGTTACACCTACTAACCTGCCTCAATCATGATGTCACACACGAAGACTCATTGACCATGAAGATTTCCTGGGCAGTCAAGTTACCGTAAACTAGATCAGAAGTCTGTACTGGGGAATCACAAATTGCATTAAAATAAAGAAAGCATTCAGTTATTTATAAAGCAGAAAAATGTCATATCACTTTCCCGCTTATTTTCACATTGTATGTCATTTTTTGATCCGGTAACAGTGTGACGACACACGAAGAAAGAAGGTCATTGCACGTCAGCATTATCTCATAGCCAATCACCAGGCACCTTCTGATATCATATAACAGAATTTTCGTGTCACAACTTCCGATCAATTTCTGAGAATTACCTGATATGCATGACAAGTTGGTAAGACGCTTTCCTCGCATTCTGAAGGTCATGGATTCGAATCCGGGCTGAGTCAGAATTGTTTTATTAGCATGAGAGGTTTGGAAAGTAGCATTGTCTTCCCGTTCCTGATATAGAACGACTAACAATGTCCGCAAAGCATCCAAGATTTGGAAATAAGGCCGAAACATATAAAAACAAAGTACTGTAAGATTTACAATTTAAAAATAACATTTAAAAATAAGGCCAAGGTGTGTCCCGCGGTCAAGTCTTAGCGTGGATCGAGAAATAGTCCCGCGCCGGTGAGCCAGCATCGGCTTCCACAAAAAGTAATGTTTATTATTCATGTTTGCGATCTACACGCACTGATATGGCCGACCCACAGGCATTGGGAAGCACGACCAAATAGATTTAGACTAGTCTAGACTTTCTTGTATTAGGTTGAAATATTGATTGATTGATAGAACTATCATCATTGCACTTCGGTGAGTAACCATGTGTGCTCCGATCTCTTTCTTACACCGGAAGATCTCAGTTGCAGTTCACGAACTCCGTAGCACCGGCTAAAGTCCTTTTGTAAGGTCATTTTGAAGATATTTTTTTACGAATTTTAATTTTCATCTTTTCAAATGAATTTTGCCCGGCAGCGGCTATCCAGCATGCTATTCTCGATTTTGAATTTTTCCGATTTTGATCCGTTATTTTTAAATGGTTCTTTTTCTTGCTCAAATTGAACACAGGACTTACGTTTCATCGTCCATCTCCGTTAGAACTTAAGAACTCGATCTCACCTACATTGAGATCAATGATCTCTGGAATAAATATCCAGATGGCTCCACGAGGGAGCGAACCTGGTACCCTTGGCACGAGAGATGCGCTCCTAACCTCTACGCTACAGAAACCCCTACATTATTGTAGTAGGTAGAGATATGAAATCATCATGAATAAAGACTTGGAAAGAACAAATATTGCAATAACATTTTCCTTGGTCGGTTCTCATTAAACGGAGATGGTTATGACACATTCGGAGAATGGAGGATACTTACTTATTCCTCTCCACTCCTCGTGGAGCATAGGTACTCAACAGTTGTTCGCCACTCTTCTCGGTCTCTGGCTGTTTTCGTTATGGTCTCCCAGGATAGTGGAGCACTCTTCAGTTCTTCGAGAGACTTCGTCTCCAGTTCTGTTTAGGACGTTCCCTTTTCCGTTTTACTTGCGGTTTCCACTCAAGTGCTTGTCTAGTGACACTCGAGTGCGTCTTCCATAGGTTATGCCCGACCCATTGTCATTTTCTCCTCTTGACCTGGGTCATCATGGGTTACTGTTCTGTTCTTATCCATAGGTCTGTGTTTGCAACTCTGTCATACCATCTTAGTCTGAGAATCTGTCGAAGACATCAATTGACAAAAGTCTGAACCTTATTTGTTTTTAACTTGGTGACTCGCCACGTTTCCTAGCCATACAGCAACACAGATTTCCCATTTTAGCTGAATATCCTGAGCTATGTTATCGTGAAAATGGAGGACAGAATAATGCTAAAAGACTTTTTCTATGGAGAGTTGCAGGTAGGTAGAAGGTCTCTAGATCGTTTTCTACTTCTGTATCTGTAAGATGCACATGATACGTGCGTTGAAGTTGATTCCTCTGAGCAGGAGGCTATGGATCGAATTGCATGATAGAAGAGGACAAATCAAAAGAAAATGAGTTAATTTTGTTGTCACCGCCAATTTGAAGTTAATTAGAAATCTCTTCTTCTTCTTTGCGTTCGTTCTTTACTACCAACTTTAATCACTCTTTGTGATATGTTTGATCTTTGCCAAGAACGTGTATACGTTGCACATTGGTTTGGTAGGCCCTAAATGCATAGACTGCTACACGTTTAGGACATGTGCATCCGATTTTAGCCTAACCTCCTTAGCCGCCTCTTACGACATGCATGGTAGGTAACAGTGGTTCTATTATTTACAAACCAAATTTGGGCCCCGGTAACCACTCGAGCGAATATAGACATTGGGCACAGTACAGTTGCAAAAAATAACTGCATGTGAAATGCGATGCCTAAGAAAAGTTACCAAAATCACTAGAAAAAGAGATTAGAAATGATTACATGGTATTACCAACAATCGAACCATTTACAATTTAGTCACTTAGAAATGTAACGACATGGGCTTTACACGGAAGAAAGTTGTGGCAAATCGTTGTTGGAAATAGTCATTGTGACAGTGACAATATTAATTTGACATTTATTAAAAGACATTGGGATGGTGATGACCATTAAGTGGGGGACTGCCTAGAGTAGTTGATAGTAGCTCGGCCTGCTAGCTGTGAGACGCCTCATAGCTCGGGTTCGAACCTACTGTCCGGCATTTGTTCGAGTCCCTGGTCTTACTCAGGACGATAACGTGAGTACCTCTGAAGTCGGAGAAAATCTGCCTGTATGGCGAGGGAATACTAATTACGAGTACATTGAGCACACGGCTACCAGTGTAAAGTAATTTACAATGTGCACGCTGCTGCCATTGTAAGAAATTGGAAAACGGATTTTCAAGCAAAAATCAGTTTCAGAGATGAAACTTCGTCTGAGTTGAAAGCGGACGAAAGAGAAAAAACCGGGTGCATTTTTTCCAGAGATATCTCGGATTGTAGACAGAGCTACGGAGTTTCTGCTTTGTGCAATACTATCCGCAGGTGGCTTGCCATTTATGCAAAGAGGGACCCGAGCCATATGGGGTAAAGCCCGGTGCAATGAAGTCAATCCTTCGGCTTTAAAACCCTTTAAATAACCAAAAAGACATCTGTCTTAAGTTGAAAAAATTGATAGATAGGACCATTATCATTGCACTTCGGTGAGTAACCATGTGTGCTCCGATCTCTTTCTTACACATGAAGATCTCAGCTGCAGTGTACAAACTTCGTAGCACCGGAGAGGGTCCCCGATGTAATTGTGAAGATAGTAAAGATATTTTTATAGGAATTCCACTTTTAATCCTTTCTAATGAATTTTGCCCAGGCAGTGGCTCTTCTCGATTTTCAACTGCCAAGGGTTTTTTTACTTGCTCAAATTGAACACGGGACCTACGTTTTATAGTTCATCTCCGATAGGACTAGGAATTCGATCTCACCTACACTGAGATCAGGGATCTCTGGAGAAATATCCAGATGGCTCCACGAGGGAGCGAACTTGGTATCTTTAGCACGAGAGACAATCACCTAGTCTCTTCGCCACAGAGGCCCCTATAAGGTTGAAAAGAGCGTGCCTCGGCCACATAGAAGCTTAATCCACCGCTTAGCAATCAAGAAACATTAAAATCAACAAAATAGCAATGTCAACAATACTACTTTTTAAAAAACACACATAAATAAACGAAGCAGGAACAATAACTCTTGATGTTGTTTGCAATCAAACAGGAAATCTGATTGTCGTAAAACTATAACTTTCTAATCAGAATTGTGTTGAATAAGAGGACAGGAACCGATATCCTGCAGCTGCAACGAGGAAGATATTTCAATATTGTAAACTTCAATATAATATCCTGCTGTTTATGTCCACTCATTTTAAGACTTCCTCTTACTGCAGGTGCATTTTTTTCCTACATTTTGTCGTTGTAAGTATAATTTGACTTCTTGTTCAGTGCATTGTTTTCATACAAATAGTATTTGATAGAATTTGTTATTTTAATTTACAGTAACATTTACCCTCGATATCACATTTGTTATTATACTCGTTCGCCCGAGTGGGTTACCGGGGCCCAAATTTAGGGTGTAAAGAATAGAACCACTGCTACATGTCACGCATGTCGTAAGAGGCGACTGAGGAGGTTAGGCTGTAATCGGATGCACGTGTCCTAAACGTGTGAAGTCTATGCGTTTAGGGGCCTACCAAACCAATGTACAACGTATACACGTTCTTGGCAAAGACCAAACATATCACAAAGAGTGATTAACATTAATCGTAAAGAATGAACGCAAAAAAAAGAAGAAGAAGATTATACTCGTTTTCATGGGCGTCCACTTAATGTTTCCAGGAAGTGGAACGGGGATGGGGTGGGGTTGAAGTCTTAAAATTCAGTTAGCTCGTAGTTTACTACGTGGAAAAGGAAAAGATCAGATTCACATTACACTGTTGTATGAACAAGCCATTTTCCGGGAATATAAGCAAGGGAGAGGGGAATGGGAGGAGGTGGATTGGGGGGTTGTAAAGCGCACGTGTCTGTGTTCCATATTGTTCGAGAAATTTCCTGACTCCATTCATGCGATGTACGAAAATCAACAAATCTGAGGTAGTCAGACTGGATCAGATCAGATCTGGAGAAAATCGTTAGGGTGGCTGCGGTAATACTGAGGAAATAGGCGATAGAGCAAAGACTGGTATATACAGTATTACATAAGAAGGAAAAAATTAATTATAAGATATGAAAAAAACAACACTCAACGTTTCGGTGCTTAAACCTTTATCAAGAACAGAAAAAACAGAAAAAACTAAATTAACTAAAACATGACACTAACAAATGATCTGCATCAAAAGATACTGGCATACGTACCTGCAGTGGTCAGCATCTCGTGAATGAAAGAATTCTTTCATTCACGAGATGCTGACCACGCAGGACTATGCCAGTATCTTTGATGCAGATCATTTGTTAGTGTCATGTTTTAGTTAATTTAGTTTTTTCTGTTTTCTTCTGTTCTTGATAAAGGTCTTAAGCACCGAAACGTTGAGTGTTGTTTTTTCATATCTTATAATTAATTTTTCCCTTCTTATGTAATACTGTATATACCAGTCTTTGCTCTATCGCCTGACTCCATTCACAACTTTCCGCATTCACAACTTTTCATAGCCATTTTGTTCGTTAAGTTTCCTGGCTGCTTTCACAACTTTTCTTAGCCGTCTGATCTTCGTTAAGTTTCCTGACTACATTCACAACTTTTTCTTACGCATCCTTTTCGTTAAATTTCCTGGTTGCTATCACAACTTTTCTCAATCACTGTTGTCATAGAGTTTCTTGACTCCTTACAATAATCCCGTCAGTTGATTTCTTTATAACAACATTTATGATAAGGAGCAGATAGCGTCCATCTCGTTTGAACCCCATTTTACAGTTTGGAATCTAGTGAAACACGTACAAACAAAGTACTAAGAAGCATTAGAACAACAGGAGTGACAAATTTTAAAAAACAAATGGACGACCAAAAACAAACGTTTCTAATGAAAATCTGGAAATAAAAACGAAAATCTGGGAATAAAAACGAATAACGAAATAAATGTAACACAAAAACACACACTAAAAACTAGAAATAGAACGGAAGAGAAACAATGAAAAATCTAGTAAATATATAACTTGAATATATGCAATTGATCGAAACGTTGCTGTATTATGTCATTGTTTTTGTAATTTGTAAAACTACAGTACTTTGTGATTACGTATTTTACCAATCAAATAGTTTTACTGCAGTCTCATCTATTTTGTGAATAAATAAGAAGCATTAGTACTTTCTCATCTCATGCCTTGTAATCTATATGTGTATTTGCTTCTTATATATAAGTTGTATATATTCACTTAATTGTTTATTGCTTCTCTTCTTCTCCACTTCTAGTTTTGTGTTGCACTTATTTCGTTATTCGTTTTTATTCCCAGATTTTCATTAGATCCGTTTGAATGTTTCTGTAATCGTCCATTTGTAGTGTTCCTTGAAATTCGTCACTCCTATTGTATCGTTTGCTTGATAACGGCCTTTTGGTCGAAACGTTGCTGTTTATCGTCACTGTTTCTGTATTTTGTAAAACTATAGTTCTTTGTTTGTACGTGTTTCGCTATTTTACCAAGTTTTACTGCAGTCTTCCCCTTTTTCGACAGTTTGGAATCCGTGGTTCCAAATTTAAAAAAAATTCTAGGACGATCTTTGCTATTGAGAGTTCAATTGTTTAAAAAAAAATTCTAGGACGATCTTTGCTATTGAGAGTTCAATTGTTTAAAAAAAAATTCTAGGACGATCTTTGCTATTCAGAGTTCAATTGTTTAAAAAAAATCAAAAGAAAAGTGAAAAATAAAGTCTATAGGCGAAAGATTGGCTTCATTGCGCCAGGTTTTACGCCATGTCTCCGTCCTTCTCTGCAAGGGGTCTTTGTGGCTAAGTGGTTACGCCCTTTAATTGTGATCCGACAGTCATGGGTTTGAATCCGGACAGCGCCGTTCTGTTCACGAGTGCATTTTTTCAGAGATCCCTATGATTTTGCCGGAGCTATGGAATTCGTGCTTTGTAAAATACTCTGAGCAAGTGGCGTGTCATTTATCCGGAAAGGGACTGAGCCATATGGGGTAAAACCCGGTGCAATGAAGTCAATCGTCCGGTTTTAAACCCTTCTCTGCAGAAATGGAACGCCATTTGAGGAGAGTGTTGCACAAAGCACGAATCCGTAGCTCCAGCAACAATCATAGGGGTCTCATGAAAAAAGAGGCACATGTTACACGGTCCGCATTCAAACTCACAAACTTCAGAACGGCAGGCAAATGTCTTAACCACTTTCTCATAGAAATCACCAAGTTTAAAGTAATAAATAGTTAACTCATTTATATCTTTCACAAGTGTTCTTTAAACATCCTGTCTTGTGCTGACGCTACGCTGCCCGCCACTGCGCTGCCCTATCTGCACAAAAGGGGACGACGAGTGGGTAGGGGTCGAACCACGCCCATAATTTAAAATGGCGCCAAATCATATATGCCAGATATCCTAGATATTTTCTGCAGGTGATATCTCATATTTGACTTACTACCTGCGTCAGGTGTGGTTATTTAATGCGAGGGAAATTTTTTTACAAATTGTAACGAAGTGTGATAAATTTTTCTTCCCCTTCTTCTTCTTCTTTCTTCTTCTTTTCGTTTGGTTTCGTATCCTCGTCTAAACCATGAGATGGGTTGCCTCTACGAAGCTGCATGTCAGTTGGAGCTTCTCGAGAGTTCCCCATAGCTTGCTCTGTAAACTTTGTTCATGAGGCCATGTTTCATTTCGTTGGTGTATGTATGATGGACATGATCTGCAACGAGTATTGCACAAAGCACTAACTCTGTTGCTCCTGCAGAAATCGTAGGGGTATCAGGAAAAAAATGCGCGCGTGAATAGAACGGCGCAGCCCGGATTCGAACCTATGACCCTTCGGAACAAAAGGCGAACAACTTGCCCACTTAGCCACAGAGACAAGAGTGTCTATATTTGTTCTCCTGTTTTTGTTTTTTATTTCTAAGAAACATTTTTCGTTGCTGTTCTTCTTCTTCTTTACGTTCGGTTTCGTATGCTTGTCTAAATCATGAGATGGGTTGCCTCTATGAAGCTGCATGTCAGTTGGAGTTCTACGAGAGTTCCCCATAGCTTGGTCTGTAAGCTTTGTTCATGAGGCCATGTTTCATTTCGTTGGTGTATGTATGATGGACATGACTGCAGGATGTGCTCTGGAGTCTGTGTTTCTGTCTGACATGCATACTGTGCAGTCTAACCATGCTATAGTATCTGTGTGTGATGATTGAGCTTGTAGTAGTGTCCTGTTCTGAGTCGAAAGATTGTTGTGTGAAGTTTTCTGTTTAGTCTGCTGGCGGGATCTTGTGGGTGTTTTCTGTGGGTTTGTTGCCTCCACAATTCTTTGTATTTTCGTTTGGTATGTGTCTTGTTCCCAAGATTCGATTTTCTTCTTGAATGTTTGTGCTATGGTTCATGAGTCACATCCGTGTATTGTCAAAGAAAGTGACAAAAAGACAGGCAAACAAATGCAGAGAATGTCTGTATCTTATTTACAGCAGATTACATTTTGAATTTTGGAGTTTTCTGTGGCGTAGAGGTTAAGTCTCGGCCCACTCGTTCCAAAGATACTCGGTTCGTTCAATCGTGGAGCTATCATTATGTTTTTCCAGTGATTCCTCATCCCGTTGTAGTTAGCATCGAGCTCCTAGTCCTATTAAAGACAGACGATAAAACTTAGGTCCCGTGCAGGTAAAAGAACCCGTTGCAGTGCAGTTCAAAATCGAGAAGAGCAGGCTGGAAAACCGCTGCCCGGGCAAAATTAATTAGAAAGATTAAAAATTAAAATTTCTGCAAAATATTATCACGATCTTCTAAATGACATCGTGGACGCTCACCGACTCTACAGAGTTCGGGCACTGCCGCTGAGATCTTCATGTGTAAGAAAGAGATTTGAGCACACATATTTATATCCCAAAACGTCCTGGAGGAGAACAGTAGAACAATAAATGAAAGCAACTAATTCCAGCTGGAACACAATACAGTTGACGGCCAAGAATAAAGAAGAATGACATGTATTTTGCTGCCCTATACGCCAACGGTGCCACAGATTCAATTAAGTGCCTTGCCTGCCGGCGTAGGCGATCATGTCTCTCCACATCTCTCTTTGCTTGGTGCATGTAATCAGTTCTGACGTCGATATTTTGTCGAACCATGATGTCAGGTCATCCAACATCTTCTCCCTCTGTCTTCCACGATCTCTACTTCCCTGAATTTTATCTGTAGTCACCAAATGTTCTAAACTTTCTCTTCGCATTATATGCCCGAAGAACCTTGATTGTCGGATTCTTATTCTTTTGATAAGGTTTCTTTGTGTGCAGGCCTGATTTAAAACCTCCACATTGTTTTTTTGTTGTTGCTGTCCATGGAATTTTCAGCATTCTTCTGTAACATCACATCTCCATGGCTTCCAATGAACGTATTGATTGTTTGTTCATTGTCCATGATTCGCTGCGATACATAAGTATTGGTTCAATATAGCACTGGAGAAATCGTTTTCGCAGTCTCATTGGTAGTGAGTTCACGCATAGTGTGTTCTTCATTTTCATAAAAGTTGCTTAGATTATAGAAAGATTAGCGCCACAGATTAGAGAAAGAAAAACATCAAAAAATAGTTAACCATATAGAAAAATAGTGAACATTCATACTTCTAGCTTAACCACAAACAAACACAGAAGTGAATGCTTGTGGGTGGGAAGATACAATTATTGAGTGGGTGTGCGTAATAAAGAGAAGTGAAAAAAACTCACATCTCTAGGAAGCCCTTGTCACGCTGTGCAGTATTTAACTGAACCCATTCATTCGTACGTCGTTGTGTGTTGGTGTAACTAGCTGACATTTTATCATGGACCGCACGCCTGAGTTGAAGCTTCACTTGGTTGCTGACAACGACGCGCAAGATAGCCTCTTGGTTATACACCGAGATTTGTCACTTTGATTCCGTTGCTTCCTCTGGGGTTCTTGCAAAAAAACTCATCGCTCTCATCTCACTTTGATTCAAGGGAGTTGTCCAGAAAGTGAGTCTTTGCTCGTAAGTATTATTCTCTTGTTTTTATATGTACAGTATTTTAATTTTATTTTACTTTTTTTGTCGTTACACTGCTACCGGGTTGTTGCCCAGCGTCGTGGTTTTCTGTGTTTGTCTGCGCTGTTCTAGTGACTTGGGTGATTGTTATTTTTGCTCTTTTATAGAATTATGCTATGCCATTTAACCAGTGGCGGCTCGTGATCATTTTTGTTGGTGGGGCCAGACACACTTTCAGAAAATGCATGGTTCTGAATTAGGTTATATTTTAATTTATTAAATAATAAATGCATGTTACACATTATTTTGATGGGGCCTTGCCCCACTGGCCCTTAATGACGAGCCGCCACTGCATCTAATCATCTTTTTCGTTGTCTTTTTCTCGTCTCTTTCCTGATGTTCTGTTGTAGACGACTGTATAATGTGGAGTTGGGGATGTATTCTTATTTCTTTATTTTACTGTATATTTTTTTATCGAGCTATTTCACTCACTCTATTTATCTGTCTTCCTGTCTGCTGGTATGACTGTCTATCTGTCCTTCGTGCGTATAGAATTGATAATTATTCTCTTATTGTGCAAATTTTTTATTTATTTTTTCGATCCAGAAGCACTTGAGCTTTCAGCTCTTCGGCTCGGTGCAATGGACATCGTAACCCTTCGGTTCGGTGCCACGAACAAAGCAAATTTGGAGAACCTGTGGTTTTTCTGCCAGCCCGTGGAATTGAACCGCACTCACAGGGTCTTGTCACCCGTCGTTCAACGCGCTACGAACACGCTGGACGGGCGAGCCTTATTGTGCTATTAACGTTAACCCTTTCATTCCGTAATTGTGTTTTACCGGCGGATGCATTTATATTGCAATGTATACTGGATCAAGGAAAATTAAATATTTCGGACACATCAAACGATATGAGTGCCTAGAGAAGATAATTTTGGAGAGAATGATGTCTGAAAGAAGAATGTGAGAAAGACCTAGAAGACGATAGGTGCAAGATGTCATTGACGATCTGAGAATGACTGCTGCTGACGCCAGCCAACTTGCACAGAACAGAGAGCTTTTCAGGACTGCTGTCATGGGAGCAAGGTTCCGGAAGGGACAAGCTACTTGATGATGATGATACTGGACCGCACTGCACCATCTTAAAAAGTACAGAAAGCTGGTATATCCCTCGAATGATGAATGGGTTAAAAGATATCTATGTTAATGTCCCTTACCGGCATACATTTGCGTCATCGTTTTTCCATATCGAAGATGACCTGACACATTCGCCTCCGCTACTCGAAGTAAATCGTATACAATTGCAAAGTGTCGACAAGAGAATATGAGCATCATCATCCAAAAAGGATGCTGGAGATGGATCAGACATGTGATACGCTTGGAGACTAATTTATTCACGAAAACTGCACTGATATGGACACCAGAGGGTAAACGAAAACGCGGAAGACCCAAAACGCCCTGGAGGAGAGCAGTAGAACAAGAACTAAAAGAAATTAATCAGAGATGCAACACAATACAGAGGACAGCCAAGAACAGAGAAGAATGGCGTGCATTTGTTACTGCCCTAATCGCCAATGGCGCACATGTTAGAAAGAGAACATAATGTATTCGCCACCAGCACTTTATCTTAAACTATCATTTGATTGATTGATATGATCATCATCATTGCACTTCGGTGAGTAATCATGTGTGCTGCGATCTCTATCGTACACAGGAATATCTCAGCGGGAGTGCACGAACTCCGTAGCACCGAAGATGGTACAGGTGTAATTTAGAAGACAGTAAAAAATATCTTGTATACATTTAAAAAAATCTTTTAATGAATTTTACTCGGGGCGGCGATTTACCCGTTCTTCTCAATTTCAAACTATCAAGGTTTTTTTATGCTAAACTGAACACGGACATACGTTTTTCGTCCGTCTCCGATAGACTAGGAACTCGACCTCACCTTCACTGAGATCAGGGATCTCTGGAAAAATATCCTGATGGCTCGAACCAAGGAGGGATGAACCAGGAGGGAGCGAACCAAGGAGGAGCGAACCAAGGAGGGACTAACCAAGGAGGGAGCGAACCAAGCGACGGGATCAACCAGGAGGCAACGAACCAGAAGGAGGGAGGAACCAAGGAGGGAGCGAACCAAGGAGGACGAACCAAGGAGGGAGCGAACCAAGGAGGAGCGAACCAAGGAGGGTCGAACCAAGGAGGGAGCGAACCAAGGAGGGAGCGAACCAAGGAGGAGCGAACCAAGAGGGGTCGAACCAAGGAGGGAGCGAACCAAGGAGGATCGAACCAGGAGGAGGCAGGGGAACCAAGGAGGAGCGAACCAAGGAGACAGGGAGCGAACCAAGGAGGGAGCGAACCAAGGAGGGAGCGAACCAAGGAGGGAGCGAACCAAGGAGGGATCGAACCAAGGAGGGAGCGAGACCAAGGAGGGCGAACCAAGGAGGAGCGAACCAAGGAGGAGCGAACCAAGGAGGAGCGAACCAAGGAGGGAGCGAACCAAGGAGGAGCGAACCAAGGAGGGATCGAACCAGGAGGGCGAACCAAGGGAGCGAACCAAAGGGGGCGAACCAAGGAGGGAGCGAACCAGAGGATCGAACCAAGGAGGACGAACCAAGGAGGAGCGAACCAAGGAGGGATCGAACCAGGAGGGCGAACCAAGAGGATCGAACCAAGGAGGAGCGAACCAGGAGGGCGAACCAGGAGGGATCGAACCAAGGAGGAGCGAACCAAGGAGGGATCGAACCAAGGAGGGATCGAACCAAGGAGGGATCGAACCAAGGAGGATCGAACCAGGAGGGATCGAGAGGACCAAGGAGGATCGAACCAAGGAGGAGGAACCAAGGAGGATCGAACCAAGGAGGGATCGAAGGCCAAGGAGGGGTCGAACCAAGGAGGAGGAACCAAGGAGGATCGAACCAAGGAGGGATCGAACCAAGGAGGATCGAACCAAGGAGGGACGAACCAAGGAGGGAGCGAACCAAGGAGGATCGAACCAAGGAGGAGGAACCAAGGAGGGATCGAACCAAGGAGGAGTGAACCAAGGAGGAGCTGAACCAAGCTACATTTGGAACGAAAGACGTTCACTTAATCTCTACGCCATTAAACTATCAAGAGCCGCGGTAGAGTTGTTAGTGAACTCGCTTCTCAAGGCTGGTGGTCTGGGTTCAACTCCGCAGTGCGTGTGGAATTTTTCCTGACCGCGACGGCTCTCAGGTCGACGCAGCCTCAACTGGGTACCAGACATGCTTTGGGAAAGTAAAGGCGGTCGGCGTAATGCTGACCACATCACCCATCGTGTGCCGACGGTCAATGAAAATACAGGCCTAACACTGTATTGCCCTATATACCACAAGGTATGAAAGGGTTCCTTTCTTCTTTTTTTTTAACCGTAAACTATCAATGTTTGTGTGTAGTGTGTGTGCTTAATTTTTAACCCTTCACTTTTGGTGTGCAAATAATACTGAATCAGATATTTTGTTTGCAAACAAGTGATGCAAGTGTTTGCCGAAATGTGTAGGCTTTTTAAAAGTTTCAATTAATCTTTATAATAATAATAATAATTCCCCACTCGACTATTTCCATTCTTCAGAATTACCAGCTCTCTTGTTTGTAGTTTTTGTTGTTGTAAAGTTGCACTTAACAACGGTTAAGTTTTTGTTGAGTTGTCTTGTGAGTCACAACACAAAACGTGTTACTCACCCACATTCTGTGTCTAGTACTTTTACTTGTTAATTGGTGTGGCTATAATATGTGGGATGGTGACTTTTGAGTGTGAGTCAGAGGTTTTTGAAGAGTCCTTTTTTTCTTTAAGATCTCTCTCTCTCTCGCGATCCCCACCTAGACTGATGAACCAAATTTTATCATGAATTTTTACTGTTGCTTTTAGGGCCTCCGTCCCTCTGTACAGTTTTTCGCGAAGCTCTGTGTTATCGGACCAAGTTTCTTTTCTCAGGGCTGCTACTTTAAGATCTGATGCAATTGTCATTCTTGTGTGACCTGCTTCTCCGTATCTCAGTGGTACACACATATTCAGAAATGTGTACGTTGTACAGCAGAGCTATCGAACGTTTTTATCTAGAGGGGCGCGTCTGACTGATGGTTATATAGACGCGGTCGCCATGTGATGAATGCAATATTACTAATAATAACCATCTATCTATCTATCTATCTATCTATATATATATCTATCTATCTATTCTCTAATCCCGTTTTACCTTTCAGCGTCAGGTCGAAAAAGGAGACACCTGGAGCGAGCCTCTCTATGCACCTTGTCTTTCTTTCTCTTCTCTAATCCTGATTTGCTTCACAGCTTCAGGGTAAAAAGAGATGTCTAGCACGGGCTTTTGTGTGTGCTACACAAATAGTGTCTTTCGTCGGCTCTGTTATCTCTGAGGTCCACCTTTTGCATGGCCGGCCTTTTGCTTTGAATCCACTGTTTAGGAGCAACATTGCTCTCTGTTGCACACTGCCTGTTGGTAATCTGCTTATGTGACCGAACCATTTAATTGTGCGTCGATAAGTTCATACTGATTTGCATTGCTGTCTTGATTACTATAGTTTCAAAGTCTACTTGATGTTGAACCCACTTTTCTCCTGATGTCTTCATTTCTAAACCGGTCTCTTCTTGTTACTCCCAATCTTCTTCTTTGAACGCACCATATCGACCACTTCTCAACCACTCTGTGTGATTTGTATGTGATCTGAGTCTTTTTTTCCGATCCAGAAGCACTTGAGCTTTTCAGCTCTTCGGCTCGGTGCCATGGATATCGTAACCCTTCGGTTCGGTGCCACGAACACCGTAAATCTGGGGAATATGTGGCTTTTTCTGCCATCCCGCGGAATTGAACCCGCACACACAGAGGGATAGTCACCCGTAGTCCCAACGCGCTACAAACACGCTAGGCAGACGGGCGTGATCTGAGTCTAAGAACGATTGTACGTTGTGCTAGTTATGCGCCTACAAGTAGGATAGTACATCCGATTTCTGCGCAGCTTTTTATTTACTAGGTAGCATCCCTAGGGCCTACATCAGTCACCTCTTACGACACGCATTGTAGGTTGCGGTAGTACTATTCTTTGCTTGCCTTGCGGGCCCCGGCACCACACGGGTGACTACTCCCAATAATAACAATAGAAATGTTGATATAGCTAAGATGCTAAACTGTTCTACGGTGAGAAAGCAAATGGTGGGTTAAGGGACAATAGAATCATTACAGAACGAAACACGATTGCAAAAGTTACAAGATCGTGTTCATGAAAGTGCTAGAAAATAGTTCCTTTTCTTGAAATCTGATTAATTAACGTTCCGCGGAGTAAAATAGAGCGCCATGAATGTATGACGCGACTGTGTGTTGCCGAGGCTCACAGGGGAGCACAAAAAATAGTAACACTATGACCTACAATGCATGTCGTAAGAGGCGACTGAGGTAGGAAGCTACCTAGTAAATGAAAAGCGTTGCAGAAATCGGATGTGCTGGCCTACTTGTAGGCGCATAACTGGCACAACGTATAATCGTTCTAGAGCTCAGATCACATACAAATCATACAGAGTGGTTAACTAGTGGTCGATATGAGCGTTTGAAGAAGAAGAATGTATGACAAGGACGACATGGCGCCAGCGGACACCGCTTTGGATAGCTCTGCTATATAGAATATGTGTAAATGACGAATTCTGAAATTAAGAAAGGAAAAGCACCTTCTTCGTTAGTTACTCTCAGACTGGGACCGTTGTTGTATCTGACTCTCAGTCGGTGCCTGGGAAGATCCATAATGGCATGATGCGGTATGAGTGGAAATCGTCTATTGAAGTTTCCAACTTCTAGAGCATAGATTCCCAAACTTTTTCGACCCACCGCCCACTTTCCATGACATAAACTTTGTAACGCCCCCTCCCTATTATAACAGTTTGCCAACGCCCCCATATATACATGCTCTATTTTCTCTTTGACATAGAAAATTTATATATATTTCTGTCATACATGGTCAATTTTCAAATGAATATATACATGAAATAGAAAATTGCTGGAAAAATGGATCGTGTAGATGGGCAAAAGAATTAAAATAGAATTCAAATTTTTATGATTATTCAATCGCAAAATCAGGAAAAAAACTCCCCAAATGCTTCTGAACCACTATCGCCCCCTTGAAAGCTTCAGCGCCCACTAGGGTGCGGTACGCCCACTTTGGGAACCCATGCTCTAGGGGCTCACGTGGTTCTATTATCCGGGCATGCGGATGGTTGCGGCAATGAGAGAACGGCATGCGTGTATCAACAGCATTGATTGTCGGGGAGTTGAACATGTTCTTCGGTTTCTTCATGACTAGGTGAGCATGTCTCTCTACAACTTTCTCTGCTTGGTGCATGTAATCAGTTCTGACGTCGATCTTGAGTCGAACCATGATGTCAGGCCATCCAACATCTTCTCCCTCTGTCTTCCACCATCTCTCCTTCCCTGTATTTTATCTGTTGTCACCAAATGTTCTAAACCTTCTCTTCGCATTATATGCCCGAAGAATCTTGATTGTCGGATTCTTATTCTTTTGATAAGGTATCTTTGTATGCAGGCCTGATTTAAAACGTCCTCATTTGTTTTCTTCGCTGTCCATGGAATTTTCAGCATTCTTCCGTAAAACCACATCAAGCATTTATAAAAAGTAACGAACAGTCACCAATACTTCAAAGTTACTGAAATACACATTCCCCCATTGTAATAGTTACCATTTGAGTCTGAATTTCAATTTTCTTTCCAGTCACACAAAACACATGACGCAACCTTACTCAGTACGCATGTCACAAGAACTCTTTGCAATTAGGTCACCTCCGCTATATTTTCCCGCCTTTTTGTTGTAATGTAATTAAAAAAGGATTTTCTTGGAAACCAGGATGTTTGTGATCGAATGTCCGGTCTAGTTAAAGCTTGAGGGTTAAAAGTTTTTTCACGTAAGTAGTCTCGTATACCAGTTTTTATGTTTCTTATTTCCTTATTCCACAATGTCAGTAGATGTAGAATACCTGGCTTTAAAATTATTATTTTTAAAACATCAACATATATATCTTTACTCCCTGCCTTATTGCAACATATCTGGTAATGTTGATACAGCTCTAAGACTAAGGTTTCATATCAATGCAGAAATATATGACATATGAGAAACATTAAACCAGGGATTCTCAACCTGTGGGTGCCCGCCTACATAAGGGATGAGATTATTTTAGATGCAACAATAAGAAAATGTTTGAAAAAATAAAACTTGTCAGCTCCATTTAGAACACAATAGCCCGTCTGCCCAGCGTGTTCGTAGCGCGTTGGACTGCGGGTGACTAGTCCTCTGTGTGTGCGGGTTCAATTCCGCGGACTGACAGAAAAGCCACAGGTTCCCCCAGATTCACGGTGTTCGTGGCACCGAACCGAAGGGTTACGATGTCCATGGCACCGAGCCGAAGAGCTGAAAGCTCAAGTGCTTCTAGATCGGAACGGAAAAAAAGAACACAATTCAAACATCATCACCCGCTCGTGTGGTGCTCGGGCTCGCTGGAAGCAAAGAATAGTACCACTGCAACCTACAAGGCATATCGTTAGAGGCGACAGAGGTACGGATCTAGGAAATCCACCATAGTAAATAAAAATCATCGCAGTATTCGGATGTGCTGGACTACTTGTTAGCGCATAACTAGCACAACGTACAGTTGCATTTAGGCTCAGATCACATATAAATCACAAAGAGTGGTTAACAAGTGGTCGATGTGGAACGTTCGAAGAAGAAGAACCTTCACGTCTTGGATCAAAGCACTTCATTCTGTCTGTCGTTTGGCATTCTTCTTTCTCTCATTTGTTTTTCAGTGTCCAGGTCTGACAGTGATAGCGCAGAGTTGGTAAGAAAAATGTGTAGAACATTGCTCTCTTGGTGTCCATCATGAAAATGAGGCGATTCAGGTACTTCCACAATTTATAATCGACCCCGAGAATGCGTCTCGTATTATTTCTTCTTCTTCTTTGCGTTGTTCTTTACAACCAATTTAATCACTCTTTGTGATATGTTTGATCTTTGCCAAGAACGTGTATATGTTGCACATTGCTTTGGTAGGCCCCTAAACGCATAGACTTTACACGCTTAGGACACATGTATCCGATTTTATCCAAACCTCCTTAGACGCCTCTTACGACATGCATGGCAGGTAACAGTGGTTCTATTCTTTACACCCCAAATTTGCACCCCGTTAACGACTCGGGCGATCACCGTATTCCAAACACGACCGGTCATATCTAGGAATTAAAGGAAAGTTGCACGGAGACGAGGTCAATATTTGTAACTACCATGTACATAACGAATAGTGGTCATATAAATAGTGAATATTTGTCAATTAGGAATTTTCAATTCCAATGTTGTATCAATCCTAACATATGCCAGCAAGAGTTGGAAAATGACTAAAGATATAGAAAGCAAGTTGAATGCATTTGAAAATAGATGTCTGTGAAAATAATGAACATAAATGGAACGAATTCAGGAGAATTGATGAAATCAGAGAAATGTCTGGTCAACCACTAGTAACAACTGTTATAAGAAAGAGAAGATGGAGATATGTTGAACACATCTTGAGAAGAAATTATTAAAGAATATCAAAGCTGGCATTGAAGTTGGAAACAAAGGGTTCAAGAAAGAGAGGACGACCTAGGAAGACCCTGAAACGAACTTTGCTGAGAGAGGCTAGGAATATCCGTCTTAGTTCCATGAAAGAGACTGAGTGAGTTGCCCAGGATAGAGCGGTATGGAAAAATTGCTTGCAGGCACTATATAACGTATAACGGTACGAGAGGAATTATTATCATTATATGTGTCAAGTAACTTGTATTTTTTTTTCAGTGGTACGTGTTACTAACGAATCCAGGTATTCGAGATACGTCTAGTTACTATTCGCACATCACTACCGCGAGATGAAATTGTAGCTAAATACACCTTGTAACCAGAGCTGCAGAAATATTTATGCAAGTGTATTAGCGGTTTATTTTATAGCGTCCATAAATACCACCACTTCAGCGGTTCTAAATCTGACGTTGAGTGATGACATCATCAAGGTGCGTATTCTTTTTAGGACGTTGCTCTCTTTGCAGAACATCTGAAATTCACTCTGTCTTTAGCCAGTTCACCCACTTCGTCGGTGGTCATCAGCCAATTCTCTTTAACATTTAGTTCTTTCAGGACATCAGTGTTCTTGAGTGATGACACTTAAAACAAAACTTCAATTTTTAAAAATAATTTCTCAGACAATAATTATTCAGACTTCGCACACGTGCAACGTAGCGTGTGCGAAGTATGAATATTATACGTATTTGGGGGGTCTCGTTGCGTAGAGGCTAGATGCTCGGCCCTCGTTCCAAAAGTACTTGGTTCGCTTCCTCGTGGAGCCGTAGCAATATTTTTCTCAGAGATCACTCATCTCAGTGTAGGACGCCCGCGTGGTGCCGGGGCCCTCTGTGGGAGCAAAGAATAATAACACTGCGACCTACAAGGAATGTCGTAAGAGGCGACCTAGGTAGGGGCCTAGGGAAGCTACCTTAGTAAATAAAAGCATCGAGAAACCGGATGTGCTTGCCTACTTGTAGGCGCATAACTGGCACAACGTACAAACGCTCTTAGGCTTGAATCACATACCAATCACAAAGAGTGGTTAACAAGAGGTCGATATGGTGCGTTCGAAGAAGTAGAAGTGTAGGTAAGATCGAGCTCCTAGTCCTGTCGGAGACGGAAGATAAAACGTAGGTCCCATTTTCAAGTTGACCACGTAAAAGTAACCTTGGCAGTTCAAAATCGTCGATAAGATCAGGCTGAAAAGCTGCTCCTGGACAAGCAAATTTTTTTTTAAATTAACAAATAAAATTCCTACAAAATATTTTCATCGTTTTCTAAATTACATCGGGGAATCTCGTGGACGCTAAGGAGTTCGTGCACTGCCGATGAGTCTTCTTGTGTAAGAAAGATATCTGAGCACACATGGTTACTCAACGAAGTGCAATGACGATGTCCAATCAATCAATCCAACACCGTAAAGAGATGTTATCTCTGCAACTAACTACCGTTATGAAATTCCAATAATTGATATCATAGCGCAGACGTCTTCTTCAAACGCTCCATATCGTCAGGTTGGTTAACCACTCTTTGCGTCAGTTGTTAACCACTCTTTGCGTCAGTTGTTAACCGCTCTTTGCGTCAGTTGTTAACCACTCTTTGCGTCAGTTGTTAACCGCTCTTTGCGTCAGTTGTTAACCGCTCTTTGCGTCAGTTGTTAACCGCTCTTTGCGTCAGTTGTTAACCACTCTTTGCGTCAGTTGTTAACCACTCTTTGCGTCAGTTGTTAACCACTCTTTGCGTCAGTTGTTAACCCTCTTGCGTCAGTTGTTAACCCTCGTTGCGTCAGTTGTTAACCACTCTTTGCGTCAGTTGTTAACCACTCTTTGCGTCAGTTGTTAACCACTCTTTGCGTCAGTTGTTAACCACTCTTTGCGTCAGTTGTTAACCACTCTTTGCGTCAGTTGTTAACCACTCTTTGTGTCAGTTGTTAACCACTCTTTGTGTCAGTTGTTAACCACTCTTTGTGTCAGTTGTTAACCACTCTTTGTGATTTGTATGTGATTCAAGCCTTCTTTTTCTGCGTTCTCACTAGATTGAGATTTCAGATTCTCTAATAAAGGCCGCCGTCTGCCTCAGATTGTCAGTCACGCCATACAGTTTATCTTGGGAGATGGTGTAAGTGGGCCACCTCTTTCTTCTCAGGTCTGCATACTGTGGAGCTTCTGTAGAATATGTCTTTTGTCATACTCGCCAAGAGTCAGAAGCACATGTCGTTGATGCCTATCTTGAATTTAGTGTATGGCAGAATGGCGCGGTCCGGACTCGAACCTGACCTCGACTCACAAGGCAAAGGGCTTAACCACTTAGCCACATAGAACCCTTCATCAAGTTGCTCGTGTCATCTCTCATGGTCTCTCTATAACCGATCAGATCTGACGCTATGCTATAACATAACTAAGCAGATGTGGTACTATGAAATAAGATGTTCTTTCTTACTTTTCTTCTATCTTTCTTTTCTTCTTTATTCCTTTTCTTCTTTCTATCTTTTCTTTTTTCTACTATGTTTTAAAAAGAGTTACTTCGTTATTCTAACCACCAGTTGTTTACTAGTAATGCAAACATTTCTAGACAAAAGTTATTGACCAAGGTATCGTCACACACTGAACCACTGTCCCCACGCGATTGTCTTCAATAACAAGACTATAGTGCACTATCTTCCTTTCCTTAGTGATATGTTGTGCATGTTCCATCCACATATGATGCGTGTATTCTCTCCAAATGGACAGAAATGTGTGTTACTAATAAAATTTAGCGACCAGAAAACCTCACTTTTTGTACGTCTGACCGAATAGATTAGAACGCGGCTCCCATGCTGGAGACACGTGTTCAATCCAAGGTAAGTTCAAGTATTTTTTTTTGTCGGAGGCATAAAAGAAAAATCCGAACCTGACCAGTTTCTGGCAACTGCATAGCCATGCGGTCATTAAATTTCTCCGGCTCTCGTCACCCTGTCATACCAGCATTAATGAGAACAACCCTTTAGTTGCTAAGGACGTATATATACGTTTCCCATTCACTTCTAAAGACGCATTAACACGTCTGTTAATATCTCTCCTCTGTGGGCTAAAGACGTGTTAACACGTTATACATTGCTACTGTCATTGCCATAGGCGTTCTTTCATGTTTGTGACCTAGAACAAAGAGGAACTATTTTTAGCTCAGCCTTCAGAAAGTATGTAATAGCGAAAGGGTTAACACCGCAACAGCATATACGGAGATCATTTGACTACAAGTTGAGATCCACTGTGATATGAACAAGTGTTATCAAAAGCAAACTTAGCATTTCCGGTGCGAATCTTTTGAAAAAATTATTTTAATTTTGAAGAAAATAGTGACATGAAGTATGACGAGGTCGCTTTATTGTACTTAATTGCATATCCTTTACAGAACTTTGCGAATTAACCCTCAGCTTTTTAACACTGTGATTTTTCTAGGCATTATTACGTTCAGTAGTTTGCCATTGCTTTCTGAACGGGTGGTACCATCGTCCTTTGTAAAATCACGCGAAACAACTTGCAACCAAATTGTCCGCAGCGTGATTCGAACTCAGAACGTCGGGGTTAATACACCGAGCACTATCCCCTAAGCCACAGACGCCACCTATTGTACCTAGGGGAGCGAATAATTTCTGTATAAAGTAGCACCTGGGTTGCCAATTTGACATTTTAAAGGCCAAATTCTAGATATTTGAACGTTTTTGGCTTCGAAAAGTGTTTGGCCTTTAGGCCGACTTTAGCTTTTTCATAAGCAAACTTCTTTTCTAAAACATGTGTATATTTCTTAAGAACAAATTGGGTAAATATATTTAATATATGGTTAATATATGGTTTTTGTTGGCATTGTTAAAAAAATATGTTTAGTGCAATAGAAGTATAATACAGAAAAATAATTTGTGTTGATTGGAAAGAAGAAGTCCATTTAGGAAAGATGGGGTTTTTTAACCGACAGTGAAACGTTTTGGATTGGTGTTCTTCAATGAAAATCGAAAAAATCGTGGCATATCCTGTACAGGACGTAGCCATCAACCACAGTAAACGAGTCGTTGATTTTCTAGACACCGCTTATACGTTCAGTAGTTTGTCATTGTTTTCTGAATACGAGTAATTTAAAAAGCTTGCCACCTGTGCTTTGACTAGTTTAATAACTCCAGTTAGTAATGTTATTATTAAGAGGGTGTTCTCTCCTGTACTATCAGTCAAAACAAAAGCTAGAAATAGAACGCAGCTACAGCTGTTTGAGGCGACAGTGAGGATAATAACAACTGCTCTTATCTAACAAATGTTGCAAGGATTTTACTGCCTCCCTAACATGGTAACGTACTTATCTACTGATAAAGTGTATGATGCTGGTTTCTGTGGTGAGGATAGTGATGACCTTGATCTGGAGCTCTTCTTATGATGAGAGTATGCCATAGCACTCTTTTTCCTCCTGGTTTTTTTTTACCAGTGTTTGGCGGATTTTCTCAATTTTTAGTTGGCAGCACTGAGTAGCATTAGAATGTTCTACAGTTCTCGAATTTTGAAATATTGTTTTAATGTCTTTTTTTCAGTTTGAATCTCTACAGCAGAGTTAGCACGAACGAGAAGATCGTAATGAAAAAAAGCAATGAAAGAATTTAGCAAAAATGAGAAATTTGCATCATCAAATAGCTTGTCCTGAGCAGAACTTTGCCATCTTAACAGTCCTGAATTTCTCTCTCTCATGGGCCAAATGTCCTGCCTCTGCAGCCGTCATGCTCAAACCATCAGTTACATCCTGAATCCATCTTTTCCGTGGTCTTCCTCTTCTTTTTGCCGGGATGCCTCCTTCAATGATAGTCTTCTCCAGCCCTTCGTGTCTCTTTATATGTTCAAAATACTTCAATTTTCTCTTTCTTATTTGTAGCATCAGTCAGTTTTATTTGATTTTGAGCTCTTTCTGGATATATATATATATATATATATCGCCATCTGCCAGCGTGTTCGTAGGCGTTGGACTACGGGTGACTATCCTCTGTGGTGCGGGTTCAATTCCGCGGGATGGCAGAAAAAGCACAGATTCCCCAGATTTACGGTGTTCGTGGCACCGAACCGAATAGCTGAAAAGCTCAAGTGCTTCTGGATCGGAAAAATATATATATATATTTGTTCTATTCTCTGTTCATTATCCTCTGACTCTTCTGTTGCCACTGGGAATATGCATGCTCTTAGAAATTTGCAAAGATGAGAAATTTGTGGATTTTTCAAGGAAGAGAATTTAACAAGGAAGAAAGTTGGCATGAAAAAAAGAAAATAACAAGGAAACGAAACAAGCAAGAAAGAGATTTAACAAGGAAATAATTTAGCAACGAAGAGAAGACATAAAAACAAACAACAACAGAAAAGATGTTTTTGCAAGAAAGAGAAGTTAATAATGAAGAAAAAATAGCAAAGATGGCATTTAGCAAAGAAGAGGAAACAACAAGGATAGCACTGCACCTATTGTAAAGGGTAAAGTGATGGGATTTAGCAAAGAGGAGACAGCAAGGATAACACTGCACCTATTGTAAAGTGATGGGATTTAGCAAAGAAGAGGAGACAGCAAGGATAACACTGCACCTATTGTAAAGTGATGGGATTTAGCAAAGAAGAGGAGACAGCAAGGATAACACTGCACCTATTGTAAAGTGATGGGATTTAGCAAAGAAGAGGAGACAGCAAAGATAACACTGCACCTATTGTAAAGGGTAAAATGTATAATTTTAAAATTGGGTCTAGTTCTAATGTTATTTAAAATACTATCCACATTCGGTAATATTTGGCGCGTTTAAACGATTTAGTGGGCCAGAGTTTGAATATGAATCACATAGAGATAGCGAGAGAGAGAGATAAATAGAGAGAGACGATGAGAAACAAACATATCGTTTTCTGTTTCTCACCCTCTTTCTCTCTCTCTCTCTCTGGATCGATTCTATCTATATACTCTTTGTATCCCGATTGACACATAAGGTTTCCACAAGAGACTTCCACTGTTTCCGTTCTGCTTGCCTTTCTACCAACCGTTTCCTACGTCAGACCACACTCCTTCAACTCTCCACAGTTCTTCTACATTTCCTTTGGACGTCCAGACCATCTCTTCCCATCCGCTGTCCATCTGAGAGCTGTCCTAGCCAATGCCCCACTGGCGTATAACTCTGGATCGATTAGTCAAGTGATAACTGTGTGGTATTTATGTCGCAAGGCGAAGGACTGACTTCAATGCACCGGGTTTCCCCCATATGGCTTCGCCCCTGTCAGCAGAAATAACATGCAATCTGTCTAGAGTGTTGCACACATCACGAGCTCTGTAGCTCCAGCAGCGGTTCTAGGATCTCATGGAAAAATTACACACGTGACTGTCCAGATTTTCTCTCTCTCGCGATCACCAACCAGACCGATGTACCAGATTTCCCCATAAATTATGTTCATGTGGAAATCTGATTCATGCAGCCTTAGCATTGGTGTGGTTTTACGTCACATCTTCAGCACCATTTGGAGCTCTGGTGCTTATCCTTCTGCGATGTGTCCGGTTTCAGCCAACGTTTACTCGGTTCGTTCTCCGTTTTGTAGCCATATAGTGTTTTTACGGTGTGAGGTAGCTAGCCCCAAGCCCAACCTCCTTAGTCGTCTCTTACGACATTTGTGGCAGGTAATAGTGGTTCTATTCTTTACACCCAAATTTTGGCCCCGGTAACCACTCGGGCGACTGTCCAGATTTGAACCCCCAACCTTCAGAACGAGAGGCTCCCTGGTATTTATTGAAATTGTCAAAATAAAAGGTCAACAGTAAAAGATCATGAAGTGACAGCCCACGCATCAGACAGCCCACGCATCAGACAGCCCCAGCATCAGACAGCCCCACGCATCAGACAGCCCCACGCATCAGACAGCCCCACGCATCAGACAGCCCCACGACGACATTGAAGTTATATCTGCATTCGTAACTAATAACAATGTAGATTGTACAAATGAAATCAGAAGACGACCAGCCATGATATTTCAGTGGATGGTTATTGGTTACTAAACAGTCATCACAGTGCTCCATGCAGACCCATAGGTACTTAGTCTTATCCAACATATATCGAACAGTATGCATACTGATGGTTCCCGTGGCGTGCTGATTAAACACAGTTCTCACTCTGCCCCTCAGGCATCCAGTTCTGCTTGTACAACGGGTAACTCCAAACTGCTTAAATCGCTGAATCGATTCAACATCAATTTTAGTGTCTTCATTCTCTCGCATGCGTTCCCGTGTCCACATTCAACAGACAGTCGCTAAGAGACCGAAGAACATCCCCCCTATCCATCTTCAACTCCCCAACAATCGATGCTGTTCATGCAAGCCTGTCAGCTCCAGCATTATCGCAAACACATCTGACCATATGAAAATGATATGCAGTAGAATAAACATTTAAAACTGGTTTTTTTTCGATCCAGAAGCATTTGAGCTTTCAGCTCTTCGGCTCGGTGCCATGGACATCGTAACCTTCGGTTCGGTGCCACGAACACCGTAAATCTGGGGAACCTGTGGCTTTTCTGCCAGCCCGCGGAATTGAACCCGAACTCACAGATGGCTAGTCACCCGTAGTCCAACGCGCTACGAACACGCTGGGCAGGCGGGCTAAAACTATTCTTAAAAACTAGTGCCTGTTAGATTTCTACTGTTTGTGCTACTTTATTTGGTCGGGGTCGGCACTCAACCTAGTTTGGGAACCCCTGATAAACAGAACATTAAATAAGAATGTTCTATTTTTGTTACATCCTGATGGACAAACAACTCCCCTCACCGCCCTTTTTCCCTCCCATTTCGGGTTTTCCCTAACATTCTATATCATCATATTGGTGGGCTGTATACGGTCCCGATATCACATTTAGTTAGCTTCTTGCGCATGATGTGCATGCTAACTTGGGCGGGTCATTTCTCCTGAATGAATAGCGTCATTTGGAGGCTATAGATTCAGAGACGTGACTTACTAGACTTATGCTCGTAACAACATTACCAAGGGAGAGTAAGACAGTGGAGAACGATGGAGAAACTAAAGGATCATTCACACAAAATAAATATTAATTTAACCTAATTTTTAGTAACGGATTCATTAATATGTCAGATTGTTGTTGATCGTTTATGTAATTTTATGAGTTTTCAACTAATAGTTTATGAATGAAACAATGTGTAGTTGATAAACTGTGAATTATTGATTATGTAATTTTTCAACATATATTCACTTTGTGAAGCTGTTACTCTGTGAATTATTGTAATGAATTTTCAACACAGATTCACTTTGTAAGGCAGGTACGTGTATGTGAATTATTGGTTATGTAATTGTTCAACACAGATTCACTTTGTGAAGGCAGGTACGTGTATGTGAATTATTGTTAATGTAATTTTTCAACACAGATTCACTTTGTAAAGGCAGGTACGTGTATGTGAATTATTCGTTATCCAGTTCACTAATCCTGCACACCCTGTCATGCGTCTTTGACCAAGGATCACATATTAATCTATGCGACAATTGATTGTGTGTGACGACAGATTAATGTATGCGACGGTTGATTAACTTTAGGTTGACAGGTGGTTTGTTAAGTGGTGGAGTAAGCCACTATGTGGCCGAGACGCGACTATCTCAACCGAAGACGAATGTCTTTTTTTTTGGTTATATCAGAGTGTATTGGCTTTTATTCTTTATGTGGCCTGGGGCTATTCAAAAAATGGACTGTTTGTTGAGTATTGTGTTCTGGTTATGTGTGTGAAATCCGAATAAAGACTTTTGGTATCTTCAGGTTGGTGATTTTTGCTTGACCAGATAGTTGGATACCTTCCTTCCTTTGCGTTCCGGCCTAGCCTGATGGACCAACTTCTATCATGAATTTTACTGTTGTTTTTAGGACTCCGTTCCTCCGTACAGCTTTTCGCGAAGCTCTGTGTGTTGTGGCCAGTACTCTTTCGTATACCTGCTAAACGTTGACAGTCTTGCAAGACGTGTTCTGCCGTCATGTTCCATATTGCATGGGCACAGGCTAGTTGTGCTAATTTTAAATTTATGGAACATGTGGGCTCTGAGCTTGTTGTGGCCGGTACGGAGGCGAAATATGGCAACTTGTTCACTGCGAGAGAGACCATAATATCCGTCACTGTCTGTGTACTGCGGATGGTCTTTTGCCCATTTGCTTCGATAGTGCGAACCGATGGTTGTTTGACTTCCTCATAGCTGATCTCGAGATCAGTCTGGGGTAGTCGCCCGCCCTCTTTGGCTAGCTTGTCGGCCGCTTCGTTTCCTCTAATGTTGCAGTGTGACGGTATCCACTGGATGACGGTGCGTTTGAGTGAACTCGTTAGTTCAGCGAGGGACGTTTTGGGCTCATTCATCTCAGTTTTGCCGACGCTTTTGAGTGCCGTGATGACCGATAGAGCATCGGTGAATATCACGACCTTGTTGCGTGTAGTGTTTCTTCTCTCCAAGATCATTTCGGCCGCCTCTTTGATTGCCTCTGCCTCAGCTCGGTAGTTATTCGAGTATTTGCCAGTTGCAATCGCTTTCTTGACCGTGACTTTCTTTGAGATTTTAAGCACTATTCCTCCTCCGCAATCGCTTATTGCGTTATTTGCCGATCCGTCCGTGTAGACGTGCGTCCACTCATTTTCAGGGTACTCTGATTCTATGTGCTCTTCTGCTGCAGTTTTTCTGTCGAGGTTTGTTTGATCCCTTTTGCTCAGTATGCCTAGGATTGATTCCCTTAGTTCTGGCATTTTTGTTTTCCATGGCGGACACTTGTCGATTGCCGGGATTGGTTTGGCTGTACATTTGGACAGGACTGGATGGTCTGTGGTCAGTGCGTTAGAGATTCTAACAAAGTTAGATCTCTGTATTCTCCACTTTCTGGATACATACATTCTTTCATGCATTGGATGAGATTTGAGCCGTTTGAGTTTTCCGCAAGTACTACTACTTTCTTGTCCCTTCGGTCAGTCATTGGTTGGATGCCTGTGATGGTCTCCATCGCCTTGATGGGCGTGGACTTTATGGCTCCAGTGATAATGCGTAGGCCCGGTTTTGACTGCTGCTCACTTTTGCGAATTGCTTGTTCGATGCATTGCTCCACGCTGCCATACCGTACTCTAGGACGGGTCGCACTCTACCAGAGTAAAGTGTCTTGAGAATTCTGCTGTTTGCTCCCCATGTGGAACCTGCGAGTTTACGCATCATTGTTAGCCTATGTCTCGCTTTTGCCGTAGCATTTTCGATCTGGGTGCACCAAGTCAGCTTTCTGTCGAGTGTGACTCCTAGGTACGTTGGGGTTTTATTTTCTGGAAGGTTCTGCCCATTGACTTTAAGCGTTATCTTGTAATCCTTGTTATTCTGGGAGAACACAGTGTAAGTGGTCTTTGAAGGATTTATTTCATATTCCACTTTGCTGACCACACTTCAAGGTTATTTAACGTAGCTTGCAGTCGATTTTCTGCTGTGGGCATTGACTCTTCTCTCGCCCATATTGCCAAGTCGTCGGCATACATGGCAGAGTGAACTCGTTCTGGGAGGCATGTTGCAATGTCATTGACGAAGACTAGAAAGAGAGTCGGTGAGAGCACTCATCCTTGGGGGACTCCTTGCTCCAGTGTGGCCTTCATGCTTGTACCCTGAACCTGAACCCTTGCTGTTCTGTTCTCTAGGTATCTATCTAGCCAATTGTACATTCTTCCCTTTACGCCGAGGGTGAGGAGTTTGAGCCTTAATCCTTCTTTCCAGACTGTGTCAAATGCCTTCTCCATATCTACCAAGACCGCCAGTGTCTGTTTCTTTTCTTGGAAACCATCCTCGATTTCCTGGACAATGTAGGTTACTTGATCCTCTGTGGATCTGTATCTCCGAAACCGCCTTGTTGTGCCATAAGCAGCCCTTTGCTTTCCAAGTGCCAGGATAAGCGTTTGTTCACCATGCGCTCCATAAGTTTGCCCGTGCAGCTTAGGAGGCTTATTGGTCTGTAACTCGCTGGGTCGAGTTTATTTTTGCTTGGTTTTAAGATGGGTACCATGATTGCTTCTTTCCATTCATGTGGTACTATGCCTGTTCTCACGATGTTGAGAACGGACAGTAGAGCGACCTTTGCTCTGTTTCCCAAGTTTTTAAGCATCTCATTGGTGATCCCATCTTTTCCGGGCGACTTTCTGGGTTTCAGGTCCTTTAAAGCCTCTTCCAGCTCGTTACTGGTGAATGTGTCCGTTAGGTGACTATCTGCTTTTCTTGGCTCGCCTTGGAGGCGAGCTTTCTCTTGGTGGCATCAACTTTTCCTTTCTATGCTTACTCTGCTGACTTCGGCATATTGTTGCATCAGGATGTTTGCTGCTTCCCTACCCGAGGCCATCTTCCTGTCTTGTTCGAGGACTATAGGTGGTCTGCTGGTGTTTTCAGTGCGCTTGGCCAGCTTCCACAGTTTATGGCCGTCCCTATCGAGGTTCAGGGATTCGGTTGTTTGACCCAACTCTGTCTCGCCGCTCGTTTGACCTCTCTTCTGTATTTTGCTGCCGCCGCCTTGTAAACAGTATTTGTCTCCACTGACTGTGCCTGTTCTGCCTCACTCCTTGTCTTCTCAAGGTCTTTTTCAAGCTTCTGAACCTCTGCTGTCCAGTATGGCTTGTAATCCTTTCGTGCGCCTCTAGGGATGGTTCCCGTGCCGCTTTCAGGATTGCTTCTGACAGTTCCCTTGCCACGATTCGCATGTTTTTCTTTTCATGCATGTTGATTCGTTCAACATTTGCATCAGTCAGTGCTCCATACTGTTTCCAATTGGCTCTCCTATAGTTCCACCGTGGCAACCACATTTTGGGCTCAGGTACGAAATTGAGGTCTACTTGCAATTTGACTGGTCTATGATCACTATCCCCTAGTTGGTGGGTAACCGTACGGACTACTTTGGTGGATATGTCGCTTGGCCAAAGGCCAAGTCAGGGAACTCGTTGTGTGCCACGTTCTCCCAGTAGAAAGTTGATGGATCATCTGGAGCGTTGATGAGAACAGATTGTTCTCGATCTCTGTCTTCCACCTCTACTCCTCTACTGTTTGTTTCGGTACCCCATCTCCGAGCGGCTGTTGAAATCGCCGACCACAATACATGAATTCTCACTGATATTCATTGTTTCGAGTGACAGCGGCGTGTAACTTGGACAGTAAAGATTGTACAGAAGGATCTGTGTCTTTGCACGTAATTTGAACGCCTATGATCTCAACTGGCCGTGTTTCCTTTGTTCCTTCCATCTGCTTGGTTGAATGCCATTTCTAACTAGGGTGAGGACTCCACCCTTGTGCCCTTCTCGGTCTGTTCTGAAGGTCTGGTAACCTTTAATCTCGAACTTATGTCTGGGATTTAGATGCGTTTCTTGTATGCACGCAACGTCTATATCGTCTTCTGCAAGTCTTATTGCGAGTGCTTGCTTCTTGTGGTGGATACCTTCCGCATTCCATTGGGTGATATTTAATTTTTATGTCAATACTCGACCGTATCGAACCAGTAACTTTAACCCGGTTACCTCGTTCGCTGCTGTGCCGAGTTGGAGGGCGGGGACCGTCGGTAGCATAAAGCGGGCCCCTTCGAGGCATGGGGCCCGGCACTCGTCCTGCCCGGCGGGACTTCTCAGGAGGCGTAGCACCATATCGATTTTCATTATTAATAAACATATTCATGATAAAATTTAGTCCATGCAGCGTCAGCATGGTAGCTACTTACACTTTCAGTGCCGTTTTGAGCTCTGGTGCTTATCATTCGGACGTGTATCCGTTTTCAACCAGCGTTTGTACGGTTAGCTCTCCGTTAGCCTTCGACTGTCCCGAGCCAAAACTCACAAGGAGCTGCCATTTTCTTCAGGGCGCATCCCTTAGATGACCTGCCCTCCCGGCTTATGAGCGCCATCTTCCCAACGAACCGGTCGTTTTACTGAACACATTGGTTCGTCACTCGTTCAGGTTTGTTTACGGTTTGCTCCGCTAGCCTTTGGTTGTACCCAACCATGACACCACAAGGCAGCGGTTCCCTGCTGAGAGAACAGAGCTATGTTTCATGGGACGCTTTCGTAAGACTTTTGTTTGCGGTCTTTGGTCAGGAAATGTGTGTGTATTTTCAGGGACTTCCAGTCTTCTGCATTGCAGTGACCTCTATTTTAGCAAGGGTCTCACGTACTCTACTGTTTCGTACTTTGGAGCTCAAGCGTATTTTTGCGGTCTTGGGCCAGGAAATGTGTGTATTTTCAGAGATTTCCCGTCTCTACGTTGCAGTGACCACGATTTTTTTTTGCAGGCGTTGTACTCTGCTATCTCAGTTCTTTCTGGTATGGACATATATTTTGCGGACTTCGACCAGGAAATGTGTTTATTTTTCAGATTTCTTTCATGCGTTGCGTCTCTAAGCTCACACTATCACCACAGATAATTTCGCACGCTGCTGTTTCGTGCCTATTTCGCAGGACAATCGGCCAGGAGATGTGTGAATTTTTCAGGGATTTTCGGCCCCTGCTTTGCTTTCACGGTCTCCCCGATCCCTGCCCTTTCATTTGCCAGACCGGAACCGTCTGTTTCCAGGGTCACCGCGTGGAGGTTTTGGAGCAGGGTTTTGGGTTTAGCGCGCCCTTCGCAACCCTGGCTCATTTTCCGCCGTGATGAGCCTTTGACTAAGGTTCAGGTTGGTGATTTTTGCTTGACCAGATAGTTGGATACATTTTTCTTTACCACGGGCTTGTGAAATGATAACTTTTACACGTCTTCTGTAACTCCTAACATTTAATCCCATATCATCAGCATCAAGTAGCGTCCCTTCCGGAACTTGGCTCCCATGACAGCAGTCCAGAAACTCCTTGATGTGTGCAAGTTGACCGGCGTCACCAGCAATCATTATCAGATCGTCAATGACATCTTGCCCCCATCGTCTTCTAGATCTTCCTCTCATTCGTCCTCCAGACACCAATCCCTCCAAAATTATCGCCTCTAGGCACACATATCGTTTGATGTGTCCGACATATTTAATTTTCCTTGATTTTATGCTCTTTAATAGCCAACTCTTTAATATCAAGCTGTTGCAGAACAGAAACGTTTGTTCTTTTCTCTGTCCATGATATTCTAAGTGCTCTTCTGTAGCATTTACATTCAAATGCGTTAAAGATTTCTCTGTCGCTTTGTCAATGTTCCATGTCTCTGACCCATATGTGACAAGAGAAAACACAGGCTCTTAAACATTTTTTTCTTGTGTCAGTTCCCTTTCTTATGTTAGTTCGTTCTTTTAGTTTTTGCAAATCAATGCTCAACCTTCTTTTAATTTCTTTTATAGCATTCCTGTCATTTGTCCGTCATGCATATATATATATATATATATATATATATACAGTGGCCAGCAAAATATTAAAATTAAAAATATTGAGAGCATGCATTTTCCCAGTGGCTACTTATGGTGTGAATCATGGACTATTACACAAAAATTAAGAACGAAAATCCAGTCCTTCGAAACTAAATGCTACAGAAAGATCCTACGAATACCATGGACAGAAAAAAGAAAGAACACTGATGTCCTGAAAGAACTAAATGTTAAAGAGAATTGGCTGATAAACAACATACTATACAGAAAAATTACATACTTTGGTCGCATCAAGCGTCACGATGGCCTGGAAAGAACAATACTAGAGGGCAGGGTCCCAGGACGCAGTGGCAGACCAAGAAGAAGATGGCTACAAGATATTAAAGAAACCATGAACATTACCATTGGCGAAGTGGGTGAACTGGCAAGAGACAGAGTGAATTTCAGATGTGCTGCAAAGAGAGCAACGTCCTATAAAGGATACGCACCTTGATGATGATATACAGTGGCGGCTCGTCATTAAGGGTCAGAGGGGCCTGGCCCCACCAAAAATAATGTGTAACGTGTATTTATTATTTAATAAATTAAAATATAACCTAACCCAAAACCATGATTTTCCGAAAATGTCTGTCTAGCCCAACCAACAAAAACGATCACGAGCCGCCACTGTATATACACATACAAGTATGTAAAATAGTGCTCCACACCAAATCGTACTATCAGTGAACACAATACAGATCCTGGTAATGTTATCTTAAGACAGCGTCATTATATAAAGACGAAAACGCTGCAAAGAAACTTTTATCTCGAACTGTAAAGAAGAAAATATGAACGCCTAAAATGAGTGCGTTAACCCGTAACATGATAAAAAAAGAAAAGCACTATCACACATGGATGTAAACGAGAACGTAGAGGGCAAAGAGATCATCCTATGTATCATCTCCAGTTTCACCTGCAGCAACTGTTGCAAGGACTCCAGAATAGGCCAGTACAGACACAACAGACGTTGTGATTCAGCACAGAACAAACTATATGACGCAAAACCTATCGTCTCCTTGAACAAAGAGGCCAATGTTGTTGGGTTAGACTGAGCACCTATGGGTTTGTCCGGAGTTCTATTACGTCGGTTCAAGAACTAATAACTCTGACGACTAATTTGTTTATGAATTTATTAGTTTAACCCATTCGTCCATCTGAACCGATATACTACCTCTGTAATAGTGTTCGTGGTTGAGCAGGACAAAAAGGTATCAAATTCCAATAGGCCACAGATAAACAAGTCAAAAGTTCAAAAGTTTAATTAAGTAGGCGACCCTACGAAGCGGTTTAAAAATGCAACGGCTAGGTTTCCCAAAATAAATTAGGCAGACGAAGCCATTATGGAAATACTACATGAATTTCCGAAAGATAATAGGATGGCCTGATTTGTTAAAGACTGAGATTGGAAATTAAACAGGGATGCCGGACAGATTTATGGACGATTTCTCAGGAAAAGATAAAAATTGGGAAGCCCAGTAATCATTAGTATAAATGGAAGGGGAGTTTTTTTGGGAGGCGGAAGAAAAGGGGGTTTTTTGGCCCCAAATATAAATAAAACGGTGAAAAATTTCCCCAAGCAGAAGAAGAAAAAAAAGGCAAAGGGGGTGAAAACCCTTCCCGGGGGCCCCAAAGGGGCATACGGAATCCCCGGTGGCCGTTGAAGAGACAAAAATTGATTTCCCCGAATATTGAAGTTGGTTTGAACACCCCGACACCCAAATAGGACACATAAAAAACAACAGCTAAACAGCAGAAGATTGTAGAAATACTTTTAAAAATGGAAAAATAATTTTCCCCGAACATGGAAAGTTTAAAACCCCCGGGGGCAACGGAAGGGCCCCGGTGCTGGGGTTAAAAAGGGCGCCCAAACTTTGTTGGGGTATGGAAAGAATAACAAAGACTTGTGTGAATTGGGACAGCGGGTTCAAATAGACCCACAGTTGGTACCCCGTCAGACCTATAGCAAATCTGATAAAAGAAAAAATATCTTAAAAACAGACAGCATGAAATTACCTGTTCAACTGGAAATATTATCTTCAAAATTTTTATTTTAGCAAGAAAAAAAAACCAAGTTATCAAACCTCGTTTTACAGATATGATCTTAATGTAAAAAAAAAAATTTTTCCAAGAAAGAAAATAGACACTTTAAAAAATTTTTCTTTAAAGTCTTTTTTTAACCCATGGAACACTCAACCCAATTTTCCTGAAAAAAGTTTTTAATTTTTTAAAAACAAAGGGCACTAAGATTTCGAAAACCTTAAAAATTTACAAGGGAAACCCTGTGATATTAATAAGCGAACCCAAATGTAAAAATTTTTCATATAATCAAGAAATTTTATAGTTCCATTTTATAGGTGTATATATTTTCAAGTGGGTAATCATTTTTGGGGGACTATATTGTATTTTTCTTTATGAAATTTATGATAAAATATTTTTTAAAAATTTTAAAAGGTCAAATTCTGGGTAAAATAGGCCATAAATAAAATTAAAAAAGGGTTTTATTTTTTATAAAAAATTAATTAGGCTGTTTAATAAAATTAGAAGAAAAATCCTCAAAACAATGAAATGTGCCCGGGAAATTAAAAACCCTGGGATATTCCTAAACTATATAAGAATTTTTAAGGGCCTTTGGAACAAAAGGCCCTTTTATTCGATTTTAAAGAAAAAATTAAAAAAATTTTGGGGGTTGTGTAAAAAAACCCCCACGTTTTTAAACCCCTTTTTTAAGTTGCTTATTCTCATACTTTAAAAGGGGTTGATTGATAAGCCGATAAACGGGCAAAAAAAAGGGCCCGGAATAAACAAGAAAAAAAATGTCATTAGGGGAAAAACGAGTGGGAAGTTTCCATGTGGGCGTTAGAAATTAAATTAGCACAAAACCGCCCGGGCCAATGGGAAAATTAAATACTTTTTCCGGAAAGGCTGGAAAATTTAAATCATGGAGGGCGGAAATGAAAAGTACCCATTCATGGGGAAAAGTTGGAAGATGATGAGAAAAAAAAAATTTTCGCGCTAAAGCGGGGTGGGACGGTGAAATTTTTACTAATAAATAAATTTAAAAAACCAATTTAGAAGGGCCCGTGGGGGGGGTTTTAAGGGCCCCTCCCCTTTTTGGGCAAATTCCCCAACCCCCCTACCCCACCTTTTTGGGAAAAATTAACAAAAACACAAAAAAAAAAGGCCCGGTTTTTGGGAAAAGTGGTGGGTTAAAAAGGGCTTTCCCTGGCCCAGAAGAAATGGAATTGGGGGGGCCTTCTCATCTTTCATTTATAGATGGGTTGGACAGAAAAAATTGGCGGGGGCTCGAAGGGAAGGGCCGGGAGCCTGGCAGCCATTTCGGGGAAACGGGAAAACTATATTGGGAAATGTGACCTTAAAATTTGGACGGAACATATGGGGAAAAAGAAAACCAAAGGGGGGTTTATAAAAAAAATATAAAAACCCATAAAAAGATAGGGCGTTTAAATAGTCAGGATCGAATAGAGAGAGGGAAATCAGGTTTGATAAAACCAAGGCTTTGGGCCCAAACAGTAAAAAAACCAGCAATCCCCAAAATTGAAAGGGAGATAGGACATTGGCGTATAACTGTCCGGGAACCCCGAAAAGGGGCGGGGCCAAAAAAATGTTTGGTTTGTGGAAAATGGACTTTTGGGCAAAAAGGATGAACAGACAACGATAAAAGAAATGGGGACAAAAAAATGGGGGGGACAAAAAAAAAAACAAATATAAAGCTAAAAAATAAAAGGACCCCCGTAAACCCGGACCCACCAGGGGGTTAAGTCATTGGGGGTCTGCCCCAAGAAGTGGCCCAAAAATTTTAACCGGTGGGACCCGGGGAGCTCATGAAAGGGGTGAAAAAGGACGAGATGTTTGGGGGCCCGGGGGGGCACGGTTTGGGGCGGCAGTCTATAAGTAAGAACGTTTCGAGCACTAAAATGAGGAAACAGTAAAAAAAAACAAGGACAAGTTTAGAATCTGTGCCCGGGCAACCCAAATTTGTTGGTTTTGGGAAACCAACCCCAGTTTTGAAAAAAAAAAATAGGAAAACCATTTTTATCATAGCATTTTTATAAAAAGAGGGAAAAAAGGCCCAATTTTGGGGAAGGGAAAATTTCCTTTAAAAAAAAAAGCCGATTATTTTTCCCTTTACAAAGATGTGGATCGGGAAAAAAGTGCCGCTAGGAGGTTTTAAATTTGTCTGGGTTGTGTGGGCTAAATGGGGATAGGGTTTTAAAAACCATTTTGTCGATAAATGTTTTTCCCCAGCTAAAAGGATACAGCAAGGCCCACACATTAGGGGGGTCAGTGGTAAAAAAAAGGAAATGGCAATTTTGACATTGTTTGGAAAACCCCCAAAGGTTTTGGTAGTATTGAAGGAAAAAGGGGCTAAACAGAATCCCCCTTTTGTAAAACGGTGAAAAACGGGAAACAAAATTCTGAAATAAAAAGGATAGAAAGATAGGAGAAGCAGTGGAATAAAGGACGGGGGTTCCCAACATTGGGAAGGGCCAGGAAGTGGTCTTAATCACCAATGAGCAGGACAAAAAAAAACCCAGGGGGCCATTCATTTCCATATTCAAATCGAAAAATTTGGGGGGGAAAAAGGTTCAGATGGGGAGAGAGAAAACGGAATACTTAGGAGACCGGCAGTAGAACTCCCGGGGAGGGCGAAAAAAGAATCCCCCCTATGGTCGGTACAGCAATAAGAAAAAAAATTCATGAGGGGGTTTTAAAAAGAGTAAAACCCGGGAAAAATGGACCCAGGGCGAAAAAAAAATGTTTGGAAAATTTGGGTAGTGAAAACACCCAGTTGAGGGAGTCTTTGGGGAAACAGGAGAGGAAAAAATGCTTTGGGACATTTCTAAAAAACCAGTGTATTTCCCCTTGACCTCGGGGTTAGGGCGCACGGGGCCCGGTCAAATGGATAAGGGCGGGACGGGGAAAACCCCAAAAGGGCTGAAATATGGGCCCCTTAAGAATCAAAGATAGAAAAAAGCAATTGAGGTATGTTGAAAAAAAGGTTTTAAAAGGGAATTAAAAGGTCAAGTGACGTCCCAAATTTTAAAAATCACAAAAAAAATGGTTTTCCGGTTTTTTTTTTAAAATTCGGGCTTGAATAAGGTCCCCAAAAAACATCCATTCCCTTTAAATTGGGGACATTTTAAAGGGGCCCAAAAAAATCTAGGTATTTTTCCCCTAGGGGGGTCGGGGGTTCTGGTTTTTCCCCGGTGACACCGGGGCAAAACAAAGGGGTGCATTTGTCTCCCATGTTTGGAAGTTTCTTTGGGAAATGATCCTTTTAAAAGGTTGAAATCGTCCCCAGCCACGTAAAAAAAATTGATGGATGAAGTGTTACGGGGTAGGGGGGGGTTTTTGCACTCGCATCGACGACATCCTCATTAAACCCAGACGGTAAAAGAACATTAAACCATATTAAAAAGGGGTTTTCCCCAAGGAAAAAAGGAACATTCAGTAAAACTGAAACAGCAAATAAATTTTGAAAAGCAAAACCCAAAGTTTTTGGGGGTTTTTACCAAAAATCGTTTGGAAAAAACCCCGATTTTGGATAAAGAAAAAAGTTTTTAAAAGGTCCAGCTCCGACTAATATTAGGGGAGTTCAAAATTTTTGGGGTTTAATGGTTTAGGGACTTTTGAAATTTCTCTGACACCCTTAAAACCCTAGGGAAAATTTTAACTAAAAAATTTTAAAATTTTAAAAGTTCAAATAATTTTAAAAAGAAACCTATAACTTTTAAAAAATTTTAAATTTTTACCGTTTTGCACCCCAGACTTGGGGAAAAGAAAGGGGTGCTATAAATTTCATCAGATAGTGCTGTGGGAAAATTGTCTTTTTCCCCTTTTTGGGAGGGAAAAAATGCTCCGGCCCTTAAAAAGGGGGCCCCCCCTTTTTTTTCCCTCCCCTGAAAAAAAAAATTCTCGGAAACCAGTCCCATAAAAAAAGGGGTTTAAACCTTTCATTGCCCTTGCAAAAATTTGGGTTTTTCCCCTGCACAATCCCAAAATTCCCTAATCCGGAATCCCAACCCAAAAGCAAAAAGGGGAAACCCCAAAAATAAAAACCCGGGAAAAATAAAACAATTGAATCAAAGGTTTTGACAGAGTAATTTAAAGGTACAAAAAACCCTTGCGCTTTGGGTATCAGACCCCTTTCCCCAAAGAAGGGGAAGAAAAAAGGAAAAGGTTCCTGTTATTGGTGAAAAGGAAAAAATCTGAAAAAAATAAAATTGGATTTGGGTGGGAAATTGAAGGGGGTTGTCGGAACGGAGGAAGATGTTTGGGAAGGGCCCCGTGGGAACCCCCCAGTCTGGATATAGGTGGGGAACGGAAAAAAGGACCCAGTGGGAGTACAAAAACCCCTTCGGGGGGAAAAAGGGGTCACTGAAGGGAATTTGGGTTTCCCCTTTTTTGGGGATAACGTTTTTGTCCCTTTAACCCAAAAGAAGGCCCCCCACCGGGGGTCTCTGCATCCCGGAAGCCAAAGAAAAAGTCCCACGACGGTATCATGATTCGTTGGGGTATGGGGAAGAGACAAGTGTATTGATCTTTTAAAAAAATATTACGGGAAAAATTTTTTTAAAGATGTCCACAAATACGTGAGTTTTTTGTAAGTGTGTAAACTGAAATAAAACACCCAAAAATGCCCCGGTGCAAAACGGCCCAAACAACATTTCGACCCCAAAGGTCGCTTGATATTCCCGGGATTTTCCCCGGACGTTTTAAAGGTAAATATGTTCTACGGTTTTACGGGCTGATAGCCAGTCCCGGAAATTTTTTCCCCCCCTCCACGGGAACTAGTGAACAGTAAAATTCTGATGTCCGTTTTGCCCAATATAGCGGGCCCCGATTATTCTGCCCGTAATGGTGGTGGTTCACTAATCTCAATTTTGGGAAACCGTTGAAGGTTGAACTTTTTCATATTGACGTCATATTATAGACCTCAAGCAAAAGGGATAAACAGGCAGCCGGACATGAATGCCCTTTTTGTCTAAGTTGGTGGTAGAGAATGGTCAATGTTGGGATGTACATTTGGGAATAAAGCAGTAGAAAATTTGGTTACATTCTCGACAACAATTCTCCCCTTTTTTTTTGATGTAGGGGAAAAACCCATTTTCCGAAAAAATTTTTAACCTTTTAAAAATAGAAGGAAGAAGAACACCCCAAAAATCATCCTGCAAGGTATGAAAGGGGCCCCCATATCGATTTATAAAAAACAACGGGAAGGTTCCCGATGTCAGGGGGAAAATATGCAGATAGAAACACAGAACTAAAAATTTTAAAAAGGGGAAAGAAAGTATATTATAGGAAACATGTGAGGGCTCTAAAACGTGGTAGATGGGAAAAGAGGTTTTTTAATTTTCAAGGCCCCGGGCCTTCACGTATAAAATTAAACATCGGTTAAAAACAGTCCCCGGGTTTTCATTTGCCAATAGGAGGGATAATGCGATGGTAGTGGGACCAAACCAAGAAGAAGAGCTAAAACCTAGACAAAAGGAGGGCAACCATGCCGGGGAAGGGTTTAGGGAAAAGAACAAATTCAGAATCTGAAAAGGGGTGAAAGAAACCAGGTTTGGGAACGTTGAACATGAACTTGAAGAAAGAACTAGGGGGAAAAGAAAAACCCCGGAAGATTTTGGGGGAAAAGGGGAAAGGTTCAAATGAACTAAGAAGGAAAACCGGGGAATAACCTCGGGGGCGGGAAAGTACTGAAGAAAAGGTCAAAGTTAGTGATGCGCCATCCAAATACTCCCCCAAAACAAAGAAAAAAAACCCAGAGGGGCGCATCAGAGGGAAATTTAAAGGGGGCGGGTCAGGATAAATATTCTTCCAAAAAGGGGAGGCCAGTGTTGGACTGAACTTTCCCGGGAGGTCTTAGCCCAAAAAACAGTGGACTACAAAAAACCTTGGCGTTCCCTGGAAAAACGGAAATTCCCAAACGGTCAATCAGATTTTCCCCTTTATATCAGACGGACGTGGGGAAAATTAAAAAGGCCCATACTAAAAGGGGGGGTTGTCTCATCAGGAGATGCCCAACCCTCTGAACCAGGAGAATACCTGCTGGTTAAAAATACAAAAGAATACTGAACCATCAAAAAGGGAAAAACCGGGAAAAAGATTAGAAAATAAAAAATGGGGAAAAAAAAGCAGGGAAACAGTGAACTAGGGAGGACAACAAGATGTGGGTAAGACCCTGTTTTCCCACGGAAAATGGGGCAGCCCCGGTTGAGTGCGGGTTTGAAATTTTTGGAGGGGAATGGGGAATTTAGTACTATATGTCTAAAATGGGTAGATATTTTCCCCTGCTGGGGTTCATAAAAAAGAAAGTGGGGGAAAATAGAAGGGGGTAAAAAAAGTGGTCTTTAAAAAAACATGTTTTTTCCCGCTGGTATAATGATTCCTTGGGTTTAAGGGGCTTTTTTAAAAAAATGATTTTTTGTGACATTTATTTGGTTTTATTATTTTTATGTCAATTGAGACAAAGCGGGGAAAAGTGCTATTCACAATGTCATATGAAAGGAAAAGAAATTGGGATTGGTTACTGATTGGTAAAAAATATTTGAGGTTTTCGAACATCTTAGTTAAATTTCAATTTTACCATATGGGGGGAAAAAAATTAAACTCAATTTCAGGAAAGACAAATGGGAGGTCGAAGGGTTTATAAAAATTTTTGTTGAGGGAAAAGAGAATTTTTTTGTTTTTTGTGATGGGGTTTTTATTGATAATTTACATTTTTTTGTTATATATGGGATGGGGGGGTTCCAAGTTTTAAAAACCATATGGGGGCATATGCTGGTTTTATGACAATAACTTGTGGGCCCGGGTTTTTGTATTTAAGGGGGTTGGGAAAATTTTGCCCCGTGGTACTGTGACTTACCTATAAGGTGTAAATTTTTTTATAAAAAGGGTTTGGGGGAAAAACAAAAGGGGGGTGTGGGCTAAATGAGGCCCAGAAAAGAGATCACCCGAGGGCATGGTTGTTGGGTGTGAGTCCCATCATGTTCAACATTTCTGAATTTTGAACAGTTTCTGTTTTTTTGTTGGGTTTTGATTTCAATATTGAGATGTTTTTAAAAAAATATAGTAATACATGTTTAAAGTGGGGGTTTAAAAATGTGGGAAAAACAAAAAAGATTTCATGCATTGGGAAAAAAATTTATTATAAGCATTTAATGGACTGAAAAAATGGTGGTTGAGAATCCTGGTGCGTGACAATTTTAGGAATGTAAGTCGAAAGATGGGATTACTGACTGATGTTTTGGAAGGGTGATAGGACCCCAAACTTGGTGGGAAATTTTTGGAAACATTCCCAAATGTTATTTTGGGGAAAATTAATGATGATTTTTATGGCCGTATGCCAGTAAAAAAACGGGGTTTTTTCGTATAACTGGAAAGTTTAGGGGAAAATCATTTGATTTAAAAAGACAAGATGAATTTTTTGGAACCCCAAAAAGAAATAACTGTGAAAGGAAAGGGGTCACATGAGCTGTGGGAAAGGGTAAACTCTGCAAGGGGATCTTGCGTGAAACGACTCACTCCAAAACCCTTTAGAAGGGCGGGTTGGGGCTATAATGGAAGGGTTTCAAAAATGATGATTCATGATGGGTTTCTTCATTTCTGGGTTTGGGGTCCCGGGAAACTTGATTTTTTTTTTACATATTAATTTTCCTTTTTTTCTTGAGATTGATTTTGGATTTGACATATTTCATGCATTTTTAAATTTATATTTAAGTTTTTTGTAATGTATTTTTGAAAAATTTTCTCTTTTTTGGTTAAGTTTTATTTTGGGTTTTTTTAATATAATGTTTTTGTTAAGAAAAATTAATGTTTTTGGGGTTTAAAATTTGTGAACCCGAAAAACCTAGTAATGGAACTTATTTTGGGGTTTTGGTGAGAACCATGGGGGAAAAGGGATTGAAATTTCTTTCCCCAGAAAGGAGTAACGGGTTTTACACTGGAGAATTAAGGTTCCCGTGAAACGGGTTTACATGCCTCATTCAAGGGAAAAGGGTTAAATTTCTTTCCCCCAAAAAAGGGAACAGTTCTACACTGGAAATTTAAAAAAGTAGATCAGTTGATTATGTCATGGGGGGAAATGGGGTAAAAACTTCCCACAGAAAAAGGAAAGTAACAGTTTTTCTGGAAAATTAAGTTCCCAAAAAATCAATTGGCTTTTCTCATTATGGGGGGAAAAAAGGGGTGAAATTTTTTTCCCAAGAAAGGGGAAAAGTTCTACACTGGAGGGGAAATTTAAAAACTCCCGTAGATCAGTTTACTCTCATTTCATGGGGGTTGGGAAATAGAATTTAGTCTTACTAAACAGTGGTTTTGGGACAAAATGTAAAAATTTAAATTCAGATGAAATTTTGTTGAAATTCTTTTTGGGTAAAATAATTTAATTTTATTTGTTTTTATAAGTTTTTTATGTTGGCATTTTAAATGTATAGAAAACTTCAAGTGGGGCTCCCATGTTTTGTGGGTTAGTAGGAAAATGTTCTAGGGGCAGGAAAAATGCCCGCATATCTTATAGAGGGTTTGAAGGGGAAAAATTTATCTTGGAAACAATCTTAAAAAATAAAGGGGGAATTTTTAGTGTTCGTGGTTGAGCAGGGGAAAAAAATTTCAAATTCCAATAAACCGAAAAAACAAGTCAAAAATTCAAAAGTTTAATTAAATAGGGGGACCCCCGGCGGGTTTAAAAAAGCAACCTGGGGGTTTCCCCCAAAAAAATTAGGGGGGCAAGCCATTTTGGAAATACCACATGAAATTTGAAAGAAAGTAGGATGGCCCGGTTTTTTGGGAAAAATGGGTTGGGAAAATTTAAAAAAGGGAAAAGCCCGGAAATTTATGGACGATTTCTGGGTTTCAGGGGAAGGGCGGGAATCATTTATGTTTTAAACGAAATGGGGAAAATTTTAGAGGCAAGACAAAAAGGGGGTTTAAATCCCCTATAAATAGACAGTGGAAATTAAACAGAAAAAAGGGGTGCAGGGGAAGGGAAACTTTCAGGCTCCGGGGGGCATCAGGGGCCCGGGGGTGCTTTCGTTGAAGGGCTGGGTGGGTTCGAATATGGAATTGTGGAAGACACAGGCCCATGGGGGCCCCGGGGAAGGGGCTTGGGGGGGCCCAAAAGCGAAGGGCTTGGGAAGAAATGCCGGGGGTCCCGGGTGAGATTTGCCCGAACATGGGAAGTGTGCAAAAAATCCCCCAAAAACGGGGCGGGAAAGGCCCGGGGTGTGATTGAAAGACGGCCCAGTAAATTCGGATATGTAAATATAACTAGAAAATTTTGGTGTGGAAGCAGATTCATAAATGGGTCCCACAGCAGTAGCCACAAAACAGACCTTGGGGCCTCTGATAAGGAATAAATGGGATCTTATGAGACAGACAGGGACAAAGAAAGCCACCCGTTCAGCTGAAATTATATCTTCCCAAAAATTTCCCCCTTGTAGAAAAGTGACCCCAAAATTTCAAACCTCGTTTTGAAAATTTATCTTAATTTTAAAAACAAAAATTTCATCAAGAAAAAAAAGACATTTGGGGAAAAAAATATACTTTGGGAAAATCACAAGTAACAGACCCATTGGCAAACCGAAAAACTGTTTCCCACAGAAAACTAATTTAAAATTTTAAAAAAGACAGAAAGGGATTCAAGGACTTCCAAAACTAACCTGTAAATACAATTATTTATAATTTATTAGATATTCAATAGACTGTGGACTTGAATAGTAATTTGTGTTTTTAATCAAGTGGTTTTTAATTTAGTTTTTATATTTAAGGGGATATATCATTTTCAAGTGAAATTCTGTTTGGGACTTTTTATTATTATTTATTATATTGTATGAATATGAAAATTTTTTTTAGATGTAAAAATTTCTTTTAGGTGAAAATATCCCTATAATAAAAATTTAAATAAGTTGGGGTTTTTATTATTTAAAATGAAAGGTTAATTTCGGGTGGTTCCCCGGGACGAAAATGATCCCCTCCCCCTCTCAATTTTTGGCGACATAAAGGGCCCGTACACTATTTTAAATTTAGTTTTATAAAAAATATATTCATTTTTTACCGTTTTCCCACCCAAAAACCTGCAAAATTTTTCCCCTACCACTTTTTCTCCTTAATCCCAAAAATCTTTCTTTTAAATTAAAAATGTCTTACCTTTCTCACAAAGGGTTCATTTCATGAAATTTCCCCAAACCCCTTTTCCCTTTTTCTTGAACCTTTTCTCACTTCAATGCCTGCTTTTCCCATTCTTTGATTTTTCCTTAAATTACCCCCCATATCCCCCATCTTTTCCCCTTTTTAACTTTTATTTAATGGTTTTAAGGAATTTTCTGAAAACTCTATATTTTCTAAATTTTTCATTATTTTTTTACCTTTTTGCTGTTTCAATTTTACATTACCCCCCCCCCCCCAAAAAAACCATCTAACTCGAAACAATTACGGAGTGCGTGGTTTAATATGGGTATCTTCTTCATTTACAGTGTCATCTACAGATCTTCTGTAAAACCATATCTCTGTGGCTTCCATCGATCTTATTGATTGCTTGTCCATTGTACATTATCTGAGTATGACTAAGGTACGTATTAATGAATGTGTTTATATCACTTGTTATTCATTCATTGTTTGCAAAATATGTATAATAAATTTCTCTTCCTTTTCAGAACTTAGGGTATCAAGTGCCTGTCACTTCACATTTCTAGTTCCTAGTGTGCAGGAGGTAGAAGACCAATTCCTTTCCTCACGTGTGAATCGTGGAGGATTTAACCCACAACCCACTTGTGTCCGAGACGATAGAACACTTACACATTACGCTAAAAAAAAAAAAAAATGCTCAAGTTTTTTTTTAATGTCCTATATGCTTTGCTTATTAATTAATTAATTTTTTTATCTTTTTTTTAAATTTCTTTATTATTTGCAATATATATATATATAGGATAAATAGCTTCAAATCACATTACGTTTCTTATTGTTGTGTGTGTGTGTGTATATATATCAGACCAACGGGAACAGCGGGTAATAACCGATATCAAGAAGGGTAACTCTTGCCTTGCTCACTTGGAGGTTTTGTTGACCCGTTATGTTGAATAATTCATACTGGCCTTCAAAATCCCAAACGAGGAGGTTTTTTAAACCAGCAGACCTCTAGATTCAACACAAAAGTCGCATTCGTGCAAAAGGATTGCAAGAGAGAGGAAGAGCTGTGCTCCGTTGGGAGTTGAAAGGTTAAGAAGAAGCGCATTATCATTCTTCCCATTTCATTTCTTTGTTGCTTTCATGAAATTATTAAATGCTTCTTCTTCTATCTTCATATATAGACTATCATTACTATAATTATTGATATCGCGCCCGTGTGGTGCCGGGGCCCCTAAGGGAAGCAAAGAATAGCACCAACGCGACCTACGAGGCATGTCGTAAAAGGTGACTGATGTAGGACTTAGCAAAGCTAGCCTAGTAAATAAAAAGCGTTGCGGAATTCGTTTGTGTTTACCTACTTGTATGATCATAACTGGCACAACGTACAATCGCTCTTGGGCTCAGATCACATACTAATCACAGAGTGGTTAACAGGTGGTCGTTGTGGAGCGTTCGAAGAAGAATTGCTACCAACATCACCACTGTCTACTTTGACATTAGAGTCTAATACTGCATGCAGTTCCATCATCAATTTTATAGTCCTCTATAATCATGTCTTATCGTTTAATACTGTGTTTTACATCAAGTTTATTCTGTATCATATCTTTTTTATATCACATTTGTCTAACGTAGTTCTGTTCAACGTTTATATGTATTTGTGCATATCATACTTGGGTAGTATAGCAAATGTTGCAACCTACCAGCTAGCCCCATTCTTAAGACGTCCAACCATCTCACTGATAGCTAAACAACAGACAGAGAGATAGAGGCTAGAGTGCAAATAGCAAATTTTGCAACCTACCAGCTAGCCCCATTGTTAAGACACCCAACCATCTCACTGATAGCTAAACAACAGACATACAGAGAGAGTAGAGGCTAGAGTGCAAATAGTAAATGTAACCTACCAGCTAGCATCATTGTTAAGACGCCCAACCATCTCACTAAACAATATATGATCAAGACCATTTTCATGCCTACTTTGTGCTACCAGAGACAAACATAACAATGAGCAAACCACAGTCCCAAAAATAACTACATGTGAAATGCAATGCATAAGAAAGGTTTGCCAACACCAGAAAAGACAGAACCTTGCTTGAATTACATTGAGAAACAACGAATGAAGTGGTTCCGCAACTTGATACAAATGAAACCAAACTCGACTGTATACAGTCTTCTACAATAGAACACGGGGAAAGAAGGCAAGAGAAAGACCACGAAAATGATGATTAGATGGCATAGCATAATGCAGTCAAAAAGCAAAAATAAAATATCACTAGAGCAGCTCAAGTCAAAATCAGAAAACTACGGCACTGGGCACTAACCTGGTAACAGTGTGACGTAAAAAGAAAAAAACCAAGGCAATCTGGCTGTGGATGCGCGCACGCCTTGTGGCGGTTGCTACAATAATAGTAATAACAATAATTCAATATTGATAAAAATAATAAAAGATGAAAACTTACTAAACGTTTAATTAAAAATTCCTGTGATTAAGTCTCCTTTACTTGGAGAACAAAATTACAAGTACCTCTAAAGTCGGAGTAAGGCCCGCCTGAATGATGAGGAACATTTGTGATAAGTAAAGCAAGCCTTCGCGCAACAATCAGACAGATGTGCCTTATTAGGCTGCTATGTTTTCCCTTAATTCATATCGGGCTAACGAAAAAATGTTTTACACTAATTTCAATATACACCTTTAACTAAACGTGCGTGTCGCACTTATGAAGACATTTGATTACCACAGTCAACCCAGAGCCAACTATAAACTACTATAAGCTGTGTTAAATATGAATAAAACCAAATATGAATAAAACCATGATCATTTGATTAAAATAAAATTCATTTTATGACCATATCTCAAGTTTATTATTATCTATAATCCATTTACGATGTTTGTCATTAAATGTATGTCTGTACAGTAATGGATTTCGTAAAGAGATCCCCATATAGTCAGCCCCCTTTTTCTTATCTAGGTCAGGGAATACCTGGCGAGTTGTACGGCCTGGGCTATAGCCTGGCTGTGGTCAACCCCAGTTGAATTGGTGCACGGGAAATGCAAGAATTGTTTTAAAAAAACCATGGATTTCGTACTGAATATTGTTATTTTTGTCGTCAATGTATTAAATGGCTGTAAACATTAGTTTTCTTCAGCCATGCCAATGGAAGCGTTAAATATATAGCACAAAGAAGGAAATTTCTAGATGGTATGATTGTTTGAATGACAAAAAATCTTTTTGTAGCTTCAGCAAAATGTGTAGTTCACATGCAAGTTTTCAAGTTATTTCATCAAATGGTTACAAAGATACACATTTTTATCTGTGGGCATGACAAGTTGAACGGACTATGATTACTAATTGTTGCACACTTTACTTAGCTACAGGGTGTTCAACTTAAAAGCAGCCTATGAATGTAGCTAGTCTGGCATATATGTATGGAAATGAGAAGGTTCAGTTATGACGTAGTATAGGTCAAGGTTGTGTGATGGTGTGTAATTGTAGTGCGGGAAGGGGCGATGAACAAATGTGACGTAGGACGAGCTAGTCAGAACCGGTTTAAATAGTAAATAAACACAACGCAATAGGTTATCTGGCAGCTTTCGATTTGTCAATGGGGCTGCAAATATCTTGAACACACTGTAGTACATGTTACGTTGTGGTATGCATTTAAAGCCGAAGGATTGACTTCATTGCACCGGGGTTTTACCCCATATGGCTCGGTCCATCGCCGCAGAAATGGCACGCCACCTGCAGAGAGTATTGCACAAGGGCATGCATTGAGAAGAATAAATAAAATCTCTAATAGATAAAGAACAAAATGTTTCTACTTTGAATTGAAACTGCTTGCTCGATCCACTCCTTGTAAGTTAAAATCACGTGGTGCCGGTCTCTCAAAGCAGAGTCGGCTCAGATGCATTATTTGCTTGAAGGGATGAGTTGAAATGCCGGTGCTTTTTCCCATGAAAATGCGAAAGGTGAGTTTAAGTGGCAGTAAAATAAAGTTTGAAAAAAAATCAAGATTTCAAATGCAGCAAGACAGTGTTCATGTGAGTGCTACACAAAATACTGAAACATACTATTTCTTAAAAATACTTTTTTCCCTTTGAAATTCCGATCAATGTGAAAAACCGGTTAAGTAAAATAGGGCACCAGTAACGTGTATATACGGGGTGTTCAACTTAAAAGCGGCCCGTGAATGGAGCTAATCTGGCATATATGTATGGAAATGGAAAGGTTCAGTTATGACGTAGTATAAGTCAAGGTTGTGTGACGGTGTGTAATTGTAGTGCGGGAAGGGGCCATGAACAAATGTGACGTAGAACGAGCTAGTCAGAACCGGTTTAAATAGTAAATAAACACAACTCAATTTTTACCTGGCAACTTTCGAATTGTCAATGGGGCTGCAATTATCTTGAACACCCTGTATAACACATGCATAACAGAGTTGATCTAATATCACATGATTTTAATTTCACATTTTTCCTATATCACATCAATGCCATATCTCATTATTTTCACATAACATCTTATTTTGAAACCACAATGTTTTAATATCACATGTTGTTAATCTCGTTCATAGCAAGTGTTTTTATTTTATGTTTATTTACTATCACTTTAGATGTCATATTTAGTTTTTTTAAAGTAAATTCACTTCAAATCACATTTACGTTTGTGTCAAATTCACCTCAAATTACATTTAGCTTTGTACCAAATACACTCCCAAGTCGCGTTCAGTTTTGTATCAAATTCAATTCACATCACATTCACTTCCTCATAAAATTCACACTAAATCACATATACTTCTTTATCACCTCACTTCAAATCACATTCACTTCTACATCAAATTCATTTCAAATCACATTTACTTTTGTATTTACACTGCCAGCCTTTCTCTTGATGAAGAAATCAACGCTCGTATAGGAGTGCGGCTACTACATTCGGCAAACTATCAAAGTGAGCGTGGGACAACACAAAACTGACATTGCAGACGAAGATTCAAATATATCGAGCCTGTGTAATTAGTTGTTTACTATATGGCTCAGAAACATGGACAGCCTACTCAAGACACGAGAGGAGACTTAACATCTTTCACCTTCGATGTCTCCGCAAGATTATGAACATCAGGTGGTACGACAAGATAACCAACTCTGAAGTACTGTAACGTGCAAACCTACCTTCCATCATGGGCATGCTCAGCAGTAGACGACTAAGATGGTTGGGGCATGTGAGAAGAATGGAAACTTGGGGAATACCAAAACAAATGTTGTTCTGTGAACTTTCGGAGGGGAAGAGGCACCAGTGCAGACCACTACTCAGATATAAAGATGTCTGCAAAGCGTCAATGAAAAACTTTTCTATAGGTCCCAGCACATGGGAAAAACTAGCTGATAACAGAGTTGTGTCGAAAGTCAAATTACGAAAAGGCGCAGAGTCTTTTGAGAAGAGACTTATGTATGAGCTGAACGACAAGAGAGAAAAGCAAAAACTCAGAAGTTGTCACAGTATAAAACACTTGCCAAGTGACCGTCTGTAAAGACAAAAAAGGCCATATATATATACTTTTGTATCAAATTCACTTCAAATCACAGTATGTGTTTTTTGTTGTCATGACACAGACAAACTGAATACATTAATCACTGTTATACTTAACAAGAAAAGTGTTGTTTGCTAATGAAGAAGTATTGGGAGCTGTTCTTGCATACTACAACATCATAATGTCTGCACCCTCACGTACGGTACTGAATAAAATTCCAGGCATTGTGGATAGACGCATGAGAGCCACAGTACCACAATTGTTAAGTGTACTCACTTCTTAGGCTAGTGGTCCGGGCTCTTCTTTTTCTTCAAACTTTTCCAGACATCGATTAGAATACTTTTAAAGTAGTTAGTGGTCAACCAGAGTCCATGTACATCTCCGTATAGCTTGTCTTGGACTGACATCGATTAAAATACTTTTAAAGTAATTAGTGATCAACCGGAGTCCATATACATCTCCGTATAGCTTGTCTTGGACTGATATGGGGATTGACCATATGTTTTCTATATGTTCATTGTATGTTGTACATTTTTGTCCGGGTTCACTTCCACGGTGGGTGTAGAATATTTTTCCGACCGTAACGGTTCGCAAGTCACCCCAGTCTCAATTGGGCACCAGGAAAAGCTATGGGAAATAAAGACGATCGGTGTGATGTTGACCACATCGCCCATCGTGTGCCGACAGTCAATGAAAAATATGGGTCTAACACCGTATTACCCAATATACATCGAGATATCCTTCCTTCCTTCCTTTCGTTTGCTTGAAATATTGTCTATACATTCAATGTTGTTTCTTGTATCCTTCCTTCCTTTCGTTCGCTTGAAATATTGTCTATATATTCAATGTTGTCTCTTGTATCCTTCCTTCCTTCCTTTCGTTCGCTTGAAATATTGTCTATACATTCAATGTTGTTTCTTGTATCCTTCCTTTCGTTCGCTTGAAATATTGTCTATATATTCAATGTTGTCTCTTGTATCCTTCCTTCCTTCCTTTCGTTCGCTTGAAATATTGTCTATACATTCAATGTTGTCTCTTGTATCCTTCCTTTCGTTCGCTTGAAATATTGTCTATATATTCAATGTTGTCTCTTGTATAAACTTCACTGTCTTTTGTAGCTCACACAGAGGTCCGTATAGTTTTCTGTCCAGTGTTGTTTCATTAGGTCAGTGAGTTTGCCTCAGTATATCATGTTCGGGACAATCTTGAAGTATGTGCTCTGCAGTCTGATGTTCCTGTCCATATGGCTGAATTGACAATCTTGAATTTTGTATACATATGGCTGCGGAGTTGATTGTGTCCTGTTGTAAGGCGCAGAATAACAACTTGTTCTAATCTGCTTATAATATAAAAGTCGTCTTCTGTTGGTATTTGTGGCGTTCTGGTTGATTTAATCAACCTTTTCTTTTGGTGGTAGGTAACTGGCACATCCGGCTGCTCTCCTGCAGCACCTTCCTTGACCAGTGGGTCTGCTATTTCATTTCCAGGTATTCCACAGTGAGACGGTATCCACTGCCAGACGCTCCTGCGCCGCTTGCACAGTTTAGACAGTAGGGTATTTAGACCTGACAATTTTCTGGACTGGAGTGCTGATTTTTCATCTGTCCAAAATACAACAGGTTGCGGATCAAGTCTGCCATTCAACAGTTTTTCAGTCGCCACCTTAATATACTATAAAAAAAAAACTAAAACATATATCTAAAGTTTATAAATGAATAGGAAACAATACAACCTGATTCTATACTTTACAGTGTAGTGTAGAAAGAAAAAAATGTGTATGTGTCGGCCGAGCTGAACATTTTGAAAAGAGATTTAGGAATAAGCTGAAAGACAAGAGAGAGAGAGAAACAAACACAAACTCAGAAGTTGTCACTGTAAAACACTTGCCGGTTGACTGTTTGTAAAGATGTAAAAAGCAATATAAACCAATACAATATATGTGACAGCAAGGCTGTATTTTATCTTCGATATTGTTTGGAGTGTCCATTGACTGGTGATGTGAAAATGTTGCAGGGGCGAAACTGGCATCTATTAGGTAGAAAATTGTCAACTGGAAGATTTGGATTTTGCAGATGATATTACCTTGTTAAGTAAAAACAACCGAGATATGCAAAGAAAAAACAGACAACTTGTCATCTATAGCATCAAAAGTTGGACTACAGATAAGCTATGAAAAAACAAACATAATGAAGACACCTATGGCAAGTAATGCAGATATCACCCTGGAATCTTAAATGATAAACATAACAGAGCAGTTCACCTATTTACGTAGCTTCTTCTTCTTTGCGTTTGTTCTTTACGATCAATTTTAATAAATCTTTGTGATATGTTTGATCTTTGCCAAGAACGTGTATACGTTGCACATTGGTTGGTAGGCCCCTAAACGCATAGACTTCTACACGTTTAGGACATGTGCATCCGATTTCAGCCTAACCTCCTTAGTCGCCTCTTATGACATGCATGGCAGGTAACAGTGGTTCTATTCTTTACACCCCAAATTTGGGCCCCGGTAACCACTCGGGCGATTTAGGTAGCAATTTTTTTTATTGCACGGGAAATGTTAAAAAAGAAATTATGATACGAATTGGCAAAGCTACATCAGCTTTTAAAAGTCTAAACAAAATATAGAACTGCAAGTTATATAGTATTAAAACTTAAATTTCGAATTTTCAATTCAAATGTTGTATCAATCCTTACATATCTCAGCGAGAGTTGGAAAGTGACTAAAGATATAGAAAGCAAGTTGAATGCATTTGAAAATAGATATCTGCGAAAAATAATGAATATAAAATGGAACGAATTCAGAAGAAGTGATGAAATCAGAGAAATGTCTGGTCAACCACTAGTGACAACTGTTATAAGAAAGAGAAGATGGAGATATGTTCAACGAATATCAAAGCGGGCATTGAAGTTGGATGCCAAGGGTTCAAGAAAGAGAGGACGACCTAGGAGACCTGGAGACCCTGAGGCCGAACTTTCCTGAGAGAGGCAAGAAATATCGGTCTCGGTTCCATTGAGGAGATTGAGGGAGTTGCCCAGGATAGAGAGGTATGGAGAAATTGCTTGCAGACCCATTGTAACGTATAGCGATACCAAACGAATTATTATTATATGCGACGGGAACATTTTGCTGGAACGGGAGATAACTGAGTTAATATATAAAGGCATGTCTGACGGTTTACATCCTTGTTTCTGTAACTGCGCCCTTTAAAAAAATATGGATACGCAATCTGGAGGACCGGGAAGCCACATTTAGTCTGATATTTCTCTTTCGGCGTATTTTCAGACTGAGATCGTAAATGATGAAATAAACGAACTGCTTTTCGCAGATGATCAGTGCATGATAGCATGTGGCGACTAACGACCTGGGTTCTTTGTTTACTATTCTTTTTTTGGCTACCAGCAGTGTTCTTGTCTAGCTACACCACACTCGACTTGGAATTCTTACAGTCTGGTTAGTGTTGTAAATTCTCCACTATCACTTGAATTATGTACACCTCCTCTCTCTCTCTCACATGGAATTTATAACATCAGTTCGGCTGGAATCGGATGCACATGTCCTAAACGTGTAGAAGTCTATGCGTTTAGGGGCCTACAAACCAATATGCAACGTAAACACGTTCTTAGCAAAGATCAGACATATCACAAAGAGTGATTAAAATTGGTCGTAAAGAACGAACGCAAAGAAGAAGATAATATCAGTCTGGTCCTTCCTTTGCGTTCCCGGCCTAGCCTGATGGACCAACTTCTATCATGAATTTAACTGTTGTTTTTGGGACTCCGTTCCTCCGTACAGCTTTTCGCGAAGCTCTGTGTGTTGTGGCCAGTACTCTTTCCGTATACCTGCTAAACGTGAACAGTCTTGCAAGACGTGTTCTGCCGTCATGTCTGCCATATTGCATGGGCACAGGCTAGTTGTGCCAATTTTAAATTTATGGAACATGTGGGCTCTGAGCTTGTTGTGGCCGGTACGGAGGCGAAATATGGTAACTTGTTCACTGCGCGAGAGACCATAGTATCCGTCACTATCTGTGTACTGCGGGTGGTCTTTGCCCACTTGCTTCGATAGTGCGAACCGATGGTTGTTTTGACTTCCTCATGCTGATCTCGAGATCAGTCTGGGGTATCGCCCGCCCTCTTTGGCTAGCTTGTCGGCCGCTTCGTTCCCCTAATGTTGCAGTGTGACGGTATCCACTGGATGACAGTGCGTTTGAGTGAACTCGTTAGTTCAGCGAGGGACGTTTTGAGCTCATTCATCTCAGTTTTGCCAACGCATTTGAGTGCCGTGATGACCGATAGAGCATCGGTGAATATCACGACCTTGTTGCGTGTAGTGTTTCTTCTCTCCAAGATCATGCCCGCTTTTTATAGCAGCCATTCCTGCAAGTCTATCGGCGCGTTTATTTCCCCTTACATCTGCATGCCCTGGCACAAAAATAAAACTAATTTGTGTCAGCCTAGACCTCCTCGGTGACTATCCGGTGTCTCCGATCCCAGTCTGTTTCAATCTTCCTGAGCATATTCATTGAGTCACTGAGAAAACATGCATAGATAAAAGTCTGTGATTCCAGCCAGACCATCGCTTTAGTTACTGCATTGATTTCCATAGTGAGACTGCTCGTAGTCATGGCAAAACCACAACTGTCTTCTTCCTAACATCCGATTTTCTTCTTCCAGCATCCAACTTCTTTCACAATATGACTTGAGCAGTGAAAGCTTACGAGCTCCGCATCACTTCCGAATCACTGAACTATCTGTATACATGATTACATCAGTTTCTGAGAAATTAACGCCTGAACTTCTGCCTCAACGACCCTTGGGCTGTCTTGTCTGCATTCTTTATTCAAGTCTGATACATGCCGAAACATAGATTTCATTTATTTAAAAGGGGGGAAGCAGCTAGCTATGGTGACACCCTGTGCACACAAACGTCGGTCCTATTCTGTTAAATCTAGTTATTGTGTTCGTAGTCAGAAAAACATTAACAAGTGCCCGCGTTGTTCGTATCTAGGTTACGAGATGTATACGCTCGTGACTACCGCGCGCTAAATAAGTCGCGAAAACACGCAAAAACAAAGTACTATCGTTTTACAAAATCCAGAAACAGTGACGATATACAGCAACGTTTCGACCCAAAGGCCTTTATCAAGCAAACGATACAACAAGCATGACGAATTTCGAGGAACACTACAAATGGACTACATATGGAAACATTCAAACCTATCTAATGAAAACATGGGAATAAAAACGAATAACGAAATGAGTTAAACAAAAACCAGAAGTGGAAAAGAAGAGAAACAATAAACAATTAAGTGAATATATAACTTATATATATGAAGCAAATACACATATAGATTACAAGGCATGAGATGAGAAAGTACTAAGAAGCATAGAAATGTAATGCGTTGAGTCCAAGAGGTCGCAGGGTGCCATACAACTAAATAAAACGGTTCTCCATGGCAAATCGACTGCGATCATCAGAGGAACATGATCGGATGGCTGTGACCTGGACATCACAAGCTCCTGAATGGCCAGTATCATTGAAATGAGTGGCTACAGGGTAACAGACCATTGGCGTATATCGCGCAAGTGTTGGGCGAATCGGTCACTGAGCCTCTTGCCGGTTTCCCAATATAGGCCTTATTGCACCGTTTGCAGGCGATGGTATAGATGATATTGCGGGACTCACACGTGAAACTGTCTTGAATAACATACGTGGCTTTTGGAAAAGAAACAGTGCGAGTCTGTATTACATATGCACACGTATAGCAGCGTCGGTGGCCACACTGGATGGTACCAAAGTGACTCTGGATATTAGGCTTGAGGCGAATGTGTACCAACATATCCTTAAGACTTCTGTCCCGTCTGTACACCATCAAAGGATAGTGTTGGAAGACTGAACGTGTCTCACGATCAGACTGAAGAATAGGGAGATGATGGAATAAGACGTTTTTCACCAGGGAACTATGAGAGTGGAAAGTTAAGATAAGTTTAACCCTGTCAGAATTGGAAGTTCTATGTTTGTTGGAAAGGGTCTCCTGGCGAGCAATGAGCTGAACCCGATGCATGGCAGATGTAAGCACATTCTCCTGGTATAGGTGCTTGCGAAAGAAATCAAGCATCTCGGGAGCTCTATCGAGAAAATCATCGTCCTCGCTACAGAGGCGACAAAGGCGTAAGAGTTTAGAGAAAGGTAAAGAGTCACGACAAGCCTGGGGATGGGAAGAGGTATACAGAAGAAAACTATGTGCATCAGTAGGCTTATAGTATACTGATGTAGTGATGGTGGCTAGGCTGATGGTGATGTCAAGAAAGTTGACACAAGAGGTAGAGATGTGAGAAGTAAACCGAATAGCCGGATTGAAGACATTAATGAAATTAATGAAGCGTGACAGATCGGCTTCAGGCATATCGGTAATTCCAATACAATCATCAATGTATCTATGATACACAGACGGTTTGAATGTTTCCATATGTAATCGTCCATTTGTAGTGTTCCTCGAAATTCGTCATTCTTGTTGTATCGTTTGCTTGATAAAGGCCTTTGGGTCGAAACATTACTGTATATCGTCACTGTTTCTTGATTTTGTAAAACTATAGTACTTTGTTTTTACTTGTTTTCGCTATTTTACCAAGTTTTACTGCAGTCTTCCCTTTTTCGCTAAATAAGTCCGGATATATTATTTGTAGAATGTTGGGAAACATTTTACGACAATCAATATACATATTTTTGGCTGCCAAAAAAAATACTGCATCCGATACTGTCCTGAAAGTCAAACTTGTTGATAAAAAGCATATTTCCAACGGTAGGAAACTAAACTTGCATAGGTTCCAAAAAATATAAATAGAACAGTTACCTTTCGGGTTGCATCTTTTTATTTATATTATGTAGCTGCAAATGTATTACAATAACTTAATAAGCAACGTTATTTATGGAAATATTATTAATTCTAACCACTCGGACTCGTCTTACTAAGTTACTTAAGTTAGTCTGACACCGAGTCTATTCACTCTACTCTCTACAGACTAGTCTCTACTACTTACTTCTAAATCACTCTTCTTTCTTTTAAAGTTTAACTTATTTCTTATCTCTTAGGTAGCTTAGGAAGTTAGTCTTCGACTTATTACTTTTATTTAGAAAAAGTAACAATACAAAATCACATTCAAATTGAGATTTGGATGTAGACTGACCGGTTTCAGGGTTAGATCATACTACTAATCTATAGTACTACTGACACTGTACTACACTCTACGTGACATCTGCAGCCTGAAAATGTTTTATTTATTTCTTTTCTTTATTTCCAAATCATTTTTTTTTATCTGTTTGGTCATTTTGTGTATCTACCGGCTAGTGAAAAAATGAAAGGGACATGGGACAATACTGAATACCGGCACGTTTTCTTGTGATGGAAGTTATGATGCTTACACGAGTTTCCAATCCAAGCAGAAGACCTGCTGTGGTGATTGACATGAAAAATGCCTATATCAAAGGGAACTTTTCAATCATGTTTCTTTGCTAAAATGTGTGACCATTCCTTTGCTAGTGAACTAAATAACTCAAACTGCTTAATTGATGGAGAAGACTAAGTAAGTGTCCGGTACATAGATTCAATCTTATGACCTGGTATTTTTTACTGAGGTCTTTGAGGGAGTCGTTTTCATAATCATATTCATTGGTCTATTGCCGATTTGTTTTTTTAAGGGTTTTTACCTTTTATAAAGACAGTGGGGGGTAGGTTTGTTCTTTGGCACCGTCTTTCTTGTCCAAAACAATGGGCTCTGCCTCATAAGATGAAAACAGATTCTTTACTTTACTATATTTATATAAAACTTGGAATCTCGTAAAAGAGTTAATTCTTATTTTTCATGTTTCTTCTAACCCACCAGTTCGATGTTGATTGATGAAAGAAGAAGTTGGCCTACACGCTATCATATAACCAAAATAAAGTTCATCCTTAGGTTAAAATGGAGTGCCTCTTCTTAACTCCTTGTGGACCAAATGCCACACTGTGGTTTTGGGTTGGACGCTTTTTTACCAGGAGCCACACTAAAGGGCGTTTTTATTCTAAAACGAATGGCTTGTAAAAACATGACTTTTGCCTTGGTCCACTAAAAGTTAAAGAGGCTTTAATCCTCTATATAACAAACAAACTATATTTTTTTAGAATCTTTCATGTAGATAGGTCTACGATTTGTAAAAATAGTGCACACAGTTCAATCAACATCATTTTTTTTTTTCTCTAAAATAGCTCTTAGTATTGTAAAATCAGTATAAATCGATAACATGTAGCCTGTAATTTGTATTGTCTAATCTAAACCTGTACATTGATTTGTTTATTTTGATTCCTATAGTTGGGACAAGATGAAGCTGACGGATGTTGTTTCTGCAACACGCCCTGTAAAAAAGTTTACCAACTACCAAAATTTAGGCTACAAATATAAGGTGGTACGCATACCAGCACTGAAAGATGAAGTCAAGTCTAGACGCCCTAGTCCTGAAGGTAGAGACAAATGGCTTGGTTTGATATCAATCATATTTAGAGGTTGCCATTATTATGTCTGACGCTGAGTTGATGCTTTTGAATGTTCAAAATTACAGGTTGCAGTATTAGTGGATGTCCACTGTTGAGACTTAAAACCTCCAGGGGCTATGTGGATTTACAGTCCTGGATGTGTGTGTGTCCCCACGGCAATGAGAGAAAAGACAGGCTTGCATAAGCAACATGGACTCCATGACTATGTCTGAATTCATAACGGTGAACGGGAAAAAAATTGCTTTCTTTTAAAATATTAAAGTTAACACCTGCAGGTATGTTAATAAGGAGAAAGAGTTAATTTTTCTCACCTGTAAGCATCTCCATACTAAACATATTAACTCACATGCGATCTACATTAAACCCACTGGGTCAGCAGAAGAGAGGAAAGCCTAGAAATACTCGGAGAAGTGATTGAAAGGGTTTTTAAGTCAAAGGATTGACTTCATTGCACCGGGTTTTACCCCATATGGCTCGGTACCTCTCCACAGAAATGACACGCTACCTGCCGAGAGTATTGCACGAACTCCGTAGGTCCTGCAACAATCCTAAGGATTTCTGGAAAAATGCACTTGTGAACAAAATGATGCTGATTGGATTTGAACTCACTACCTTCAGATTGCAAGGCAAGGGTTTAATCACAGAGACTTAAAGGCAGTGATTAAACGATATCAGGAATAGCTGGATGGAGCTGCAAGAGATAGTTAAAGATAGGAAGACTTGACGTGAGTTGGTTGAGATCCTGTGCACAAGAGAGTCATTAAGTGTCATGTGGAACTGATGTTTTCTCTCATGCGCTAGAGATGTTACAGTTGATATTGTGAGCCCATACTGAGTTAGTAAGAGTATCTCTGCAGTAATAACTATCCACCTACTTTTAGGTATTCCTTTTTGCTCTTACATCGGATCATGTGTTAGTGTATGCATGTAGAGGTAACTGATAAGTATCCATTCTTATGAGATGCCCAAACCATTAGACTTTCTGTATTTCCGTGTCTTTGATTTTAGACGTTGTTCCACCTGTTTGTTGTCAGGGCTCTAAGGGAGCAAAGAATAGTAACATTGCGATCTACAAGGCATGTTGTAATAGTCGACTGATGTAGGGGCCTAGGGAAGCTACCCTAGTAAATAAAAGCATTGCAGAAATCGGATGTGCTGGCCTTCTTGTAGCCTCATAACTGGTACAACATACAATCGCTCTTAGGCTTGGATCACATAAAATCACAAAGGGTGGTTAACAAGTGGTTTATATGGAGCATTTGAAGAAGAAGAAATGGTTCTTACAGTTTTTTATGTCAAAATATATTTCATCTCCATCTACAAACATCCATTAAAACAACTCTACATACCTAAGGAGCATTTTTTCAGCAAATGGAAGAATAACTAATGAAATCCAAAATAGATGCAATAATAATATATTGGTGTGCACACAGTGCATTATTGAAGTACAGGAGGTTGTGATTCTTTACTTGGGGATCAAAATTACAAGTACCTCTGAATTCGGAGTAAGGCTTGCCTGAATTGTGACGAACACTGGTGATAATGAAAACTATCCTGCACGTAAAAATCAGTTAGAGGAGCCTTACTAGGCGACTAAATTCATAGCGGATGAGCGGCCGAATAAATCGCACAGCACCTTAAATTCTTTATCCGTTTCAGTATGTTTTTGTGCCAATTTCGCCTTTTATCTTCATCAGCCTTAGTAGAAGTACTGGCGGTAACTAAGGCACTACTCTGGCTGGGCTCACAAAACTACACTCATGTGTGCATTCTGAGTGATTCATTGAGTATGATCCGAAAGATGGAGGCTGGTTTCGTGCGCAGATATGGACTGAATCACTACAATCGTCAACAATTATCAGAATTACGCTCATCTTCGTTCCAGTGCACATGTGTATCAATGGCAATGAGAGAGAAGACAGGCTGGCTGGCTCTGCCACCATATCATGGGTCAGCCAATGGATAGAACTGACATTCTGAATGACCACAAATCATCTGTGTGTTGCTGGGGCTCATAGGGGGAGCAGCAAATAGTAACACTGAGACCTACAAGACATGTCGTAAGAGGCGATTGAGGTAGAGGACTAGGGAAGCTACCCTAGTAAATAAAAGCATCGCATAAATCGGATGTGCTGGCCTATTGTAGGCGCATAACTGGCACAATGTACAATCGCTCTTAGGCTCAGATCACATACAAATCACAGCGATTGATTTAACAAGGGGTCAATATGGAGCGTTCAAAAAAGAATTACAGCAAAGAAGATTTTGATTTAAACCAACCCACATCAACTACTAGATTGCAAGAGCTTGGATTGAAGATTGGAGTGGCCAGAAAAGAACAGCACAACAGGTACATGAGTAGGATCAATCAACATCGAACTGGTATGGCTAGTAGCTGGACGCTGTTGTATTGTAGATGTTGCAGAGGAGATTGGACCACCTTTAGACATGTCTGGAGTGCAATGAAGATATTTTAAACTGAAACATATTTCCTGCTGTGAAACAAATCTCAATATCTTTCTATTCATTACTTCTTCTTCAACTCCCAACGGAGCACAGGTCTTCAACAAACTTCTTCCAGCTCTTCCTCTCTCTCTTGCCATCCCTTCCAATTCTTTCCATGTTTTACCTATCCTTTTAATATCAGCCTCCAGCTCTCTTCTCTAGGTCTATCTAGGCCTTCCCCTACTACTTTCCCTGCGGGTTCCAAAACAGTGCCTGTCTTGCAATGCTTCCGGTCAGTCTTCTCAATGTATTCATTACTTGCTATTGATAAAGTTGATTTGATGTCTAAAATATTATATAAGAAAGTTGAAATCTTAGAACCAGTATTTTTATCTCTTCTCTTGTAAATTCACAGGTGCACATTGTGTCAATGAGATGACAACTATGATGAACTGCTGGAAAAGAACAGATTTCAACTCTGCTGCTTGTGGTTTAGAAGTGGAGAACTTTAATAAGTGTGTTGCTTTAGCACAGGTAAAATTGGTTTAACTAATTTCATATATTTTCTACTTCTATTTCTTTGTATGTGTTCGCTCAACAACAACAATGACTTGTTTACCTATCTGCTTGTGATTTGTGCGAGATAGTGTAATTGGTAACTGAACCTTCTTCTTCAGCGATCTCTGGTTGTGTGCTTAGTTTACAGTGGACTACAAACTGGGCAGTCAGCTTCAGGTCTGTCACGTTTCACCAAAGCTTAGAATTTAGGTTGACTGGGTGAAAAACTCAGTGAAGAATGGAGGAGCAGTTGTGTACATAAAATACCTAAACAATGTTAGGGATATGATAAGAGAACCTACAGGGAAATTCTGTTATAACTATAATGCAGAAATTCAGGCAATCATGGTGGCAACTGAGAAAATGTTGAACACTAGACTTGATCCACAACCTATTGTATTTTTGACAGATGCAAAATCAGTGTATTTTTGACAGATGCAAAATCAGCACTCCAGTCCAGAAAATTGCCAGGGCTACAGACCCTACTTTCTAAACTGCAAGCAGTGCACGGTCGTCTTGCAGTGGATATCGTTTCACTGTGGAATACCAGGAAATGAAACAGCTGACCTGTGATTGTGATTCTGCTTCTCACAACAGAACACAATCTACTCCACTGTATACAAAATTCAAGATTGACTATTCAGCCAAGTGTACAGGCACCTCAGACTGCAGAGCACATACTTCAAGACTGCCCTAAATATGATATACTGAGGCAAACTCACTGGTCTAGGAAACAACACTGGAAAGTAAACTACACATACCTCTATGTGAGCTACAAAACACAGGGAAGTTTATACAAGAGGCAACATTGAATATATAGAAAATATTTCAAGTGATCGAAGGAAAGGAAGAATCCTGCTCCTCTTCTTCTGCTTCTGTGTACAGTTTCAGACACCATCTTGAATATATTCAAAGAATGCAGCAGTCAGCCAGAAACTTAACTTCCCAAAAATGTGTCCTGGAGCAGTAATGGAGTTGTCCACATATACTTCACTAGAGTGAATTTAAGTTGCATTGTTTTGTTAGGCCTGTAGTGTAGTCCAGTGCATCTGACTTCAACCCCTATTTCCAGGGCTCGCAAGGGGAGAAAAGAATAGCAGCACTGCGACCTACACGGCATGTCGTAGGAGGCGACTAAGGTGGGGTTTGACGTAGGGCTGGCTACCCTATCTAGTAGAAAATTTTAGAAACAAAATCCAACCATCCATGAACATGTCACATAAAAATAAAATAATAACTGCCAACTAAGAGGAAAGGAAGCTCTTCTAGAAGAGGTATGAAGCGATGCAGAGAAAGCCGCAAGGAATCTGCACCACAGATTATCTTCCTTTCGCCTAGGGAGCTGCAGGAGATAGCTAGAGATAGGAAGACTTGGCATGAGTTGGTTGAGGGCCTATGCCCCAATCCAGGTTAAAAGGCAGAGAGAGAGAGAGATTTCCAAGGCAGCAGGTATTTGATACCAGAGTTGTCTCTCTTAGCGGTCATATATCATCACATACACATTCAGCAGAGTAACATCAAGACCAAAAGTCCTTATCAGGATTCCACATTTACCAGAACACAATATTCAACACACATTCCACTCTAGGACTAGTCCCAGGCCATATAGCCACACTAAGATAAAAGGCCATTCATCATCATCAAGTAGCTTTTCCCTTCCGGAACTTGGCTTCCATGACAGCAGTTCTGAAAAACTCTCTGTTCTGTGCAAGTTGGCGCCAGCAGCAGTCATTCTCAGATTGTCAATGACATCTTGCACCCATCATCTTCTAGGTCTTCCTCTCATTCTTCTTCCAGGCACCATTCCCTCCAAAATTATCTTTTCTAGACACTCATGTCGTAGCACCCATTACACTCTGATATAACCAAAAAAGACACACGTCTTAGGTTGAAAGGGTGTGCCTCTGCCACATAGAGATTTAATCTACTATCTTACAAACAAACAGAGTAACATCTCTCTCTCGCTATATCCTCTTCGTGTCCCGATTGACATATAAGGCTTCCACAAGAGAATTCTACTGTTGTCGTTCTGCTGCCTTTCTACCAACCGTCTCCCATGTCGTTCCACACTCTTTCAACTCTCTCTCCACCGTTCTTCTCCATGTTTCCTTTGGACATCCAGGCCTTCTCTTCCCATCCGCTGTCCATCTGAGAGATGTCCTAGCCAATGCCCCCACTAGCATACGACATACATGTCCAAACCACTCCATCTTCATCTCTTAATGATGGAGAGTAACATCTAAAACGGAGCAAAACCTTTTAGACTGTTAAAATTGTTTCCCTTGAACTGATTTTTAAGATTTGAGAAAATAAAATAAATTTTGATTGAGTTTTCTTCAGCGATCTCTGGTCATGCGCTTAATTTACTGTGGACACAAAATCTTGCAGGACATGCTCTGGTGTCTGTTCGCCTACTGACACTAGCAGAGAGCTGTTTAACTTATTCCTAGTCTATATAAGTGTCTATTGAGTCTGCAGTGTCCGGTGCGTAGTCGAAATATAATGACCTGGTAGGGTCAAATCTGGAGAATAGTGTGAGAATGGAAGAATCTCAATATTCAAATCATTGTCTGCTATTTGTACACGCCCTTGCTTTGTGAGAGGACATTCTTTATCTTGAAGTAAATGAAGACGCCCGTGTGCTGCCGGGGCCCGCAAGGGGAGCAAAGAGTAGCAGCACTGCGACCTACAAGGCATGTCGTAAGAGGCGACTAAGGTGGGGTTTGCGTAGGGCTGGCTACCCTATCCAGTAGAAAATTTTAGCCACAAATCCAACCAACCATGAACAAGTCACATAAAAATAAAATAAAAACTGTGCCAACCAAGAGGAAAGGAAGCTCTTCTAGAAGAGGTATGAAGCGATGCAGAGAAAGCCGCAAGGAGTCTACACCGAAGATTATCTTCCTTTCACCTAGGAAAAGCTCCAGAATTGGCACCTGGAATGTTAGAAGTATGTATCAAATGGGAAAGACAGCACAGGTTGTAAATGAGATGAAATTTCACGGATTGGCATCTTGGGATTATGTGAAACTAGGTGGAATGGTGCAGGCAAACAACGTCTAAACACAGGAGAAACAATGCTGTTCTCAGGCCATATGGAAGAAAATGCCCCCATAGTGAAGGAGTGGCTTTAATGCTATCTAAAGAAGCGGAGAAGGCACTAATAAAATGGGAAGCAGTGAGTCCTAGGATAATCACAGCAACATTCAGAACCACCAAAAGAAAGTATTCTTGAATGTGACCCAGTGTTATGCACCTACCAATGATAAAGAGGAAAAGTAAAAGAGGAATTTTACATAAAACTTCAAAATACTATAGGTAATCAGAGAAATGGGAACATCAAAATTCTGATGGGTGACCTCAATGCCAAAATAGGTTCGGACAACATAGGCTACGAGGAGATCATGGGGAAACACGGACTAGGAATAATGAACGAAAATGGAGAACTATTCACTAATTTCTCGCAGCTTAATCAATATGTCATAGGTGGAAGTGTCTTTCCACATAAAAGAATACATAAAGCAACCTGGGTATCACCAGATCACAGAACAGAAAATCAAATTGACCACATATGCATAAACAAGAAATTCAGGTCATCTCTACAAGATGTAAGGGTCCTAAGGGGGCAGATGTAGATTCGGATCACCACTTGCTGATAAGTAAAATTAAACTGAAGCTTAAGCGATACATAACATCCCATGAACATAGACACCAATATAATGTAGGATACCTCAGAAGTCAAGAAACAAAGGAACAGTTCACGGTCACAGTCTCTAATAAGTATGAGGTGTTGCGGCAATTAGAAGATGAGGTGAGTGCGGAAGAATGCTGGCAGCAAGCCAAAAATATTTGGAATGAAACATGCACAGAGGTATTAGGAAAGAAGGAGCGGAATCATAAGGCATGGATAACTCCAGAAACTCTCAAGGAAATAGAAGAAAGGAAAAGAGGAAAGCAGATTTAAATAATAGCAAAACTAGAACTGCCAAAGCCATAGCCCAGGAAAAGTACACAGAAGCTAGCAAGAAAGTGAAGAAACAAATAAAGTTAGATAAAAGACAATACATAGAAGATCTAGCAAGAGAAGCAGAGGTAGCTGCAGGAAAAGGAAACCTTAGGGATCTTTACAATATCACTAGAAAGCTAGCAGGAAAATACAGACCATCAAATGGGTTGATCAAAAATAGTAGTGGGAAAACTATCACTAATGTTAGAGACCAAATGGAAAGATGGATGGAATACTTCAAAGAACTCCTGAACAGACCAGCACCTACAAACCCCCCCAGATATCCAACCGGCAGAAATTGACTTGGACATCAACTGTGAGAAACCATCCAAGGAGGAGATTAGTAAAGCCATTAAACTTTTAAAAGATGGAAAAGCGGCAGGTCCAGATGGTATTCCAGCGGAGGCGGTTAAAGCCAACATAAACACATCCACAGAAATACTGTATAAATTATTTAGCAGAATCTGGGAGACCGAAGAAATACCAGCAAACTGGAGAGAAGGATACCTGGTGAAGCTACCAAAGAAAGGGGACCTTCAGAAGTGTGAAAACTATAGGGAATAATGCTGTTGTCAGTACCTGGGAAAATACTAAGCAGAGTCATCCTGGAGAGACTGAGAGATGCCATCGATATAAAGCTAAGAGATGAACAGGCAGGCTTCCAAATAGATCCTGTGCTGACCAGATAGCCACATTACGTATAATAATAGAGCAAAGTATTGAATGGAAATCCCAACTTTATATCGGATTTGTTGATTATGAGAAGGCTTTTGACAGTATTGATAGGAAAACCCTTTGGAAATTAATGAGGCATTATGGAATCCCACAAAAAAATTATTAACCTAATAAAAGCAACATATACAGATATGAAATGTAGAGTTCTTCATGAAGGTAAACTAACAGATACTTTCGAAATAGAAACAGGAGTGCGTCAGGGATGTCTTCTATCACCTTTGTTGTTCTTACTGACAATAGACTGGATTATGAAGACCACAGTAACTAACACCAGAAATGGAATCCAATGGACTCTGACAGAGCAACTAGAGGATCTGGACTTCGCTGATGATATAGCCCTTCTGTCACATACACGAAATCAGATGCAGGATAAGCTAAACACATTGAATCAAAGGTCCCAGCAACTAGGGCTGAACATTCATAAGGGAAAGACAAAGATATTGAGAATTAACCAAACAAACGACAACTCGATCTCCCTGGGGAAATCCCACTTCAAGAGGTAGAATCATACACATATTTGGGCAGCAACGTAGACAAAGAGGGTGGAACAGATAGAGATGTTAAAATAAGAATACAGAAGGCAAGAGGAGCTTTCATTGCACTGGGAAACATTTGGAAGTCCAAAGAAATCAAATCTAGAACAAAAATTCGGATATTTAACTCTAATGTTAAAGCAGTTCTACTGTATGGGTCAGAAACATGGAGAACAACTAAAACAATAGCTCATAAATTGCAAACATTCATCAACTGGTGTCTGCGCAGAATAGAGGGAATAAGATGGTATGATAGGGTCACAAATGAGGAGCTTATGGAGAGAACAAGACAGATTCCAGTGAACGAACAGGTTAAAAAGACGCTGGCGCTGGATAGGACACACTTTGCGAAACCGGAGGGGAATATAACAAGAAGGGTCCTTGCCTGGAACCCGAGGGACAGCGAAAGAAGGGGGCCGAGAAATACATGGAGACGAGATTTGGAGGCGGAGATCAACAATATAAAGAAGAGCTGGAGGGAGCTGCAGGAGATAGCTAGAGATAGGAAGACTTGGCATGAGTTGGTTGAGGCCTATGCCCCAACCCGGGTAAAAGGCAAAGAGAGAGAGAAATGAAGACTTTGAATGCATGCTATACCTCATTTTCTGATCACAGCCTTTTTGTTTTTTAAGAAGACAGCATAGTACTATTCATGAACTCTTTCCTCGCTTCGTCAGCACTGCGCCACAGCGGAAGTCCGTTGAACGCCATTAGCTGTACACTGCACCATAGAGTTGCTTCCCTTATAAGGTCTTTCTAGTTTTACTAGTTATATATACTGAAGCGATAGCCCCATGATTCCACTGAAGTTAACTGAAGCGATGACCCCATGATTTCATTGAAGTTGGCCGTATGCGATAGCCCCATGATTCCACTGAAGTTAATTGAAGCGATGATCCCACTGAAGTTGACTGCAGCGCCGCACGCTCCCCAGGACAAAACTGATATTGAAAGGAAATTATATATTACATTTGCTCTTCATAGTTGGATTGAGTTTACATCTTGCTGTAGTATTATTCAAAGCACTTGAAATAAATCTGTCCGTACGGCTTATCTCGGGATTGATCACCTGTGACCTCACACTGGTGGTTCACAGATGACAGACACCTGGTGTTATTAGAAGTGGACAGGTAGAACCGCATAGAACACCTGTTGGTGGTAATCTGAAACACCTGGCAGTTTACGTGTAACAGTAATAAATAAGAGCGCGTGTGACCATTAACGAGGAATCCAGCGTCTAGGTAAATAATGACAGAACAGAGCAGGTATATATAGGTATGTTTATTTATTGACACGTAGTTGGGATTGTAACTCAGCGGGGAAAGAGTGAACCTTGTTGCAGTGAGGTAGGTAATCTTTCTTCTTCTTTGCGATTGGTTTCATATGCTCAGTCTAAACTATGAGATTGGTTGCCTCTATGAAGCAGCACATCAGTTGAAGTTCCTTGCAGGTTCACTATAGCTTGCTCTGTAAGCTTCGTTCATGAGGCCATGTTTTGTTTCTTTGGTGTATGTATGATGGACAGGATGTGCTCTGGAGCCTTGTGTTTCATTCTAACAAGGAAATCTTTCAATAGGACACATTTTACATCCCAAAGAGAAGTCATTTTTACTGCATATTTATGTGCTCTCGGCTTGAGAGTTGCTAAGGGAGTTCCAGATTTTCCATTGTAAGCTGGTGGCAGTTTTGGCTGGTGGGTCGTAATGTTGAACCTAGGTCTCCTCTACTGTCACCATGATTGTCAAAGTGTTTTTAACTCATTTTTTAGCAACTGTTGACAGCAATTTACCCTCATTTGCTTCTGTTCCTGTGTCAGCAGGAACGGAACTCGGTGAAACATCACTTTTCTCATGTTCATTTTATGTGACATTGTATTAACTGTAGTAGTAATAGTCATGGTTCTGACTTCTCTGCAATGAGTTGCTCTATAATTGCTTCGCTCCTTTGCCAGCTAATATCAATCAAAATGCACATCATTGTCTCATGTAAACTCATGAAGCACTCTGAAGTTTTGACACAAACCAGCAACTTGCACACATATTAAATGCATAAGGCAGCTGCCAGAGTGCCAACACCACCTTCCATCACTTGAATTTGCAGTTCACGTAGAAGGAAACAGTTGTCATAACAAAACATAGCAGTCTGCACAGGCATTGCTGCATAAGACAGCTACTAGATCACCAGCTGTTTGCCATTTTCTGAATATGTATTTTCCAAACAAACAAGAAAGAATTCAGAAGAAAATTCACAGCTCACTGTGTTGCTCCAAGCACTAAACTTAGTAGATCTTTTTCTCTTTGCGTTCGTTCTTTACAACAAATGATAATCACTCCTTGTGATGTGTTTGATCTTTGCCAAGAACGTGTATACGTTGCACATTGGTTTGGTAGGCCCCTAAACACAGACTTCTTCATGTTTAGGACACATGCATCCGATTTCAGCCAAACCTCCTTAGTCGCCTCTTATGACATGCGTGGCAGGTAACAGTGGTTCTATTCTTTACACCCCAAATTTGGGCCCCGTAACCACTCGGGCGACTTAATAGATCAAATTTCTAATCATATCAAAGATGGACTATACAATGTAGGACTCTTGTTCAAGTTCAGCATATAAAAGAACCCTTTGCATTGAAAATCGATAAGAGTAGGTTGTAAGTCATTGCCCTGACAAAATTCATTAAAAGATTAAAATAAAATTTTACACAAATTACCAAATTCTTCAAAATTACATCGGAAACCATTGCTGGTGCTACGAAGTTCATGCACTTGTGACTATATCTTCCTGTGTAAGCAAGATATCTAAGGACACATAGCTAATTAGACCGAAGTGCAATGATGGTGCAATAAATCTATGCATTGTGCTATTTCCATACATATGCCTTATTTAGTAGCGTTGGCCAAAGATGCAACATCAATCGTGAGAGCTTAACTTGCAACAAGGTAATGAAAACTACAGAAATTATGGCGAGGCTCTGGATGCTGGTGAAACTAATTATTTAACAGCTAGCTAATAGTGCCTTCACTAAATTAACGAATATATGGCAATCTCAAGACCTTAGTATATGCACAAAAGTTAAATTATTTAGGTCATGTGTGATTCCTGTACTGACCTACGGTTGTGAAAGTTGGAAATCAACAAAGAAAATTGATAAGAAACTGGACACCTTTGAGAATAAATGTCTACGAAAATTATTAACAGTAAAATGGAGTGATTTCGTTTCTAACAACACAGTGAGAGATAGAACACACCAACAACCCGTATCAAATATTATAAAGAAACGAAGATGGAAATATTTAGGTCATGTTCTTAGATCAGACGAAAAGAGACTAAATCGACAAGTCCTTATGTGATCACCAGTTGGGAAAAGAAAACGTGGAAGACCAAAGACCACTCTTCGAAGAACCATCCAACAAGAAAGTAAACTATTGGGATGTAAAACCATACAAGATCTGCAACTGCTAGCAAAGAACCGTATCACATGGAGATCTAAAACCTCTGCCCTATGTGCGCCTTTGGCACGAAAGGAACAAACTAACTAAGCAAATGTAGACATATATGGGAGGCTCTCGTGAAACATACACCTAGCAACTGGGAAGAAATGTGAGACATCCAGGTGTTAAATTCCGTGTTGCCTCTTTCTGATTGTTCTTTTTGTTTGTTTGGTGTTTGTTTCACAAGATCTTTACATTGATTGATTGTGATCTTTGAGAGAGTACTAGTTTGAATTCATTGTTTCATGTACCAATCTCTTTGTCAATATTCTTCTTTTATTTCTTTTCTCCAATTTTGTTTTGCCTCACAACGTCAGAATAAGAAGAGATTTCTAGAACGAGCCCTTGTGTGCGCTTCTTAAATCGTGTCTTTCGTCGCCTCTGTTATCTCTGAGGTCTTTGTATCCATTGTATCAGAGTAACATTGCTCTTTGAGGTGCACTGTCTGTTGGTAGTCTGCTTACGTGGCCTAATCATGTAATTTGTTGTTTCTTGATGAAGTCTAGTACTGATGTTGTACCCACTTTTTCCTGATGTCTTCATTTCTCAACCGTCTCTTCTTGTTACACCCAGCATTCTGCATAGACACTTCATCTGTGTCGTGACTAGTTTTCTTCTATCGTTTGATGTTAGCGTCTAGGTTTGGCACTGATTGCATAATGTGGGGAGAAAGATTGTGTTGAATATTGCTCTTTTTGGTAAATATTCTTCCAACTAAAAAGGTCGCTCGTTCCTTAATAACATAGTTGAAGCAGGGTTAAGATCTAGAGATTTATTTCAAATTCTAAAAGACTGCTTTAGTCGATGTTTAAGGAGAGTTATAAAGACAGTATTGACCGGGTTCTTACCCTTTATGATTTGCTTTCTCTCAGCAGAAATGGCACGTCACCTGCCGAGAGTATTGCACAAACTCCGTAGTTCTGCCTGCAATCCGAGATATCTCTGGAAAAAATGCACCCGTGAACAGAACGTTGTGGCCCGAATTCGAACCGTTGACCTTCAGAATGCGTGGCAAACGGCTTTAAATCCGTTACATCCGGAATCCATCTTATCTATTGCCTTTTTCTTCTCTTTGCCGTAATTCTTCTTCCATAATGGTTTTCTCGCAACCTTTATTGTCTTTTTATATGTTCAATATACTTCAATTTTCTCATTTTTTTATTTGTAGCATCAGCCAGTTCTTTTTGAGTTCTTAATGGCTAGATCTATGCGTTCTCTTCTCTGTCCATGATATACGGACGACTCATCTGTAACACTTATATTCAAAAGCAGTTATGTTGTTTTTGTTCACAGCATTGTTAAATGCCTATGCTTCACACCCATATGTTGCCACTGGGAATCCGCATGCTCTTAGTATTCTGATCTTTGTTTTCTTATCAATTCAATTCCACACTGTTTATAGTTGGCCAATAGGCTCTGATTTAACGAATACAAGACTAGTTCTCATATTGAAAGTTCCTGCCTCGGCTAAAGAAGATTTAATCTCATAACAAACAATCTGACACTCAAGACCAACGCCTGACTTTGTCATGACGAACTTGTTAACAGAAGTTGCAAACGGTTAATAGGGGAATCCCAAATATTCGTATCTTTTAACAGATGTTACAAAATCGTCCAATGGGCGGACATTTTTTTTCTTCTTCGATCCATAAATCACTTGAGCTTTCAGCTCTTCGGCTCGGTGCCATAAACATCGTAACCCTTCGGTTCGGGGCCATGAACATCGTAACCCTTCGGTTGGGTGCCACGAACACCGTAAATCTGGAGAACCTGTGGCTTTTTCTGCCAGCCCGCGGAATTGAACCCGCACTCACAGAGGACTTGTCACACCGTCGTCCAAGACGCTACGATTACGCTGGGCAGGCGAGCCACTGCTTTATTAAATGTCCATGCTCCACACGCGTACGTTGCCACTGACAATAAATTTACAGCGGGCGAATGAAATTTAAAAAAAATCATTCCGGTCTGTTAATTCTGCCACGTGGAAGACATTGTTAATGATTTGAGAGTTTTTAAGTCGCGGGACTGGTCTCTATCAACATGTTACGTACGCAACTGTAGCGGTATTTCTCACAGATTCCACCTTCCTTACCTGTTCTGTCATTATTTACCTAGACGCTGGATTCCTCGTTAATGGTCACACGCGCTCTTACTGTTACACGTAAACTGACAGGTGTTTCAGATTACCACCAACATGTGTTCTACGCGGTTCTACCTGTCCACTTCTAATAACACCAGGTGTCTGTCATCTGTGAACCACCAGTGTGAGGTCACAGGTGATCACATCCAGAGATAAGCCGTATGGACGGATTTATTTCAAGTGTTTGAATAATACTACAGCAGGATGTAAACTCGATCCAACTTTGAAGAGCAAATGTAATATATAATTTCCTTTCAATATCAGTTTTGTTCTTGCTTTTTAATAGTCAATGTTAGTTTGGAAGGGGGAAGAGACCGCCGCTGCAGTTAACATCAGTGGGGTCATGGGGGCATCGCTGTAGTGAACTTCAGTGGTATCATGGGGCTATCGCTTCAGTTAACTTCAGTGGAATCATGGGGCTATCGCTTCAGTGGGATCATAGGACGACCGCTGCTAGTAACTTCAGTGGTATCATAGGACCGCCGCTGCTAGTAACTTCAGTGGGATCATAGGACCACCGCTGCAGTTAACTTCAGTGGGATCATAGGACCACCGCTGCAGTTAACTTCAGTGGGATCATAGGACCACCGCTGCAGCTAACTTCAGTGGGATCATAGGACCACCGCTGCTATTAACTTCCTTTCCTGGAACTTACTTACACTAAGTATGTGTGTATTGTAATTTATTTGAGAGTGCGGATGAGAAGTTTGTTTAAATATACATTTCGTCAGCGATCCACTGGAACCGTCAGCACGCATACTTCTTCATCAACTGAAAGACACTGCGTATCAGTCTTACAATAAGTTCAGACAACTACGTTCTGTTAACCATAAACCCTAATAAAAAAAAAAAGACTTGTAATCCGATTGGGTTAATGCTCTTGTTGCTAGCAATCCAAATACAAAACTACACTGTGTTGAAATTAATGCAATTCTATTCTGTGTTCTATTGTGTTTAAACCGCATACATAGTCCATGAATGGCAGATTTCAGCTTCTGGATTATGGGTATCTGATATCAAATGTGAATACCTCAAGTCACCGTCTGCAGGGAGTTTAAATAATTGTTGGCTTTCCGCCTTTTAAAAGTCTGGCTGAATGGATTAGAGTGCGGCTCCCAAGCAGAAGACCCGTGTTCAATTCATGGTAATAATAATAATTCCTCTCGTACCGTTATACGTTACATAGGGCCTGCAAGTAATTTCTCCATAACGCTCTATCCTGGGCAACTCGCTCAATCTCCTCCATGGAACTAGACCGATATTTCCTGTCTCTCTCAGCAAAGTTCGTTTCAGGGTCTCCTTAGGTCGACCTCTCTTTCTTGAACCCTTTGCATCCCACTTCAATGCCTGCTTTGATATTCGTTGATCATTTCTCCTCAAGATGTGCCCAACATATCTCCATCTTCTCTTTCTTATAACAGTTGTCACTAGTGGTTGACCAGACATATCTCTGATTTCATCACTTCTCCTGAATTCGTTCCATTTTATATTCATTATTTTTCGCAGACATCTATTTTCAAATGCATTCAACTTGCTTTCTATATCTTTAGTCATTTTCCAACTCTCGCTGGCATAGTTTAGGATTGATACAACATTTGAATTGAAAATTCGTAATTTAGTTTTAATACTATATAACTTGCAGTTCCATATTTTATTTAGACTTTTAAAAGCTGATGTTGCTTTGCCAATGTAAGGCCAAAGATATTTTTCTGTTGTGTGCATAAATGAAAAATCCTAACATGAACAGCTTAGCGGTGACTGCACTAGCCATGCCGCCATTAAATTCTTCAAGCTCTCGTCCCACTTGTCCTATATCGTCCTAAAAAGCGGTACTACGGGCAGTAACGACAGAAAGGGTAGCAGAGGAAAACCATACAAGGATACTGTGTATTACTAGTTGCAGTAATTGTTACCAGAGCCAATCATGGACAATGAGCAAAGCGCAGTCACAAAAAATAACTACATGTGAAATGCTGTGCCTGCTAAAAGTTACCAACAGCACCAGGAAAGACAGAGTCACCAACATCAGCATAAGAAAGAAAGTTGGGATAGAACCTTGCTTGAATTACATTGAGAAACAAAGAATGAAGTGGTTTGACCACTTAATAAGAATGCATCCAAACTCCACAGTATACAGAGTCTTCTACAACAGAAACCTACCACGAAAAAAGATGGTTAGATGCAGTGGCGGCTCGTCATTAAGAGCCTACGGGGCAGGGCCCAACCAAAATGAATGTGCAATGTTATTTTTTAAAGAAATTAAAATATAGCCTAACAACAACCATAATTTTTCCGAAAGTGTTTGTCTGGCCCCACCAACAAAAATGATCACGAGCCGCCACTGGTTAGATGGCATAGCAGAATCCTGTCACAGAGCAAAAATAACAATCACCCAAGCCACCAGAATAGCCCAAGACAAAAGCAGAAAATCACGACACACTGGAGTGCAACAACCCGGTAGCAGTGTGACGACACTGGGCAACAACCCGGTAGCAGTGTGACTACAAAAGAAGAAGAAGTAATTGTTAGCACACTCAACGATGGATTATAAACTCCACGTGTCCTTTTTTCGATCCAGAAGCACTTGAGCTTTCAGCTCCTCGGCTCGGTGCCATGGACATCGTAACCATTCGGTTCGGTGCCACGAACACCGTAAATCTGGGAATCTGTGGCTTTTTCTGCCAGCCCGCAAAATTGAACCCGTACTTACAGAGGGCATGTCACCCGCAATCCAACGCGCTACGAACACGCTGGGCAGGAAGGCACCACGTGTCCTTTAAAAGTAGCCTTTTCAGTTCTTAGGCCTATAGGGTATGCGGTCGCTTCACTTCACATTTCTAGGCCCTAGTGTGCAGGACATGTCCGGAGTGCAATGAAGATATCCTAGACTGAGACTGAAACAATGCTGTATGTGACCACAGCCAACTATAAACTCATACGGCCAGCGGACGCAGGTAAAATTCTAGGAAATAAGACCACAACCGTCACGTGACCTCGCATTCCAGTAAATCCCATGTTGTTATTTTAGAACAGAATTTCATTTTTTAAATTTTTCAACATGTCAAGTCATAGTTTAAATCAAACAATTAATCAGTAACAAGTTTTGTTTAACAATTAAGGAATACTGTGATCATGACACATTTTCATCAATAATTATGGGACTCAGAATTGGAAAGCCAACAACAAAAAGCTTGCAGGTTCTAATTTCAATACAGTAGTAAAAATGCGGCACTTCCTCAACCTAACTAATTTAGGTCAGGTTTGAGGTATTGTGTCACTGTGTCCAATGTTAGGAGTGACTGTGATGAATTTTTCTTTATAGTATGAAGGAGACAATTTGAATCTTTTCAAAGTTCTGGGAGATGTTGAATTGTAAGTAGGAACTGATGTGGAATTATCTCAAACTATCTAATTTTGGGGTGAGTGTTTGATGGTAATGGAGATATGTGTGAATTGTTTCAAATATGGGAGACTATGTGTGAATTGTTTCAAATATGGGAGACTGTGTGAATTGTTTCAAATATGGGAGACTATGTGTGAATTGTTTCAAATATGGGAGACTATGTGTGAATTCTTTCACATATGGGAGACTATGTGTGAATTGTTTCAAATATGGGAGACTATGTGTGAATTGTTTCAAATATGGGAGACTATGTGTGAATTGTTTCAAATATGGGAGACTGTGTGAATTGTTTCAAAAAATGGGAGACTGTGTGAATTGTTTCAATATGGGAGACTATGTGTGAATTGTTTCAAATATGGGAGACTATGTGTGAATTGTTTCACATATGGGAGACTGTGGAATTGTTTCAAATCTGGAGACTGTGTGAATTGTTTCATATATGGGAGACTGTGTAGAATTGTTTCAATATGGGAGACTGTGTGAAGTGTTTCAAATATGGGAGACTGTGATGTTGTAGAGAACGAGTTGCAAATCGATTCATGTGTGTGTAGTGTATCACTTAAAAAGGCTAGTCGTCCGAGTGGTTAACGGGGCCCAAATTGGAGTGTAAAGAATAGAATCACTGTTACCTCCCATGCATGTCTTAAGAGGCGACTAAGGAGGTTGGGCGTGGGGCTAGCTAACCCAAACGGTAAAAAAAACTAGATGACTACAGAACGGAGAGCGAATTGAGTAAACGCTGGCTGAAACCGGACACATCGCCGTAGGATAAGCTCCAGAGCTCCAAATGGGGCTGAAGATGTGACGCAGAACACACAAATGCTAAGGCTGCATGAATCAGATTTCCACATGAATGGAATTTATGGGGAGATCTGGTACATCGGTCTTGGCGGTGATCGCGAGAGAGAGAGAGAAAAAGAGGTAGTGAATGATGAATCAAAGAGATGAGTAAATATTATAATTAAATGCAGAAAATACAGAATGCGTGTGAACCACTTCAAAGAGAAAGGAATGGTGTGAACCACTGCATTTTCACTGATTTTGCGTGAAAGCTTGCTTTCCTTATCACCGGTGTCATTTGGGCGAGTCTTACTCCGACATCAGTACTTGTAATTTAGATCACAGAGTAAACTATCAGAGTTTCCTATAATCCAACCGTGTGTACACAGACCATTTTAGGCTTTAGCTGGTGCACTGTAGGTGTATGCTCATGCTCCTGTTGGAGTCAGTAAAATAAAAGATGGTGTGAATTTGTTCTATGCAGAATACCCTATGTTCGTCTCCTGCACCTTCTTCTTCTTCATACGCTCCATATCGACCACTTGTTAACCACTCTTTGTGATTTTTATGTGATCTGAGCCTAATAGCGATTGTACGTTGTGTCCATTATGCGCCTAGAAATAGGTCATCACATCCGATTTATGCGATGCTTTTTATTTACTAGGGTAGCTTCCCTACCCTTTGAACATATAAAAAGACATGAAGGGCTGGAGAAGACAATCATGGAAGGAGGCATACCGGCAAAGAGAAGAAGAGGAAGACCACGGAGAAGATGGATTCAGAAAGTAATTGATGGTTTGAACACGGCTGCAGTTGCAGGACATCTGGCCTATGAGAGAGAAATTTCGGAGGATTGTTTGTGTGGCAAAGTTCTGCTCAGGACCAGCTATTTGATAATGGTGAGCTTACCTAGGTCCTTCATCAGTCGCCTCTTACGACATGCCGTGTAGTTCGCAGTGGTACTATTCTTTTCTGCCCTTGCTAGCCTCAACACCACACGAGCGGTCTCCTGCACCACCAAACAGCAGTAGCGGTTTCTGGGATTTTCCCGATCCAGAAGCCTGGCTTTTCAGCTCATCGGCTCGGTCCATGGACATCGTAACCCTTCGGTTCGGTGCCACGAACACCGTAAATCTGGGAATCTGTGGCTTTTTCTGCCATCCGGCGGAATTGAACCCGTACACAGGATAGTCACCCGTAGTTCCAGCGGCTACGAACACGCTGGGCAGACGAGGCAGCGGTTTCTGTAGCGTCTGTCTCCACCTCAGTACATATTACAACTCATACACTTACAGGCGGCTTTGTATTTTTGTGTTCTCAGGTACGAACTCTTGACAGAGTTGAACTAGTGCGCCCCATCAATCAGTTCAAACATCCGAAAGCAAAACCCATTTATATCTTTACAAAACACTGGCTTTGTTTGTCTTCTTCGTTGCGAAAAGTACAACATTAGGTGTCCGAGAACATGCGTGTTGGCAGCATTGCTGTAACTAAGGAAGCCGTGACTGTACTCATATTTCCACAATTTTAGTTCTGTGTTCTGTGTTGACTCAACGGCACGTTGCTTACATCTAGTGGTTCTCAACCTGGTAGGCGCGCATCTCCAGGAAGGTGTAAGGCAGTATCATCATCATCAAATAGTTTGTCCTGAGTAGAACTTTGCCACCCCAACAGTCCTTCGGAATGTCTCTCTCTCTCTCTCATATAAGCTAGATGTCCCGCCTCTGCAACCTTCATTTTCAAACCATCAATTATATCCTGAATCCATCTTCTCCGTGGTGTTCCTCTTCTCTTTGTCGGTATGCCTCCTTCCATGATAGTTCTCTCCAGCCCTTCGTGTCTTTTGATATGTCCAAAATATCTCAACTTTCTCTTTCTTATTTGTAACATCAGCAAGTTTTCTTTGATTTAGATTTATTTCTGGATAGATCTATTTGTTCTCTTCTCTGTGCATGATATACGAAGGACTCTTCTGTAACACTTATATTCAAAAGCACATATGTTTTGAAGTATTAGGAGAAGCATGAGACAGTATTAGAGGAGGCGTGAGGCAGTATTAGAGGAGGCTTGAGACAGTATTAGAGGAGGCGTGAGGCAGTATTAGAGGAGGCGTGAGGCGATAAAACGTAGGTCCCATGTTCATGTTGAGCACGTAACATAACCTTGTTAGTCACAATTGAGAAGATCGTGCTCAAAAGCTGCTACCCTGGAAAAATTCATCAGCAAGACTTAAAATAAAATTCCTACAAAATATTTTCTTTATCTTCAAAATTACATCAGGACCCTCGCCGATGCTACGGAAGTCGTGCACTGTCGATGCGATCTTCCTGTGAAATAAAAAGACCGCGGAGAATACATGGTTACGTATCGTAGCGCAGTGATGATAGTCGTATCATTCAATCACTTGTGTATCTTTTAAATATGAGGTGATTGATTTCATAAATGCACCGTTCATTCAACTACTATTTGATTGATTGATTGGGAATAATCATATGTGCTCCAAATCTCTTTCTTACAAGGCAGATCTCAGATGGTTGAGTGGTTAAACCTTTTGCCTTGCGAGTCGATGATCATGAGTTCGAATCCGGACCCCGGCCTTCTGTTCACGAGTGCTGGGTTTTTTTTCCAGAGACCCCTAGGATTGTTGCCGGAACTACGGAGTTCGTGCTTTGTGCAATACTCTCGGCAGGTGGCGTGCCATTTCTGTGGAGTGGGACCGAGCCATATGGGGTAAAACCCGGTGCAATGAAGCCAATCCTTCGGCTTAACAACCCTTTAATCTCAGCGGCATTGCACACGAACTCCTTAGCACCGGCGAAAGTCCCTGATGTAATGTTAAGAGGAAGTTGAAAGTTGTCCACATATCAAATACTCCGCTGACAAAAAGAACTGTATCATTTGAATGAAAAATGAAAGTCGTGGCATATCCTGTACAGGACTTAGCCATCATCAACAGTAAACGAGGCGTAGATTTTCTAGGCACCACTTATACGTTCAATAGTTCGCCATTTCTCTCTGAGCATATACACGGCTGAAAAAATAACTGTATCGTTTGGATACCAGTGGCAGTATGACTTTACTTTGGTTCAAAAATAGCTATTTTTTAAAAAATCAACAAACCAGAGAACTGACTCATATCGGAAGCTTTACAAGCCTACATTTTTGTATCCTTGTTTTATTTTGTCTTCTTTATTTTTTCAGGTAATGTACAGGTGATGTCTGGTAGAGGCATAGAAAGAGAAGTTATTTATGAATGTTCTATCAAGTTATTTGTGAATGTTCTATCAAGTTATTTGTGAATGTTCTATCAAGCTATTTGTGAATGTTCTATGAACTTATTTGTGAATGTTCTATCAAGTTATTTGTGAATGTTCTATCAAGCTATTTGTGAATGTTTTATTTGTGATGTTCTTGAATTTTTGTGAATGTTCTACAGGTATGTCTGGAGATGTTCATAAAAAGCTATTTGTGAATGTTCTATCAAGTTATTTGTGAATGTTCTATCAAGCTATTTGTGAATGTTCTATCAACTTATTTGTGAATGTTCTATGAGTAAGCATATATCTTTTATGTTATTGTGTTGAGAGATAGGTATGATGTTCGCATGTCTTGCTTGTCTTTACCATGTTTTTTATGTGAATAAACTTGAGTATTATTCTTTTCATAGTTGTGTGTTTTTGTTCATTTTTCTGAACCTGATTCAAATACACAAAAAAAACATGTCTGTTTGTGTGTTTCGTTGTTTGGTTTTCAGATAGGCAGAAACTTGACGGATGTGTTCGTCTGACGTGCTGTAGACCGTGAAGTGAAAAATAATTAATGAATTCTATTATTAGCTCTTCAGTCTGGAGCTTCTTCTTCGAACGCTCCATATCGACCACTTGTTACACGCCCCCTGTGAGTGCGGTTCAATTCCGTGGGCTGGCAGAAAAGTCACAGGTTCCCCAGATTTACGGTGGTGGTTCTGTTGGCACCGAGTCGAAGAGCTGAAAGTTCAAGTGCTTCTGGATCGGGACAAAAAATCGACCACTTTTTAACCACTCTGTGTGATTTGTATGTGGTCTGAGTCTAAGAGCGATTGTACGTTGTGCAAGTTATGCGCCTACAAGTAGCCCAGCACAGAGAGCCGTTACGATCAGAAAAATGTTCCACGCTCATTGTCAAATTGAAACCGGACATATAGATATATCATCTTCTTCACCTTTCAACTCCCAGTGGAGCACAGGTCTTCAACAAACTTCTTCCAGCTCTTCCTCTCTCTTGCCATCCCTTCCAACTCTTTCCATGTTTTACCTATCCTTTTAATATCAGCCTCCAGCTCTCTTCTCCAGGTCTGTCTAGACCTTCCCTACTCCTCTTTCCCTGCGGGTTCCAAAACAGTGCCTTTCTTGCAATGCTTCCGGTCGGTCTTCTCAATAAATGTCCTATCCAGTGTCCGTTACATTGCTCTTTTTCCACCGGTATCTGCTTAGTTCTTTCCCTGAGTTCCTCGTTTGAAATCTAATCATACCATCTCAGTCCCTTTATTCTACGTAAACATCCATTTATCTGCAGTTTTCTGATGGTTTCTTTTGATGTCCTCCATGTTTCCGAGTCATAAAACATCACTGACTTCACATTTGATTAAAAGATTCTCAGCTTTGTGTTTGTTTTGATCTCCTTTGACTTCCTATCCTATATTACCCAATGCAATAAAGTTTCCCCTTGCTTTTTGTAATCTTATCTTGACATCTTTGTTTGTTCCCCCTTCTGTGTCTATGTTGCTATATCGGTCGCCTCTTACGACATTCCTTGTAGGTCGCAGTGGTACTATTCTTTGCTTTCCTTACGGGCCCCAGTACCACACGGGCAGATTCAAATACAAAACCATATATGTTTGTTTCCTTGGTTTACAGATAGTCGGAAACGTAACGGGATGTCTCCGTCTTACATGCCGTAAACCGTGAAGACATTTGTTGTAAACAAATACGTATTAATAACTTTTATTATTATCTCTTCAGTCTGGAATCATATTCGTACACAAGTTGGAGACATTTGTTGTAAACAAATACGTATTAATAACTTCTATTATTAACTCTTCAGTCTGGAATCATATTCGTACACAAGTTGGAGACATTTGTTTAAAACAAATAATTAATAACTTTTATTATTAGCTCTTCAGTCTGGAATCATATTCGTACACAAGTTGGAGACATTTGTTGTAAACAAATACGTATTAATAACTATTATTATTAACTCTTCAGTCTATAATCATATTCGTACACTAGTTGGAGACATTTGTTGTAAACAAATACGTATTAATAACTTCTATTATTAACTCTTCAGTCTGGAATCATATTCGTACACAAGTTGGAGACATTTGTTTAAAACAAATAATTAATAACTTTTATTATTAGCTCTTCAGTCTGGAATCATATTCGTACACAAGTTGGAGACATTCCAATATAAATGTTTAAGAAGAATCCTGCAAATGTTATGTCCAAATAAGATAGTAAATCGCCCGTATGGTGCTGAGCCCGTAAGTGAAGCAAAGAATAGTACTGCGACCTACAAGGCATGTCTTAAGAGGCGATTGAGGCAGAACCGTGCCGCGCTATGATACAGAGAGGCGGTCGCATCAGGCGGGACCGTAACGGGAGCGGCATAAACAGCGAAATCAATCACAATTAAAGGTTATTTTAAAGAAAAAACATTTAAGGGGCGGCATTTCGAAGACTTGCATCTTACTGAAAAAATATACCGCACGGCTTTGGACTGAGGTAGGGGCATAGGGAAGCTACCCTAGTAAATAAAAGGCGTCGTAGAAAGCGGATGTGCTGACCTACTTGTAAAAACACGTAATTACAAAGTACTGTAGTTTCACAAATTACAAAAACAATGACAAAATACAGCAACGTTTCGACCAACAAGCCTTTATCAAGTAAACGAACAAACAGGAGTTAGACTTGTAGGCCTATAACTTTCACAACATGCAATCGATCTTAGGCTCAGATCATATGGGGATCACACAGAGTGGTTAACAAGTGGTCGATATGGAGCGTTCAAAGAAGAAATGGATAGCAAATGATGAGCTACAAGAACAAACTGTGCATCATTAGAGACCATAATTAATAAGACGACGATTAAGTTGGATTGGGTTTGTATGTCAGTAGTTACATTGGCTAGGACAGCTCGCAGGTGGGAAAGATGGCATGGACATCCAAAGGAAAGAAATGAAGAACCGTGGAAAGAGAGTTGAAAGATTATGGGAAACACGCTTTCATCTCCAGGCGATGCAATAACAACCGAGATCTTTTGAGGAAGTCTTATGTCTCAAACGGGATACGAAAAGAATATAGATAGATTGTCGGAACCAGGTCGTTATTTTCAGGCTACACAACAGAATGGATATCGTCTTTACCACAGATTCTTCTTCGAATGTTCCATATCACCACTTATTAACCACTCTTTGTGATTTGTATGTCATCCGAGCCTAAGAGCGATTGTACGTTGTGTCAGTTTCAGTTTGGAATATCTTCATTGCACTCCGGACATGTCCATAGGTGCTCCTATCTCCTTCGCAATATCTCCAACAGCGACTGACCGTACCAGTTCGATTTCGATTGCGCCTACAAGTAGTCCAGCACATCCGATTTCTGCGACGCTTATTATTTACACGGGTAGCTTCCCTAGCCCCTACCTTAGTCGCCTCTTAACACATACTTTGTAGATCGCAGTGTTGCTATTCTTGCTTCCTTGTGGGCCTGGCAACAAACAGTCAATACCACAGATTCAAGACTGACATTACATATCATTGCATCTATAGCACCAGCTCTGTAGTGGTCAAACTATCTATTAAAGACTTACACCACATATATTAACCTATTCGCCATTTCGAGCCGATGTTTTGACTCCTGTATTTTTTAAGGAGACGCAAAGCCAATACACTGTCAAAATGAGTATACATTATAGTATAAATGCATCCAGAAGTAAGCTCAGGTTACGGAGTAAAAGGGTTAATAAACAGAGTAACGTTTGGACCGCTACGGCTCCAATGTTGGCGTCAGTTGTGTACTAGAGAAATACTGGCAAGTAAAGGCGATCATCAGTTAAATATGCGACGCCTAACGGCAAAAAGCAGAGAAGGACAAAAGGAAACATAATTTATTCCGGTGCAGTGCCAAATGGCCAATTTACCAACGCCTGTCTTTTCAGGAGTGAAAGCCCTCATACAGAGAAAACCTGCAGTAGACTGGAAGACAAACACTGGATATGATTATGGAAAAGACTTCCTCAAAGACCTAAGCAGAACAGACCAGGTCATAATATTTCGTCTACATACCAAACACTGCAGACTCAACAGACACTTATATAGACTAGGAATAAGTCAACCAGCTCTCTACCAATGTAAGCAGGCGGAACAGACACCGGAGCAGGACTGTCCTCTCCTGTGTGAGCTGAGAAGTAATATTTTGCCACACCCAGTCGACCTAAAAACTAAGCTTTTGGGAAACCTGACAGACCTGAAGCTTACTGCCCAGTTCGTGGTCCACAGTAAACTAAGCGCATGACCAGAGATCGCTGAAGAAGTAGAAGATGATTCCGAACATCCCATTGAGTTTTTATAACTCTTTGTTCACCCACTTAACAAAATAAATCGTTTCTGTACCATTAGTTATATGTAGAATACGGTGTTAGGCTGGTAGTTTTCTTTTAGCAACGGGTGATGTGTTCAAAATCACACCAACAATTCAGACAAATAAAGTATTTTGGGCACATAAAAGGACATGACACCATGATAAAATCTTTACTAGAAGGGAAAGTTAAAGGCAAGAGGAAGACCTAGAGATAAGTGGGAGGAAACTTTAAGAAATGGACAGGATATAGTCTCACAGAGTGCAACACCAAGGCGAAAGACAGAGGATGCTGGAGATTCATTGTAGCCAACCTTCGATGTGGAGACGGTACATGCTGATGTGGTCAACATCACGCCAGCTGCTTTTACTTCACAGTTTTTCTTTGCTACCCAATTAAAGCTGGGTCGATCTGGGAGCCAATGAAAATCGTGGCATATCCTTTACAAAACTTCGCCATGAACCACAGTAAACGAGTCGTTGATTTTCTAGACACTACTTATACGTTCAGTAGTTGGCCATTGCTTTCTGAACGGTGGGGTCTATTTATAACGTAATCCGCTCCGAATAAATTTGATTCCAAACTGCCGGCAGTGGGGTTTGACCCAGGTGCGCTTGGGTTGTGATCGAGCTCACTACCGCTGAAGCTACAGACGCCCACCTGAGAGGTCTGGAAACAACTAACTTCCACTATGGGATTTGAACCTGAAACCACGCTCCTTTGAAGCAAATTCACTAACAACTACGCCTTTGAAAGCCCTTATGATTTATCACCGGGTCATGTAGGTCCATGGCGAACACTAACCACGTATGTCCTGATTCAACACTCACATTTCAACGAGTTTTGACATCTCGAGGATTGCCAGCAGTGGCAGCTCGTCATTAAGTGCAGTGGGGTTGTGCCCCAACAAAAATCCTGTGTAATGTGTTTTTATTATTTTATAAATTATTTGTTAATAATTATTACTTTTAACGTTGATTGATTGAGAGGACTATCATCACTGCACTTTGGTGACTAACCATGTGTGCTCTTATCTCTTTCTTACACAGGAAGACCTCAGCAGAAGTGCACACACTCCGTAGCACCTGCGAGGGTCCCGATGTAATTTGAAGATGGTAAAGATATTTTATCGTGATACTGATTAGCTTTGAAAGTTGATTATGTATCTTTAAAATATCGGATACAATCTGAAATTCAGCATCTTTTCTCTCTAATTAGTATACTTCACGCATTTCCAACGCACCATTTTTATGGCCAGTAGAAATGTGGTCTATTTAGACCGTCTGTTAACATACCGAGCTCTGACCTCTCTCTCGACTAGTTACTTAGAAAAGACAAATAGGGCATTTTCCTTTTTCCAGTATGAAAATTCTTTGCGGTCAAGCCAATGCAGTTAAAAATGTGTTATTGCGCTAAAAATTAGTCTGGGTGCGTAAATACCGAATGATATATAAAAATAACAAACTAACCATCATATAATAATTTAAGATAATCGTCCGTTCCATCAATCTACATCTGTGTACGACAATGCAGTTTAGACAAGTTCACAAGTTGTGACCTACATATTCTAGTAAAGGGGAGATAACGTCCCGTAATAGACAAATAATAGTAGATACTCAAATATAACCTAATCCAAAACCATGATTTTTCGAAAATGTTTCTCTGGCCCCACCAACAAAAATAATCACAAGCCGCCACTGATTGCCAGATTGGACAAACAACATAGCCACGTGGGACCGGGAGAACTCCTCATAAACATGTGTTTGACGCCTTTTATTCCACGCACGCTTTCATCTCCAGACATCCCTCACCGCCCGGATGACTTAACATTTACCTTAGGGCGGTGTGTTTTAACCCCGAACTTTCTCACACCTGATCACTTAAGTGGATGGCTTACCGCACTTGTCACACTCGTTTTCCTGACGGTGTGAAGTGCTTTTTGTTCCCAAGTAGAAAATACACGGATACGATAACATCTTCTCACTGGATTTCTGGCAAATAACAATGTTATATACCCGATTTTGTAATTTGTCGAATGTAAAACTATTTTTAACGCGGTCTTGCATGTTAGCAATAATGTTAACGAGAAAGTGTACATACTGTGTGGCTAGTTAACTGTGATATATATTTCTTGTATAGCTAACATTATATACTTTTAAGTTAACTAGACGTATTTGAGTTAATGAGTCCTATATTATACAGAATTGTATAGTTAACTAGTCGTATAGAACATATACTTTTATGTTAACAGATATGCTAGCTAATCGTATATTAATTATATCAAACTGTCTAGTTAACTAGATGTATACGGGTTAACGAGTCCTATATTATACCGAACTGTATAGTATAGCTTACTAGTCGTATCGGACATCGTTTTAGGTTTACTAGTCCTGAATGGTATATATATATATCAGCAAGTTCCGTGCCTGCCGGTATAGGCTATCATTCTCTCCCCTTATTTTTCTTCAAACGCTCCATATCGACCACTTGTTAACCACTCTGTGTGATTTGTCTGCTATCTGAGCCTAAGAGCGATTGTACGGTGTGCCAGTTATGCGCCTACAAGTAGGCCAGCACATCCGAATTGTGCGATGCTTTTTTATTTACTAGGGTAGCTTTCCTAGACTGCGGACAGTTTGGTTGCAAATTGTTTCGCGTGGATTTTTACAAAAGAACGATGGCACCACCCGTTCAGAAAGCAATGACAAACTACTGAACGTAATAATGTCTAGAAAATCACAATCAGCGTTAAAAAGCTGGGGTTGATTCGCAAAGTCCAGTAAAGGTTATGCAATTAACTTTTAACTAGCTTTCCTAGGTTCTACATCAGACGCCTCTTACGACATGCCTTGTAGGTCGCAGTGGTACTATTCTTTTGCTTCCCTTGCGGGCGCTGGATTCTACACACAGGTGATTCTCCCCACAACCCTCTCTCTATTGAAGCGTATCAGTTCTAACATCGATTTTTTCTCTCCGAACCACGATGTTAATCCGTGCAGCATCTTCTTCTCTCTGACTGTCTCTTATCTCTCCTCCCTGTATATTACCCACTTTCACCAAATATTTCCTAACCTCTTTACACATTATGTGTCCGAATAACATTAGCTCTTAAGTGATTGATTGTCCGCCTGTCCAGCCTGTTCGTAGCGCGTTGGACGACGGGTAGCAAGCCCCCTGTGAGTGCGGTTCAACTCCGCGGGCTGGCAGAAAAGCCACAGGATCTCCAGATTTACAGTGGCACCGAACCGAAGGGTTACGATGTCCATGGTACCGAGTCGAAGAGCTGAAAGCTCAAGTGCTTCTGGATCGGGAAAATAAAAGTGATTGATCAGGTTCCTCTTTGCGCATAAGTTTCTTTTAATTTTCATAATTTGTTGTTTTCGCTGTTCATTAGATGTTTAATATTCTTCTGTAAAACCACATCTCTGCGGCTTTCATCAATATTAGTGATTGTTTATTAAATGTCCTTGATTTGCTTCCATACATACATATTGGTTTAAGATAGCATTGGGGTATTCTTTTTCGGAGTGTTGTAGCGTATAATTACTGTATATAAGCAAGTTATACTGTATAAGCAAGTTGTATAAAATACACATAATACAGTTAACTATGGCATATAACATGTATAGTTAATTAGTACTATATGACAGAAATGGTATAGTTAACTACTCAATAAGATATACAGTGTATATTTAACTAGGACTGTAGGTTATAAACTGCATAGTTGGCTAATACTATATAATGTAAATTGTATAGTTAACTAGTAGTAGAAGATGGAAAGTTTATAGTATATACAAAATGTATAGTTAGCTAATGCTATACGATAGAAAGTGTATATTTAACTAGAACTAGGAGATAGAAATTGTATAGTTAACAAGTAGTAGAAGATGTAAAGTTTATAGTATATACAAAGTGTATAGTTAGCTAATACTATACGATAGACAGTGTATATTTAACTATTACATGTTATGTCGGCATGTTGCTTCAAGGTAAACTTGACATTCTTACAATGCTTCGCTACGTATGTACTGCCAGACGTGTGTCTCCCGCTCGACGCTTGATGGAACAAAATACATCACACACACTAAACACGAACTTGTGCGCGTTCATTGAGAAGATGAAGAATTGTGTTATCTCGTGTGAGACATCTCACTTCCAGGTGGGAAACTGACATCTACTGACAAATTAGCCGCAGCACACACAATTATTCGTGAGGAAAATACTTCATTTTAAGAAATATCTACGCACGTACACGTTCTTCAATCTAAGCGTAGATTTAGTGGTATGAAGATAATAATTTTATGTTGCACTTCTTTCATATGTGGTATCTATTTTGAGTACATTACTCTACAAAAGACAGTGAAGTTTATACAAGAGACAACGTTGAATATATAGACAATATTTCAAGCGAACGAAAGGAAGGAAGGAAGGAGTATATTACTTCATACGGCGTCTTATCTATTCTAAAGCGCGTAGTATGTATGTGTGCGCGTATATGTGATAATTTTATGTATCTACAAACGCGCATACGATGATGTTGTTATCTCATACGCATAATGTTAACATCTGTGAGTGAGCTGTGCTATTTTACAAATTAACAAACATAATATTTTTGGTTAATTGTACATAACTGCGCCGGTAAACTTGCACGGAATAGAATGTTTTTCAGGACTGCTGTCATGGGAGCCAAGTTCCAGAAGGGACAAGCTACTTGATGATGATGATGATGATATACATAACTGTCAGAATTGTTTCGTAAAGATCATTGAATTAATCTGAAATGCGAGATAACTTCTATACGAGTTTTCGAGTGCGAATCTTTCATCAACTGGTCTGGTAATAATTAAAACAATGATACACATTCGGTAAGAATAAGTTTCGAACTTTTCTGGATTACGATGGTTATCGATACGACATGGGCTTGTTTTTATTAATTTACAGCGACTTTATTTAAATAATTCACAGAAGACGAAGATTGTTTGTTTAAGGAGTTAATGATTCACGAAGATTGTTTGTTTAAGGAGTTAATGATTCACGAAGATTGTTTGTTTAAGGAGTTAATGATTCATGAAGATTGTTTGTTTGTTTTGAGGGCGTGTACATTTTTGAGGCAGTATGAAAACTAGGCTTAAAGTTACCGTTGACCAAATGCTGTGCTTGGGGGCAGTATGGACGCATTTCTCTTCGCTTCTTATATTGACCATCGTCTCAACGATATTTCACCAACACCAGGTGGGGACTGCCACGAGCAGGTCATTACGATCCATTCCTATTTTAACCTCGTCACCACATTCAATTTCTTCAAAGTTAGGGACTTCTTCCAATGAGGTGAATGAGTCACTAACAAAGCCTGATGCTCTGGCCAGACTCTCAAAAGTTTTTGGGATTTCTCGCATCCCTCGCTGGGAATTTCACCGGTCGCCTCCTCAGTACATGCAAGACTTATATGCCTCTCTTACTGATACGGGTGGCCTCACTAGAGCCAGTGGGCCTTATAATTCCAATGTCATCAGAAGCTTTCCGGATAGAGGTATGTTTTTAGTGTGTTTTGTTACATGCCTCTCCTTTATGTTTTCCTATCTTTTGAGAAAGTAAAAATATTTCTCATATGCATGGTACATTTATAAAAACATCCTTGTATGTGTGGTGTGATTCATTTCTGTCATCGTTTTCTGTGTAGTTCGTTCCATTCAAATCGTTTGTGCATGTGTAGTGTATTTCATTTCTACCATTCTTGTATGTATAGTGTGCTACATTTCTATAATAATGTTCTGTGTAATGTGTTCCATTTTTACCATCCTTATAAGGGCGACTCGTCATTAAGAGCCAGTGGGCCTGGCCACCAATAATCGAAAGGGAAACTTCCCAGAATAGACAAATAATAGTAAATGCTCCAAAAAACCATGATTTTTCCGAAAATTTGTGTCTGACCCCACCAAGAAATATGACTACGAGCCGCCACTGCATCCTTGTATGTATAGTGTGCTACATTTCTATAATAATGGTCTGTGTAATGTGTTCCATTTCTACCATCCTTGTATGTGCAATGTGTTCCATTTCTAAAATCATCATCTGAGTAGTATACTATCTGAATGTCATCCTCCTCCTAACTGCTTAACATCAAATTGCCTGTTGTCACAGTTCATATTCTCTTGTTTTATGCTCGGTTGCGCGAATTGAACCCCTTTTTGTTCGATTAGAGTAGCGAATGTTCTACACGTTGCCCTGCTTCGTTCCACACCTCAAGTGGTAATTATGAAAACGTCTACTTTTCCAGAGATGGTAAATTTGTTTAAAATCTGTTATATGTGATCCGTGGATTGTTAAATACTAACTTGTTTATTTATTCATACAAGTCAAGTAGTAGCATGTCTCTTATGGAGATTCGTTTTCCTCACAGCCCGCCTGAAAAACTCTCTGTCTCTAGCTTCTCTGTAACCACTTGTTAAACCACTCTTTGTGATTTGTATGTGATCTGTGCCTAAGAGCGATTGTTCGTTGTGCCAGTTATGCGCCTACAAGTAGGCCAGCACCTCCGATTTCTGCAACGCTTTTTATTTACTAGGGTAGCTTCGCTAGACCCCCACCTTAGTCGCTTCTTACGACAGACCTTGTAGGTCGCAGTGTTACTATTATTTGCTCCCCTTGCGAGCCCCGACAACATACGGGCAGTTGATGGCAATGAGAGAGCAGACAGGCTGCCTGCATATCAGGGGATCCGCCAATGGATATAGCTAACATTCAGAACGCCCTTTTATAGTGTGACCGCAAAGAGGGTACTTAGACCAATCCACGTCAACTGCTATTATAGATTGCAAGAGTTTGGTTTGAATATTGGAGTGGCCAGAAAAGAACAGGCTCATCAATCAACATCGAACTGGTACGGTTAGTCACTGTTGGAGATAGTGTGAATGAGATCGGAGCACATATGGACATATGTCGAGAGGTCAATGAAAATATTCCAAACTGAAACTTCTTTCTGATTGCCTTCTTGGTTCAGTATATTCGATTTCCACTGAGAATGCACTTTTCTCCCCAAATTTTCGTTCATCCGAATGTCTTTTGTGTATGTGTGTTTCTTTGTGTACCTCCCCATCAAACATCAAATCCTATTATTTCAAATTGTCAAAATGCGTGTTCCTTCTGCCAAACTTCCAGAAGAAACTTACAGTAATCGGATATTCGTTATGCTTAGCTGTTTACAGTTAAAAAATCGATTTTCTTTTTAAAGTCTAAATTACGCGCCAACACGTAACCATGGATATGATATAACGACAGGTTTTTTTTGTAATATTATTATAGCATCATTTTCAACTTCAGTAACCTTTGGAAACTATAATAAACGTTTAAGTTGGTGCACACGTAAGATAGTCGTTTCTTGAAAGAACTGGATGCACTGTCAATGTAGAACCCCGATCTGTAATCATTGCTTCGTTTACAAATGCCGCCTTTATGATGAAAAACTAACAAACCATTGGTGTTGTTATCAAAGTAATTTCTTGTACAAACAACGTTCTTATTTTTCCTCTTGAGAAACTTGGAATTACACTTATTTTGACAAAATTACCATTCTATAGCTACTTATTGTAATCAATAACTGTTCATTTTTTTAGTTCGCCTGCTATGATTTCACGTGTAGTTATGGTGCTTAATATTTGTGTGTTTGCCCGTCTGCCCAGCGTGTTCGTAGCGGACTACGGGTGACTATCCCTCTGTGTGATTCATGCGGATGGCAAAAAGCACAGATTCCAGATTTACTGTGTTCGTGGCACCGAACCGAAGGGTTACGATGTCCATGGCACGACCGAGGTACATGTCCTGACCGAACCGAAGGGTTCGATGCCAGCAAGCCGAAGAGCGGTGCTTCAGATCGGGAAAAAATATATTTGTATGTGAAGGTTTGCTTTTCTTATCACCAATGTCCCTCGCCATTCAAGCGAACTTTAATTCATCTTCAGAAGAAGTTGTAATTTAGATCACCAAGCAATGTATCAAGGTCCCCTTTAGTTCGACAGAGTACCGTGTGTACACCGAGAGTTTTTGATCAAAGCTAGCTGCGAGCCTCGTAATTTTCATGGCACGTATTGACTATCACTATACGTGTTATAAACTTCGCTATCAGCTACCCCGTCACTGCTTATGATTCCTGTCACTTATCTTGAATGGTGAGGACTTTGTAATGAAGGCGTTAAATAGTTCCCTTTGCATTCTGAATGTTGTAGGTTTAAATCCGGACCACATCGTTCTGTTTTACGCTTGCATTTTTTTCAGAAGGTACCAAGGACTGTTATTAGAGATACGGAGTTTGTGCTTTGCATTAGTTCAAGTCTTGCCATTTCACGTTCAACAGGTGCCCTTTCTTGTCACATTCTTGCATTGCGTTACGTTCAACAGGTCTCTTGCAATTTCTGCATGTTAAGGTCTTGAATTTCTGCGAAGAGTCATATGGGGAAATATGGTACAATGAAGTCAATCCTTCGATTTAAAACTCTTTTTTTTCCCGATCCAGAAGCACTTGAGCTTTCAGCTCTTCGGCTCGGTGCCATGGACATTGTAACCTTCGGTTTCTGACTGTTCCATGGACATTGTAACCCTTTGGCTCGGTGCCATGGACATTATAACCCTTCGGCTCGGTGCCATGGACATTGTAACCTTTCGGTTCGATGCCACGAACACCGTAAATCTGGAGAACATGTGGCTTTTCTGCCAGCCCGTGGAATTGAACCCGCACTCAAAGAGAGTTTATAACCCGTCGTCCAACGTGCTACGAACACACTGGACAGGTGAGCCAATCCTTCGCTTTAAAACCATTTAAACTATATTCTGATTTCGTCTGTGCGTTACCGGGGCTCACAGGGGAGCAAAGAATAGTAACATATTCAAATAATAGTAACATATTCAAAGAATAGTAACATATTCAAAGAATGGACGTTCATATTCAATTAAAATCAGGAAACACTAACGTGAGGAAAAGGTAAATAGCTCCTTCAATTAAAATCAGGAAACACTAACGTGAGCAATAGGTAAATAACTGTAACAATAAAGTTATTAAACGGGAAATAGTTAGAATGTTTGATTAAAAAAAACAAAAACTTGTAGGTTTGGTTGAATGAACAATGATACTGATACTTCGAAATCTACATTACGGAAAACTGTTGGGTGCAGTCGTCACCTTTTGGATGAATCATGGCGGAAGAAATGGCATTTGTGAGAGACCACACCTAGTAGTTGCTCGAAGCTTATATCTACGTGAAGTAAGAGAAATGAGTACTGAAGGTTATGGTATTATATATTTCAATGAGATATTGATCAATGTACAATACAAAAATAACAAGGAATGTGCAGTTAACAGATGGAACATGACAATAAAGAGAATTGTACTAAATAGCTAAAGATAGTCCTTGATAATAGTCTACGCAGGATGTAGGTTTAGTTTAGTTTAGTTTAGTGGTCGGATCATTATCACTGCATATTGAACCAATTAGTCCATAAGTGCTCCGATCTCTTCCTCCGTTTGCCTTTCAGTTTAGTTTAGTCGTCGGATCATCATCACTGCACATCGACCAATTAGTCCATCCCTCCTTCCTTCCTTTCGTTCGCTTGAAATATGTCTAAATATTCAATGTTGTCTCTTCTATGAATTTCACTGTCTTTTGTAGCTCACGCAGAGGTCCGTGTAGTTTTCTGTCGAGTGTTGTTTCGTTAGGCCAGTGAGTTTGCCTCGTGTATCATATTCGGGGCAGTCTTGAAGTATGTGCTCTGCAGTCTGATGTGCCTGCCTGTACACATGGCTGAATTGCCAATCTTGAATTTTGTATACATGTGGCTGCGGAGCCGATTGTGTCCTGTTCTAAGGCGCAGAATGACAACTTGTTCCAATCTGCCCATATTATAGTAATCGTCTTGTGTTGGTATTTGTGGCTTTCTCATTGATTTAATCATCCTTTTCTTTTGGTGGTAGGTAACTGGCACATCCGGTTGCTCTCCTGTAGCACCATACTTGGCCAATCGGTCTGCTGTTTCATTTCCAGGTATTCCACAGTGAGAGGGTATCCACTGCAAGACGACCCTGCGATGCTTGGACAATTTAGACAGTAGGGTCTGTAGACCTGGCAATTTTCTGGACTGAAGTGCTTGGAGTGCTGATTTTGCATCAGTCAAAAATACAACAGGTTTTGAGGATCGGGTCTGGTATTCAACAGTTTTTCAGTTGCCACTTGATTGCCTGGATTTCTGCATCATAGTTGTGACAGAGTTTCCCCGTTGGTACTTTAATCGCATCTCTAGCGTTGTTTGGGTATTCTATGTACACTCCTGCTCCTCCATTCTTCACTGCATTTTCTGCTGCCCCATCCGTGTATACCCGGACCCAGAGATCATGTGGGTATTCTTCATCAAGTAAACTGAGAGTGACTGTCTTGCGTTGTATACTGTTCTGCTCATCCTTGTCGAGTATTCCTTTAACTTCTGTCTGGATACATGCTTCTGGTTCAGTCCCCTCTCTCCAAGGGGTTTGCTCTGGCACATAGTCCATAAGTGCTCCGATCTCTTCCTCAGTATATCTCTTCCCTCCATTGGCTCTCTGGTACTGGGAAGGTTGTTGTTTCTGACTCTCAGTCGATGCTTCAAAGATCCAGAAGGGCAGGTTTCGGTATGAGTGGATGTCGTCTATAGAGGTTTCCAACCTTTAGAGACTCACGTGAATCTACTGTCCTGGTCATGCGGGTGTTCGGCAACAAGATGGCGGAAACAATGCATCGATTGTTTCGTTTTTTATTATGGATAATGGGGATGTTCTTCAGTCTCTTGGTGACCTACTGTTGGATGAGCACACTAAAATAGACGTTGATTGAATAGAACGATTTAGGGAGTTTGAAATTATATATTGTACAAATAAAATTGGCTGCTTGGGGTAGAGAGAGAAGGGTGTTTAATCAGTGAGCCCACCCGTCTGCCCAGCGTGTTCGTAGCGCGTTGGACTACGGGTGACTATCCTCTTGATTGTGCGGGTTCAATTCCGCGGATGGCAGAAAAAAAATTAGTGAGCCACATGAAACATACGTATGCATACTCTTCGAAATCTATTGCGGAAGACTGAGCACCTATGGGTCTGCCCGGAGTGCTGTGACTTCAATTCAGCAACCAATAACTAGCAGGAGTATGAGAACAAACGAGGAAGAAGAAGAGGAAGAAGGCGTTTGACTTGAAGTAACACATGTTCTTCTTTGAACGCTCCATATCGACCACATATTAACCACTCTGTGGGATTTGTATGTAATCTGAGCCTAAGGGCGATTGCACGTTGTGCCAGTTATGCGCGTAGGCCAGCACATTCGATTTCTGCGACGCTTTTTGTTTTCTAGGGTAGCTTCACTAGGTCCTACATCAGTCGCTTCTTACGACATGCCTTGTAGTTCGCAGTGTTATTATTCTTTGTCTAACTTGCAAGCCCTACACATACAGGCGGATACACATGTTCAACGTCGAAAATCGTACTAGGGTTAGTGACTGGTCTATTAACCCGACGTTCAAGTTCGAATCACGCTGTGGACAGTTTCTTATAAATGTTTCAGTTGATTTTAACAAAAAGGACCCGTTCAGAAAGCAAATGGAAAACTACTGAAGTATAAGTGTTCCTTAAGAAAATCAACGCCTGTTTACAGTACGTCCTTTAAGATATGCCACGATTTTCATGTTCAACATACTAAAGGTATAAACTTGTGATGTATAAGTTATACAATTATAAAGGTATAAACTTGGGATGTATAAGTTATACAATTATAAAGGTATTGACTATAAAAATAAATAATACCTCTCAAGAAAATGTACACCTGTCGAAAAAGAATATAGACCTATATACACAAACTAGGATAAAAGAAAATATAAACATGAAAGAACTTGGAAATACAAAAATAAGCGGAAGGAAATATCCCATCGCGTAATAGAACCTATTCACACAAGGGAGTGAAAATGACTTTCCGACTTGTCAAATATGTCGTCGAACAAAGAAGAATGATTCTACTGCACGTGGCAGAATAATGAATTGTCACAGACGGTGGTCCATTTCTTGAAAGAAACATTAAACCAATCTCACCGACATCCATTCATCCAAATCCTGGTTACAATTTTTATTTCAGGATTAGATCATTCTGGAAACCAACATTAACAATAGTAGGTGATGTAAAAAAAATCCCACAAATTTAAGGTGATTAGAACGGATCAGATAAGATCTGGAGAAAATGTGGGATGCTGGGAATACTTAATAAATTGGCGATTTAGGACAAAGACATGTATAGTACCACTTAAGCAATCAAAATGAGTAATTAAATAATAGAACTAAAAAAGAATCCGACGTTTCGACTATAAGTAATTTTTCAAGGACACAAACACACGTAAAGAATACTAAATAAACTCAATTCTAGATCTTAATTTTTAAGGGTTTTTAAGCCGAAGGATTGACTTCATTGCACCGGTTTTACCCCATATGGCTCGGTCCATCTCCGCAGAAATGGCACGCCACCTGTCGAGAGTATTGCACAAAGCACGAACTCCGTAGCTCCGGCAACAATCCTAGGGTCTCTGAAAAAATTGCACTAGATCTTAATAGGATGGATGACTAAAGATGGATACAGATAGTCAATACTTACCCGCCGCTCCATATCCCGATGTGGACACAATAAACGCTTTGTTCCCATTTCTGAAAGTGTGAAATTGTATAGGGAAGAGGAATTAAGTCCGCTTGCCGAAGTTGTTACAAGTACTGGTTACAGTGTTAGCAAGGGAATATGTGCATGATTATCACTAAGAAACGACGGAGATGGATCGGACATGTGATACGCATGGAGACTGTTACGAAAACTGCACTGAGATGGATACCAGAGGGTAAACGAAAACGTGGAAGCTCCAAAAATGACCTGGAGGAGAAAAGTAGAACAAGAACTGACTGCAATAAATCACGGGCTTGAAGACAATGGTTGGAATTTCTGAATAGGTCTAGGCTGACAAAAATCTGTTGTATTTTTTTGTGAACCTGGACACGCAATTGTAAAGGGAATGAATGCTCGATTGGTTTGTGAAAAAGCATCCAAGCAATGAACCAGGCTGATATTATGAATGCCCTTAGGAAATGTTAGTGATTAAATGAATGGAAATGAATCAGCAACCCTAACAAGACTGCAAGAATACCAAATCAAACGTGGTGTAATTAGACAAGATCACTATACTGAACGCCAAGGAAGAATAGTAAACCAACATAGACATGGTGGCGTTATTTTCCACACGCTGAGAGACATACTGAGGAAGAGATCAGATAACTTATGGCCGACTAATTGATTCGATGTGCAGTGATGCTGATTTGTCGACTAAACTAAACTAAAACAACAGATAGTCATAACCCACAAGAGCGTAAACCATTAGGATTTGAAAATACTAGTATAAACCTGGGACGGATTAGATTAATTCGTAAGTGTTCGCCTATCGACTCGGGCTCAAGATGGTTGCGGGTTCAATCCCACACTTGACGCTCCACAAGTGAGGAAAGGAATTGGTCCTCCTACCGCCTGCATATTAGGAACTATAAATATGAAGTTACAGGCACTTCATATCCTAAGGTCTGAAAATGCTACAGAAAATTTAAGTTTAAAAAGTAAAAACATTGTTTCTTCTTCTTCTTTCTTTTGTCGTCACACTGCTACCGGGTTGTTGCCCAGTGTCGTGGTTTTCTGTTTTGTCTTGCGCTGTTCTGGTGGCTTGTGTGATTGTTATCTTTGCTCTTTCACAGGATGCTGACACGCCATCTAACCATCTTTTCCGTGGTCTTCCTCTTGCCTTCTTTCCCGATGTTCTGTTGTAGAAGACTCTGTATACTGTGGAGTTTGATGCATTCTTATTAAGTGGCCAAACCACTTCATTCTTTGTTTATCTATATAATTCAAGCACGGTTTTGTGCCAACTTTCTTTCTTATGCTGATGTTGGTGATTCTGTCTTTTCTTGTGTTGTTGGTAACTTTTCTCAGGCAACGCATTTCACATGTAGTTATTTTTGTGACTGCGCTTTGCTCAATGTCCATGTTTGGCTCTGGTAACACAAAGTAGGTATAAAAATGCTGTTGATCATTTGTTTCTTAGCTGCCTGTGAAATTTTGGGTGCCTTAACAATGGGGCTAGCTGGTAGGTTACAGCATTTGCTTTTGTACTCTAGCCTCTATCTCTCTATCTAGTTTTCCGTCTTCTGTGAATATGCTTCCTAAGTATTTGAATTCTTTCACTTGGTTTATTTTAGTGCCATTGACATGGATGTCTAGATTATTACGTTTTCTTCCCATATTCATTATTTCTGTTTTAGTGTTGTTGATTTTCATGTCATGTTTTACACAATTATTGTTCAAAGTGTCAATATGATGTTGTAGATCTTGTTCATTTTGATGTATCAGGCACTGATCATCTGCAAAAGCAGTTCATTTATTTCATCATTATCTGAATTCGACTGAATTGAACATTGTTTATAAACCTATAAAGTGTACATTTTGGAGGGAATGGTGCCTGGAAGAAGAATGAGAGGAAGACCTAGAAGACGATGGGTGCAACATGTCATTGACGATTTGATAATGACTAACCTGCTGCCTTGCAGGTCGGCTGGGGACAGTCAAAGGCTCACGGAGAGTGAACCCAGTAAACGCTGGTTGAAATCGGACACATCGCCGAATGACAAGCACCAGAGCTCCAAATGGTACTGAAGATGTAACGCAAAACTAACGTTCTTGGCAAAGGCTGTTTATACAGGGTATTCAACTTAAAAGAAGCCCGTGAATGGAGCTAATCTGGCATATATGTATGGAAATGAGAAGGTTCAGTTATGACGTAGTATAGGTCAAGGTTGTGTGACGGTGTGTAATTGTAGTGCGGAAGGGGCGATGAACAAATGTGACGTAGGACGAGCTAGTCAGAACCGGTTTAAATAGTAAATAAACACAACTCAATTTGTACCTGGCAACTTTCGAATTGTCAATGGGGCTGCAATTATCTTGAACACCCTGTATATCAAAATAAGAATGATCAAAATGACCGAAAAAGAAGGATCGAGAGAGATAATGACTGCTACTGACGCTGGTCATCTTGCATAGAACAACGAGTTTTTTCAGAACTGTTGTCGTGGGAGTCAAGTTCCGGAAAGGACAAGCTAATTGATGATAATAAACTTTGATTTTTGGCGAACATTTCACTCAAACTATTTCAACGTAATTAAAAAATTATCAATTTTAGTCGCATTTACTGTTATAGAATATTCTTAAACAACATGGTATCTGACAGCTAACGATAATAGAAAGCTGAATAATTCTGTGAAGAGCTAACCCTAGGATATAATGGATGCCTGGAGTACTCAAGAACTTGCCTGTCGAATATGCCATTTTTTTATTTGAACTAAGTATCTCTACCGTGTAACTGGAATGCTTAAATGTATACCTGGAATCTCAGAGAGCCAGCAGCATTATTATATTTTTGTTTGAAAGAAAAATATCAACGAAAGTTAAAACACACAGTGGCAAATCTGGTTTTTTTTTTGTGTGTATAGTTTCTTTAGCTGTGTGTTTTCGGCATTTAGAATTTATTGTGAGCGGGTGGGCGGGTGAAGGTGTTGAAGAATACAAATTACCATGGCTGCAGACGGTAATGCTAACCGTCGACTTTGAATTATGTGACAGACAGTTATTTCCGTCTACAGCTGGTATGGGAAGTTAATTCGTCTATGAACTTTCTTGTTTCCTTTCTTAAATAGCTGGCGGGGCCATTTCCTATTTTCTCTTTGTTCTGTTTTCTTATTTGTTGTATCTTTCAATTCTTTACCTTTATGTTCTTACGGCTTCCAAATAACTGAATATCATTCTCTCTCTCTCTCTCTCTCTCTCTCTTGCTTTCTCTCTCTCTCTCTCTCTCTCTCTCTCTGCCTTTTAACCCGATTGGACTAGGCCTTCAACCAACTCATGCGATCTTCCTATCTCTAGCCATCTCCTGCAGCTTCCTCCAGCTCTTCTTTATATTGTGATTCTGCCTTCCAAACTTCGTCTTCCTATCTCTAGCCATCTCCTGCAGCTTCCTCCAGCTCTTCTTTATATTGTTGATCTCTGCCTCCAAATCTCGTCTCCATGTATTTCTTGGCTTCCCCTTCTTTCGCTGTCCCTGTGAGTTCCAGGAAAGGACCCTTCTTGTTATATTCCCTCAGGTTTTCGCAAAGTGTGTCTCATTCTAGAAAAATCAAATTAGAAACTTACTCCATTCTTCTTCTTCTTATTTGACAGTGCAGAATCCGCCGGATAGTGGTAAATGTGATAGTAGCATCCAACACATCCCCCTCATATGGGACAAATATCAGTCGTTCATAGTTCATAAGTACGGTTCCAACTTCACTGCAACGGGTCACCCCATAATTGCTCCGTTCCTGTGCCAATGAAAATCACACGAAATGCTAACAACTGTGAAATGTTTCCTGTGTGAACTAATTACAGAATGAAACAGCCGCGTACCGCCACAAAAGCAACCTGCACCGCATAAAATGCATATGGCCGTCGCTAATGTAGCAACACAAAACTGTTCATCACTTGAATTGCAATTCTTGTCGATGGGAACATCAATCACGACAAAATCCAGCTTTCTGCACTCGTTCTCATTCCTTGAGGACATTTTTTGTGTGTCTTCTACTTCTATGAAACTTTTCCCAATTATATGGGAATATAACTATAGTGTCCAGGGAGCATACCCTGCAAAACGTCTGGGTTGGTGAGCCCGGCGGCAGAAGGCTGAGCCACAAGAGCGACACAGACAAACTGAAGAAGATCTGTCAGCGAAATGCAACTGAGAACAAACTCGGAAAGACAGATATCGTCAGCAGGGAAATGCAACTGAGAACAAACTCGGAAAGACAGATATCGTCAGCAGGGAAATGCAACTGAGAACAAACTCGGAAAGACAGATCTCGTCAGCAGGGGTCTGCAACTGAGAACAAACCGGAACGACAGTTTCGTCAGCGGAATGCAACGAGACAAACCGGAAGACAGATATCGTCGCGAATGCAACTGAGAACAAACTCGGAAAAGACAGATCTCGTCAGCAGGGCTGCAACTGAGAACAAACCCGGAAAAAATGATGTCCCGAGAAACGAAATGTATCAGTCATTAGTGGGGAGGAATCAGAACATACGAATGACTCAAGGGCCATACCAAGGGATCCTATCCTCAGTATTAACTATAAAATGGGTTGCCTCTATGGAACTAAACATGGGTAAACATGGGTTATGAGTTGCTCCCCATAGTTTTGTTTAGTAGGATTCGTTCATGAGGCCATGTTTCGTTTTGTTGGTGTATGTATGATGGGCAGGACTGCAGGATGCGCTCTGGAGTCTGTGTTTCTGTCAGATATGCACACTCTGCAGTCTGAGCAGGCATTTATTCTGAGCATGTGGTTGATTGAGCCTGCAGTGTCCTATTCTGAAACGGAAGAAGTTGCAATTTGATAAAAACCCATTGGCTGAAATCGGATGTATGTGTCCTAAACGTATAGAAGTCTATACTTTTAGTGGCCTACCAAACCAATGTGCAACATATACACGTTCTTGGCAAATATCAAACATATCACAAAGAGTGATTAAAATTGATCGTAAAGGACGAACGCAAAGAAGAAGAAGAAGAAGAGATAAAACCCAAATACTTGTTTCACTACCAGAAATCAAAACACATGTCAAACTCAACATACAAACAGTTGAGGTAGCAACTAATCACTATATTCAAAATGAGAGAGAATATAAAGATTTAAAACATTCATATACGCCCGTCTGCCCAGCGTGATCGTAGCGCGTTGGACTACGGGTGACTATCCCTCTGTGTGTGCGGGTTCAATTCCGCGGGATGGCAGAAAAAGCCACAGATTCCCCAGATTTACGGTGTTTGTGGCACCGAACCGAAGGGTTACGATGTCCATTGCACCGAGCCGAAGAGCTGAAAAGTTCAAGTGCTTCTGGGGAAAAAAACAAAAACATTCATATCTGTTTGTGGATAACACGGATTCACAAGAAAACTGGAAAAAATTGAAATGTGTTTCTTCTTCTTCTTCTTAATAGCATTCGGTTTTATATTTTTGTCTGAACTATGAGATGGGTTGCCTCTATGAAGCTACATGTCAGTTGGTATTCCTCGAGAGTTCCCCATTAGCTTGCTATGTAAGCTCTATTCATGAGGCCATGTTTCGTTTCGCTGGTGTATATATGATGGACATGAATGCAGGATGTGCTCCAGAGTCTGTGTTTCTGTCTGAGATGCACACTGTGCAGTCAGAACAGACTTTATTTTGTGCATAAGATCCTCTCATCGACGGAGCAGTTTGTCCTCTAAGGAAACCCACACAGGAATGGATGACAACTGTGTCAAGCTTCTGTTGAATGAAGGGGACATTTACGTTGTAAAAGTGCATGGACGAGGACAACAATCCGATTATATATAAATATTGTTCTTGCTCTGTCCCGGATATTTTTTTTTTCCGATCCAGAAGCTTTTCAGCTATTCGGCTCGGTGCCATGGACATCGTAACCCTTTGGTTTGGTGCCACGAACACCGTAAATCTGGGAATCTGTGGCTTTTTCTGCCATCCCGCGGAATTGAACCCGCACACACAGAGGGATAGTCACCCGTAGTCCAACGCGCTACGAACACGCTGGGCAGACGGGCTCTGTCCCGGATATAGAGAAGATTGTAAATATTACTATGGCAAAAGCTTTGGCTTGACAAAGGTCACAAAACTATGCGACGGCAGTCTGGTCCTGGTGACTATCATGGACTTCATTCTGGCAATAAATCAAACGATTTAGCATAACCAATGACCTGAACTTAATAGAATAAAAAATTATCATAAGTATGTGGGCTGTACTGAAACCAGGGTTAAAGTTGTCTCGTAATCCACTGGTTTTGCCATATACACGTTTAATGAACATTTTGCTTACTATGTGTACTATACACATGCATCTTTGTCCTTAAACGCCAAATTACTTAGTATCACCTACCCACGTTTGTCGATTACCCACGATTACCCACTTAGTAGGCCAGTGTAGCCTACCCACGATTATCTCCAGATCTGGTTTGGAATCACCTCATATTTGTAGATTTCAGTACATCGTCATAAGTAAAAAAAAAAAAAAAAAAAGGGAACCCTTTCATACCTCGTGGTATATAGGGCAATACAGTGTTAGGCCTGTATTTTTATTGACCGTCGGCACACGGTATGTGATGTGGTCAGCACAACGCCGGTCGCCTTTACTTTCCCAGTGCATGTCTGGTACCCAGTTGAGGCTGGGTCGACCTGAGAGAAGTCGCGGTCGGGAAAAATTCCACGCGCATTTCGGGAGTTGAACCCAGACCACCAGCCTTGAGAAGCGAGTTCACTAAAAACTACGATACCGCGGCTCTCATACATCGCCATACTCTGGAGTACTCTGGAGTCTTTGGACTAGGGGAAACAATCGTGGTATTATTATTTTTCTAATTAATCAATATGTCCACTGATCAAATAAGAAAACAGTAAATGAAAAAGGACTTTTTCGGGTTAAAAGTTAATTGCATATCCTTTACAGGACTTTGCGAAACAACCCCAGCTTTTTAACGTTGTTTGTGATTTTTCTAGGCATTATTATGTTCAGTAGTTTACCATTTTGTCAGTACACAAAAATTAAGAACGAAAATCCAGTCCTTCGAAACTAAATGCTACAGAAAGATCCTACGAATACCATGGACAGAAAAAGAAAGAACACTGATGTCCTGAAAGAACTAAATGTTAAAGAGAATTGGCTGATAAACAACATACTATACAGAAAAATTACATACTTTGGTCACATCAAGCGTCACGATGGCCTGGAAAGAACAATACTAGAGGCAGTGTCCCATAACGCAGAGGCAGACCAAGAAAAGATGGCTACAAGATATTAAAGAAACCATGAACATGACCATCGACGAAGTGGGTGAACTGACAAGAGACAGAGTGAATTTCAGATGTGCTGCAAAGAGAGCAACTTCCTATAAAGGATACGCACCTTGATGATGAGTTTGCCATTGTTTTCTGAACGGGTGGTGATTCGAACTCAGAACGTCGGGGTTAATAGACCGAGTCACTAACTCCGCCACAGACGCCACCCTTTTCCGGGTACAATGCATAAAAAAGCACATTGAAATTAAAACTTCACATGTTCCTCTTCTTTCTTCTTCCAATCCTGTTTTGCATCACAGCGTCAGAATAAGAAGAGATTTCCAGAACGGGCTTTTGTGTGAGCTTCATAAATAGTGTTTTTCATCTTCCTCTGCTATTTCTGGATCCACCTTTGCGTGACTTAGAGGAAAGAAGAAAGAGTGTGAAGTCGTACCCTAGTATACAGGAGGTAAGAGAGCCAATTCCTTGCCTAATGTGTTAAACGTCGAGTATTGGATTAAACCCACACCCCTCTTGTGTCCGAGTGGATAGTCGATCGTTTAAATCACATGAGTAAATACGTTAGAAGTACATTTCTTCAGTCACCATGAGTTGTCGACGTCACATGAAACTTCTTCTTCTTCCAACGCTCCATATCGACCACTTGTCAACCACTCGGTGTGATCTGTATGTGATCTGAGCCTAAGAACGATTGAACGTTGTGCCAGTTATGCGCCTACAAGTAGGTCAGCACATCCGATTTCTGAGATGCTTTTATTTACTAGTGTAGCTTCCTAGGCCCCTACCTCAGTCGCCTCTTATGACATGCCTTGTAGATCGCAGTGAAAGATTATTAATCTTTCCTTCCCTTTCGGGCCCCGACAACACACGGGAGACATGGAACTAATAGCAGACGTATGTAACTTAACACTTACTGCTAATGCAGTCAGAGCCGTGTCGTAATTACAGTAGAGCAACGTTTTGAAAAGTTGAAATAAAAAAACACAAGAAAAGATAAACTGCCAAGCTTTTAGTTGCCAAGTCAGGCACACGATCTCGTTTTGTGTAAAAGAAAAATAATAATAAGAACTATACGTACACACACACACACACACACACGCACACACACACACACGTTCGCACATACATGCACGCAGTGGCGGCTCGTCAGTAAGGGCCAGTGGAGCAGGACCCCACAAAAAATCTGGTGTAACGTGTATTTATTATTTTATACATTACAATATATCCTAACCGAAACCATGATTTTTCTGAAAATATCTGTCTGGTCCCACCAACAAAAATAATCACTAGCCGCCACTGCAAGCACGCACATATACGCTCGCACATACTATTATTGTTTGTAGTCAGGTACAAAAATAAAATGCCATATCATTTTCCGACCTTATGGTAGGAAGTGTCTGTTACTTCACATCAGTGACGGCTCGTCATTAAGGGCCAGTGGGGCCGGCCCCATCAAAAATAATGTATAACGTTGATTTATTATTTTATAAATTAAAATATAGCAACCCAAAACCATGATTTCTCTGGAAAAAATATCTGGCCCCACCAACAAAAATGATCACGAGCCGCCACTGCTTCACATTTATAATCCTAGTGTGCAGGAGGTAAGAAGAACAATTCCTTTCCTCACTTTTGAAACGTAAACTGTGGGATTTAACCTACAACCCTTTTGTGTCCGATTCGATAGACGAACGCTTGTTCATTACGCTAATCCGTCTATGTCAGGGTATAGAGGCCTATACATATATATGATCATTAGTAACAGTGTCTTTTAAAAACTTATATCAGTATTTCTAAGACACAAGAAAAAAAGATTACAACATGTGAAATAAGATGTCTACGAAAAGCTGTCAAAGTTACAAGGAGAGATAGAGTGAGAAACGAGAAAATCAGAAGCATCGTTGGTACTATATCATGCATACAGTACATCGAGAAGCAAAGAATCAAGTGGCTCGGCCATCTAATGAGAATGGAACAGCATTTACTATAAATCACGATGATCACGAATTTTGGAACGAACTATACCATCACGTGCCTACAATAATCGACGCTCAGGGCGCAGAGCACGAGGCAGGCCAAGAACACGATGGATAGATAACATCTCAGAGTCCCTACGAAAGCATGTACTGACAACATCAAGCGCAACACACCTGGCACAAGATAGAACACTAACTCTCCCCACGACGCTTCACGTCAAATGTGGTTAAGATAAGATAAGATTAGTAACAGTGTCTTTTGAAAACTTATATCAATATAGTGGGACTAAAGGCAGTCCACGCAAAAGCTGTTCCTCGGAGATAACAGAGGCGACGAAAAATACTGTTTATGAAGCACACACAGAAGTCCGTTCTATAAATTTTCTTTTTATCCTGACGATGTGAGGCAAAACAGAATTATAGATAAGAAAGAAGAAATTTCAGAATTCATTGATGCGCACCGCAATCTGTTTGATTATTTATATGTTGCGCATATTTCAAAACTCATTGATGCGCACCGCAATCTGTTTGATTATTTATATGTTGCGCATATTTCAAAACTCATTGATGCGCACCGCAATCTGTTTGATTATTTATATGTTGCGCATATTTCAAAACTCATTGATGCGCACCGCAATCTGTTTGATTATTTATATGTTGCGCATATTTCAAAACTCATTGATGCGCACCGCAATCTGTTTGATTATTTATATGTTGCGCATATTTCAAAACTCATTGATGCGCACCGCAATCTGTTTGAATTTACCCTCCTTTGAAAGGATTAAACCATACACGTATTCCACAACACCTGGTTAATTCCAGCTAAAAACATAAGCCATGTTTACAGATTAGAAAACCCGTCTTAAATGTGGATTTCTAGGTAATCACAATATAATGTCCACACAGGAGGTCGCAGTATGGTTTAACAACCCCAGCATACCTGCTGTGTCAACTTTCAATACTGTTTTGGAATAAGTTCATTGGCATGGAGAAACATTCCACAGAATCCCCATGGTTTTGGTCAGACACCTTGTGACACAATACACCATCCAGACACACCTGGATTCGCTTAAACACCTGTTCGACACCTGATTTTTCACTTTGTTGAAGTATAACATGTCTCACAGAACTACGTAGATGAATCTCACCTGAACGGAATAGGTTGGGAAAGGGGTAGTATTTGAAGTTAATAAGCAGAACGTTCATGAAATGTTTAATGTTGATTTAAATCGCTAATAACATTTGCGTGATGTTTGTGTATGACAAACCCACATACAAAATTATTGAATATTTCCGTGTAAGGAACTATCCAGGTGTGAAGTGAGAATAGAATGTTGGTCTTATCTTCTCTATTTTACTGTTAGTAGCAGTGGCGGCTCGTCATTAAGGGCCATTGGGGACGGGCCCCACCAAAAATAATGTGTAACGTGTATTTATTATTGTATAAATTAAAACATAACAACCCCAAACCATGATTTGTCTGAAAATTTGTGTCTGGCCCCACCAACATAAATGTTCACGAGCCGCCACTGGTTAGTAGTATCAAGAAGAGACCGGTTTAGAAATGAAGACAGGAAAAAATGGGTACAACATCAGTACAGAACGTCACCAAGAAACAACAAATTTGATGGTTCGATCACATAAGCAGATTACCTACAGACAGTGTGCCTTAAAGCGCAGTGTTTGCCCGCCTGCCCAGTGTGTTCGTAGCGCGTTGGACGACGGGCAACAAGCTCCCTGTGAGTGCGGTTGAATTAGGAGGACATAAAAGTCACAGTTTCTCCAGATTTACGATGCGTGTGACACCGAACAGAAGGGTTACGCTGTCCATGGCACTGAGCCGAAGAGCTGAAAGCTCAAGTGCTTCTGGATCAAAAGAAAGAGCAATACTAGTCCGATGCTATAGATACAAAGCAAAAAGGCAGTCCACGCAAAAGTACTTCTCTCTGTCTCTTTCCTTTCCTACTCTCTCTTTCTCTCTGTCTCTTTGTCTCTCTCTTTGTCTCTCTTTCTCTCTGTCTCTTTGTCTCTCTCTTTGTCTCTCTTTCTCTCTGTCTCTTTGTCTCTCTTTTCTCTCTGTCTCTTTGTCTCCTCTCTTTGTCTCTCTTTCTCTCTGTCTCTTTGTCTCTCTCTTTGTCTCTCTTTCTCTCTGTCTCTTTGTCTCTCTCTTCTCTCTCTCTTTCTCTCTGTCTCTTTGTCTCTCTCTTTCTCTCTGTCTCTTTGTCTCTCTCTTCTTTCTCTCTTTCTCTCTGTCTCTTTCTCTCTCTCTTCTCTCTCTCTTTCTCTCTGTCTCTTTGTCTCTCTCTTCTCTCTCTCTTTCTCTCTGTCTCTTTGTCTCTCTCCTCTCTTCTTTCTGTCTCTTTCTCTCTCTCTTCTCTCTCTCTTTCTCTCTGTCTCTTTGTCTCTCTCTTCTCTCTCTTTCTCTCTGTCTCTCTCTTCTCTCTCTCTTTCTCTCTGTCTCTTTGTCTCTCTCTTCTCTCTCTCTTTCTCTCTGTCTCTTTGTCTCTCTCCTCTCTCTTTCTCTCTGTCTCTTTCTCTCTCTCTTCTCTCTCTCTTTCTCTCTGTCTCTTTGTCTCTCTCTTCTCTCTCTTCTCTCTCTCTCTCTCTTTCCTCTCTTTCTCTTTCTCTTGTCTCTTCTTCTCTCTCTTCTCTTTATTTTGCGAAGTTGATTGTTGGTAGCAGATCTGACTTCACTGCACTTAATGAAGACTCCAGGAGGGAGCCTCTACAGCAAAGTAGATAATACGTTTGCTTGTCGTTCTGTATGTTTGTAGTTCCAATCCGAATCGAGTCACATGTGCAATTTGTTCATGAGATCCCTAGGATTGTTGCTGGAGCTTCGGAGCTCGTGCTTTGTGCACCGCACCACTCTTGGCAGATGGCTTGCCATTTATGCAGAAAGAGACGGAGCTAAATGGGGAAACCCGGTGCAATGTGGTCAATCCTTCGCCTCTAGACTAGCCTTTAGAATTAAATACATACTTATATGTGCACAGTATCTTGCAGGAGAAGAGGACTCACGTCCATGTGCAATGAAGAAATAGTCAGCATTATTATCCTTCATCTCTGATCTTCCTTCCTTCCTTTCGTTCGCTTGAAATATTATCTATATATTCAATGTTGTCTCTAGTATCCTTCCTTCCTTTCGTTCGCTTGAAATATTATCTATATATTCAATGTCTCTTGTATCCTTCCTTCCTTCCTTTCGTTCGCTTGAAATATTGTCTATATATTCAATGTTGTCTCTTGTATCTTTCCTTCCTTTCGTTCGCTTGAAATATTATCTATATATTCAATGTTGTCTCTTGTATCCTTCCTTCCTTCCTTTCGTTCGCTTGAAATATTGTCTATATATTCAATGTTGTCTCTTGTATCTTCCTTCCTTCCTTTCGTTCGCTTGAAATATTATCTATATATTCAATGTTGTCTCTTGTATCCTTCCTTCCTTCCTTTCGTTCGCTTGAAATATTGTCTATATATTCAATGTTGTCTCTTGTATCTTTCCTTCCTTTCTTGCTGTTGAAATATTATCTATATATTCAATGTTGTCTCTTGTATCCTTCCTTCCTTTCTTTCGTTTGCTTGAAATATTATCTATATATTCAATGTTGTCTCTTGTATCCTTCCTTCCTTCCTTTCGTTCGCTTGAAATATTGTCTATATATTCAATGTTGTCTCTTGTATCTTTCCTTCCTTTCGTTCGCTTGAAATATTATCTATATATTCAATGTTGTCTCTTGTATCCTTCCTTCCTTCCTTTCGTTCGCTTGAAATATTATCTATATATTCAATGTTGTCTCTGTATAAACTTCACTGTCTTTTGTAGCTCACACAGAGGTCCGTGTAGTTTTCTGTCGATTGTTATTTCATTAGGCCAGTGGGTTTGCCTCAGTATACCATATTCGGGGCAGTCTTGAAGTGTGTGCTCTGCAGTCTGATGTGCTTGTCCACATGTACACATGGCTGAATTACCAATCTTGAATTTTGTATACATGTGGCTGCGGAGACGAATTGTGTCCTGTTCTAAGGCGTAGAATGACAACTTGTTATACTCTGCTCATATTATAGTAATCGTCTTGTGTTGGCATTGGTGGCTTTCTGATTGATTTAAGCATCCTTTTCTTTTGGTGGTAGGTAACTGGCACATTCAGTTGTTCTTCTGCAGCACCTTCCTTGGCCAGTCGGTCTGCTGTTTCATTTCCTGGTATTTCACAGTGAGAGGGTATCCACTGCAAGACGACCCTGTGCTGCTTGCACAGTTTATTTAGACAGTAGGGTATTTAGACCTGACAATTTTTCATCTCTGACATTTCTGACGTCCTATTCTAGGATCAATAGGATCTGCCACTGTTAAAATATGAACCCATTTTAATACCTTGAGGTTGATTGATTGATTGGACTATCATCATTGCACTTCGGTGAGTAACCATGTGTGCTACGATTTCTTCTTACACAGAAAGATCTCAGCGGCAGTGCACGAATTTTGTAGCACTCGACGACGGTCCACGATGTAATTTGAAGAAGATGAAAATATTTTGTAAGAATTGTTTTTAATTTTAAATTTTACTAATGAATTTAGCCCGGGCTGTGGCTTTCCAGCCTGCTCTTCTCGATTGTGAACTGTCACGGATTCTTTTACCTGCTCAACTTGAACACGGGACCTACGTTTAATCGTCCGTCTCCGATGAGACTAGGAACTCGATTTCATCTACACTGAGATCAATGATCTCTGGGAAAATATCCCAACAGCTCCATGAGAGAGCGAACCGAGTGCCTTCAATACGAAAATCCACTGCCCGGGCAACATTCAACATACAGATTAAATAATACAATTCATTATACAGATTAAATAATACAATTCGTTATACAGATTAAATAATAAAATTCCTACCAAATATTTTCACCATCCTCTGAATTATATCGTGACCCTCGTCAGTGTTAGGGGTTCATGCTCTGTCGAAGAGATCTTCCTGTGTAAGAAAGAGATCGGGCACACATGGTTACTCACCGAAGTGCAATGATGATGGTTCTATCTATCAATCAATCAAGCGTCTCAGTAAAATAAAATAAAATAGGGATAAGAGATTCATAAAGCAAGTATTACCAGTTATTTATAACGAAAGATATCGGGTTGAAAGAAAGTTGTATTTTTATTTTGTTCACCTGAGCACCACCTGCGAGCCAGACTCCCATATGATTTAAACTAACATTCATCGCTATCCCAAATGTTTGCAACTTACCTCAACCACTCTGCAAATTATTCTTTGAATGCCCCTTACATCTGTCTAACACCTGTGATCAGACTAGCTATCGTTCCCACAACTTACTGTTTTCTGGAAATGTAATTACAGATTATTCCCGAACTCCATACATTCCCACGTTCTGCAACCGTATTTACGTGGGTTATAACCAGTTTTCCAGGTACAACACAACTGAATCTTCTCACAGAATGTATCATCCCTGATGCACCTGGGAGATGTTGGCATCCTGAATGGAAGACAGCATTCACATCTGTCGCCTACCTGACGTCCCAAAGTTGAGATGTGCCCTTTTTCAAACACCCCAGGCATGCAAATAAAGATCACTCCATGCATACAAATGTAGGTCATTGGGGTGAAAGTGATGACGTCATTTGGAGATTTATTCCCGCATATACATGATCAATAAACAGAAAGCGCACAAGTATTAAGAGCTTCCGAAAAAAACCAAATTGACAAACACAGGATTCGAACCACTCAGTGTCGGATCGTCATTAAGGGCCTGTGAGTGGGCCCACCAAAAATAATGTATAACGTGTATTTATTATTTTATAAGTTAAAATATAGCAACCAAAAAACCATGATTTATCCGGGAAAATGCCAGGCCCCCAACAAAACTGAGCACGAGCCGCCACTGGAACCACTTATCCTTATTTCTTACGACCCTACATAAGGGTAAGTGGTTAGAATCCTGTGTTTGTCAATTTGTTTTTTCGGAAGCTCTTTATAAATGTGCGCTGTCTGTTTATTGATGATATCCATTGCTTCCGTTGCTTTCCCTGGGGTTGTTACAATAAAACTCATTGTTCTCATCTTCCCATATACAATGATTTATCACACTTAGATTCGTTTTGTAATACTTCTAGAAAATGATGAAAGAGAATCAAAGAATTGAAACTCATGGCGCCACCATAAGTGGTCGGTCCCTTTCATTTGGTTGAAAGTGTCAACGAAATAGCAATTATACAGGGTGTTCAAGATAATTGCAGCCTCTTGACAATTCGAAACTTGCCAGTAACATTGAGTTGTGTTTATTTACTATTAAACCGGTTCTGACTAGCTGTCCTACGTCACATTTGTTCATCGCCCCTTCCCGCACTACAGAACGACCGTACACAACCTTGACCTATACTACGTCATAACTGGAACCTTCCATTTCCATACATATATGCCAGATTAGCTCCATTCACGGGCCACTTTTAAGTTGAACACCCTGTATAATAGCATCGCGCACGTGTGTTGTCGTGGCTCACAAGATGAGCATAGTATCATTGCGACCTACAAGGCATGTCGTAAGAGGCGACTGAGGTAGAGACCTATGGAAGCTACCCTAGTGAATAAAAAGCGTTGCAGAAAACGGATGTGATGGCCGACTTGTAGACGCATAACGTACAATCGCTCCTAGACTCAGATCACATACAAATTACAAAGAGTGTTTAACAAGTGGTCGATATGGATCGCTAGAAGAAGAAGAAGAAGAACATTTGGTGACAGCAGGTAAAATTCAGGGACGGAGAGATCTGGGGAAACAGACGGAGAAGATGTTGGATGGTCTGATATCGTGGTTCGACAAAAGATCGACCTCAGGACTGATTAACTGCAGCAAGTAGAGAGAGATGTGGAGAGACATCATCGCCTACGCCGGCAGGCATGGCACTTGATTGATTGACTACATAAACCAGTTACCAGACATAACATTTCACATTTTCTCCTCAGATTCTATCCATAGAATGCACTTTTTGTATAATATTTCCTACCTGGAGGAAAAGGAGCAAGTACTGCAAGCTGAGTTTCACCTCTTTAAGATGAAACCTGCGCCATCTACCAGCCACCAAACAGCGCTACCTCACGTTATATTGGTAAGTACATTAATAATAGAGAGCCGCAGTAGCGTAGTTGTTGGTGAACTCTCTTCTTAACCCTTTAGCTGCTAAGGACGTATATATACGTTTTCCCATTCACTTCTAAAGACGCATTAACACGTCTGTTATATCTCTCCTCTGTGGGCTAAACACGTGTTAACACGTTATATATTTCTACTGTCACTGCTATAGGCGTACATTCACGTTTGTAACCTAAAAACAAAGAGTAGCTATTTTTAGCTCAGCCTTCAGAAAGTATGTAGCAGCGAAAGGGTTAAGCTAGTGGTACAGGCTTAATTCCACAAGTAGGCATGTAATTTTTCCGACCGTAACTGCTCTCAGATTGACTCAGATTCAATTGGGTACCAGGAAAATCATTGGGAAGTAGAGACGACCGGCGTTATGGTGATCACAACACTTATAGTGTGACGACGGTCAATGGCAAATATGGGTCAAACACCGTATCACAGCCAACTCTAAATTGGGCCATATAACTGAATGGGGAAACCCTAACCTAGTTTTGAATTGGGGGCTGGATTTTATATATGGTCTGTGGCTTAAGGGATAGTAACTCGGTCTATTAACCCCGGCGTTCTGAGTTCGAATCACGCTGCGGACAGTTTGGTTGCAAATTGTTTCGCGTGGATTTTTACAAAGGACGATGACACCACCCGTTCAGAAAGCAATGGAAAACTACCGAACGTAATAATGCCTAGAAAAATCACAAACAGCGTTAAAAAGCTGGGGATGATTAGCGAAGTCCTGTAAAGGATATGCAATTAACTTTTGGTAGAACACTGCAAGCTTTTTTTGCAATTTTACTCAATTCTATGAGTCTATGGTTATTTATTGATAAAAAATATTAATAATACTAATATTCCTTATTGTTAAACTTAACTTTGTTACATAATATAACTCTGATTTAGCATCTTGTGTTGATTTTAAAATGAATTCGTCTGTACACAACGATACTGGAATGCAAGGTTACGCGACGGTTGTAGTCTTATTTCAATGAATTTTTACCTGAGTCCGCTGGCCGTATTTAGAGTTGGCTGTGCACCGTATTAACCTATTTACCACATGTTATAAAAGGGCTCATTTTTTGTACATTAATAATAAAATAAAATAACATTTTTCGTAGAATTTTTCAGACCGTAGGGTATGAAGTCACTTCACTTCACATTTGTAGACCTTAGTATGCCGGATTTTGGAGGGTAAATTCCTTTTCTCACGCGGGGAATATAAGGTGTGGGATTAAACACACAGCTCTCGTGCCCGAGTCGACAGGCCAACGCGCATTTTTTTTTTTTAAACCGGTTGTTACTGCCTGAAGTACCACTTTTTATGACGGTATATGACGGGAGAAGGAGGACAAGAGCCTGAGAAATTTAATGGCCGCTTGGCTAGTACAGTCGCCGCAAAACTGTTCAGGTTTGGATTTTTCTGTTATACCCCCGACAGAAAAAATCTTTGGCCTTTTTGTGGATTTAAGATATGCATACGCCCGTCTGCCCAGCGTGTTCGTAGCGCGTTGGACTACGGGTGACTATCCTCTGTGTGTGCGGGTTCAATTCCACGGGATGGCAGAAAAAGCCACAGATTCCCCAGATTTACGGTGTTCGGGGCACCGAACCGAAGGGTTACGATGTCCATGGCACCGAGCCGAAGAGCTGAAAAGCTCAAGTGCTTCTGGATCGGAAAAAGACATGCATACGCTTATGCAGTACGCTGTGTGTGCGGGTTCAATTCCGCGGGCTGGCAGAAAAGCCACAGGCTCACCAGATTCACGGTACGATGTCCATGGCACCGAGCCGAAGAGCTGAAAGCTCAAGTGCTTCTGGATCGGAAAAAAATGCATTACGTTAATCTGTCCGACGTGGGGATACTTTATGCAATAAATAATTTGGTGAATAAATTTGTCATTGAGATAAGCATTTAGGATTACTTGATTGATTGATAGGACAATCATCATTGCACTTCGATGAGTAACCATGTTTGCTCCGATCTCTTTCTTATACAGGAAGATCTCAACGGTAGTACACGAGTTCCGTAGCATCAGCGAGGGTTCCCGATGTAATTTAGAAAATAGTGAAACTATTTTGTAGGAATTCGATTGTTTAATCTTTCTAATGAATTTTGCCCAGATAGCGGATTTCCTGCCTACTCATCTCGATTTTGAACTGCCATTATCGGGGATCTTTTAGCGTTTATGAATATGGGGTCATTCAGGAAATGACGTTTCACGCAAATTCGATCTGTTTAGTTGCTTAGCAAATTTGTGCACATCCTAATGAATGGAAGCAGAAAACAAAACTGAAACTCAATAACTTGTGAAAATAACGCAAATATCTCTTTCATTAACTCCTTCACATCTCTGAGCCGATATTACTAGCTCACGGTACTTTTTACAATGACGCAAAGTCAGTACACTGGCTATTTTAATATGAATAAAAATCGCGGCATATCCTTTATTGGACGTTGTCATCAACCACAGTAAAACGAGTCGTTGATTTTTCCAGGCACCACTTATACGTTCAGTATTTTGCCATTGTTTTTTGAATGGTTTACATTAAAAAATAATAATCCGTCCCCAGAGCACATCCTGCAAGATTGCATCAGTCTGAGCAGTGTGAGAATGGAAATCTGATCAACAGAAACAACCCTGCAAAATAAACTATGAGGGACAGGTAAAGACTTTAAGCGCACCGCCCTGTTTATGACACATACCGCAGTAGTCGCATAGTAGAAGTTGATCGCAGAAGAAGAAGAAAAAAGGTTACAAAATTGAATGAATGAAAGGGTTAATTTGTTGTTTTAAATATATATTTATTTCAGATAAAAATATTTGAAGTTTTGGACATTCGGGAAATGACGTCACACCATGGTTTGCTCTTGTTGGATGCTCGCCGAATCAGTGTTCATTCTAATGGTTGGCATGTCTTCAACGTCACTAGAGCTGTTCTTAGATGGCATCTTGGGATCGCCAACAATTTCGGTAGGGATTCTACTTGTTCTTCCTTCATATTATAAAGTGTGTGTGTGTGCTCTGTTATTGAGAAGAAATATGTGTTGCAGTCTTGAAAATAAAGTCTGTTGGGGGATCTATATGTTAAAGAGAAAGCAACATATTATTGATATTAGCCAGTGGCGGCTCGTGATCATTTTTGTTGGTGGGGCCAGACACAAATTATAGGAAAAATCATGGCTTTGGGTTGTTTTAATTTATGAAATAATAATAAATACACGTTACACATTATTTTTTGGTGGGGCCCGGCCCCTGTGGCCCTTAATGACGAGCCGCCACTGCTATTAGCCATCAGTTTCCTTAATAAGAACATTCTATTCTGTGGGTCTATTTTGTTTAAATCGCATACAGTTCATGAATGACAGATCCCATGTTCTGAATCATGGGTATCCGATATTAAATGTGACTATTTCAGAACGACGTCTGCCGCGAGTTGAAATAATTGTTGGCACATTGCCGCCTTTATAAAGGGTAGCAAAAGAAAGCCATACGAGGGTACTGTGCAGTGGCGGCTCGTCATTAAGGACCAGTGGGGCTGGGCGCCACTAAAAATAATGTATAACTTGTATTTATTATTTTATAAATTAAAATATAGCAACTAAAAACCATGATTTATCCGGAAAAAATGTCTGGCCCCACCAACAAAAATTATCGCGAGCCGCCACTGGTACTGTGTATTACTAGTTGCAGTAATTGTTACCAGAGGCCAATCATGGACAATGAGCAAAGCGCAGTCACAAAAAATAACTACATGTGAAATGATGGGCCTGCGAAAAGTTACCAACAACACCAGAAAAGACAGAATCACCAACATCAGCATAAGGAAAAAAATTGGCACATAACCTTGCTTGAATTACATAGAGAAACAAAAAATAAGTGGTTTAGCCACTTAATAAGAATTCATACAAGCTTCACAGTATACAGAGTCTTCTACAACAGAAGATCAGGAAAGAATGCGAGAGGAAGACCACGAAAAAGATGGTTAGATGGTATAGCAGAATTATGTCAAAGAGCAAAAATAACAGTCATCCAAGCCACCAGAAAAGCGCAAGACAAAAACAGAAAACCACGACACTGGGCAACAACTCGGTAGCAGTTTGACGACAAAAGAAGAAGAAGAAGCCATCAGTTCCTGATTAGTAATCGTGTCACATTATTTCAAACACTATATTCTGCAAAAACACTCATTTATGAAATCCAGCCTCATTTTGGTAATCGATTTTGCTGTTTCCAATGTTTCAGAGGTATACATAATATAATGACTGAATTTTTAGTTGAGAGGCTTTCCTCCTCCTTCATCTTCAAACTCTCCATATCGACCACTTGTTAACCACTCTTTGTGATTTGTATGTGATCTGAGTCTAAAAGTGATTGTATTTTGTGTCAGTTATGCGCCTACTAGTAGGCCAGTACATCCGATTTCTGCGATGCTTTTTATTTACTAGGGTAGCTTCCTAGGTCCCACATCGATCGCCTCTAACGACATGCCTTGTAGGTCACAGTGGTACTATTATTTGCTCCCGTTAAGGGCCCCAGCAACACACGGACCGTTGAATATCATAAACATGACATTGAACATGTTTTCTCTTGAGTATCATATAGTTAGTTAATAACACCCTTTTTTTTTTTTTTCGTCCGCTTTCAACTCAGACGAAGTTTCATCTCTGAAACTGATTTTGCGTGAAAATCCGTTTTTCCAATTTCTTACAATGGCAGCAGCGTGCAGATTGTAAATCACTTTACACTGGCAGCCGTGTGCTCAATGTACTCGTAATTAGTATTCCTCGCCATACAGGCAGATTTTCTCCGACTTCAGAGGTACTCACGTTATCATCCTGAGTAAGACCAGGGGACTCGAACAAATGCCGGACAGTAGGTTCGAACCCGAGCTATGAGGCGTCTCACAGCTAGCAGGCCGAGCTACTATCAACTACTCTAGGCAGCCCCCCAATAACACACTAAACATGGCAATAAAACTTCTCATGCAGTTGCTGGATGATGCTCACAGTCTTACCTTGTAGTCCATGGTGTTTCAAGATATTCCATAGTGATTTTATATCTATGCTTTTAATTGTCTTCTCAAAACCCTGCTTGCCATGTTATTCGTTATGGAAGACAGTCCGAAGTGTCCCAGGTCACTGTTACTGTTAGATAAGGATGCCTAATGTCCACACTTCTTTTCTAGGTAGCACTTGATTTGGTTACACTCACATACATCATATGTTAGGTCCGGAAAAGGCATTCAGTGGACACTTATGTCAAAATTAGAGGACCTGGACTTTTCGGATGATCTTGCCTTGCTCTCATACAGACTACAAGACATGCAGGAAAAATTAGATACACTTACAGAAAAGGTGCAATGAGTGGAGCTTAAAATTAGACAAGAGAAGACAAAAGTACTGGGAAGCAACAACATGCAGCAAGATCCAATATTGATTGAAGGAAGGGGTATAGAAAATGTTTGTGAATGTGTCTACCTTGGAAGCAAGATAAGCAAATCAGGAGGTATAGATGATGACATTAATGTCAGGATTAGAAAAGCTCGACAAGAATTTGTTATCCTGCACACATTGTGGAAGTCCATTGCCATCTCTACTAAAACAAAGCTCATGATATTCAGCTCAGATATGAAATATGCGTTGATGTATGGCTCGGAAACATGATGAGTCACAAAGTTAGATACAAATAAAATTCAGACCTTTGTTAACGAATGTCTTCGGCGGATTCTATGACTGAGATGGTATGACAAAGTTGCAAACACAGATCTGTGGATAGGAACGTGACAGGAACCCATGATGACCCAGGTTAAGAGGAGAAAATGGCGATGGGTTGGGCATACCCTACGAAAGACACAGTCGAGTGTCACTAGACAAGAATTTGAGTGGAATCCGCAAGGAAAACGGAAAAAGGACGCCCTTAACAGACAAGGAAACAAAGTATTCTTGAGGAACTGAAGGGTGCTCGACTATCCTGGGAGACCATAACGAAAACAGCTAGAGACCGAGAAGAGTGACGAACAACTGTTGAGGTCCTATGCTCCACGAGGAGCGGAGAGGAATAAGTCAAGTCAACATTTGTGAAAGATTTAAAGTGTTTACTCTGAATGCGTCTTAAATTTGTAAAATGCTCAGCGAGTGTTATCTGCCAAAGGTGATTCGTTTTACGCTATTTTATTTAAAGCGCGGTTGTGTATGTATCATAAACAATTTCAAGAATTTGTCCCGAGTTAGTTAAGATAATTTTTAAGATACATATGCGAGTTATGTAACATCAAAAGATGGACAAATTACATCATGATTACAAATTACAACATTACAGCATGCAACATCAAGGCAAAATATATGGGATTTTTGAGGGGTCTATTGAAATCAGCCTTTGATACGGAGACGGAACCTAATGATGATGTTATGGAAATATAACATTTCCCGTACAAAGCCGAGTAGTATAGCTCATCATCAAGTAGCTTGTCCCTTCCGGAACTTGGCTCCCATGACAGCAGTCCTGAAAAACTCTGTATAATGTTCTGTATAAGTTGACCGGCGTCAGCAGATCGTCAATGACATCTTGCGCCCATCGTCTTCTAGGTCTTCCTCTCATTCTTCTTCCAGGCACCATTCCCTCCAAAATTATCTTCTCTAGGCACTCATGTCGTTTGACGTGTTCGAAATATTTAATTTTCCTTGATGTTATGCTCTTTTATAGACAGCTCTCTTAAATATCAAGCTGTTGCAGAAAAGAAACATTTGTTCTGTTCTCTGTCCATGATATTATCTCTCTCTCTCTCTCTCTCTCTCTTGTGATCGTTCTTAAGCCGTTTTTATCATTCTATTGTGATATATAAACAGCCAAACATCAGAATGGGATGTACGTGTACAGCCTTCAGTACCAATTGGAGCTCAAATGCTTATCTTTCGGTGGTGTGTTCGGTTTCACCCAGCGTTTACTGGGTTCGCTCTCCGTTAGCCTTTGCTGTCCCCAGCCAAAACTCACAAGGCATCAGGTTGGTATTGTCTTTCAGGGCAGCGACCCGTAGACGACCTGCCCTCCCGGACTGATGAGCGTCATCTGCCCAGCTATACCAGTCTTGTTAATGGACTGCTTGGTTTGCCTACCGTCCATTTTTGTGTACGGTTTGCTCCGCTAGCTTTTGATTGTCCCCAATCAGCTGCAAGACAGCAGTATCCCATGATATTCTAAGTACTCTTCTGTAGAATTTACATTCAAAGGCATAGGCACTAGTACAGCTAGTACATTTATATTACTTACGTGATATCCAGTGACATGAAATATAATTGTACATGTGTTGCTTCTAAAATGTTGCTCTTTAACTTTCATATTTTGTGTTGCAAACTTTTCATATTTTAGAACTTAAACTGTCATGTATCAGGTCCTGCCTGTGTAGTCATGTTTCAGGTCCTGCCTGTGTAGTCATGTTTCAGGTCCTGCCTGTGTGTTACCCGAGCTCACAAAGAATAGTAACACTGCAACCTACAAATCATGTCTAAGAGGCGACTGAGTTAGTGGCCTAGGGAAGCTACCCTAGTAAATAAAAAGTGTCGCAGAAATCAAATGTGCTGGCCTACTTGTAGGCGCATAACTGGCACAACGTGCAATCGCTCTTAGGCCAAGATACCATACAAATCACAAAGAGTAGTTTAACAGTTGGTCGATATGGAGCGTGCGATGAAGAATGTTTCAGGTTTTAATCTTCATATTTCATAATTGGAATAACGTCTCTGTTCTTTATTTATATAGCTAGTATAAAGATGAAATCAAACGTTACTATGTTTTTTTAAAATTGTATTGATAATGGATTACTGTGGCGCTTCTGTGGCGCTTTCACTCTCATTTGATTTTACTACTTTAGAAGTGCTTGCTTCGTTTTCAGGGGATAAATGTGATGAAATTTGACTTTTTTGGCTTGAAGCAGTAAGAGACGTATCCTGATCTTGGCTGTGTGATGCATTGTCTTCCAGTACACTCTTGGCCTTTTTTTGTAAGAATTGTTCACGCAAAGTTTTCTCTTCAATCAGTTGGGCTTTAAGTGCTTTTATAGACTCTCTCAATTCTGAAGTTTGTTCCATTTTGAACGAGTTCTCTTCCGCAATCTGCAGTTTGAAGATCTCCATCTCAGACAGTGATACACGTTTATTATGATATGCTAGTTCACAGTCGGCGTATCTATACAGACATCTTGCTATATAATCAAACGGATCGTTTGGTTTATGTTCTGCTACTTCTGCTAGGCACTTAGCCAATGCTTTCTGCACGTCATTTCGTATGTAGTTCGCCATGGCGACTCAATCTAAAATGTTATGAAACTATGAGACAATGATGGGCACTTTTGCTTATGATGTTGATGAGAGCTTCCAATCCAAGCAAGAGACTGTTGCTTTGGTCAATCACTTGGATGATGCGTATAACAAAACGGACTATTAAATCATGATACTCTCTTTGCTAAAATGTGGGGTTAATCCTTGGCTGGGGAACTGGATAGCTGCTTCTTTGATGGAGTGGATCCGTGCACTACGTTGAAAAACATGGACGTCAGACCCTACACTTATATACCGGGGTTACCATCACAGGGATCCACTCTATCACCCGTGTTATTCAATATCTACACAGCAAATTTAGACAAAATAAAGCCTACCAGATTGGGTCGAGCATTGACTTTTGCAGATGACATCTTGAGAAAATCAATTTGTTTCTTGTACCGCATCTATATTTTATTCTAAGTAGTATATATATTTTTTCCTAAGAAAACCGCGTACGTCAATAAAGCTGCATTTCTGGGTCTATATTAATTAATATATTTAATTTAATTATTCTTTAGTTGCTTCGAGATCTCAAAATGATGTTTGAGAAATAAGTGTTGAACCAATGTAACATACAGGACACCAACGTTATAGTATTAGTAGCGTAACTTAACTCCTTAGTTTTTAATGTTATTATTCAAGAAACGCGAAACTTATTTATGTATTCCATCACACCATTTGAAACACTTCCTTTCAAGATGTGTGCGGATGTGCTCATGTATTTATTGCTTCAAGTGGAGTCTGTGCAACACATGCTGCTCATTGGCAGTGTTGTGTTGGTCTGTGGGATGTTGACATCCTTGGGGATGTTGGTCAAAGAAAAATAAGCAAACGTTTAACACCGTATTTCTAAATATACCTCATTTCATGAAAGCTGGTTTTGTTCTATTGTCTATTGTCTTTTCCCAGGTGGAATTGGTATAGTCCACTTTTGCCGTTAAGCGTAGGGATGGGAGCTTCAATTTGCTATACATGGCTAGATGAGTTGCCTTGTTGTGTTATTTCCGTGTTTATTTAGTGTGGTCTTGATATTGTCTATCCATCTTTTCTTGGTCGTCCCTTGGCTCTAGCACCTGATCTCTTTTTATTGTTCTAGACTTGTTAAACAAACAAATTCACCTGAGTTTATCACCTGCGTATAGGAGAAAAACTGGGGGCGTGGGAGAGAGAGAGAGAGAGAGAGAGAGAGAGAGAGAGAGAAAAGGGACTGTCGAAACAGAGATCCACCATTAAAACATGTCAAAACAAATCACGCTTCACTTCCCACTGCAATCTAAACTAACAAACAAACAAAACATGTCCATCAATTCTTTCTTGAAACTAATAGAATGCCATCATTACCTTCACTTTAAATCATAATTGCTGAAATCTATATCCCAGGCTGCACAATCCCAGTTCTAATAACCACGCCAATCAACTTAGTTGCTCAACAGAGCTATGGCGTCACTAATGTCGGAAGAGACGAATAAGGAGGTTTGGTGTGGGACTAGCTACACTACCCCGTAAACAACGCTAGATACCTACAGAAACAACGCCCTAGTGGTTACCGGGGCCCAAATTTGGGTTGTAAAGAATAGAACCACTGTTACCTGCCACGCATGTCGTAAGAGGCGACTAAGGAGGTTTGGCTAAAATCGGATGCACATGTCCTAAACGTGTAGAAGTCTATACGTTTAGGGGCCTACCAAACCAATGTGCAACGTACACACGTTCTTGGCAAAGATCAAACATATCACAAAGAGTGATTAAAATTGGTTGTAAAGAACGAACGCAAAGAAGAGACCTACAGAAACCACAACCAAGAAAATTCGAAGCTCGCCACCCGTGGAAGAAGAAGGAACCCCGCAAGGAAGGTCGTATGAAGCAACCAGATTACATCCGAAAGGATATCAGGCTACTGTCTCACCTTCTTGAGGCGGAAGTAGGGAAAATCTGGAGAGAGTGGAGAGATCGGGAAAAAGATGGCATTGGATAGGAGGACCTCGGAAACCTTGGTTGCGGATCTATGCTTCCCTAGGGCTGACGTGTGAATAAGATATCGTCACTCCACTTCAGTCAGACTCATATCTGATCAGTCGTTCTATAGCAGATAATATTTCCAATAACGTTGACATAATACGTTCCATCGACTGATATATGTGACCATTATCATTACACTTTGGTGCGTCTGTGTGGTGCCGGGTCCCGCAAGGGAAGCAAAGAATAGTACCACTGTGACCTACAAGGCATGTCGTAAGAGGCGTCTGATGTAGAACCTAGGAAAGCTAATTAAAAGTTAATTGCATAACCTTAACTGGACTTTGCGAATCAACCACAGCGTTTTAACATTGTTTGTGATTTTTCTAGACATTATTACGTTCAGTAGTTTGCCATTGCTTTCTGAACGGGTGGTGCCATCGTCCTTTTGTAAAAATCCACGTGAAACAATTTGCAACCAAATATGTCCGCAGTCTAGGAAAGCTACCCTAGTAAATAAAAAGCATCGCAGAAATCGGATGTGCTGGCCTACTTTTCGGCGCATAACTGACACAACATACAATCACTCTTAGGCTCAGATCACATACAAATCACACAAAGGGGTTAACAAATGTTCAGTATGGAGCGTTCGGTGATGAAGAAGAAAAAGACACTTTGGAAAATAACTTTATATATTCGTATCACTTTCGTACACAGGAAGATCTCAGCGACAGTACACGAACTCCGTAACGCTGGTGAACGTTCCTTGTGTAATCTTGAAAATTGTTAACATTTTTAGAAATTCTTTTTAAAATTATTATTAACGACTGCAGTTTATTGTTGTCCATTTTTAGCTGTCAATTGTTATTTTACGTGTAATGTAATAGCCGTCCATCGCAAGCGATGATGACAACAATCTCAGACGTGTACTGTTGCACCTCTCTGGGTGTGTGCGGAGGTGACTGTAGAGTCCAATCCTAGAACAGAATCCCCGACCACAGGTGGGGCATACATGATCAAGGTTAGACATGTGCGTGTTGTGTGCTCTGTCTTTTCGCGCTGCTCGTTTTCTCTGTGACTCAACAATACGATGATTCTCAGCTATTCGGGTTCCTCTTTTGTTGTTACAGCGCCACATTTGGCGATCTTGCGCAAGGATTCCCAGCACGTATTGTCTATATCGAAGCATTTCAGAGACACTTTAAGAGTGTCTTTAAAGCGTTTTTCTGTCCACCAGCTAAACGTCTGCCCCCTTCAAGCTCGCCATACATCAACTGTTTTGGGATGCGTTTATCAGGCATTCGAGCAACGTGACCGACCCATCTCAGTTGGGCCTTCTGCAACAGGGTGTTGACGCTTGGGATCTTTGCTCTTGTGAGGACTTCGCTGTCTGGAATTTTGTCCTGCCAGTTTATTTTTAGTATTCTGCGTAGACAGCTTGTGTGGAAATGGTTTAATTTTCTTCCGTGTCTGCTATACACTGTCCATGTCTCGCTTGCGTACAGCAGCGTGGTTAGCACTATGGCCTGGTAAACTTTCAGCTTTGTGACTATGCTTATCCCCTTCCGTTCCCACACAGTGACACGTAACCTTCCGAACGCAGCACTGGCTTTGGATATCCTATTGTGGACCTCAAGTATATCCAACTTACTTAACTTGTTGTTTACTTACAAAAAAAGTTATCATATACAGGACAATTACATTTTACGTGTACAACTCGAACAAAGAACTTTTGTTTTATCGTCCATATCTGATAGGACTGGTAACTCGATTTCTCCTACACTGAGATCAGATATCTCTGAAAATTGATCCTGGGCAGCTTGTTCCATCTCTTCTATGATATTTCTTGCCTCTCTCAGTAAAGTTCGTTTCAGAGTATCTCTAGTGCGTTCTTTCTTTCTTGAACCCTTTGTCTCTCGCTTGAATGCCTACTTTCGTATGTATTTTTTGATCATTTCTTCTCAGAGTATGCCCAACATGTCTTCCCCTTCTTATAACAGCTGTTACTAGTGGTTGACCACATTTCTCTGATTGCATCACTTCTCCTGAATTTGTTCCATTTTATGTTCGTAATTTTTTTCTTCTTTTTTTTCCTTTTCTTCTTCTTCTTCTTCTCAAACGCTCCATATCGACCACTTGTTAAACCACTCTTTGTGATTTGTATATGATCTGAGTCTAAGAGTGATTGTACGTTGTGTCAATTATGCACCTACAACTAAGCCAGCACATCCTATTTCTGCGACGCTTTTTATTTACTAGGGTAGCTTCCTAGGACCATACATCAGTCGCCTTGTAGGACGCAGTGGTACTATTCTTTGCTCCTCTTACAGGCTCCGGCAACACGCGGGCGATTTTACTTTTCGCACGCGTCTATTCTCAAGTGTATCCAACTTACTTAACTTGTTGTTTACTTACAAAAAAAGTTATCATATACCGGACAATTACATTCTAACGAATATTCGATACCTTTATTTGCAGGTTTTCTTGTGACGGCCGAAACAGCATCCGGTATCCATGTCAACGGTAGCTATATCCGGTTTGCGCAAAGGAATGAACATCATGACAGCAAGCAGCCCATTCTGGTCGTCTTCACTAACGACGGACAGCGGAAACATCCGAACTACATTTCGCCTGATGACGAGGGTAGCTTAGTTTATTCTTTTTATTTTATTGTGATTTTCTTCTTCTTCTGCGTTCTCTCTAGATTGGGATATCGGATTTTCTAATAAAGGCAGCCGTCTGCCTCAGATTATCAGCCACGTCATACAATTTGTCTTCTGCGTTCTCACTAGATTGGGATTTCGGATTCTCTAATAAAGGCAGCCGTCTGTCTCAGATTATCAGCCACGCCATACAGTTTGTCTTCTGTGTTCTCACTAGATTGGGATTTCGGATTCTCTAATAAAGGCAGCCGTCTGTCTCAGATTATTAGCCACGCCATACAGTTTGTCTTTGACTCTGGTGTAAGTGGGCCACCTTTTTCTTCTCAAGTCCGAACACTGGGGGCAGTTCTGTATGATATAATTCCTATGATTTCTGCTTCCCGTTTGTGCCGACCTCTTCCCGTAGTAAGTTTTGGCAACCCTCGTGATGGTAGGTCTGATATTCTTACTGCGTAGCTAAATCTCCGAGGCAGATTGGCGGCCGTAGAAACCGTTATCCCATTTCTCATTGTGAGGGTCGTTGCACCATGTTATGCGCCTTACGGTCTGGTGCATCCGTTTTCTGCAAGCATTTGTTTCGGGTTAGCATTCCCTAGCGGATACGTGCATCCGATTTCAACCAAACCTCCTTAGCCGCCTCTTACGACATGCGTGGCATGTAACAGTGGTTCTATTCTTTACACCCCAAATTTGGGCCACGGTAACCACCCTGGCGTACTGTGATTTTGATTAATTCGTCATCATCATCAACCTCTAGCATGTCTCTGTCGGAACTTCACTTCCATGACAGCAGCTCTAAATACCTACCTGTTCTGTCTGCGGCGTCCGGCGTCTGTTACAGTCATAATCTGCACGACTATGACATCTTGCACCCATCTTCTCCTCGGTCTTCATCTCCTCCGTCTGTCCGGTATCATGCCCTCCAGAATGATCTTCTTCAAATAATCATATATATATATATACCGGAGCATGTCCTGCAAGACTGTCCTCTCCTGGGGGCGCTGAGAAGCAGCGTGTGGCAACATCCAGTCGACCTCTTCTTCTTCTTTGCGTTCGTTCTTCACGACCAATTCTAATCACTCTTTGTGATATGTTTGGTCTTTGCCAAGAACGTGTATTCGTAGCACATTAGTGTGGTAGGCCCCTAAACGCATAGACTTCTACACGTTTAGGACATGTACATTCGATTTCAGCCAAACCTCCTTTGCCGCCTCTTACGACATGCGTGACAGGTAACAGTAGTTCTATTCTTTACACCCCAAATTTGGCCCCGGTAACCACTCGGGCGATCCAAGTCGACCTGAAAACTAAGCTTTGGGGAAACCTGACAGACGTGAAGCTGACTGCCCAGTTTGTGGTCCACAGTAAATTAAGCGCATGATCAGAGATCGCTGAAGAAGAAGAAGAAGTAGAAAGATAATCATATCATTTTACATGCCTGAAGTAATTTATTTCCCTTGTTTTAATATCATTCATTTTTCTAAACCGTTTTTCTTCAATTTTAACCCTTTCACACGTTAGAGCCGATATACTGGCTCTCAGTATTTCTTAAAGATGACACAAAACCAGTACACTGGTAAATTCAGTATACATTGCAATATAAATGTGTCCTGAAGTCAAAAAATAAATTACGGAACGAAAAAGTTCAGCTGTTTCAAAATGGCCATATTTGTTCTTTTTCTGCCTATAGTATTCTCCTCTCTCTTTCTCTCTTTCTCTCTCTCTCTTTTCTTATATATATATATATATATATATATATATATATATATATATATATATATCATGATCACCGCTTAGACTGATGTACCAGATTTCCTCATAAATTCTTTTTCTTGTGGAAATCTGATTCATGCAGTCTTAGCATTGGTGTGTTTCGTCACATCTTCAGCACCATTTGGAGCCCTGGTGCTTATCCTTTGGCGAAGTGTCCGGTTTTAGCCAGCGTTTCTGGGTTCGCTCTCCGTCAGCCTTGGGCTGTCCCCAGCTGACCTGCAAGACAGCAGGTTGCTATATTCTTTTAGGATAGCTACCCTTAGACAATCTTCCCTCCCGGGTTGTTGAGCGTCATCTTCTCAGGTTACCAGTTTTGGACTACTTTATTTGCCTGTCGTCCAGTTTTGTGTACGGTTTGCTCCGCTAACCTTTGATTTCCCCCAATCAAACTACAAGGCAGAAGTAGTTCTCTGCGAGGGGAAACGTGGTTATTGTTCTCTTCTATGGTATTCTGAGTACTCTCCTGTAGATCTTAATGCCCAACCGATTTGTCCACTGTTTTCTCAAGAATTCATGCCATCCATCATATGTTGCTATGAAACAATACATGCTCTTTAATATCTCTTCTTCATCTTCTGCGTTCGTCCGCTGTAAATTCATGTGTTAACCATGACATATTGTATGGCACTTCTGACTGATTTTTGCGTGAAGGCATGCTTATACAATTTGACTGGAGTCCCACGCGATGCAGACGAGCCTTCGCCTAATTCAAAAGTATTTGGAGATTACTAGATCTTTCAAGTGTGACCTTTTCAGGAAACCTGAAGCCCGAACCACTTGCGGTGAAGCCAGTGACAATTAGTAAAGTGCAAATCCTCTATAGGATTTCCCGTCTCTTTAAAGTCGAGTTTTTGATTGGTTAAATAGGTGTAATCCCCACACCGTAGATAGCATGCTGTCGTTCTCCTGCAGACTACCAGTCCAGAGCCAACTATAAACTACTGGGCCTTCGGGCTCATGTAGGAATTGTGGGAAATCAGACCCCAACTACACCACGTGACCTCGCATTCCAGTATTGGTGTATATAGACGAATTCATTTTAAAATCAACACAAAATGCTAACTCGAAGTCATATTATGCAACAAGTTAAGTTTAACAATAAGGAATATCAATATTATAAATATTTTTCACCAATAAATAACCATAGACTCACAGAATTGAGTAAAATTGCAAAAGAGCGTGCAGTGTTCTATAAAACATCTGTAATTTCCAGATCCCTTTTCTTATCTAGGTCAGGGAATACCCTGCCAGTTGTCTAGCCTGTGCTAGAGCCTGGCTGTGACCAGTCTCTCGCAGCGTTAGTATGTTCTGTCAAAATGATTGGTTAAATTGGTGTAGTCCCCACACCGTAGATAGCCTGCAGTCGTTTTCCTGCAGACTACCAGTCTCTCGCAGTGTTTGTTCTGTCAAAATGATCTTTCTTCTTTTTCTCTTAGCTCTCCTAAGATCTCCTAAGATCTAAAATCAGTCTCAGACTGGCCACTACTTTCTGATAAGCTTTTTTGGAGAACAATAACAGTCTTAGACTGACCATTACATTTTCACATGCTTTTTAAAGAACAATAAAGTCTCAGACTGACCACTACGATCTGATAAGCTCTTCTGAGAACACTAACAGTCTCAGACTGATCACTGCTTTCTGAGAACGTTAACAGCCTCAGGCTGGTCACTGCTTTCTGAGAACGTTAACAGCCTCAGGCTGGTCACTGCTTTCTGAGAACGCTAGCAGCCTCAGACTGACCACTACTGTCTGAGAACCCTAACAGCCTCAGGCTGGTCACTGCTTTCTGAGAACGTTAACAGCCTCAGACTGACCACTACTTTCTGAGAACGTTAACAGCTTCAGGCTGGACTATGCTCTCTGAGAACCCTAACAGACTCAAGCTGACCCCAGCTTTGTTTGAACATACTTAAGATGACTCGTAAGTAGAAGACTAGATTAGATCTTTTAACGTTTATCTTGTATCCTTAACAAAATATTTAATCTTCCACAGAATATCTGGAGATTAAAGAAGATATTCTGAGACGACAGTTGCAGAAGCAACATCGAGACACTGACAACTTCCGGGGCGCTATTCGTATGCTAAATGAGAGAGGTCGTATGACCCATCGAACATCACTAGTAAGCAGATCAAAACGTAGTGCCAAAAATCGAAACGGTGACAGGAAAAAAAGAACTTATGAAACTCATCGATATCGCCAGAACAATCGATCATGTACACGTTACGAGATGTTCGTTGATTTCGAAGAGATAGGTTGGTCTGGCTGGATTATATCCCCCAATAGTTATAACGCTTATCATTGTGCCGGTGAATGCCCTTTCCCACTAGGTCAAGGCCAGAAACCAACCAATCACGCTACAGTTCAAAGTATCGTCCACGCCCTTGGTGTAGGAAAAAACATAAACACGCCTTGCTGTGTGCCAAATAAACTGTACTCCATCAGTTTGTTATACTTTGATGATAACGAGAATGTCATCTTGAAACAATATGACGACATGGTTGTGGCTAGCTGTGGTTGTCACTAATTATTAAACAGGAAGAACTATTGGTTCTACCAACATCCGAAACCAACAAAATAGTACATCTAATACCCCCTCCCTACACACACAATACCAACTGATGAATGTGATCATTTTGTGCAGAGAGATATGACTGAACTTTTTTCAGTTGTCAGTGACAACTGTATACTATACATGTATTTACCCCTTATTATCTTATAATACAAAGTTTCTAAGGATCAAGGTCATCAAGGTACCTTCCTCAAGGACGCGTAATCAATCTACCATGCCCAGAATACGGACCAGTCCAAATCTGCACTGCAATGTTGTCAAGTTTGCATATTTTGATTGGATGTTTTAATTACACAATTTTTGTAACACATCTAAAATGCTATGTCACTGCTGTAAAAGGCAGGGTGGTGTAAAAACCTGAATAGCCAACTTCAATTATGATGTAAAATTTAAATTTTACAGACGAACAATTATTCTATCAGAGCTTTGTTTATGCACACAAATGGATAATAATTTCTTTGATTGTGATGTTGTTCAACTTGGATTAGGAGATAGTCACTCACTTTAGATTAAGATTCTGCTCTGTCTCATGTCTGCTGTTTGTTTGTTTCATGTTTTATTTAATACATTCGGATGATAAGAAATGAATTGTATGCCAGAGAGCTGCTCGTACAAACAATAAGTACAACATATTGAGTTTTTTAAAAGATCAAATGTTCCAAACCAGTACAGCAAAGATATGTGGCAAAGTTGTGTTTTGAATATCTTGATTTAATCCCAATGACGCTTTGACTAAATCATGATAGTAACAGGGGCATGGTATTCATATCCAATAAGGATATGTCATAAGGGGTATCAGTTATAAATAAGGACTATCATCATACTATTCCGGACATGTCCATAGGTGATCCGATCTCCGCCTCAATAAGTCAAGCGACCCAACACGCCAAATGTTCAATATTGATTAATCAATCTTTTTGCATATTTGGTATATCATTCTTCTCGAGCTGTAATAATATCAACACACATCTCCCTCAATCTGATCAGCGAGTAGGATTAACGGCCATGAAACTCCTATGTTCGGAAATATTCTCTTAAGAATGTCATTTCGGTCCATGACAGCTCCCTCTGTCATCGTAGTATTGTCAGCCAATCTATCAGCTCGTTCATTATCCCTGACTCCTGCTTGCCCAGGGACAAAAATGAAGGTCCTATCTCTGATCCCATAAATTCTTATTGGTCTTTTTTTTAAAACTAGTGTATGTACTAATTACTTGAGAAGTATAGAACGTATTAGGAAAGTTTCGAGGCTAGTTTTTTTTTCACCCAGAAGCACTTGAGCTTTGGGCTCTTTGGCTCGGTCCCATGGACATCATAACCTTTCGGTTCGGTGCCACAAACACCGTAAATCTGGAGAAATTGTGGATTTTCTGCCAGTCCGCGGAATTGAACCCGCACTCACAGAGGGTTTGTCACCCGTCGTCCAACGCGCTACGAACACGCTAGGGAGGCGGGCTTCGAGGCTAGTTAAAGCATTATATTATAAAGAAACTAACGCTGAAAGCAAGTACAGCAAGCACTTGGTAAATATTTACATTAAACAACAGAAGAAAACAATTTCAGACAATGTTAAATCAGAATCAAACACAGACAAAGTTGAGTGGCAATTGACGGCTATGCCTCGCTACGAGAGACATACAAGTTTGCTAGCTCGGTAAACCAAACACTTCAGTTGATTTGTTTGTTTGTTTGTTATGTAGGGGAACAAAGCCTCTTTAACCTCTGAAGTCGGAGAAGGCACGCCTGTATGGCAGAGGACACTGATAATAAGGAAAGAATGCATTCACGCAAAAATCAATCAGAAGTGCCATGCACCCTGACTACGCCTGAATTCATAGCTGGCGAACGCAAGAAGAAGAAGAAGAAAAGTCTCTTTAAACCGAGTCCCGCAATTTTCAACCTAAGGACGAGCCTTTTAGGTTATATCAGAGCGTCTATGTCTACAACTCTAACCAGACTGCATGTCTACAACTCTAACAAGACTGCATGTCTACAACACTAACCAGACTGCATGTCTACAACACTAACCAGACTGCATGTCTACAACTCTAACCAGACTGCATGTCTACAACTCTAACTAGACTGCATGTCTACAACACTAACCAGACTGCATGTTCATCTAACTCAGTCATTACACACTAAGACTGCATGAATAACGACATGTCAAATCTAACCAGACTGCAGCTACAACTAACTAGACTGAGCTAAATAACACTACTACCTCAGCACACTAAAGAAGAATATAAACCAAGAAAGTCGTCACACGCTAAGAGATCAGACTTACGAACTCTTGTTCAGATGTGCAGTGATGATTCCGATAACTAAACAAAATTATAACGGTCAACAAACATTAAACTAATAAATAACTCATTGCGCAGAATCCAAGAAGTGGAATAATTTGTTGCGTTTGTTGACAGTTCTTGCGAAAAAGTTAACTCTTAGTGGATCAGGACAAATTTGTTTTTAGAGTTTAAACGCCCTTTAGTGTGGCGTTTGGTCCACAAGGAGTTAAGAGCCTGATGAGCCACATCATGCATGGCACGAGAGAGACGACAATGCCCCTGAAATCCCAAGCAATAATTATTTTTTTATTTTCCGATCCAGAAGCACTTGAGCTTTTCAGCTCTTCGGCTCGGTGCCATGGACATCGTAACCCTTCGGTTCGGTGCCACGAACACCGTAAATTCGGGGAATATGTGGCTTTTTCTGCCATCCCGCGGAATTGAACCCGCACACACAGAGGGATAGTCACCGTAGTCCAACACGCTACGAACACGCTGGGCAGACGGGCAGGAATAATTATTAAAGACTTTTCTTTCGACACAGATTAGTCTTGCAAGTCACAGGCGTCATTGTCATAAGATTAACCTATGTTCACAACTTATACACTATCATCTTCAAAAACCGAAATGTGTAAACCAAACTGAACTACAATAATACTAGAACACACTGTGCCATTGTGATGAGTCTTAGTTAAAGTGTGTATGTAGACATAAACGTGTGCATTGAACTATGCGTGTGAGTGAGCACCTACCTCTTAACTAAGGCTAGATATATCGCTCTATGATGAGATCTGAAATATCTAAGCTACAAATTTATGTACTATGTCTTCTTAATTTTTTTTTAAAACTCTTAAACAACGCCCGGGTTCGATCCCTGGTAAGATGAATAAATTTGTTGCTGTCGGGGCATAAAGAAAAATCCTTACCTGAACAGGTTACGGTGACTGCGCTAGCCTTGTGGTCATTTAAAGGGTTTTAAAGCCGAAGGATTGACTTCATTGCACCGGGTTTTACCCAATCTGGCTCGGTCCCTCTCAGCAGAAATGGCACGCCACCTACCGAGAGTATTGCACAAAGCACGAACTCCGTAGCTCCGGAACAATCCTAGGGTCTCTGAAAAACTGCACCCGTGAACAGAATGGCGCGGTCCGTACTCGAACCTACGACCTTCGACTCGCAAGGCAAAGGGCCACAGCCACAGAGACCCCCTTTTGGTCATTAAATTCCTCAAGCTTATGTCCCCCTGTCCTTTACCGTCTTAACGACCGGTATTTTTCTTCTTTTGTCATCACCCTGTTTCCGGGTTGCTGCCCAGTGTCGTGGTTTTCTGTCTTTACCTTGCGTTGTTCTGATGGCTTGGGTGATTGTTATTTTTGCTCTTTGACAGGATTCTGCTATGCCATCTAACCATCTTTTCGTGATCCGCCTCTCACCTTCTTTCCTGATGTTCTGTTGTAGAAGATTCTGTATACTGTGGAGTTTGGATGCATTCTTATTAAGTAGCCAAAACCACTTCATTCTTTGTTTTCAAGCAACTTTCCAACTTTCTTTCTTATGCTTATGTTGGTGACTCTGTCTTTTCTGGTGTTGTTGGTAACTTTTCGTAACAACCTGTACTACGGGCAGTAAATACACTTGTTTTACAACATGATAGTGATGTATTTTTTAAACCACACCTTTTCTTATCTTATTTAACTTATCACGGACTTTGTAAGATGTCTTTGTATACAATATTTATATGCATATTATTTCGTTTTTCTTGAGTTTAACTGTATAATTTTTAATGTAGGTGAAGATAAAATACAGTTTTCCTTGAGAAAGTACAGATTCTTTGAGATAAACCAGATCACATTTGAGGAACTAAATTTCAAGCACCTCTGAACTCGAAAAAGGCGCGCCTGTCCGGCGTGTTCATAGCGCATTGAACGGGTGACAAGCCCTCTGTGAGTGCGGTTCAATTCCGCGGGCTAGCAGAAAAGCCACAGTTTTTCCAGATTTACGGTGTTGGTGATACCGAACCGAAGGGTTACAATGTCCATGGCACTGAGCCGAAGAGCTGAAAGCTCAAGTGCTTCTGGGTCGGCAAAAAAAAAAAGCGAGAGAAAAGCCGATGAAAAGAAAGTGAGTCTTCTCGTAAAAATCAGTCGGAAGCACCATACCATGACTACGCCCAAATTCATAGCGGACGTACTATGAAGAAGAAGAAGAAGATTGTGATAAATACTAAAACTTTCCAAAGTTGATGGTACTAGAGATGTAATCAATTCAAAGGTCTCCCGATGTAAATGTACGTTTATTTTATATTTCATTTAGTCATTTCGATATTTTTGAGCGTAGGTTCTCTCTCACGATCACCGCCCAGACCGATGTACCAGATCTCCCCATTATTTATATTCATGTGGAAATCGGATTCTCTCTCTCTCTCTCTCTCTCTCGCGATCGTTCTTAAGCCGTTTTTATCATTCTATTGGGATATATAAACAGCCAAACATCAGAACGGGATGTACGTGCATAGCCTTCAATACCAATTGGAGCTCAAGTGCTTATCTTTCGGTGGTGTGTTCGATTTCAACCAGCGTTTGTGTACGGTTCGCTCTCCGCTAGCCTTTTGTTGTCCCCAGCCAAAACCCACAAGGCAGCAGGTTGACATCTGATTCATGCAGCCTTAGCATTGGTGTGTTTTACGTCACATCTTCAGCACCATTTGGAGCTCTGGCTTATCCTTCGGCGATGTGTCCGGTTTCAGCCAGCGTTTACTCGGTTCGCTATCTGTTCTGTAGCCATCTAGTGTTTTTACGGTGTGGTGTAGCTAGCCCCACCCTCATTAATGGCCTCTTACGACATGCGTGGCAGGCAACAGTAGTTTTATTCTTTACACCCCAATTTGGGCCCTGGTAACCACTCGAGTGAACAGCGTAGGTTCACAATATCACCTCTTTTTGCAACCTCTTTGACTTGCGTGCGTTGCGCATTCAGATAGTAGTTGTCAGATCATTACTGATTATCATTTGCACAGTAATGATTATTGAATTCCAGGACTCTACCGATGTATTCATTATTAAACAGCCAACGTTGTGTCCCTTTGTCAATCAAAATATGAATTCTTCTTCTTGTTTTCTTCACTTTATTCCTGTTTTGTTTCACACCGTCAAGATCATAAGAAATTTATAGAACGGGCTTTTCTGTGCACTTCATAAATAATGTTTTTCACCACCTCTGCTATTTCTAAAGTCCATTAAAGATTTTTGTGTGAACGACTTTTTGCTTGTATCGAGAGTTGGAAAATGACTAAAGATATAGAAAGCAAGTTGAATGCATTTGAAAATAGATTGCGAAAAATAATGAATATAAAATGGAATGAATTCAAGAGAAGTGATGAAATCAGAGACATGTCTGGTCAACCACTAGTGACAACTGTTATAAGAAAGAAAAGATGGAGATATGTTGGGCCCACCTTGAGGAGAAATGATCAACGAATATCAAAGCAGGTATTGAAGTGGGATGCAAACAGTTCAAGAAAGATAGGTTGACCTAAGGAGACCCTGAAACGAACTTTGTTGAGAGAGGCAGGAAATATCGGTCTCGGTTCCATTGAGGAGATTGAGCGAGTTGCCCAGGATAGAGCGGTATGGAGAAATTACTTGCAGGCCTTATGTAACGTATAACGGTACGATAGGAATTATTATTATTATTATCCACTTTATCAGAATAGCATTGATCTTTGACGCGCACTGTCTGTTGGTAATCTACTTGTATAATGTGGCCGAACCATTTATTTTCTTGTTCATATGGTTCATAGTTCATATGTACAGTTCCAACTTCACTGCAACGGATCATCCCATAATTGCTCCGTTCCTGTGCCAACGAAAATCACACGAAATGCTAACAACTGTATCTCGTGTGAACAAATTCCAGAATTAAACAGCCGTTAATTTCTTGTTTCTTGATGAAGTTCAGTACTGAAGTTCAGCACACACAAGATCACTACGTTTCACCCCAACACTTCTATAAAGAAGTAAATGGTGGAAGAGTAGAAGAAGTTCAGTACTGATGTTGTACCCATTTTATATTCTGGTGTCTTCATTTCTAAACCAGTAGCGTTTTTCTCTCTAGCGAATGTCATTACTTCTGTTTTGTTGATATTTATTCTCATATTGTATTCATCTGCAGTCTGTTATGCTAAACATGGATTAAAAGGAACTAACTCTTCCCGTCTTCATTCACAAGAGTGTGAGAGTGGTAATGGGCCTTGTTTGTAATGCAATACAAATTCAAGTCGACGTGCTTGAAGTTTACAAGGTCAATTAAATAAAAAGATAAAATGATATTTGTGTTAAATTATGTATAGTTGACTTAGTCGTCCAACGCTAACGATGGTGGCGACTTCACTGTTATTGATGTGTTGTCATAAATTCAGAATCCGATTGAAGGTAAAACTGAAAATCTTGTCAAGCAGTATATATATGGCCTTTTTCGTCTTTACAGACGGTCAATTGGCAAGTGTTTGACTGTGACAACTTCTGAGTTTTCGCTTTTCTCTCTTGTCGTTCAGCTCGTACATAAGTCTCTTCTCAAAAGACTCTGCGCCCTTTCGTAATTTGGCTTTCCACACAACTCTGTCATCAGCTAGTCCATCCCATGTGCTGGGATCTATATAAACATTTTTCATTGAGGCTTTGCAGACATCTTTATATCTGAGCAGTGGTCTGCCCTGGTGCCTTTTCCTCTCCGAAAGTTCACAGAACAACATTTGTTTTGGTATGTGGCAAGTTTCCATTCTTCTCACATGTCCCAACCATCTTAGTCGTCTCTCTTTGTGCCTAGCCTGGGCAACTGATATGGAGAATGTGCCTTGCCCATTTTGTTTATTGGTTACTGAACTGACGTCACAGCACTCCAGGCAGACCCATAGGTGCTCAGTCGCCCCCAACAGATGTCGAAGGGTATGCATACTGATGGTTCCTGTGGCTCTCTGGTTAAACACACTCCTTTCTTTGCCTCTCAAGCATCCAGTTCTACTTCTACAACGTGTAATTCCAAACTCCTTACATCGCTGAATTGATTCAACGCCAATGTTAGTGTCCTCATCCAACAGTAGATCTCCAAGAGACAGAAGAACGTCCCATAAATCCATCCTTAACTTCCCAGCATGTCCGCTCTCATGTTGCCGTGAACACCCGCATGACCAGGACAGTAGATCCATGCAGGTCTCTGGAGGTTAGAAACTTCTATAGACGACACCCACTCATACCGCAACCTGCCATTCTGGATCTTCCGAAGCATCGACTGAAAGTCATCACGCAAAAATGGTGTTGCTAACGGTGTTAATAACTGTCGTTTCGGGAGACGTGTTTATTATGGTGATAAGGTAAGCTGGTCGCCTTTTTCTCCAATAATCGGATCCTGTGTGAAAGAATTGCGTTATTTTCAAGTGACATTTGATCTCAGTATATGGGATCAAGTTCCTAGTTCTGTCGAAGATGAGGCGAGATGAAAGTTAAGTTCCTTGTTCAAGATGAACCCCAATCCAAGACAAATTCAACAAAGGCATCAACCTAGAACCACACACACCAGGCCAATACAAAATTCCTTCTCTGGAAGCTAAAGACACGCCTCTACACTTCTAAAAATAAAAACAAAGGCATCAACCTAGAACCACGCACACCAGGCCAATACAAAAGTCCTTCTCTGGAAGCTAAAGACACGCCTCTACACTTCTAAAAATAAAAACAAAGGCATCAACCTAGAACCACGCACACCAGGCCAATACAAAAGTCCTTCGCTGGAAGCTAAAGACACGCCTCTACACTTCTAAAAATAAAAACAAAGGCATCAACCTAGAACCACACACACCAGGCCAATACAAAAGTCCTTCTCTGGAAGCTAAAGACACGCCTCTACACTTCTAAAAATAAAAACAAAGGCATCAACCTAGAACCACGCACACCAGGCCAATACAAAGTCCTTCGCGAAGATACAAGAAACGCCTCTAACCAAAAACAAAAACAAAGGCATCAACCTAGAACCACACACACCAGGCCAATACAAAATTCCTTCTCTGGAAGCTAAAGACACGCCTCTACACTTCTAAAAATAAAAACAATGAAAGCTCTTCTTTGGTTCACAACAAACGGACTTCTTGAGCTTCTTCTTCTTCACCCTTCGCCCCTAGGGAAGCATATGTTCGCTACCAAGGCCTTCCAAGCCCGCCTATCCAAGGCTATCCTTTCCAGATCTCTTCACTCTCTCCCTATTTTCTTGCATTCTGTCTCCATCTCCCGTCTCCAGGTGTTCCTGTGTCTTCCCCTACCTCAATTACCCTGAGGGTTCCATCGGAGAGCTTGTCTTGTGATACTGTTAGGGGGTTTCCTCAGTGTGTGTCCTATCCATCGCCACCTTCTGCTCCTTATCTCTTGTTCCACCTGTCGTTGTCCTGTTCTATCCCAGAGTTCTCTGTTTGTAGTCCTGTCATACCACCGCAGATGGAGTATCCTGCGCAGGCATCTATTGATGAATGTCTGCAACTTGTTGGTGTTCCCTTAGTTGTTCTCCGTGTCTCCGATCCATATAGAAGGACAGTTTTGCAAAAATATTGACAGTGAACAGTTCAGTACTATCCAACATTTTTATATATTAGGGAGCAGTTGACTGATCTCTGTAAACACAGGCATCGTATGACGATTGTAATAATAATATTAATAATAATATCAACAATAATAAAGTAATATTATTTTTCAATAATAACATATGAAAACGTAAACCTGACTAAAGGTTTAATTATCAAACAAAAATATTGTACATACATAATTAGTGGAAAATTTGACAAAGCATATTTGTAGAAAGTTGAGGAAATTCTGGTGTTCAGTGAAAATTCAAAATTCACAAGATTCTCACTATTAAAGTTTTTATGATTACTGAAGAAATGTTTGTTTCTGTTTGTAATAATAGATACGCTAACTTTACACTATAAGCCATAGATTCCCAAACTTCGTCGGCCCACCGTCCACTTTGCACTACGTAAACTCTGTAACGCCTCCCCCCTCCATTATAAAAGTTTGCCAACGCCCCCCACCCACATATATATGCATGCTCTATTTTCACTTTGACATAGAAAATTGATATATATTTCTGTCAAACGAGGTCAATTTTCAAATGATTATTTACATGAAATAGGAAATTGATGAAAAAATGAATCGTGTAAGACAGACATTTTTTTTTTTTTTTCGATCCAGAAACACTTTAGCTTTTCAGCTCTTCGGTTCGGTGCCATGGACATCGTAACCCTTCGGTTCGGTGCCACGAACACCGTAAATATGGGAATCTGTGGCTTTTTCTGCCATCCCGCGAAATTGAACCCGCACACACGAGGGATAGTCACCCGTAGTCCAACGCGCTATAAGACGGACATAAGATGAATTAAAATGCAGTATTCAAATTTTTAAAGATTATTCAATCACAAAATCACAACCCTCCTCCCTTCCCATCCCCAAATGTCTCTGAATCCACTATCGCCCCCCCCCCCCCCCTGGAAGGCTTCAGCGCCCACTGGGGGTGGTACCGCCCACTTTCTGAACCCATGCTATAAACACACAGATTTCTCTTTGTATTAAAAAAACCAAAACTGACATGATCCTCTCATTCAGAATGACAAGTTTAGTTCTGTTGACGTTTAGTCTTGTATTAAAATGATAGATGATACTAACTAATAATTGTTGCACACCTTTCGTAGTTAGTACAGATTAAGTTATAATATCAATTTAGAAGAATAAATAAGAGCACTGATAGATAAATAACACACTATTCTGAACATGTACTGCCTGCTTCACGCACTACTTGGAAGTTAAAATCACGTTGTGGCTAGCCTCTAAAAGCAGAGTCGGCTTAGGTATTTTATTTGTATGAAAGAATAATTTGAGATGCCGGTGCTTTCTCCAGTAAAGACAAAAATGGTTATAGTTTGAGGACAGTAGGATGATTACAAACAAGAATGAAAATCCAGTCCTTCGAAATTAAATGCTACAGAAAGATCCTACGAATACCATGGACAGAAAAAGAAAGAACACTGATGTCCTGAAAGAACTAAATGTTAAAGACAATTGACTGATAAACAACATACTTATACAGAAACATTAGACGCCCGAGTGGTTACCGGGGCCCAAATTTGGGGTGTAAAGAATATAACTACTGTTACCTGTCACGCATGTCGTAAGAGGCGGCAAAGGAGGTTTGGCTGAAATCGGATGCACGTGTCCTAAATGTGTAGAAGTCTATTCGTTTAGGGGCCTACCAAACCAATGTGCAACGTATACACGTTCTTGGCAAAGATCCAACATATCACAAAGAGTGATTAAAATTGATCATAAAGAACGAACGCAAAGAAGAAGAAGAAGAAAAATTATATACTTTTGTCACATCAAGCGTCACGATGACCTTGAGAGAACAATATTAGAAGGCAGGGTCCCAGGACGCAGAACAAGAAGAAGATGGCTACAAGATACTAAAGAAACTATGAATATGACCATTGGCGCAGTGGGTGAACTGGCTAGAGACAGAGTGAATTTCAGATGTGCTGCAAAGAGAGCAAAGTCCTTTAAAGGATACGCACCTTGATGATGATGATGATTACAAAAGATAACAAGAATGCAAAAGCTGGAAGATCGTGTTCATGACGGTGTTACGAAAACAAATAAAACATACTATTATTCTGAAACACTTCTTTTTTCTTGAAATTCTGATTAACGTTAAAGACAACAGAGTATAAATAGAATACTAAGAATGTAGTGTTCTTTGCGTTTGTTCTTTACTACCAATTTTAATCACTTTTGTGATATGTTTGATCTTTGCCAAGAACGTGTATACGTTGCACATTGGTTTGATAGGCCTCTAAACGCATAGACTTCTACATGTTTAGGACACGTGCATCCGATTTCAGCCAAACCTCCTTAGTCGCCTCTTACGACATGTGTGGCAGGTACAGTGGCTCCATTCTTTACACCCCAAATTTGGGCCCTGGTAACCACTCGGGCGAAGAATGTAGATCTAGTAGAACACAGGTGCCCACGGACCCAAGCTGGACAGCGCCGATGAACATCACTCACTCTTACTACACTCTACAGTTCGTTGGCTATCCTGAATTAAAGTTGTGTCTCGTTTTGGGGAATTGAAAGACGAGATAACAATATTCTTCAAAGAGCAACAATCTCACCTGCAACAATCTCACCTACAACAATCTCACCTACAACAATCTCACCTGCAACAATCTCACCTGCAACAATCTCACCTACAACAATCTCACCTGCAACAGTCTCACCGGCAATAATCTCACCTGCAACAATCTAGCCTGCAACAATCTCACCTGCAATAATCTAACCTGCAACATTCTCACCTACAACAATCTCACCTGCAACAATCTCACCTGCACCTAATCTGCCACTCTGCAACAATCTCACCTGCAACAATCTCACCTGCAAAACTCTAACCTGCAACAATCTAACCTGCAACAATCTCACCTGCAACAATCTCACCTGCAACAATCTCACCTAGTGATCAGTCTGATAATATTTCCTGCTGAGTAAAATTGCATATTTGTCCGATAATCTCCATTTAAATATAAAATAAACAAGTAAAACACCTTTTCATACCTCGATATATATTATTACCTTCATTGTCTCGATAATCTAACCGATGATATTATTACATTCATTGTCTCGGTAGACTAACAGGATGATATTATTACCTTCACTGTCTCCGAGACAACAGGATGATATATTACCTTCACCTGTCCGTAGACTAACAGGATGATATTATTACCTCATTGTCTCGTAGACTAACGGATGATATTATTACCTTCATTTCTGCGTAGACTAATCAGGATAATATTATTACCTTCATTGTCTCATAGACTAACAGGATGATATTATTACATATTGTCTCGAGTAACTAATCAATTGGTGATATTATTCTTCATTGTCTCAAGTAGACTCAACTGATGATATTATTACCTTCATTGTCTCGGTAGACTAACAGGATGATATTATTACCTTCATTGTCTCGGTAGACTAACAGGATGATATTATTACCTTCATTGTCTCGGTAGACTAACAGGATGATATTATTACCTTCATTGTCTCGGTAGACTAACAGGATGATATATACCTCATTGTCTCGTAGACTAACAGATCATTTATTACCTTCTCATCTGTCTCGGTCAGACTAACAGGATGAAAGTATTACCTTCATTGTCTCTGTAGACTAACAGGATGTATTTTACGCTCATTGTGCTCTGTAGACATACAGGATGAGATTGTTACCTTCACTTGTCTAGGTAGACTAACAGGATGATACATTAATTATTGTCTCGTAGACTAACAGATGATTATTACCTTTCATTGTCTCAGGTGACTAACAGGATGCATTATTACCTTCACTGTCTCGTAGACCTAACAGATGATATTATTACTCTTCTTGTCTCAGTGCATGACAACAGGATGATATTCATTACCTTCATTGTCTCGGTAGACTAACAGGATGATATTATTACCTTCATTGTGCTGGTGACATCGTGATGATATTCATTATCTTCATTGTCTCGGTAGATAACAGGATGATATTTTGCCTTGATTTGTCTCGTAGATAACAGGATGATTTCACTGATCAAGAAATAACTTCGTGAAAGCACTTATATACTCTCGTGTTTTAGCAAACCCTAACCTGACTCGCATTTTCGACCCGTTGCATCGAATACTTGTGCTTTATAGACAACACCAAAGCGTTTTAAAATATACACCATCAAGAACTTTCCAAAATGTTAGAGAGCTTAAACATTGACAGCAAAGATCTAAGAGTCATTCAGAACATATATTGACAGCAAACAGCAGCTATAAGAATAGACATAAAGATTGGAATTTCAGGGGATCAAAAAGGTGTTAGACAAGGATGTAGTTTATCACCAGACCTGTTTCTCACTGTATTGTGAAAGCATTTTTAGGTCTATCAAAAATATTCCGTGAATATTGCTTAGTACGGGACATATCTTAAAATAACCTGAGATACGCAACAGAGCAAAAATGAATATGGAACTTCAGAATAGGGTGACAAGGTGATATCAGAAATTGAAGCATAGGTCTCAAATATTGATAGCTTGAAATAACGAGATATGATGATATTCAAAAAAAGCCAAATTTTTAAACAATAACAAAGGACTCAGTTTGAACTATTAAGAAGACAGAAGTTATGATCATTTCAAAAAGCAGATTTTGCCAAAATGCACTATCACAGTAAATGGGACTGATCTAAGACAAGTGAGCAATTTAAATAACTCGAAGTCCTGGTAACATCAGATGGCAGATGCCGATCAGAAATAAAGAGCAGAATAATAAATAATAATAATAATTCCTCTCGTACCGTTATACGTTACATAGGGCCTGCAAGTAATTTCTCCATACCGCTCTATCCTGGGCAACTCGCTCAATCTCCTCCATGAACTGAGACCGATATTTCCAGCCTCTCTCAGCAAAGTTCGTTTCAGGGTCTCCTTAGGTCGACCTCTTTTTCTTGAACCCTTTGCATCCCACTTCAATGCCTGCTTTGATATTCAAAGAAGCAGAATAAAGAGCAGAATCGGACAAGCGAAACATCATTCCTGAAAATGAGAAGCATTATCTGCAAATAAGTCCTAGTCAATCCCTATCAGAATGCGAGTTATTCAGTGCTACATAGAACCAATACTGACGTACGGATGCGAGTAATGGACAATGAACACACGGATCGAAAAATCTCTGAGGGCCACAGAAATGAGGTTTTATAGAAGAATAATGAGAATCCCATGGACTGCAAAAATGACTAATGTTGAGGTGCTGAATGAGATCAAGACACAGAGAAAGCTTATCATCAATATAAGAAAGAAGCAGTCATCATTTTTCGGGCATGTGATGAGGAGGAGGTTTAGAACACATTGTGACAACTGGTAAAATCGAGGGTAGACGAGACAGAGGAAGACAGAGAAAGAAAATTTTGGATAGCCTGACTTCATGGCACGGTAGAGCGTCAACATCTGAGTTGATAGCAAACACCAACGACAGAGATTTGTGGAGATGTATGATCGCCTATGCCAGCCGGAACGGCACCGGGATGATGATGTATCGAATACATAATAATTTCCAACTCTATCAACTATCTTAGTGCAGTGGTATCGTACCTTGAAATGTTTCGATTCTTTGTTAATGATGCAAAGATTAAAACATTTCTTGATTACAGAATTCAGGGTCAGTAGATCCAAGTATATTTTTGCACGTCTGCTTTATTACTCTTCTATTTATGTCTGCTATGATTGCTGTGTTGTTATAAAACTCTGACAAAAAAATATATAACTTTTAGACAAGTTCACGGCTACCAAAGCACTTGCAGATATTAGTAAGTTGTCAAAAATAGAACAAAACTGAAAGTGTCTCTACCAAGTAGTTGTATGTAAAATATGTAATGTGAAACATTTTCAGTTTGAGTTTCGTAGAAATCCTATCATCGGACCAATGTCAAATTGTCAATCAGTATTTGTCAGTGATCATTGAAGCAGCATATTTCTTATCTTGGAAATCGAATAAGATGGCAGGCACATTCATAGAGGAGTACTTACAGTCCGCATGTTGCTCAAATTTAAAATTCATAGCATATAGTTGCATTATAATATTGACAAATGAATTTTCATTTGTTGTGTTCTCCGAATCGCTTTTCCCTCCTTTATTTGTTGTTGCTACCTACTAAACTACCTTCTATTCTTTCATGACAATTTATAGTTGGGGGATATATGTTAAGAATTACCTGCCAGTTATAATATTATTTGACAACTTAGTTAGTTAGTTTGTTCCTTTCGTGCCAAAGGCGGCAAATAGGGCAGAGGTTTTAGATCTCCACGAGATACGGTTCTTTGCTAGCAGTTGTTGGAGATCTTGTATGGTTTTACATCCCAATAGTTTACTTTCTTGTAGGATTGTACTTCGTAGAGTGGTCTTTGGTCTTCCACGTTTTCTTTTCCCAACTGGTGATCACATAAGGACTTGTCGATTTAGTCTCTTTTCGTCTGATCTAAGAACATGACCTAAATATTTCCACCTTCGTTTCCTTATAATATTTGATACGGGTTGTTGGTGTGTTCTATCTCTCACTGTGTTGTTAAAAACGAAATCACTCCATTTACTTTTAATAATTTTCGTAGACATTTATTCTCAAAGCTGTCCAGTTTCTTATCAATTTTTTTGTTGATTTCCAACTTTCACAACCGTAGGTCAGTACAGGAATCACATGACCTAAATAATTTAACTTTTGTGCATATACTAAAAGTCTTGAGATTGCCAGATATTTGTTAATTTAGTGAAGGCACTAGCTGCTATAGCAATACGAGAGTTTATTTCTTTCATAGTGTCTCCGTTGTTTGACAATTTACTACCCAAATATTTGACAACTGGTTTATCATATATATATATATCTCATATATGGCCTTTTCGTCTTTACAGACGGTCAATTAGCAAGTGTTTTACTAAAATTTACTGTGACACCCGAGTTTTCACTTGTCCCTCTTTAATGATAATGTCTTTCAGTAGCTCATCCTAAGTCTCTTTTCAAAAGATTCTGCACATTTGAGTAGTGTTGTTTTCCACATAACTTGGTCATCTGCTAGTTAAATAAATGGAGGGAACAGATTAAGAATTACCTGCTAGTTATATTATTTGACAATGGTTTATCATATGGAACATGCTAAATTAACTAAATATGAACAGGACCAATCAATCATTTTATCACAGTTGCTTGCAATTCATAACTAATAACTTAAATAACAATTCAATAGTTAATAATACAGGGCATTCAGAGTTCATTATCGCTATTGCAAAGATAAGTTACAGTAATTGACCAAGACAAGAGGTAGTGAAAGATGAAGGGATAGAAGTTTTTTTTACATAATAGTTTATTTATAATGTATGTCCACCATATTACAGATGAGATTCATATCTAAAGAGAAAGATTGTTTATTATGTTATTAGTGTTGAAGTGTTGAAATTTGCTTGTGATGTTTACACCTGTAGGTAGGTTATTTTGACTATTAATGTTTGTGAGAATTAATTAGACAAGTTACGGTTTTATTTGTTTTCTTCAAACTTTATTAATTTCATGGTGAAACAATAATCAAGACTTTACTTGAATTCAGACTTTTCTTCCTATTGTGTCTTGAAAACCATGTTAGCATGGTGGTTAATCCGCATGTTTCGTTGAAGTATGGTCATAAAATCAAATTCCACAATGGGAGTGGGATTTTTTAGATCTTAACGGCTCTTAAATCAACCCAACCTGAATTGGGTAGCAGCGAAACACTGGATAGTAATAATGGCTGGCATGATGTCGACTGTATCAGCCATTGGTCAAAGAAATATTTACAGGTTTATCACTGTCTTCCACAATGGACCACAAGCACAATAAAATGAAATGACAATGCTGCATCAGGATCAGTGAGCTGGCACTGACCAAGACACTTCTACACTCGCATGTGGTGGCCCTAGAAAGAGACTGCTGCACTGTATCTGGGGAAGCGGATAGGGATCGAAGAAAAGCTACAGTGCAATTAGGTAGTAGTGTAATTGCAGCTGCCAATGGTATGAGATAAATTTGCACTACAGACAAGCAGAACATCAGAGTGGATGCATCTACACAAGTCTTCTGGCCAAGGTCTAGAGATGGATACCGCTGTACAAGTAGTTGAGAGAAATTGGTTGTGGAGACCGTACCAATGAATCGTCGGTAAGTGTAAAATCATGTAACCCAAAATAAAACTGGTTGGTCGTATTAGAAAAGGCCAGTCTCTGCAAGACTCCGTAAATAGCTGATGTAACATGTCTACCCTGTGTCTACGTAAGGGAAGACTGCAGTAAACTACACGAGAAACACAGGAATGGAGCTGGCAGGATTTGCTGAGTGCAGGATCGAGTCTTGTACTAGTCTTGTCTTTGGTTTTTCATTTTCTGTCTTAGTCCAACATGTCTACTTCTTTGAAGAAATAATTCAGAGTGGAAACTCAAATTTATCTGGTGGGGACAAAATGATACACATCCCAAAGCGGTTGAAAATGTTCATAATCAGGAACTACCTCACCAAGTCAGACAAAGTAGCAAAGCATGCACATGTTTTTTGGAGTAGGTCATACATATTACACACTGAAAGGTTTTAAAGTGATCAATAGAGAGTATTGGACAATCAATGCACACAAAAAAAAGAATGAAAATGTGAGGAACTGTCAGGTTAGACAAACCTAAACATTTCTGTAGGCCTAAATTTTCATATGCGTCTGTCCTACATGCAGAAAATCCTATCAACCGAGGCTCAACATACTCACGTTCTCTGCACAAACCACACAGATCACAAAGAGTGATTAACTTGGTTGATAAGAATGAATGCAAAGAAAAAGTATTCCACAATATACATCATGGTATCTTCTTCGAACGCTCCATATTGACCACTTGTTAACCATTCTTTGTGATTTGTATGTGATCCAAGCCTAAGAGCGATTGTACGTGTGCCAGTAGGCCACCACATCCGATTTCTGTAATGCTTTTTATTTACTAGGGCAGCTTCCCTAGGTCTGACATCAGTCAACTCTTACGAAGTGTCTTGTTGATCGCAGTGGTACTATTCTTTACTTCCCTTACGGACCCCGGCACCAGACAGGCGATATCATGGTATGAAAACTGGTTCTCTTTTTTATGTTGTCTCAAGATTTTACCTCCATATAAACAGGCTTTTTTTTCATACTTATTTTCGTGAAATTTAATGCATGTGTTATGGTATCTAAGAAAATTTCACAGTACATATAGTTAAATTTAAAGCTCTTGTTTTAATTTCTCTAACTCCAACAGGTCATGCGTGATGTCAAAAAAACTAATTCAGACAAAACTAAGTTTCTCTTCATCGCAACCCGAACCTGTGAATGATGAAGTCACAAAACCTTTTTTGAAAAGGAAATTAAGTAAGCTAATGATATTCGGATGTTTCCATATGTCAACAGAAAAAAAAATAATATTGAAATTATTTTAATGCGGTATGTATGTTTCGAATCTGAGATGATAGCAAACATCAGGGATAGAGATTTGTGGAGATCCATGATCACCTATGCCATCAGGCACATCACCTGGTGATGATGATGTTTAGAATATGATATTTCCTGACACTGCTGTCAGGTTTTAACTGTTAGTAACAGAGCAATTGTGATAGATATGGTTGGGACAGGCTGATTTTTACATGAAGACTTGCTTTCCTTATCACCGGTGTCCCTCACCATTCAGACGACATTACTCTGGACCAGAAGTACTTGTAATTTAGAGCCCCAAGTCAATAGACAATAGTAAAGGATCAGGGTCTCCTGTAGTCTAACTTTGTACCTTGTGCACACCGAGAATGTTTGGCCCAAGCTGTCCTTGAACCTCGGAATTTCCACGAAATGTACTCACTAGCGCAGAGTGTTTATCAATTTTGCTATCAGCTACCCCTGTATTTGCAAGAGTATTCTTAGTTAATCTATTTACTTCCTCATAGCAAGTCAAGGTTGAAGAATACTAAATATAAACTGGTATCTTGTGAGCATATCGGAAGAGAAGCCTGAAATAGAAATATATGAATAACAGCGGTTGCAGTCCTCTGTTCCTAAGAGGACACCAAAAACTAAGTTTCATAGATAACATAACACTGTGTTCTTGCTATCTAATGAGAAATGTTATGTGATCAACATCATGGCACATTGGACATTCCCATGCATGCTCCATCCTCCGCTGCAGCAGCCATCCCAAAATCTATTTGCTCACCGTATCCATGAGACCCAATAAAACTCCAGAGCGTAGAAATAAAACAAACAATTGAGGCCAAATACTTAAGAGCAATTTTCACAGTAGATGGAAGTATTAATAGTGAAATCAGCAATCGATGAACAAAAGCTAACCAGGTACTGGGACAGTTAACACCACTGCTGTCACATAAAGAAAGAGATACTGCTAAAAACTAAATCAAATCTCATAACGATTTTTTGGCCAACACTATGTTAGCAGTGTCAAACATGGCCAATAAAAGCAGCTAATGAGCGGAAAATCATAATGACAGAGATGAGGTGTCTTAGAATGACAATAAGAGACAAAATTAGAAACGAAGAAATCAGAAAAAGACTGGATGTGAAACCAGTCATGCAATTCATAAAAGAACAACAGATTAAATAGTTTGGACACCTGACAAGAATGCCCTGGTATCGCCTACCACAGAAAGCCACACGAAAAAAGGATAATGAATACAAGGCAAGAGGAAGACCACGCAAAAGATGGAGCAATGGCATCAAGAACAGCCTTGTGAAAATGGATATCAACTTACAAAGGGTCTTAAAACAAGCACACACAAGATCACAGCGTTTCTCTCCCCCTCTCCCCTCCCCCAATTTCTATAAAGAAGTAAATGGTGGAAGAAGAAGACCCAAGAGAAGTTGATTAGTATATATTCTCTCTCTACCATGAAGACAACACTGTCTGACATGTCCAAACTTAACCCATAATTCTTACAATCGGTCCAATTTCCAAGACTCACCCATATATAGATGAATTTGTACCATATTGATGACATTGGCTCTGTTCATACGTCTCCCATCTTGAATCATGGCTTGTTTGCAAGAAGGTCAGTATGTTTGTTGCCATGCACTCCAGCAAGTCCAGGTGTGTACAGCCAAGTCAATGTCTTGAGATGTGACCTCCTAATGCTGTCCACCCATTCCACATGTCATGAGGTTGGAACAAATGTGTAATAGTTGAAAATAGTAGCTCTACTGAGTTTTAGTTAACTTAACATTACACTTACACTCATACTGTAATTTGTTTTAAACATTAAATTGTACATGTTATAATATAGCTAGTCTCCAAGATGTGTTCCATTCCTGACTCTGCATACAGCAGAGTTGGGGTAGACTAGTCTTGCTTAGGTAGGGCGGAAAGGGAAATTAGTAGCCTGCTGATGATAGTAGAACACACAAACCAATCCTACCTCCTAGTAATGTAGACCGGAAAACTTTGACAATGAGGTCAAAGGCTAAAAGAGATCTGGCTCACCTAGAGGGATGATATAAAATCACGTCTGAGTAAGGCCAGAACCGCTTTTGCCAGAATGAAACCAGTATGGAAGTCCAAAATCTACAATAGGACCACAAAGCTTAAACTCTATAAAAGCATTGTTTTGCCAGTTTTGCTCTACGGATCGGAGTGTTGGAGGATGACCAAAGGAGATACTAGCAGGCTGTCAGTTTTCCACCACTCTTGTCTTCGCAGAATCTTGGGAATCTTTTGGCCAGTAAAAATATCCAATAACCAACTACTCCAAGACACAAGACAAGAGGCAATGAATGACATACTCAAAAGAGAAGATGGAAATGGCTCGGACATGTTATGAGAATGAGACAAGAAATGCCTGCAAGGATAGCCCTCACTTGGACACCAGAGGGAAAGAGAAAGAAAGGCAGACCACGGACAACATGGAGGCGCATGATGGAAGAGGAACTGGACACCGCATCTCTGACGTGGGGCTCTGCGCTGAAGGTTGCACGGACAGGAGAGCATGGAAAGTCCTTTCTGAAGCCCCATGTGTCACTAGGCATGACAGGATTAAGTAAGTAAGTAAGTAAGAGGGATGAACTCTACTAGGTCAGAGTAGTTTGTTTTGTCTTACATAGGGAGCACACCCAAATAAAAAAGCATGCAGAAACCAGATATGCTAGTCTTGTAGTCTCTAGGTGCCTAACAAACACAATAAACTCAAGCTCTAAGGTGCAAATCACCCAAACAAGTGGTTTAACAAGTGACTGGTCTTGAGTAAATGAAGAAGATGTTATAGCTTAGAATTTGATAATAAGAGAAGGATTATTTATTATGCTCTTAAAGGTGACAGTGCAGTAGAGGAAGACATGAGCGAACCAGGAAAGAGCAGACACATTTTATCATATGCTGATGCTGTCGATGTGTCATCTGCTCAATCAAATAAATATGTGAAGTGAGTCTCTATGTATCTCTTTTTTGGGTCCCATTTGTTACACCTCCGCAGTGCAGTGGAATCTTTCCCGACCGTGACGGCTCTCAGGTCGACCCAGCCTCAACTGGGTACCAGACATGCTCTGGGAAAGTAAAGCGGCCGGCGTGATGCTGACCACATCACCCATCGTGTGCCGACGGTCAATGAAAAATACAGGCCTAACACTGTATTGACCTATATACCACAAGGTATGAAAGGGTTTCTTTACTTTTTTTCTTACTTATTTGTTACACCAAACATTTCCATTGTTGCCATTCTTCCGCCTTTCTACTAATTGTTTCTGTGCCAGGCCACAATCTGTAAACTCTCTTTCCACAGTTTTTCTCCATGTTTCCTTTTAGACACCCATGCCTTCTTTTTCTATCCGCTGTCCACCAGATAGCTCTGTGAGTGCTATCTCACAACCTTTTCTCAAATCTTCATCTTTGCGTTCGTTCTTCACGACCAATTTTAATCACTCTTTGTGATATGTTTGATCTTTGCTAAGAACGCTGTTTACGTTGCACATTGGTTTTGTAGGCCCCTAAACGCATAGACTTCTACACGTTTAGGACACATGCATCTGATTTCAGCCAAACCTCCTTAGTCGCCTCCTACGACATGCGTGGCAGGTAACAGTGGTTCTATTCTTTACACCCCAAATTTGGGCCCGTAACCACTCAGGGGAATATTCATCTCATTCTGTTGCAATTATAAAAGTTGTCAGTGCTGTTGTAACTTTTATCATAAAGTTGCTTGTTCTTACGGATGCGATCAATTGCTAAATTGTGTCGCTTAATATTTATGCCTTGTTCATATTTAGTGAACCGTTATATAATTATGTTTTTAACAATGCAATTCTTCTACTTTGAACACTTCATATCGACCACTGTTTGTGATTTGTATGTGATCTGAGTGATTGTATGTTGTGCCAGTTATGCACCAACAAGTACATCCAATTTCTGCTGTGTTTTTTATTTACTAGGGTAGCTTTCCTAGGCCCCTACCTCAATCGCCTCTTATGACATGCCCTGTAGGTAACATTGTTACTATTCTTTTCTCTTACTATTGTTTTCTCCCGACAAAATGGGCGTAGAAAGGAAGCAATTAAAATGTGATGCATGGAACTGTATCCTTGCTTCTTAATTTTGTATATGTTATGTTTCCTGATCTCTCTCTTGCGATCACCCTTAGACTGATGTACCAGATTTCCATAATAAATTTCATTCATGTGGAAATCTGATTCAGTCAGCCTTAGCATGGGTGGGTTTCGTCACATCTTCAGCGCCATTTGGAGCTCTAGTGCTTATCCTTCAGCGATGTGTCCGGTTTTAGCCAGCGTTTACTGGGTTCGCTCTCCGTCAGCCTTTGGTTGTCCTCAGCCGATCTGCAAGGCATCAGGTTTTTTCCTGATCTAAAATGGTATTCACAAGACTGTTTTGAATCTTTAATGGTTTCTGGTCATGTTTGAAGCTTTATATGTTGTTTCATATTAACAACACCAAAGTATTCATGCAATTCAGTGAATGGTTTGGTTCAGTCACCTCTTCTATCAGAAGTACAGAATTTAAAAAATAACAAACATGTTCTTGTTCATGTTGCATTTGACATTGCCAGTTACCTCTGAAGCTGAAGTAAGGATTACCTAAAGGGCAAAAGACATGAGTGATAAGGAAAGCAAGCCTTCACACAATCATAGGTGCCATATTAGGTAGGCACCATGACTACACCTGAATTCATAACAGCGAGCGGAAACAAAAATATTGCCACTTAATCATGCTCTCTGACCGCCATGATTAGACTGGCAACATAATCATGTTGTAATAGTTTCATATTGATTATTGTTTTCATTTTGGCTTTAACTCTTTCCATGCGGAGTTATTTCCTCAATTTTTAAGCAGTTAATTCGCCAGCGTGTTCATAGCGCGTTGGACTACGGGTGACAAGTCCTCCATATGTGCGGGTTCAACTCTGCGGACTGGTAGAAAAGCTACAGGTTCCCCAGATTTACGGTGTTCGTGGCACCGAACCGAAGGGTTACGATGTCCATGACACCGAGCCAAAAGCTTTCAGCTCAAGTGCTTCTGGAAAGAAAAAAAAAAAGGCAGTTAATTCAAGGGAGGTAAAACAAAACCAAAAAATGATCCCAACTACTCGTCAATAAAAACAAGGTTGAAAAGTAGTATAAGTAAAACAGTAGAAGTAGAACTAGAAAGACTTCTTATCAGGGAAGCAACTCTATGTCGCAGTGTGGGGCTAATAACGTGCAACAGACTTCCACTGTGTCGCAGTGTGCTGCTTAAAGCATGGAAAGAGTTAAAACCCTTTAAAATAACTTGCATCAGACATTTGTCCATCTCTTATGCTATCAATCACGCATCATAATAAACAATATATATATCACAAGATCTGGTGCTTCATTCTTTGTTTACCTACAGCCAGTTGTATTTATTTTGACACTCACCCTTACAGCAAAGAAATTTTGCATAGGGTCGCAATACATAAAGATATTCTGTTATGTCCTTTTCGCTAAAATAAATTATTATTTATTCAGGAAATCGGATTGCAAGGACAATGATTCTTATGATAAGCAAGGTAAGCTACATATTTTAATTTTTGTTCAAGGGGTTTTGCTTTTATCAAGATTTATACAGGGTGTTCAACTTAAAAGCAGCCCCAGTCATAAATAGAAATTTGCCAGGTACGCATTGCATCTCGTCTATTTACTATTTAAACCGGTTCTGACTAGCTTGTCCTACGTCACATTTGTTCATCGCCCCTTCCTGCACTACAATTACACACGTCACACAACCTTGACCTATACTACGTCATAACTGAACCTTCTCATTTCCATACATATATGCCAGATTAGCTCCATTCACAGGCTGCTTTTATCTTGAACACCCTGTATTTAGTGATTAGTGAGGATCATCATCACAGCACTTCAGACAGGTCCATAGACGCTCCAATCTCCCACCCAATATCTTTACCAACATGTAACGACTATTCACACCCGTTCTCTGGTGATTAAGAAACAATAAGGATGAGAATTTTTATTTTAACTTGGCAATTAAAAAAAACATATGCCAACCAATAAAAAGTGAGTAAAGAATTCTAAAAACCAAAGGCACTGGGACTATTGAACATGGTTAGACATATTTGAGGATCCAGGAAGAAACAATTACCAGACACTGAAATTGAACCACTACTTTTATTTCACTCGACAAATATACTCTAAACTACCTATGAATGGTCTGTGCATGTAAATTATATGTGTATGTGAGCATTTGTCTGAGGTAAAAGAGGAAAATCAAGAGAAACTTTGCAGATCCATCACCAGAGAGATACAACTATGGATCTGAACAGCATTGAAGAATTTTTTTTGAAAGTGGTCTCACATCGTTCCTGTTATAGAGCACTAATTTCTACCTTGTGCACTGTGTATGGTGCAGACAAGGATTATAAAAAAGTCACCCTCATTTTTGTCCCTGGACACGCAGAAGTCATGCGTAATGAACGAGCTGATAGATTGGCTGGCATTGCTATGATATCAGAGGGAACTGCAATGGACCGAAATGACATTCTTCTTTCTTCTTCTGCATTCTCACTAGATTAGGATTTCGGATTCTCTAATAAAGGCAGCTGTCTGCCTCAGATTATTAGCCACGCCATACAGTTTGTCTTGGACGTTAGTGTAAGTGGGCCACCTCTTTCTTCTCAAGTCTGCATCCCGGGGGCAGTTCTCTAGGATATAATTCCTACGATTTCTGCTTCCTCGTTTGTGTCGACCTCTTCCAGCAGTAAGTTTTGGCCACCCTTGTGATGGTAGGTCTGACATTCTTAATGCGGGGCTAAATCTCCGAGGCAGATTGGTGACCATAGAATCCGTTATCTCATTGTGAGATGTCGTAGCACCATGTTATGAGCCTTACGTCCTGGTGCATCCGTTTCCACAAGCATTTGTTTCGGTTAGCATTCCCCTAGCGGACACTAACTTCCTCCAATTCCTTGTTCTGATTTACCATCTTCTAATTTGTTCTTGTTCTGATTTACCATCTTTCTAATTTGTTCTGATTTACCATCTTTCTAATTTGTTCTGATTTACCATCTTTCTAATTTGTTCTGATTTACCATCTTTCTAATTTGTTCTTGTTCTGATTTACCATCTTTCTAATTTGTTCTGATTTACCATCTTTCTAATTTGTTCTGATTTACCATCTTTCTAATTTGTTCTGATTTACCATCTTTCTAATTTGTTCTTGTTCTGATTTACCATCTTTCTAATTTGTTCTTGTTCTGATTTACCATCTTTCTAATTTGTTCTTGTTCTGATTTACCATCTTCTAATTTGTTCTTGTTCTGATTTACCATCTTTCTAATTTGTTCTTGTTCTGATTTACCATCTTCTAATTTGTTCTGATTTACCATCTTTCTAATTTGTTCTTGTTCTGATTTACCATCTTCTAATTTGTTCTTGTTCCTATTATCAGATAAGATATCCCTTAACAATGAGGCTGGAAGATCAACAAGAACAGAACACTCAACAGTTCCAGATGCAAGTGATGTAAAGACAACCAGGTATGGACTCTCAACAGTTTCAGATGCAAGTGATGTAAAGCCAACCAGGTATGTACACTCAACAGTTCCAGATGCAAGTGATGTAAAGACAACCAGGTATGGACATTCAACACAACTGATTTGGCTACTCCTTAATCCATTTTTTTAAAAAACACTCTATATTTCTCTACTCATCATCATCTAGTAGCTTGTCCTGGGTAAAACTTTGCCATCACAACAGTTCATGTCACCTATCCCATCCTTGTCTTCCTCATCTTGTGCTTCCCCAGATTCTCTCTGTAGTTGTTTCCATACCTTTTTGTGTCCAAAATACTACTGTTTCTATCATATATATTTTTCTCATCAACCTTCTTCATTTTTGAGTTCTTGTTTACTACTTGTATTTATATTTCTCTGTATTTTCCTCTTATTCTACTTCATCTTTCTTCCTTTTTATTAAGTATGGATTATAGCTAATGGAATCAGGACAGGAATCCATGATGGCCTAGGTTAAGAGGAGAAAAAGGTGATAGAATGGGCATACCCTACAGAAGACATAATCGAGTTTCACTAGACAAGCACTTGAGTGGAACCCGCAAGGAAAATGGAAAAGGTGACGTCCCAAAAGACCTGGAGATCTGGAAGTCTTCTTGAGAAACTGAAGGGTGCTAAACTATCGAGACCATAAAGAAAACAGCCAGAGAGCGGGAAAAGTGGTGAATAACTGTTGAGGCCCTATGCTCCACAAGGAGCAGAGAGGAAGCATGCACATTATTCCAGCAAGAATAGTATCTCTCTTTAACCCTGTTTGGAACATGGGCCACTCAACCAAACAATAAAAAGAGAAGACATGATAACATCTAAAAGAGGTCGCTCGCTTTATTGGAGAACAGTTATAAATGTTTTCTTTTAAGCTTGCTACATCGTTGTATAACTCACTGAGATCTGCTTATCTATTGGTTGATTATAACAGAACCTATTCCCAGAAATCCTGAGTGAAAACACATATGTCAGGGCTATCCAACGTTTTTATATATTTGAGTGCATCGACTGATGGTTGTGGAGGCGCGGCCACCATTTGTTGATTGCAATACTACTAATAACAATAGTAGTGTTAATATAGTTGAAATACGATGCTTTCTCCAGTGACAAAAATAAAAGCGTGCGGTTAGGGGTCAGTAGAGTGGTTACAAAATAAAACAAGATTGCAAAAGTGGAGGGATTTTGTTCATGGAGTGCTATAAAAGCTGAAAAATAGTGTTCTCTTGTAATTTGATTAACGTTAAAGCCTGCAGAGCCAAGTAGGCGCCATAAATGCATGACACGGTGTTCGCTGGCGCTGCATTAGGCAGTGTTGACAGATGTGATCAGTCTTTATCTCACTTTCTATCTCTCTTGGGCCTTTTTAACCCGGTTGGGGCAAAGACCCTCAACCAATAACCATGTCAATTCTTCCTATCTCGAGTAGCTCCTTCCAGCTCTTTGGTATATTGTTAGTTTCTGACAGATTTCTTTTCCGTGCATTTCTAGACTTCCTTCTCTTTTGCTTTACCTGTGAATACCAGGAAAGGTCCTTTTATGTTTTCTTCAGATTTCTCAAGTGCTGTATAGTCCATATCCAGTGCTAGCGTCTTTTCTTCACATCTTGTTTCACTGGGATCTGTCGCATTCTCTCCATACGCTCATCATTTTCAGTCTATGCTGTTGGCTTATGAAATTTGTGCTGATGTCTTTCTGTTTGCATTTTCCCTTCTGTTAAAATTACCAATGATAGATTAAGACCTGTAGCTCCCACAATGATTTTGATGTAATTTAATAGTTTCCTGTTTATCTGTGTCTTATAATAATTGTTGTTTAAACTCCCATTATTGACAAATATTTGTAAATGTTCTTCATGTTCACATGTGTTTTTCAAGATTCATTTCTAAACTCTGTACTTATTCAAATCTATTTGTTCTATATTTTAAGGTTCCATGCAAATATAGAGTCAAGCTCAGGCAGCATTCAAGGTAAATAACACACTTTTGTGTTAGCATAGTGGTTAGTGTATTTTCTTCATAGGTGCATGGTCCCAGGATCAATTCCACAGTGGGATTGAAATTGTTTTTCAGACTGTAATAGCACTCAGGTCGACCCAGCCTCAAATGAGTATCAGAGAAATACTGGGAAGTAAAAGTGGCCGGTGTTATGTTGACCACATCACCCATAGTGTGCAGCTGGTCAAAGAATATTACTGGCCTAACACCATATTCCCCAGTATACCTCATGGTATGAAAACCGGTTCCTTAAAAAATTCCCCTGCACATTTTTTTACTTACTAGTAATTCCGTAATATCAATCTTTATACTCAATAAATTAATATCAATCTTCTGTACATATTGAGAGAGATGGGTGTCGATATTGGTACAGCAAAAACCACATACCAAATATGCAAAAAGATTCATTAATCAACATCGAACGCTTGGTTTTTTTACGCTGAACGCTGCTGGATTTGTTGAGGTGGGTATCGGAGCACCTATGAAAATATCCAGAGTGCTATGATGATAGTCATCATATAACTAATCAGTGTTTGTGCATTGTGAGCTAATATTGATCTCACTACACCCATGAGTTCTTAGTACCTTCCGGTTTCCTAAAAGTGTTTGCTTCAGAGCACTTCAAGAGTAGCTCTGGCAACAATTTCAAATTTTCTTTAAATTCAGTAAGTCAGGTACATTTGCAGATATGTAGACTTGACTAGAACAGGATTTGAACCACAGTACATTTGGTGATCAAATCCAGTGTACTAACCACTATACTAAGTCGGCTCTCTCAAGTTGATTATGTGAACTAGTAACTGTTCAACATCTATTCTATGATGTACAACAGCTATTCTATGTGCACAACAGCTATGCTATGATGTACAACAGCTATTCTGTGGTGCACAACAGCTATTCTGTGGTACACAACAGCTGTGCTATCAACTTGTCAATATCATCAACCTTCTTTCGCTCGCTATTTGTTGGTCTACACTCAGAAAAAGTTATGATAGAGTGGAGTATTGGTCAGCTTTGTTCTTATGCTGACCGTGACGCTAGTAGTCAACTATGGGTCGCTGACTGCTGCAAGCCTATGCAACTTGTATGTGTGTAGTCTCCAGAAATGGGGATGAAGCATCTGGTCCCAATCAAACATATGACTGTTTATGTTGATCATTCTTGCAGCTCACACCATTACTGCTGTGGGTAATACTATCTTCTTCTTTGAACGCTCCATATCGACCACTTGGTAACCGCTCTTTGTGATTTGTATGTGATCTGAGCCTATGAGCTGTACGTTGTGCCAGTTGTAAGAGCCGACTGAGATAGGGGTCTCACTGAAGCTACCCTAGTAAATAAAAAGAAGTTGCAGAAATCGGATGTGCTGGCCTACTTGTAGATGCATAACTGGCACAACGTACAAATGCTCTTAGGCTCAGATCATATACAAATCACAAAGAGTTGTTAACAAGTGGACGATATAGAGGTTTGAAGAAGAAGAAGAAGACCTATGTTTTCTTGCGGCTCACACCATTACTGCTGTGGGTAATACTAATATAAATATTGATCTATCTTCTCACAGAAAATGCAGGTGCTTCATCAAATCTCCAGAGACTACATCCTGACATTAATTGATTCTCACCAGATGAAGCTTCCTCATGAGTAAGGTTTGGAAGATAGCTGATACATTTTAACATGAGATATAGATTGGGAAAATATTTTTTTAAATATCGTCACGCTATGAGTTTATTTGTAGCCATGGTGCTTATGTCACCTCTGACTGATTTTTTTATATCAATGTTTGATTTCCTCAATCGTCTGTGTCTTACCGGGCTCACAAGGGAGCAAAGGATAGTAACACTGCTACCTACAAGGCATGTTGTAAGAGGTGACCGAGGTAGGACCTAGGGAAGCTACCCTAGTAAATAAAATGCATTGCAGAAATTGGATGTGCTTGCTTACTTATAGGCGCATAACTGGCACAGCGTACAAATCACAAAGAGTGGTTTAACAAGAGGTTGATATGGAGCATTCAAGAAGAAGATTGCCTGATCACCCATGTCGCCGCCATTTAGGCGAGCCTTACTTCTACTTTAGTGGTACTTATAATTTAGATCCGTAAGTAAAGGAGTCATAACAATAAGTAGATCAACAGGTCAACTAAATATACACATGGATATTGTCAAAATACAACGGACTCCAGAATTCAAATATCTTGGGAGTATATTCACAGCAGATGGAAAGAAGGACAGAGAAATCGAGACTAGATGCCAGAAGGCAAATGTAGTGACATACCAGCTGTCACCACTATTAAAACATCCAAGCATTAACATGGCAGTCAAACGACAACTGATAAACTGCATATTTATTCCAACTCTCTGCTATCAGTGCCAAACATGGCCCCTGACTAAGACACAAGAAAGAAAGATTACAACATGTGAAATGAGATGTCTACGAAAAGCTGTCAATGTTACAAGGCAAGATAGAGTGAGAAACGAGAATATCAGAAGCATCGTTGGTACTATACCATGCATACAGTACATCGAGAAGCAAAGAATCAAGTGGTTCGCCATCTAATGAGAATGGAACAACATTTACTACCATCGCGTGCCTATAATAATCGACACTCAGGACGCAGAGCACGAGGCAGGCCAAGAACATGATGGATAGATAACATCTGAGAGTCCCTCGAAAGCATGGAATGACAACGTCAAGCGCAACACACCTGGCACAAGATAGAAAACTAACTCTCCCACGACGCTTCATGGCAAATGTGGTTAAGATAAGATAAGAAGCAAAAGTTAGCCCCACCTGCTCAGCATGTTCGTAGCATGTCGATGACGGTGTGACACGCCCTCTGAGTGCGGTTTCAATTCCGCAGGCTGGCAGAAAAAGCCACAGGTTCTCCAGATTTATGGTGTTCGTGGTATCGAACCGAAGGGTTACGATGTCCATGGCACCGAGCCGAGAGCTGAAAGCTCAAGTGCTTCTGGATCGGAAAAAAAATAAAGTTGTATGCAATATAATGTAAGTGCGCTTGTATGCTTTCCACAGACACAAAATGTAAGTGAAGTTTTATGCTAGATGAGGCTACATACTTACTAGACCCAGACCACTTTAACTACCTGGGCATGTAGCACAATGTAGAAATTTATAACGGATCTATCTATGTTGATAAACCTGATGATATACTGAGGCAAACTTACTGGCCTAACGAAACAACACTCAACAGAAGACTACACGGACCTCTGTGTGAGCTACAAAAGACAGTGAAGTTTATGCAAGAGACAACATTGAGTGTATACACAATATTTCAAGTGAACGAAAGGAAGGAAGAAAGGATAGACCTGATACAAGCGCTCACTTGGGAACCAGTTAATCTTAAATCTTCCAGCATACTGAATGTAGTTTACTTAGTCTGTATCAAACTACTCCTTATGTTACTAAATGTCTCTGCTTTGAAATCACTCATATTGTCACAATATTTTTGTCTTTATTTTCCAGTTCTTCTGACTACATGGATGATACACACAATTATAATAGAATAGAGAAGGATAAACCAAATACTTCACATGATAGTGATCCATGTTGGAAGGTTAGTTTTTCTGTTATTTTTCACTCTATGTGTTGCAATTTTTTTCTGCTTAAGGCAGTTCAAAATCAAGACCTGAAGGCAACATTGACCTACTACAATATAGAGAGCAAGCAGTGTCCTGGGAGTGTTATTATACAGTAGTGAGTGCTGGAGAGTGATCCAAAGCATCATTTCCCCTGCTGGAGACATTTCAAAATAAATGTTTAAGAAGGTTCCTGCGAATATTCTGGCCAAATACAATAGTCTTCTTTGCGTCCATTCTTTACAACCAATTTTAATCACTCTTTGTGATATGTTTGATCTTTGCCAAGAACGTGTATACGCTACACATTGGTTTGGTAGGCCCCTAAACGCATAGACTTCTACACGCTTAGGCACATGCATCCTATTTCAGCCAAACCTCCTTAGTCGCCTCTTCGACATGCGTGACAGGTAACAGTGGTTCTATTCTTTACATCCCAAATTTGGGCCCCTGTAACCACTCGGGCGAAATACAATAGTAAATGAAGAGCTTTTAAAACGAACAAACTGCATCATTGGAGACCATCATTAAAAGGCGAAGATGGAGGTGAATTGGTCATGTATGGCGTCTGCCAGTAGGGACTTTGGCTAAAACAGCTCTCCGATGTACAGTGGATGGGAAAAGTAAACATGGATGCCCAAAGGAAACATGGAGAAGAACTGTGGAAAAAGAATAGAAAGGTTATGGCCTGTCATGGGAAACAATTGGTAGAGAGGCGGTAGAACGACAACAATGGAAATCTCTTGTTGAAGCCTTTTCTTTCTTTCTCGAATCCTGTTTGCCTCACAGCGTCAGGTCAGGAAGAGATTTCTAAACGGGCCCTAGTATGCGCTTTGTAAATAGTCTCTTTCGTCACCTGTTATCTCTGAGGTCCATTTTTTGCGTGGCCTGCTGATGTCTTCATTTCTCAACCGGTCTCTTCTTGTTACACCCAGCATTCTGCTAAACCTTCATCTCTGTTGTGAATAGTTTTCTTCTATTGTTTGTTGTCAGCGTCCAGGTTTGTCACTGGTAACATAATGTGGGAGAAAGATTGTGTTGAACATTGCTCTTTTTGTGTTCATGGTGACGTGTTTGCATCTTAAAATTGGCGCCATTTGCCCTATCATTTGGTTTGCTTTGTTTGAAGCCTTTTTTTTGTTTGTGTCAAGAAGGACATGAAGAGGGAGATAGATAGATAGATAGATAGATAGACAGACAGACAGAATAAGATAAGGCTCAGAATATGACATGTTGGGGTGTTAATTGACATTTGACTGTATAATCAAGTTTGTAGAATATTATCTTTATTTTGTTGACCTTATTTTCAGGGTGTTCCTTTAAGTGAGTTGAAAAAAGCACCTGAGTGCTTCAAGAGCAGGTATAAGAAATTATCACCTGGCCCAGGACATATAGTATTCTTTGATGTTTTAGTAAGTCTCATCCATATCATTGTATTTGTGTAGCTCTAATGTTCATCACCCAGTTCATATTGTATTTACACAGTTATCATTTATACAGGGTGTTCAAGATAAAAGCAGTCTTGTCGTTAAGGAAGTATCGTCGTCAAGGGAGATAATCTGGCATATGTTTATGAAAATGAGAAGGTTCAGTTATGACGTAGTATAGGTCAAGTTTGTGTGACAGTGTGTAATTATAGTGCGGGAAGGGACGATGAACAAATGTGACATAGGACGAGCTAGTCAGAACCGGTTTAAATAGTAAATATACACAGCAATAAGTAACTGGCAACTTTTGATTTGTCACTCGGGCTGCTTTTATCTTGAACACCCTGTATAAGAACTCTGTTGTTATTGCCTGTCGTACTGCTTTTTAGGGCGATGTGGGGGCAAGAGCCTGAGGTATTTAATTGGCCGCGTGACTAGTGCAGTCGTTGCAAAGCTGTTCAGGTTAGAATTTTTCATTTATGCACACAACAGAAAAATTCCTTGGCTTTACCGTGAATTAAACACGGGTCTCCCACATGGGAGCCGCATACTAATCCATTCGGCCAGATGTTCCTCTGGACTATATGTTTTCATGAGGACTATCATCATTGCACTCCAGACATGTCCTAGCTGCTCTGATCCCCGTCTCAACAAATCCAACAGCTGCCTTACACGCCAGATCGATGTTGATTAATCAATCTTTTTGCATATTTGGTATGTCGCTCTTTTCAGGCTGTACCAATATCGACACCCATCTCTATCACTGTCACAACCCTGAAACTCTTCTTTTCGGATAGACTATTAATGAGTCAAGTATGTCACTTCGGTTCATTGCAGCTCCCATATACAATTACACAATATTTACACACAGTTATATTCATCATATAGCATTTCCTTTACAGAATCTTGCTCTAATCAATTTATTGAGACCTCTGAAGAGCTTGTTATGCAGTGGCACTGCTGACAGCCACATCAGTCTTCTCTCTTCCAATTCTCTTCAACTTACCTCTTCTTATCTCTAATCCTGTTCTACCTCACAGCATCAGGATAAGAAGAGATATCTAGAATTGGCTTTTTGTGTGTTTCGTAAGCTGTGTTTTTAGTTTCTTCTGTTACTCTGAGGTCCACCATTTGCGTGGACGGCCTTTTGCTTTGTATCCATTGTATCGGAGTAACATTGTTCTTTGAGGCTTATGTGGCCAAGCCATTAAATCTCTTGTTTCTTGATGAACTTACTAAAAGATGTTAAGAAGTTATTTTATCAGTGCCACAGTTATAAACCTGGACGGATACTATGGTCTGTCTCGTAGTGAACAAGTTGCCATACTTGCCTCCGTACGCCACAACAAACTCCACGCCCACATGTTTCACAAATTTAAAATTGGCACAACTAGCCTGTGCCCTCCAAAAAGGCGGACATGACGGCAGAACACGTTCTGCAAGATTGTCAATTGATAGCAGGTATAAGAAAAGAAACCTGGCCCCAAAACACAGAGCTTCGAGAAGCTGCACGGAGGAACAGAGTCCCTTAAAAACATGGTAAAATTCATGAAAAAAGTTCATCAGTCTAGGCCGGGAAAGCGAGAGAGAGAAACCTGGACACTGACATCAAACGAAAGAAGAAAACTAGCCACGACAGAGATGAAGTGTCTTCGCAGAGTGCTAGGAGTATCAAGAAGAGACCGGTTTAGAAATGAAGACATCAGGGACAAAATGGGTACAACATCAGTACTGAACTTCATCAAGAAACAAGTTAAATGGTTCGGCCACATAAGCAGATTATCAACAGGCAGTGTGCCTCAAAGAGCAATGTTACTCTGATACAGTGGATACAAAATAAAAAGTGGACCTCAGAGATAACAGAGGATACGAAAGATACTGTTCATGGAGCTCACACCAAAGCCGGTTCTAGAAATCTCTTCTCATCCTGACAACTGTGAGCCAAAACAGGATTGGAGAAAAGAAAGACAGTTACACTCATCAGAAGTTCCTATCTTTAGCTGTTTCTTCTTCTTGACGCTTCATATCGACCACCTGTGTGATTTGCATGTGATCTGACCCTAAGAGCGATTGTACGTTGTGTCAGTTATGCACCTACAAGTAGGCCAGCACATCCATTTCTGCTATGCTTTTTATTTGCTAGGGTAGCTTCTCTAGTTCCTACATCAGTCGCCTCTTACCGAAGGTTGCAGTGGTACTATTCTTTGCTTCCCTTGCAGGCTCCGGCACCAACGGGCGTGAAAAAATATATGCTTTCTGATTACAAATGAATGTTTTTATAGAAGTTTTTTTTCTTTATAGTGCATTTATCTGTAAATGAGTATCATGTTCTTTTCTTGGATACATAGAACAAAGGATGGGAGAACGAAGACCTCAAGCCATATCGTAGGCAACAAAATGATACCTGGAACAATGATTATGTTTATATGCCTAACCACGAACGAAATCAGATGCTGGAGGTAAACACTTAGTTGCTAAGACTAATTGTACATCTGTGTAGATGAATTCAGTATCAGAGACCATTTATGCATGCATGTCAAACCATGAAACAGTATACATGAAATTGTAGGTTATCTTATTGATTTGTATTGGAACCTAAAGTTCATATATGAAAAAATTTTTAAACTCGCCTAATTTCAATGATGATCTATCAATCAATGATCAATCATGTCTTCCTGTTGCCTAATTACCTTCCATTTTTATATTTGCATTGTTCTTGACAGAGTGCTATATCTTTGTTTTGTGCTCAAAATGTCTAGTTTACTTTGAGTCTTCTTCTTTGAACGCTCGATATTGACCACATGTTAACCACTCTTTGTGATTTACATATGATTCAAGAGCAATTGCATGTTGTGCCAATTATGTGCCTACACGTAGGTCAGCGCATCCGATTTCTATGCCGCTTTTTATGTACTACAGTAGCTTACCTAGGTCCCTACCTTAGTCGCTTCTTAAGACATGCCCCGTAGGTCGCAGTGTCACTATTCTTTTCTCTCCTTGAGAGCCCCACACGATCACTTTCAGTACTTCTCTTTTCATCTTTAGTTTATCAAGGACGTCTTTATTTACTTGATTTCCAATGGGTGGAAATCCAATCAAAGAATCCAGCAAAAATCATTGCTGGAAGTTGGGAAAATCTCAAACATTACCACCTCCCAACTGACAGAGAACCGATCACAAGATGCCCGGCCCACCACCATGGCTGAACATAAAACAACCAGAAATCCAGAAATACCTCCTTGATAAAACTATAAACAAAGCAACACTTGCACCGATCTTAAAAACATGTGCACTGGAGACAATAGACAGTTATCCAACTTCCTTTATCCATGCCTACACTGATGGTTCAGCTTTCAAAGCCACTACTTACACTGGCTGCGGCATTTACCTGAAATATCCAGATGGAACTACCTATAGTTGCTGTGCCCCTTGTGGTAATATATGTTCCAACTATGAGGCAGAGATTATAGCCATAAAGACCGCTGTAGAACTAGTCCACCAGCAGTTTGAACTTGGAGAGAATATTGTCCAAGACATGAAAGTATTCACTGACTCACAGTCCACACTACAAGCTTTAGAAGAACATCAGAATCAGTCAAGCGAGATCCAGTCATTGGCATTAGTCATCCACAATCTGATTTCCTCCTTTGATATTAATGCCATTCTACAGTGGATCCATGGGCACACAAATATCCCAGGAAATGACAAGGCAGATCATCTGGCCAAACAGGGATCATCAAAACCACAAATAGACAAAGCTGTTAGCATGCAAAGTATAAAACAGATTCTGAAAAACAACTCCAGAGAAGATTGGCTGAACCGATGGGCTATGGGGATGACTGGTCGGTACATGTATGCAGAGATGAATAGACCAAACCCCAAGGACAATATAAATCTGCTACAATGAAAAGATCAAAGCACTATCTTTCAGTTAAGAACAGGACATGTTGGACTGAATTACCACCTACACAGAATAAACCCCACACACCTACCACACTTGAAAGTGCAGTCATTCATCTGAGACAGTACAGCATATCTTGCTTGAATGTCCTGGACTGCATAAAGCTAGACAAGAACTTCTCCCACCACACCCATCTGTTCATAATACCCTTTACACTAGTCTTCCACAATTACAGAACACATGCAGATTCTACAAATTGGCATTGGCTGCCCAAGAGTGAAAACTCGCAACCCTGGTTAGAAGAAGAAGAAGTACTATAGAGAAATGATGAATAAATATGTACGTAACAACTCTTTTTTAATTTATTAAGTAGTTGATTGACTGATAGGACCATCGTCATTGCACTTTGGTGAGTAACCATGTGTGCTCAAATCTCTTTCTTACACATGAAGATTTCAGCAGCAGTGCACAACAAACTCTGTAGCACCGGCGAGGTTCCCAGTATTTTATTAAGTTGTGTTATACTAGTTGTTGAACAAGCAGCTAAAAGATAGTTGCTGTCTTTGAGATATGGATTTATAGAAGAATTAGACATATTTCATGGACACAAACATACAAATGAAGAAGTTCTTAAAAAATTAGAAATGATGAGGAATCGTTGAAAATCAACGTTACAGATAAAACATTTTAAACATATTACTGGAGAAACCCCAGTACATACATCATCCAATACAGAACGGAAGTTGTTATTCTAAACACACTGAAATACATGCTTGGAGGACGATCAGAGCAATTATAACATGTGCGATGAAGATGTTCCTGAAATAAATAATGAACTGGAGAAAAAGATGGGCAAGAGAAATACATCCTTAATATTGGGAGGGAAACATTAAGAGATGGACAAGGAATAGTTTGGCAGAATGCACAACCATGGCAAGAGACTGGAAATGTTTGAGATACATTGCAGCTGACTTTTGATATCAATCAAATGCTAGTGACTAGTTTTTAAAACAATATATGCTGTGTCTTTTTAGTGAATTATTTAAAGTTTTATTTTTGTGGTTTATATTTTTACTAGTACTATAGTACTATTCATTTTTGCATCCTTTGTTCATAGTTATACTATGTTGTATATAGGGTAATACAGTGTTAGGCCTGTATTTTCATCAGCCTCGGCACACAATAGGTGATGTGGTCAGCATCCCACCAGCCACCTTTACTTCCCAGTGCTTTTCCTGGTACCCAATTGAGACTGGGTTGACCTGAGAGCCGTTACAGTATGAAAACATTCCACGCCCACTGTAGAATTGAACCCGGACCACTAGCCTAAGAAGCGAGTTCACTAACAACTCGCTACTGCGGCTCTCACTACAGTCCTAGTAAAGTAAATAGTCAACTCATAAATTTCGTGGTTTCCATCATTTTACAACATGGGAGTTCTTTGGGGTCTTGATTAGTTGTCTAACCCTGAGATTTAAAAAGCAATGAGAAACCTTTTGCATGCCACATTTTATAGTAAATAAAGAACTTGTTTTCTTACCATGAACTATATTGGGAATACAGTGTTATGTTAGTAATTCTCTTTGATGCGATGTACGAAAATCAACAAATCTGAGGTAGTCAGACTGGATCAGATCAGATCTGGAGAAAATCGTTAGGGTGGCTGCGGTAATACTGAGGAAATAGGCGATAGAGCAAAGACTGGTATATACAGTATTACATAAGAAGGAAAAATTAGTTATAAGATATGAAAAAAACAACACTCAACGTTTGTGCTTAAGACCTTTATCAAGAACAGAAAAAACGAAATTAACTAAAACATGACACTAACAAATGATCTGCATCAAAAGATACTGGCATACGTCCTCGTGGCCTTGGTCAGCATCTCGTGAATGAAAGAATGGACAGGAAATAGGAAGACTATTAGGTTACTGATTGGCTGGCCAATCGGAAAGGGTCAGTGGCAGGTTACGTAAGATATTGTTTGTACAGGTGGGAACAAAGACCCAACGTGGGAAGAGCAGGAGAGGTAGGTGGAAGAAACGTGAGATAATAGCGTTAATGACCGACATAGCATACTGCTGTGTAAACACGTACACCCCCATACAACATGAGCCCTATTCTGCCAATATGGATTGCATACACTCCGATAACAAAGGCGGGTATGTACTCCAATGTTCCCGGGGGACACTGTAAGTGTCCCACAGATATGTATACCAGACGATAACGTGCAGAAGATAAGTATGCAAGTAAGAAAATGGGATAGAACATGACACTAGAACGGGTCCCAGTGACTAAACTAGGAATGTCTCGACCACCGTTCACCAAGAACGACTCGAGCCCTACTTGGCTAATATGCATCCTGTGTGTCCCGGGAACGAACACAGGCAGAATCTATCCCATCATGTCTAGTTCCACAGTCATGTTCTATCCCATTTTCTTACTTGCATACTTATCTTCTGCACGTTATCGTCTGGTATCATATCTGTGGACACTACAGTGCGCCCGGGAACATTGGAGTACATACCCGCCTTTGTTATCGGAGTGTATGCAATCCATATTGGCCGAATAGGGCTCATGTTGTATGGGGGTGTACGTGTTTACACAGCAGTATGCTATGTCGGTCATTAACGCTATTATCTGACGTTTCTTCCACCTACCTCTCCTGCTCTTCCCACGTGTGGTCTTTGTTCCCACCTGTACAAACAATATCTTACGTAACCTGCCACTGACCCTTTCCGATTGGCCAGCCAATCGGTAACCTAATAGTCTTCCTATTTCCTGTCCATTCTTTCATTCACGAGATGCTGACCAAGGCCACGCGGTAGTATGCCAGTATCTTTGATGCAGATCATTTGTTAGTGTCATGTTTTAGTTAATTTAGTTTTTCTGTTTTTTCTGTTCTTGATAAAGGTCTTAAGCACCGAAACGTTGAGTGTTGTTTTTTCATATCTTATAACTAATTTTCCTTCTTATGTAATACTGTATATACCAGTCTTTGCTCTATCGCCTAATTCTCTTTGACCAGTGGCACACGATGAATGGTGTGGTCAACATCATGCCGGCCATCTTTAGTTCCCAGTTATTTCTTTATTATCCAACTGAAGCTTGGTCAACCTGAAAATCATGACTGTTCTGGTGTAGAATTTGATCCTGGGACCACACGCTTACAAACAAAGTGCACTAACTATTACGCTACCGCAACTCTTATACATTGTGTGATAGGTAATAACTTATTACCTTCTTCTTTCTCTAACCCTGTTTTGTCTCACTTCATCAAGATAAAAAGAGATTTCTAGAACTGGTTCTAGTGTGCGCTCTGACATGATGTCTTTCACTGTTATCTCTGTTGTCCACCTTTTGCATGGATAACCAGTTTGCTTTGTATCCACTGTATCAGAATAAACTTAATATAATATGCAATAATTATTGGTTTAAATGTCTTTTTTTTTTTTAACCCTTTCAATCTGTAATTATTTTGACCCCTGGACGCATTTATTTTGCAATTCAAATTTAACATTCAATGTTAAGTAGTTTAAACGTTTATAACTCTAGTACTGTTTCTCTAAAGTATGACATATTAGATATTAAATTGTTGCTAATTGGATAATGAATACATTTATATAATAATATCTTACATCAGGTGATATACGTTTGAAAAAAACAAAAAATCGTAAAAAATGTTTATACACTCGGGTTTGTATTACATCTTAATATTCACAAATGTTTCCAGAAGTAGCAGTTAAATGAAGATAATTCATATGTGAACATATTCTATACGTTTCATCTAATTAGGTTTAGTAGTTTTTATAATATTCATTTTTTAGTGCAGAAATGCCAACGCCAATTCTTTAGATGCAATTATTGCCCGCGTGTTCGTAGCGCGTTGGACTACGGGTGACTAGTCCTCTGTAAGTGCGGGTTCAATTCCGTGGACTGGCAGAAAAGCTACAGGTTCCCCAGATTTACGGTGTTCGTGGCACCGAGCCGAAGGGTTGCGATGTCCATGACACCGATCCGAAGAGCTTTCAGCTCAAGTGCTTCTGGAACGGGCAAAAAAAAAAAAAAAGATGCAATTATTACATTAGGCTTAGAATTACAACTATCGATACTGCATTGAGCATTCCATAATCAAATGTCGTTATTACCATCAATTAAATATTCTTCATTACTATCAGAAGTTATAATTTGATCTAACAATACTTAAGATTGCACTGTATAAACTCACTTTGGTCTTTATGACAAGATTGGCAAATGTCGGAAACATCAGTTTTAAAAAAAAAAATATGACTCAACTTTAACACAATAATACACTGCTTTGCCGCTTTCAAATCTTTGTCAAAAGGAGGTATAAATGTACCTACATATAAGTAATTTTCGTTGCAGAAGATTTTTAAACTTCAGTAAAGTGGTTGTGAAGATACATTTGTTTTATCAACATACATCCAAAAGTCGATATACGGCTCAGCAGTCCCATTGGGTTAAATAGCCACTTTATGTCCGTCTCTTGTAAGTATACATTTCCCATTCTGTAATGTTTTCACAGATTATGTCATTAATGTGATTTCATATATATTTGCAGAATGGTGAGATGTATTACAGTTGGGACAAAATTTGTGTGGCATTGAGTAAAAACATTCCAGGCACTCTAGAGTTGCAGGTATACCTTAGTTTATTGCTTGTGTCTTCACCTACATTTTGATCCCTGGGGACACAGGAGTTAGGGTAATGAAGGAGCCGATAGGACCCAGCTTTGATGCTATTCAGATCCATGATTTAATTTATTTAGGATTCTTTGTGTGTGCTTGTATGTTTTCCTGAAAAAGACTTATAGTCGATACTTGGGTTTTGTTAGTTTTATTATTCATTTTTGCTTGCTTATGTGATACCATACATACGTGTCTTTGTCTTGAAACATCAATTTATTACCTATCACCGCAGCCTCCCTTGGTTTTCTCCAGATCTGATCCTGTCCACTCTGACCACCTAAGATTTGTAGGTTTCCGCACATCACGTCTGTACATGCTTCAAACTTCATATTGGACATAATCAGGGAGCATAAACCTGATAAAACTAATTTCAGGGAGTACAGAATATAAAAAATTAGTGCAGAAGAAGCTTGACAATATTGGCCAACAGTTCACCTCATCATCATCAAGTAGCTTGTCCCTTCCAGAACTTGGTTCCCATGACAGCAGTCCTGAAAAACTCTCTGTTCTGTGCAAGTTGACAGGCGTCAGCAGCAGTCATTCTCAGATTGTCAATGATATCTTGCACCAATCGTCTTCCTCTCATTCATCTTCCAGGCATCATTCCCTCCAAAATTATCTTGTCTAGGCACTCATGTCATTTGATGTGTCCGAAATATTTAATTTTCCTCGATTTTATCCTCTATAATAGCCAACTCTCTTTAATATCAAGCTGTTGCAGAACAGAAGCATTTGTTCTTTTCTCTGTCCATGATATTCTAAGTACTCTTCTCTGCAGCTTTGTCAATGTTCTGTATCTCACAACCATATGTTGCCAAAGGAAAACTGAGGCTCTTAAACACTTGATTTTTTCAAACTAAAGAAAGGAAAACTTCACACAAACTCTGGTAGTAAAGACTCATTTGTTCGGGGTGAGTCTCTGTGGCTAAGTGGTTCTGCGAAATATCCAGATGGAACTACCTATAGTCACTGTGCTCCTTGTGGTAATATATGTTCCAACTATGAGGCAGAGATTATAGCCATAAAGACCGCTGTAGAACTAGTCCACCAGCAGTTTGAACTTGGAGAGAATATTGTCCAAGACATGATAGTATTCACTGACTCACAGTCCACACTACAAGCTTTAGAAGAACAGCAGAATCAGTCAAGCGAGATCCAGTCATTGGCATCAGTCATCCACAATCTGATTTCCTCCTTTGATAATAATATCATTCTACAGTGGATTCCTGGGCACACAAATATCCCAGGAAATGACAAGGCAGATCATCTGGCCAAACAGGGATCATCAAAACCACAAATAGACAAACCTGTTAGCATACAAAGTATAAAACAGATTCTGAAAAACAACTCCAGAGAAGATTGGCTGAACCGATGGGCTATGGGGACGACTGGTCGGGCCATGTATGCAGAGATGAATAGACCAAACCCCAAGGACAATATAAATCTGCTACAAAGAAAAGATCAAAGCACTATCTTTCAGCTAAGAACAGGACATGGTGGACTGAATTACCACCTACACAGAATAAACCCCCACACCTACCACACTGTAGAAAGTGCAGTCACTCATGTGAGACAGTACAGCATATCTTGCTTGAATGTCCTGGACTGCATAAAGCTAGACAAGAACTCCTCCAACCACACCCATCTGTTCATAATACCCTTTACACTAGTCTTCCACAATTACAGAACACATACAGATTCTACAAATTGGCATTGGCTGCCCAAGAGTGAAAACTCGCAACCCTGGTTAGAAGAAGAAGGGGTTCTGCTTTTGCCGCTCCGAAGGTCGGGGTTTGAATCCGGATCTCGCCATTCTGTTCACATGTGCATTTTTTCAACAAAGACCACTAGGGTTGTTGCTGAAGCAACAGAGTTTGTTCAGTACTCTCGGCAGGTGGCTTGCCACTTCTGTGAAAAGAGACTGAGCTAAATGGGGTAAAACCCAGTGCAATGAAGTCAATCCTTCGGCTTTAAACCTTTTAGAATCATAGTCCAAAAGTCTGTTTTCCTAGGAGAGACCACTCTAGTTGCCTTGTAGGAAGGTCAAGAAATAAAGAAAAGGCTAAGACATAAGACACAAATAAATTGTTGCTGTTGACAGATGCACTGGATTACAAGGTGTACAACAAAGCACAATGCAACACACTTTATGATAACCAAAATGTCACATTATTTTCAAATGGTTGAAATTTCATCACTGTTTAAAAAATATCTAATAACTTAATATATGCAGAGAAGAGTTTGTCTTTTATCATATTTTGTTTTGCCTGAAAGCATCAGAATAAGAAGAGATTTCTAGAACTGACTTTTGTGTGCGCTTCATAAACAGTGTTTTTCATTGCCTGTGTTATCTCTGAGGTCCACCTTCTGCTTTGTATCCATAATATCAAAGTGAATGTGCTCTTTGCTGCGCACTGTCTGTTAGTAATCTGCTTATGTGACCGAACCATTTAATCTATTGTTTCATGATGAAGTTCATTTCTGAACCGGTCTCTTTTTGATACTCTCAGCATTCTGCGTAGACAATTCATCTCTGTCATGACTAGTTTTCTTCTATCGTTTGATGTCAACATCCATGTTTGGCACTTTTAGCATAACGTTTGGAGAAATATTGTGTTGAACAATGCTCTTTTAGTGTTCATTGTGACATGTTTGCATTTTAAAATTGGTACCATTTGTTGTTCTATTATTAGAGTTTATGTTATTTATGAAATTCTCATTCAAATCCTCAAATATTTTTTGGTGAATTAATACATTGTTATTTTTCAATTAGAGGACCATTCTTTCATACAATCCTCATTACCGGAGAAAATGGAGCTTTGAAGGTCTTCATCTATACTTTGAGGTAAAGTATTTAATTCGCCAGAGTGGTTACCGGGGCCCAAATGTGGGGTGTAAAGAATAGAACCACTGTTACCTGCCACGCATGTCGTAAGAGGCAACTAAGGAGGATTGGGAGAAATCGGATGCATGTGTCCGCTAGGGAATGCTAACGTGAAACAAATGCTTGCAGAAAACGGATACACCAGGCCGTAAGGCGCATAACATGGTGCAACGACCCCTCACAATGAGGAATGGGTTAACGGATTCTACAGTCACCAATCTGTCTCAGAGATTTAGCCACGCAGTAAGAATGTAAGACCCACCATCACGAGGGTGGCCAAAACTTACTGCAGAAAGCGGTCAGCACAAACGAAGAAGCAGAAATCATAGGAATTATATCCTACAGAACTGCCCCCAGTATGCAAACTTGAGGAAAAAAAGGTGGCCCACTTACACTAAAGCCCGAGACAAACTGTATGGCGTGGCTGATATTCTGAGGCAGACGGCTGGTTTTATTAGAGAATCTGAAATCTCAGTCTAGTGAGAACACAGAAGCACAAGAAAATATTTAATTAGGCAATCAATTTCGTTTAGTTGTTTTGTAATCAGTTATATGAGGACTATCATCATAGCACTCCGGACATGTCCATAGGTGCTTGAGCAGTGGGACTCACAGCCTGCTTTGTAATATGGGAATGAAACGATCCATTTAAAATGTTCCAGGCATTCCCCTTAACAGAATGATTTGATTGGTTGATATAAATTAGGGGTCTCCATGGCGTAGAAGCTAGGTGCTTGCCTCTTGTTCCTTTGTGGAGCCATCAGGATATTTATCCAGAGATCCCTGAACAAGCTCCAAGTCCTATCGGAGATGAATGGCATAATATAGATACCATGTTCAAGTTGAGTACATAAAATAACTGAGTGAACAAACAGTCATGGATTCATGCTTACACCGATGGATCTACAACAGATGCACTTAAGAATGGAGAGGTTGGTATCTATCACATATCCCAACAACTACAACGAGATATGGTACATTCCAGCAGGTACATTTTGTTCAAATTACATAGCAGAGACTCAAGTACTACCACAGGCCACAATCATGATCAACAACACCAACTCTGACTGCCAACAAGTGGTTTTTTCACAGATGCTCTTTCCGTTTTGCAAGCCCTATATAGTAAACATCCATCCCTGAGAAAATAGCTCAGCAAGATTTCTGCCAACATGAGAGTTACACTCCAGTGGGTACCATCACACTGTGTGGAGTGCCAGGTAACGAGAAGGCAGACAAACTTGCTAAAAATGGATCAGAATGTGAACAATTAGATAATACAATCACATACTTTTTTTTTTTTAAAGAGCTATCGTGGACATTAGAAAAGAACCTAACCAATGATGATTGCCACATACTCGATAGACAAGAACAGACTATCATCTTCCGACTCAGGATAGGACTGAACAAACACCTACACAGACTACAATTGTCCCCATCCCCTCTGTGTCCCTGTGGCACCGCTGATCAAACTATAGAACATATCCTGCAAGACTGTCCCCTGTATGTCCTCCCTAGAAAGGAATGATGACCTTACAACCCAACACTACATTCAAAACTACATGGCACCAGAGATGAGCTCCAGACAACAGTCGACTTCATCATAAGAACGCGTCTAACGGTATAATCATCAAAATAGCAATCACGAAGAAGAAGGCGTTGATGTCTTTTACTTTCAAGCGCTTTTCTGATACCCACTGCGCAAATCGATCTGAGAGTCGAAAGCAAGACCATTCCCACTATGGAATTGAATCCGGACCACTTGCCTAAGAAACGAGTGCACTAACCACTATGATATCGTGGCTCTCATATATATTTCTGCAGGTTATGCTTGTTGTTGTGAGAGGAATATCTGGCCGAATGAATAAGAGGGTATACACACTTATTGCACTATTTGTTTTAATGCAAAATTGTTTATTTCAGCAAAATAAGGAGAGCTCAAAGATGAAAGATGAATTCTTTGTGACTATTCTTCCAAAGATGCAGAATCTGGCACTTCGGTTACCAGAGTTGTGCCCTATGGTTAGTTCCTATATCATAATAGCTTTATCCTTACTGTATCAATGCTAAAATATGCCAGAAAGAGTTGGAAAATCACTAATAATAAAGTAGGTTAAATGCATTTGAAAATAGATGTCAGCGAAAAATAATGAACTTAAAATGGGATGAGTTCAGGCGTGATGAAATCAGAGAAATGTCTGGTCAATTATTATTAACTGTTATAAGAAAGAGAAGATGGAAGTATGTTGGACATACTCTGAGAAGAAATGATCAACAAATAACAAAGCAGGCATTGTGGTGGTAGTCAAAGGGTTCAAGAAAGATAGAACGTTGTAGGGAAACCATGAAACGAACTTCACCGGGCAATGTGATCATATAAGCTGTATAATTCATCATTTCTTCTCTTTTTTATTTCTTGTGTTCTTGATCATCAACTGATGTATTCTTCTTCTAACGCTCCATACCGACCACTTGTTAACCACTCTTTGTGATTTGTATGTGATCTAAGCCTAAGATCGATTGTACATTGTGCCAGTTATGCGCTTACAGGCTGTAACGACAGTTTAACTGATGTTAGCATAATCTTCGAATAATTATATATGTATAATTCTACTATTTTATTTTTGCCAGGCAATACCTATTTTAAAGCAAAGACGCAACATGAAGATCACCTTTAGTCAGGAACAAATTGCTTGCCTTCTTGCAAATGCATTTTTTTGCACATTTCCTAAGCGTAACTTCAAGCCTAAGAATAGCCCTTTACCAGATATCAACTTCAGCAAGTAAGTCATGTTCCTTTTCTTTTGTTAGATTTCATGCCCTGCTTACTCACTAATCAAATATCATCAGTCACTCGGTATATATAGAGAGAGAGCATCAGATTTCTCTTCTATCATCACTGCCATAAAAAGGACATGAGACCCAAAAAATTCCTGTCGTCGCTACCATACAGAGGACATTACACAGAAAACACCTTTCATCACTGCCATACAAAGAACATTACACAGAAAACACCTTTCATCACTGCCATACATAGAAAACACCTTTCATCACTGCCATACACGGTCATTACACGAAAACACCTTTCATCACTGCCATACACAGGTCATTACACAGAAAACACCTTTCATCACTGCCATACAAAGGTCATTACACAGAAAATCCCCTTTATCACTGCCATACACAGGTCATTACACAGAAAACACCTTTCATCACTGCCATACACAGGACATTACACAGAAAACACCTTTCATCACTGCCATACATAGAACATTACACGGAAAACACCTTTCATCACTGCCATACATAGAACATTACACGGAAAACACCTTTCATCACTGCCATACATAGAAAACACCTTTCATCACTGCCATACACAGGTCATTACACAGAAAACACCTTTCATCACTGCCATACATAGAACATTACACGGAAAACACCTTTCATCACTGCCATACATAGAACATTACACGGAAAACACCTTTCATCACTGCCATACATAGAACATTACACGGAAAACACCTTTCATCACTGCCATACATAGAAAACACCTTTCATCACTGCCATACACAGGTCATTACACAGAAAACACCTTTCATCACTGCCATACATAGAACATTACACGGAAAACACCTTTCATCACTGCCATACATAGAACATTACACGGAAAACACCTTTCATCACTGCCATACATAGAAAACACCTTTCATCACTGCCATACAGAGGTCATTACACAGAAAACACCTTTCATCACTGCCATACACAGGTCATTACACAGAAAACACCTTTCATCACTGCCATACACAGGTCATTACACAGAAAACACCTTTCATCATTTCCATACAGAGGTCATTACACAGAAAACACCTTTCATCACTGCCATACACAGGACATTACACAGAAAACACCTTTCATCACTGCCATACAGAGGACATTACACAGAAAACACCTTTCATCACTGCCATACAGAGGACATTACACAGAAAACACCTTTCATCACTGCCATACACAGGTCATTACACAGAAAACACCTTTCATCACTGCCATACACAGGTCATTACACAGAAAACACCTTTCATCACTGCCATACAGAGGACATTACACAGAAAACACCTTTCATCACTGCCATACACAGGTCATTACACAGAAAACACCTTTCATCACTGCCATACAGAGGACATTACACAGAAAACACCTTTCATCACTGCCATACAGAGGTCATTACACAGAAAACACCTTTCATCACTGCCATACACAGGTCATTACACAGAAAACACCTTTCATCACTGCCATACAGAGGTCATTACACAGAAAACACCTTTCATCACTGCCATACACAGGACATTACACAGAAAACACCTTTCATCACTGCCATACACAGGACATTACACAGAAAACACCTTTCATCACTGCCATACAGAGGACATTACACAGAAAACACCTTTCATCACTGCCATACACAGGTCATTACACAGAAAACACCTTTCATCACTGCCATACAGAGGACATTACACAGAAAACACCTTTCATCACTGCCATACAGAGGACATTACACAGAAAACACCTTTCATCACTGCCATACACAGGTCATTACACAGAAAACACCTTTCATCACTGCCATACATAGAACATTTTAGTAGGCTGTCTACGCAGACTACTAAAAATAAACTGACAGGACAAAATTCCAGATACCAAAGTCCTCATAAGAGCAAAGATCCCAAGTGTCAACACCCTGTTATAGAAGGCCCAAGGGAGATGGGCCGGTCATGTTGCTCAGATGCCTGATAAACGCATCCCATAACATTTTATGTATGGCGAGCTTGAAAGGGGCAGATGTTCAGCTAGTGGACAGAAAAAACGCCTTATAGACACCATGTGCTAGGAATCTCTGGTGCAAGATCGCCAAATGTGGCGCTGTAACAACACAAGAGGAACTCGCATAGCTGAGAATCGTTGTGCTGCTGAGGCACAGAGAAAACTAGCTGCGTGAAAAACAAAACATGCAACACCCACATATCTAACCTTGATCATATATGCCCCATCTGTGGTAGGAGATTGTGTTCTAGGATTGGACTCTACAGTCACCTCCGCACACACCAAAGAGGTGCAGCAGCACACTTCTGAGGTTGTTGTCATTATCGCTTGTGATGGACAGCTATTATTACATATAACATTAGACAGAAAACACTTTCTTATTAAGAACAGGGGACATAACTTTGTCGTCACACTGCTACCGGGTTGTTGCCCAGTGTCGTGGTTTTCTGTTTTTGTCTTGCGCTGTTCTGGTGGCTTGTGTGATTGTTATTATTGCTCTTTCACAGGATTCTGCTATGCCATCTAACCATCTTTTCCGTGGTCTTCCCCTTGTCTTCTTTCTCAATGTTTTGTTGTAGAAATCTCTGTATACTGTAAAGTTTGGATGCATTCTTATTAAGTGGCCAAACCACTTCATTCTTTGTTTCTCTATGTAATTCAAGCACGGTTTTGTGCCAACTTTCTTTCTTATGCTGATGTTGGTGATTCTGTCTTTTCTTGTGTTGTTGGTAATTTTTCGCAGGCTTACCTTATTGATGACCCATTATGACTCTGTTATCAATATCTGGTACTTGTAACACTGCTATATATTTATTGCAGTTTGTACAGTGAATCACAATGTTCTCGCAAATTTGAAAAATTCAAGTGTATCATCAACTACTTCAAGCGGGTCACAACCACCAGTAAGAAATTTTTGTATTCAAATTACTAGAAATCTGATTTATGTATATGTGTATGCTTGGTAGAAGCATCTGACCTATGTGAGAGAGAAATTCCGGAGGACTGTTGGGGTAGCAAAGTTCTGCTCAGGACAAGCTATTTGATGATGATATGTGTATGCTTGGTAGGAGCATCTAGCAGAGTGGATTAGGGCATTGTTCCCATGCGGGAAACCTGTGTTCAATCCACAGTGTGGTCAAGGATATTTTTATGTCACGGCATAAAGAAAAATACTTCTTATAGGGTCCACAATAGTGGACAATTACTATTCGTTTGTTTCACAGCTACGTGTGTGTTTCGTAACGTCTGACGCATGCAGTCTACTGCTAATAACTTGCTGTCTATTGCCAGAGTGAAAAATTAACTTGTACTTCTACTGCGTAGTCAAGACACGAACAAAGCGATATCCTTTCCCAAAAAATTCATGCTTGAAAGTGTTAATTCAAATAAAAGACAAATTGAACGGCTGGAAGTAATTAGAAAGCAGCGAAATATAAAAATGTTTATACGTCGAGAGTGGTAGTGGAATGGATAGCGGGGTTCCTGGAGTATGGGGCAGGGGACAACTAAGATGAAGGTGGTAACAGAACATCAAAGAAACCATGAACATGAGGCGGGAGAACTGGCTAGAGACAGAAAGATTTTCAGCCGGGCTGTGATAAAGCGACATTCCGAAGGGACATACTACTGCTTGATTATATGTTGTGCAGATAACGTCTTTTAAAGTCTTGCATCGCCCGCCTGCCCAGCGTGTCGTAGCATGTTGGACTGCAAGTGACAAGCCCTCTGTGAGTACGGGTTCAATTCCGTGGGCTGGCAGAAAAAGCCACAGGTTCTCCAGATTTATGGTGTTTGTGGCACCGAACTGAAGGGTTATGATGTCCATGGTACCGAGCCAAAGAGCTGAAAAGCTCAAGTGCTTCTGGATCAGGAAAAAAAAAAACAAAAAAGGGTCTTGCATACAAAATCAGTTACACATGAGACAAATTACATTTCAATTGTTAGTTAAGGTAATACATTTGAGTTGAAGTCCTTTAATATTTTTTTTTTAATTTCCACTTTATTTTCTAAATATTTCTTTGCTTAGTGCCTACTGGAGCAGTGACATATGCCCGTCAGTATGAAATACCTGACAATACATTCTGGAACACAACGGACAAGAAATTTACCAATCTGCATGTATCAACAAGTGGTACCATCGAAGATGATGGAAGGGGAATGTTGCAGGTAAATAATCGTAGAAGTTTTCTTCTGTGTTTAATCTGTTAGTCATGCTAGATCTTTAGATATGTCACTAGAACAGTCCAGAGTTCGCTTCAGATTCATTCATTTGAGCTATAGTTTCTGCCTCAGTTGTGTAACCTGTATCCAGGTTTGTCATCTTAGACCAGCTGTCCAACGTGTTGGACACCCGAGCAATACATCTGTCGCCCTATTTTACTTCCCCGGCTTTGACACTAATCAGAATTTTAAACAAAAAAAAGGATTTCTGAATAGCGGTATGTTTCAATTTTTCGTAAGCGCAATATTTTTTTTAATTAAACATTTACTTATTATTACATTTTCATCTGTTATTGTTTTTTAATGTTACTATTAATATTATTTTATTATTGTTATTATCATTGCAACTGTCACATGGTGCCCGCGGCTTGACCGTTATTATTCAGATGCAGCCCACTATATAAAAATGTTGGATAGCAGTGTCTTAGAGTATTTCATGCCACGCAGTTTTGAAATGTAAGCTCTGGATTCTTGTTCAACTTGTGCATTAATGTGGGTGTGATAATTGAAACCATACAACAGTCTCCAGTAGTGACGATCCACAGTCTTCTTTTCTCTAGTCATGTTTTGTCTCCCAGCATCAGGATAAGAAGAGATTTCTATGATGGGCTTTTGTGTGCACTTCATAGTGTTTTTAACCGCCTCTGTTATTTCTGAGGTTTACCTTTTCCATGGGCTGCCTTGTGCTATATCCACTGTATCGGAGTAGCATTGCTCTTTGAAGTGCACTGTCTGTTGGTAATCTGCTTATGTGGCGAACCATTTAATTTGTTGTTTCTTGATGAACTTCAGTACTGATGTTGTACCTACTTTTTTCCTGATGTTTTCATTACTAAGCTAGTTGCTTCTTGCTACTCCCAACATTCTGCATAGATACTTCATCGTTTGATTGTCAAACATCCAGGTTTGGCACTGAAAGCATAAATGTTCGGAGAATGTGTTGTACAATGCCCTTTTTAGTGTTCATGGTGACATGTTCACATTTCAAAATTGGTGCCATTTGTCCTATAGCTTCTTCTTCTTTGCGTTGTTCTTCGACCAATTTTAATCACTCTTTGTGATATGTTTGATCTTTGCCAAGAACGTGTATACGTTGCACATTGGTTTGGTAGGCCCCTATACGCATAGACTTCTATACGTTTAGGACACATGCATCCGATTTCAGCCACACCTCCTTAGTCGCCTCTTACGACATGCATGGCAGGTAACAGTGGTTCTATTCTTTACACCCAAATTTGGGCCCGTAATACACGTTCTTATCAAACATATCACAAAGAGTGATTAAAATTGGTCGTAAAAACGACGCAGAAGAAAGAAGAAGAATCCCGTCGGCCAGAGAGTTTTTTTCTGTTGAGGGCCTAACGAAAACATCCTAACCTGAATATTTTCGCTGCGACTGCACTAGCCATGCGACCATTAAATTTACAGGCTCATGTCCCTCCTGTCCTACACCACCTAAAAAAACAGTATTACAAACAGTAACAATAGGTTTTTGTTTTTTTTGGTTCAAGCTGATATGCTGACTTTGATAGTTCTTGTAATGATGGTTTTTTTTGGTTTAAACTGTTCGATAGTTCTTGTAATGAAAACATCTCATCTGGATATTGGTAAAGTACTGAAATCTTTCCAAGACTACCTTTCCATGAGGGTAAGTGAATCTTAGGCATGGATGTGAGCTTGAAAATGAAATGATTTAGTATCAAACATGGCACGGGCATGCGACTCCTTCAAGTATATAACCAGCCTGTTACAGTAACTAGCTGCATTTGAACCCTTCACTATTTTCTGAAAAAATACTGCGAACCTGTGGGTCTGCGGTAAGTGCAGTGACATCTGTTCTATTAATAAACTAATACTTTTACTGCCCATATATTATTTCCCAACATTCTGTCTGTAGTTAATAGTAGCTGTCCCACCTGTGTGGTGTCGGAGCCCTCAAGGGAAGCAAAGAATAGCACCAGTGCAACCTACAAGACATATCATAAGAGGCGACTGACGTAGGACCTAGGGGAAAATGTCCTAGTAAATAAAAAGCATTGCAGAAATTGTATGTGCTGGCCTACTTGTAGGTGCATAACTGGCACAACATACAATTGCTCTTAGGCTCAGATCACATACAAATCACACTGGTTAACAAGTGGTCGGTATGGAACGTTTGAAGCAGAAGAAGTAGCTGTCCTTTAACTTGTTTGGTAACAAATCTGAGCTTTGATTATCATGTTTTAATTGATCACAGGCTGACTTTGCCAACAAATATGTCGGTGGTGGTGTTCTGGGACATGGATTAGTACAGGAGGAGATACGATTCTTAATCTGTCCCGAGATGATCCTATCACGACTTTTCACTGAGGTTCTGACAGATAATGAGGTTCTTATTATGACAGGTCAGGACTTGATTTCCCAATGTAGACTTCTGTGTTCAGTAATTTAATTTCTATATCTATTGTCTGAATCTATATGTTCTGTATGTTGTTTTTGGTACTTTGTAAAACTACAGTACTTTGTTTTTACATGTTTCACCATTGCGTTGCTACTTAGTTTTACTGCAGTCTTTCCTTATATCGCCATTGCTACCTAGTTTTACTGCAGTCTTTCCTTATATCAATAAGTGGACAAGAGTATGACATGGATATAATTGGCAGAGAAATATTAACAGATGGACAAAAAAGCAGTTTGCCAGAACGCATCATGATATCAAGAGACAGGAAGTGTTTGAGATCTCTTTCAGTCAAGCTTTGATGCAGAGATGACACTTAATCAATTACATTAATAAGCATAGCAGAATAGAGGGAATAAGATGGTATGATATGGTCACAAATGAGGAACTTATGGAGAGAACAAGACAGATTCCAGTGAGCGAACAGGTTAAAAAAGGCGCTGGATAGGACACACTTTGCGAAAACCGGAGGAGAATATAACAAGAAGGGTCCTTGCCTGGAACCCGCAGGGACAGCGAAAGAAGGGAGGCCGAGAAATACATGGAGACAAGATTTGGAGGCGGAGATCAACAATATAAAGAAGAGCTGGAGGAGCTGCAGGAGATAGCTAGAGATAGGAAGACTTGGCATGAATTGGATGAGGGCCTATGCCCCAATCCGGGGTAAAAAGGCAAAGAGAGAGATTAATAAGCATACTACTGCAACTATCAATCTTCGCTTGATTTCTATTTTGAATTGTCTTCTTGGGTTCAACCTATGAGGCTCTAGTCACCTCTGTGTGTCTAGTCTACTCTTTGTTGGATCTTTATTAATGATTACGCCGTTACTGCTACCCTCCATTGGCTTTTTTGCACTCCATTTACCGGGGCTGTTGTATGTGACTTTCAGTCGAAGCTTCATAAGATCCAATGTGCAGGTTTCGGTATGAGTGGATGTTGTCTATAGAAGTTTATAACCTCCAGAGGCTAACATGGATATACTGTCCTGGGCATGCAGGTGTTTACAGTAATGAGAGAGTGGACAGGCTTGCGTCAACAGCATCGTTTGTTGGGAAGTTGAAGATGGATAAGGGGGATGTTCTTCTGTCTTTTCGTGACTGCCTGTTAGATGAGGACACTAAAATAGATGTTGAATCGATCCAGCGATTTAGGCAGTTTGGAGTTGCCTGTTGTACAAGTAGAACTGGATGCCTGTGGGGCAGAGAGGAGTGTGTGTAACCAGTGAGTCACGGGAACCATCAGTATGCATACCCTTTGACATCTGTTGGGGGACTGAGCAACTATGGATCTGCCCGGAGTGCTGGGGCGTCAGCACAATAACTAATAATAATTGATACATTTATGTATTCCTTCTTTAGGCTGTGAAAGGTTCAGTAACTATGAGGGCTACTCGGAATCGTTCAAGTTCAGTGGAGATCATCAGGATACCACAGAAAGGTTATTTGTAGTTATGGGAATGTACATATGAGTTTTGTTAAGCACATACATTTTGTTCTCATCACATTGTTTGAACGGTGGTCTGCCTCACAACAGAGATGACATTCATGTGTTTTACTTCTAGCACTTTAGCGTTCATGTGTTTTGATTCTAAGCATAGTAACAATCTTGTGTTTTCGGAGCCCTCCACATTAGCCTACCTTATCGTGGTTGGAAGGTTTGTGTGCCTTTAGGATTCTTTTGGCTATATTGCGGGAGTCTTAACTCCTGGCAGGTCTAACCAAGCCTAACAGACTGAAGGTGAATGGACGGGGAGCAGGATGGGGCCTCATAAAGTGACAGCACAGAACCCACCGGCGAGTGATAAATGCTCTGGCTCCAACCAACCCATCCCCCAGCTATGGGAAAAATAGCAATCATTCTCTCTCCCTTGAGGATATCCTTTTTTTTCTTTTCTATGACACTTTCCTCCAAGTATATGGATTGAACTATAATATAGTGTCTAGGAACACACCCTGCTTAAAAGCCAGGTTCGGTGAGCCGGCGACAGAAAGCTGGTCACCTAGAGTAGGAGACTCAGAAACAGAATGTGTCAGCCATTATTGGCAGGGAGGAATCGACACATACAAATGACTCAATGGCCATGCGCAAATATTTATATAATCGTGGTGCCACCGCAATGGAAAACAGTCAGGTGGTGGTGGGACGAACCCCATGCTTGAAGGGTCCACTCTTAGCTACTGGCGACCATATTGATTGCTGCAAAACCAGGGTATTACTACTGGCAGCAAGAACAAACTTTCACACATCACAATTATGCAATGGAATGCAGAAGGGATTACCAACAAAAAATGAGAACTATAAGAACGGTGCTCTAATCTATTAGACCTCTCTCTCTTTAGCCTGTTACGCCCTTGGCGTTTAGGGCACAACAAACGTACACCATTCTTCCCTGTTCATGACCTTCCTCTGTATTGTGTTCCAGCTATGATTCATTTCCTTCAGTTCTTGCTCTATCGTTCTCCTCCAGGTCGCTCTTCCACGCTTTCGCCTACCCTCTGGAGTCCATCTCAGTGCAGTTTTCGTGTCGGAGCCAGTCTCCATGCGCATCACATGTCCAATCGATCTCCAGCGTCGTCTTCGGATGATAGTACCCATATTCAATCTATTAGACCAGATGCTCCTTAATGATTCAAGTAATGGTGGGTTAATCTACAACACTAACCAGACTGCAAGAACTCCAAGTCAAATGTGGTGTAGCTAGACAAGAGCACAATACTGGTAGCCAAAGAAGAATAGTAAACCAACAAAGAACCAGTGTCGTTAGTTGCCACACTCTGAGAGACCTACTGAGGAGGAGATCGAAGCACTTATAGACTAATTGTTTCGATGTACAGTGATGATGATAAGAACAAGGAGTTTTTTGCAAGAACCCCAGTGGAAGCAACGGAAGCAAAGAATATGATCAACAAATAAACAGTGTACAGGTATTAAGAGCTTCAGAAAAAACAAATAGACAAACACAGGTTTCGAACCCCTTACCGTCATTTCTCATGACACCCATCACCTAGCCTAGCAATACGAGCGTCCTTATGAACACAACCAGCGAACCATTCAGAATGGCTCACTGGTTGTGTTAGTGATGATGTTTTGACAACTAAACTAATGTGACTAATATATCTGGGCATCCCATTCCTTTCATAAACCCAAACTGTACCTTGCCTAACTGTGATTCAATAAGTGGTCTTGTTTCTTTTTTCTGCCCGGGTGGTTACCGGGGCCCAAATTTGGGTGTAAAGAATAGAACCACTGTTACCTGCTATGCATGTTGTCAGAGGCGACTAAAGAGGTTTGGCTGAAATCGGATGCACGTGTCCGCTAGGAATGCTAACCCGAAACAAATGCTTGCAGAAAACGGATGTACCAGTCCATAAGGCGCATAACATGGTGCAACGACCCCTCACAGTGAGTAATGGGATAACGAATTCTATGGCCGCCAATCTGCCTCAGAGATTTAGCCACGCAGTAAGACTGTCAGACCTACCATCACAAGAGTGGTCAAAACTTACTGCGGGAAGAGGTCGGCACAAACAGGGAAGCAGAAATAGGAATTATATCCTACAGAACTGCCCTCAGTATGCAGACTTGAGAAGAAAGAGGTGGCCCACTTACACCAGCGTCAAAGACAAACTGTATGGCGTGGCTGATAATCTGAGACAGACGGCTGCCTTTATTAGAGAATCTGAAATCCCAATCTAGTGAGAACGCAGAAGAAGAAGAAGAAAATTTTTTTTCAATTATTTGGTCAGACATTTTACTTAATGACAATTATAAATGATCAAAACCAACAAGGAAAGAGCTGATGGAGAGAACATTATCAAGAACTTCTACTGCGATCAACTTCTGTTATGCTACTATTCTAGTCTGTGTCATAAATAGTGCTGTGCGCTTGAGATCTTTACCGCTCCCCCATAGTTTCGGGGCTAATCCTCTTTTTCTGTAAGTTCCAAAGCAATGTCTGGCTTGCAATGCTTGTGGTCAGTCCTCTCAATGTGTGTCCTATCCATCGCCAGCATCTCTTCCTTAGCTCTTTTTCAACTAGTTTGATTTTTACTGCTTTACATGAAATTTGTAAGCATGTTAAATTATTATCTCATATACATTTTTAATTAGCAGTCATCAAATGATGGCGTCTGTGGCTTAGGGGATAGTGACTCAGTCTATTAACCCCGACGTTTTGAGTTCGAATCACGCTGCGGACAGCTTGGTTGCAAGTTGTTTTGCGTGGATTTTTACAAAAGGACGATGGCACCACCCGTTCAAAAGCAATGGCAAACTACTGAACGTAATAATGCCTAGAAAAATCACAAACGGCGTTAAAAAGCTGGGGTTGATTCGCAAAGTTCTGTAAAGGATATGCAATTAACTTTTAGTCATCAAATATTGCAAGAAAAAATATGCATAGGAAGATATTGTATTTATTTCAGTGATGTATGGAAAAGAAAGTGTACAGAGGTTGTAGCAATGGATGCTCTAGTTGTGCGTGGTGACAAAACGTCTCAGTTCGATAAGGAGAAAGTAGTTAGAGAGCTCAACAAGGTATAACCTCTTGTTTTTTGTATCAGTTTTATATATACAACCCCCTCCATATTAGCTTACCTTATCATGGTTGGAGGTTTTGTGTGTCTTTATGATACTTCAGGCTATCTCCGCGAGAGTCTAACTCCTGGCAGGTCTGTTACTCCAAGCTGAACAGACTGAAGGTGAAAGACCAGACCAAAAGGCGGAAAGCAGGGTGGGGCCTCATAAGATAACAGCGCAGAACCCACCAGCGAGTGGTAAATGCTCTAGCTGCAACTAACCCATTCCCCCAGCTATGGGTCAAATAGCAGTCCTCCTCCCTCTCCCTTCAGGAGGACATCGTTTTCTTCGTATCTTTACTACTATGACACTTCCCCCAAGTATATGGGATTAAACTATAGAATCCACGGAGTACGCCGGCAACAGAAAACTGAAGTCACCTAGAGTAGGATGACTCCAGACAAACCCAGAAAAACAGATCTCGTCATTATTGGCAGGGAGGAATTAACACATACAAATGACTCAATGCCCATATACACAACCCAATGTCTAGGACAATATAAAAGAAAATGTCAAAACTGCCATTCCATAATACAAACACCTGAAGCCAAATTAAGTAATTGATTCAAGTTATCGGTTCAGTTATATAAGGACTATCATCATAGCACCCCGGACATGTCCATAGGGGCTCCGATCTCCATCTCAGCAAATCCAGCAGCCCAATGCGCCAGTTCAATGTTAATTAATCATTCTCCTTGCATATTTAGTATGTCGTTCTTTTCGGCTGCACCAATATTGACACCCATCTCTCTCAATCTGGTCAGCGAGTGGGATTCACAGCCCTGAAACTCCTCTGTTCGGAAAGACTCTCTCAATGCGTGAAGAATGTCATTTTGATCCATGGCAGCTCCCTCTGATATTGAAACCAAGCAAGCCAACCAATCTATCAGCTCCTTCATTACCCCTAACTCCTGCGTGCCCAGGGACAAAAATTAAGGTGATTTCGCTGATCATTGTCTGTACCAATTGATTGATTGGACCATCATTACACTCTGGGAAGTAACCATGTCTCTTTCTTACACAGGAAGATCTCGGCTGCAGTGCACAAACTCTGTAGCAGTGCACAAACTCTGTAGCATCGGTGAGGGTCTCCAATGTCATTTAGAAGTTAATGAGGTGAATATATTTTCGCCATAATACGGTACGCTGTTGGATTACAGGAAGACCCTGATCCTTTACTTGGGGATCTTAATTACAAGTACCTCTGAAGTCAGAGTAAGGTTTGCCTGAATGTTCATAGACATTTGTGATAAGGAAAGCAATCCTTCATGCAAAATTCAGTAAGAGATGCCATATTATACACCATGACTATGTCTGAATTTATAGCGAGCGAATGAAGAAAAACAATATTTCGTAAAAACATTGATGGGGGGACACTAATAAAAGATAAATAACACCTCTAAAGGGGTCTAAAGCTGAAGGAGTTACTGCATTGCGCCAGCTTTGACCCCATATGGCTCAGGCACTCTCCACAGAAATGACACACCACCTGCCGAGAGTATTGCACGGACTCCATAGCTCCAACAACAATCCTAGGGGCCTCTGGAAATAATGCACTTGTGAACAGAACAGCATTGCCCAGATTCAAACCCATGATCTTCAGAAGGCAAAGGATTCACCACTTAGCAACAAAGATTCCCTCCCCAAATAACTCTTCAGGTATGTTGAGTAAAGACATCAATGGGTACCTCTGAAGTCGGAGAAGGCCTGCCTGTATGGCAAGGAAACCAATAAAACGGTAAGCAGGCTTTCAGCAAAAATTAGTCAGAAACGCTACACCAAGCGCATGGCTGCGCCTGAACTCCTAGCGGGCGAACACAGAAGAAGAAGAAATCTGTAATAGAAAAACCTTTATAATTGGTAATTCGTTGATATTTGATGTTGCTGATTTTGGTAGGTTGTTGACGTTGGTTGACAATAATACAACAGACAGATGTTGTTGGTTTCTTAACGCATGTTTATTCAATCATCTTTCACAAAAACACGTCTGTCACCTACCAAGGTTTCTATCGGACTCCTTGCGTTGTTATGTTGTTCTTTTCTTAACCTTAGTTTCTGTCCTCACGCTACGTCAAACTCAACTAATTCTAGTCTCTACATTATTGCCAAGCTGTGCATGATTGGTGTGCAGTTCTGGCATACGTTGTCCCCTTACTTTTCTCTATCATCTATCAACTACCTGTCTAGTCTGTTAACTGCTACCTGGGGTAGGGAATGGTTGTCCTTAGTCACCTCCGTGTACACATCAATGGGTGATAGAAATAAAAGAAAAATCTTTTTCATTTATATTGAGTGCAAACATCAGATCTGACAAAACATTGATGGGCGATGCTGCACCTCCGTGTACACATCAATGGGTGATAGAAATAAAAGAAAAATCTTTTTCATTTATATTAAGTGCAGACAATCAGATCTGATGAAACATTGATGGACGATGCTAATATATGATACATAACTCTGCACTGATTTTGTGCAACAACAGAAATAACTGGTATACTTATGTTGTCATTTTTTCTTGGTGTTGTTTTATCTATATAATATATTTATATATAAAGAATTTGATTTAAAAATCTAGAATTATCATTTCTTCATTCATTATTCATATCCAGGCATATTGTGCATTCAAAGGAAATGAGTTTTCTGATGACTTGCCAGCTGTTTGCACAGGAAACTGGGGATGTGGTGCCTTTGGAGGAGACAAAGAATTGAAAGGTACTTCCGGTGGACTAATGTAGATTAGCTGTCATGTTGAGTGTTAGTAGCTAAGAGCTTTCTGAAGCATTTATGTTTATTAGTTGCTGAACTGAACTCGTAGCCTTTTGGGCTGACCAATTTTAAATCCCCTTCCCAACAGTGTCCTCACCATGTAGTTGGTGGGAGGTTTGAGTATCTCAGCTACCCAGAGAGCTATGTTGGAGATATTATTGCTACCAGTAGGTTTAACCATGCCAAACAGATCAAAGGATAGGGATCAGACAAAGAGAGCGCCCTATACTTCAGGCGGAAGGGTTTTGCATTGGGTTAGCTGCGCATCATAGAAAAAAAGCTAGTTGCTGAAATGTCGAACAGATTTTTTCAGTCAGATACTGGAAGAGCAGTTGAGGATTGAAGTGGACAGAGAACAGGTTGGAAAGACCTGGAATGAACTAACCTGGCTTGCTCAGGACAGATCAGGTTCGAGGAAATTTGTGGATGCCTTATTCTTCAAGTGGATTTCTTCTTCCAACGCTCCATATCGACTCACTTGTTAATCACTCTGTGTGATTTGTATGGGATCTGAGCCTAAGAGTGATTGTACGCTGGGCTAGTTATGCGCCTACAAGTAGGCCAGCACATCCGATTTCTGCGCTGCTTTTTATTTACAAGGGTAGAATCTCTAGGGCCTACTTCAGTCGCCTCTTACGACATGCATTGTAGGTTGCAGTGGTACTATTCTTTGCTTCCTTGCGGGCCCCGGCACCACACAGGCTTAAGTGGAGTTAAGAGAAGAAAGAGAAGGCTTTTATATGCACCAACAGATATCTTTTCCTCATTCATCCTCATACTCCCACTAGTTATAGCAGGATGAAGTCCATAGAACTTAATGCTATGTGTTGCAGTTTTCAGCGTGAGTTGTGGTATCTGCACCTTTTGATCTGGCTTCAGTATAGCAATTTTTGGGTATCGGGTTAACTTCTCCCTCTTTGATCTCCACAAATCATTTATTAACCAATATAATGCGATTTCAATATAATGAAAATCAAATAATAGGACAAATGGTACCAATTTTAAAATGCAGACATGTCACCATAAACACTCGTCTTCTTCTCTTCTTCTTCTTTGCGTTCATTCTTCGCGGCCACTTTTATCATTCTTATTGTGACATATAATTAATCTTTGACAAGAACGACTGACGTTGAACCCTACTTTGTGTATGGTACCATACACTGTGTAGGTCAGGGTTACCGTTGTTCTCCTAACCATGAACACAAAAAGAGCAATGTTCAACGCAATCTTTTCCCCCACATTATGCTACCAGTGCCAAACCTGGATGCTGACATCAAATGACAGAAGAAAACTAGTCACGATAGAGATGAAATGTCTACGCAGAATGCTGGGGGTAACAAGAAGAGACCGGTTGAGAAATGAAGACATCAGGAAAAAAGTGGGTACAACATCAGTACTGAACTTCATCAGAAACAACAACTTAAATGGTTCGGCCACATAAGCAGATTACCAACAGACAGTGCACCTCAAAGAACAATGTTGCTCCGATACAATGGATACAAAGCAAAAGGCCAGCCACGCAAAATGTGGACCTCAGAGATAACAGAGGCGATGATACACTATTTACGAAGCGCACACAAGGGCTCGTTCTATAAATCTCTTCTTATCCTGACGCTGTAAGGCAAAACAGGATTGGAGAAAAGAAAGATAATGTGATTTGAGCTTAAATAAGATGTATTGTGGTTTTAAAACAGAGACCAGTTCATGTATGAACATGCTTTAAGTATTTTGAGGATGCAGATAATTTCTCCACAAGAAATTATTATTTTCATTTAGCAAACTGTTGTTTTACTTATATGGTGTTGGCAGACACAACTTCTACTTCTTCTTGAATGCTCCATATCAACCACTTTAACACTCCATAACAATACTAATGAAATATATATATATTCTATTATACGTTATATAGGACCTGCAGTATATTTTCTCCATACCACTCTGTCCTAGGCAACTGTCTGATCTCTTCCATGGAATTAGTGATATTTTGCTTCTCTCAGCAAAGCTCATTTAGATTCCCTAGGATGCCTTCTTTTCTTATACCCTATGCTGAACATATCTACATCTTCTCCATATAACAGTTGTTACTAGTGGTTGGCCAGATATTTCTTCTCAGTATGCCAACATATCTCCATCTTCCTTCATTAACAGTTGTTACTAGTGGTTGACCAGATATTTCTTCTCAGAGTATGCCCAACATATCTCCATCTTCTCCTTCATATAACAGTTGTTACTAGTGTGGCCAGATATTTCTCAAGTATGCCAACATATCTCATCTTCTTCATAAACAGTTGTTACTAGTGGTTGACAGACATTTCTCAGGATGCCCTAACTATCTCCATCTTCTCCTTCTATAACAGTTGTTACTAGTGGTTGACCAGATATTTCTTCTCAAGGTATGCCCAACATATCTCATCTTCCTTCATATAACAGTTGTTACTAGTGGTTGGCCAGATATTTCTTCTCAAGGTATGCCAACATATTCCATCTTCCCTTCATATAACAGTTGTTACTATGAGTTGACCAGACATTTCTTCTCAAGGTATGCCCAACATATCTCCATCTTCTCCTTCTATAACACTGTACTAGTGGTTGACCAGACATCTTCTCAAGGTATGCCCAACATATCTCCATCTTCCTTCATATAACAGTTGTTACTAGTGGTTGACCAAACATTTCTTCTCAAGGTGTGCCCAATATATCTCCATCTTCTTCTTCTTATAACACTTGTTACTAGTGGTTGACCAGATATTTCTTCTCCAAGGTGTGCCAATATATCTCCATCTTCTCCTTCTTATAACACTTGTTACTAGTGGTTGACCAGATATTTCTTCTCAAGGTGTGCCCAATATATCTCCATCTTCTCTTTCTTATAACATTTGTTACTAGTGGTTGACCAGACAAATGATATTAAAGGCACAAAATGAGCGTGACAGGAAGCAGAACACTGACAGAATTAGAAGGTAGAAGAATAAATGGCTGATATAATTGTATATTATTTATGAAATGGACTGACTGCACTCTTCCAGGGAGGCCCATGTTCAATTCCGATAAGCGTTAAAAATTTCTGTGGGCATAAATGAAATCTGCCTGAACTGCTACGTGGGATCTTACAAGTCAGGCGGCATTAACCTTAGAACCTGGGTCGATTTTTGGGATTGAATGTAAGCTCAAATCCCGAGCTCCTGATATATTGGTCTGAGTATTTTTTCACTATTTTCGTATTTGAAAATAAATTGTGTACAATGAGCGTAACACAACCCATGTATTCTACATCTTACTGGATGGCAGAGCTGTTGTGTGATTTTATTGTACTGATAAGATAATTAGTTAAGTATTTAATCTTTATATACTGGAGTATTTGTGGCGTCGACATATTAAATCAAATAAATTTTAAAGTTTAGTATTCTTCAAATATATAATAAGCAGGAAAAACGGAGATGATGGGGTAAATCAATAACAAATTATAGAGCATTAAGAGTGCTAAATTTCATATTTTAATATAACTCTGATGTGTACTGTTTGTGCCCAGGAGCTTGGGAAAGAGATTAAGGTACAGGTGGTCAGGTTCAGGGTTAAATTCCTCAGGCTCTGGCACACTTTCCTCACGCCTAAAAGCGTATTTCAAGGCAGTGAAAAAGTTTATTTATGAAACAAGTCTTTTGTTTTCTCTTCACAGCATTGATCCAGATGATGGCTGCTAGTGCAGCCAACCGTGACATCTGCTACTTTACTTTTGGTGACTCTAGCCTCTGTAACAAGTTGAGGATGCTTCATGCCATCCCTCATGGAAAATTATCTAAGTATAATGAGTATTGTCAAGTGTTACAAAACCCAAAAAGGAAAGAAAGGATAGTAACTTTTCCGTTATCATTTATGTCATAAAGATGACTAAAGGAAGAGTGGGGCTACCCATTCTGTGAAACATACCTACAATGTCAAAACTTGAAGCTAGCAGCAGTCTCTCTCTCTTGTGTATTTTTTTACCTCATGTGAGGCATAGGCCTCCAATCAACTCACACAAGGGTTTTTCTATCTTTAGATATCTTTTGCAGCTTCTTCCATATATCGTTAATCTCTGCCTCAACTTCTTCTCCATGTATTTCTAGGCTTTCATTTGTTTTCCTAAGGTGTGTCCTATCTACTGGCAGCAGTTTTTTCTTTTCGAATCCTGTTTGCCTCACGCATCAGGTCAAGAAAGATTTCAAATGCCCTTGTATGCGCTTTTTTAAATAGCTCTTTGTCCCTCTGTTATCTCTGAGTCCATCTTTTGCATGTCAGCCTTTGCTTTGTACCCATTGTATGGAGCAGCATTGCTCTTTAGTGCATGCTGACCATGCAAAGATGGTCCACATTTTGTGGCTGGCCTTTCTTCTTTTATCCATTGTATCGACAACATTGTTCTTTGAGGCACTGTCTGTTGGTAATCTGCTTATGTCTGAACCATTTAATTTGTTGATTCTTGATAAAGTCTAGTACTGATGTTGTACCCACTTTTTCCTGATGTCTTATTTCTCAAGGTTCTTTTTACACCAGCATTCTGCATAGACACTTCATCTCTGTACTGACTAATTTTCTTCTCGCAGTAACAAACAATAATTGCAATGTAAGTCCTACGAAGGCAAACTGCGCAGAGATTTTAAATGCCTTATATTAAGTAAATATTCGGTATGCTCTCAAGTGAGGCAAGAATAGTAACACTGTGACCTACAAGGCATGTCCCGAGGCCACTGAGGTAGGGACCTATGAGCTACCTAGTAAATAAAGATCACAGAAAATTTGATGCTGGCCTACTTGTAGGTCATAACTGGCACAATGTTAAATCGTTCTAGGCTTGGATCACATACAAATCACAAGAGGGTTAACAAGTGATCGATATGCAGCGTTGAAAAGAAGAGTAAATATATAGAATGATTGAACTGCATTGTAGCATCAAAGCAAGTTGATACGTTTAGGTTAATGAGGCGTAAGAAATCAACCATGCCACTACCAGAGATCAAGCACATACCAAATAAAAATACAACAGTCGTGGAGGCAACAAACCAACAGCAAACACTCACAATACCCCATCAGCAAACTCAACAGAATAACAACATACAACAATCTTCCGTTTCATTACGGGACACTGCTGGGTCAACCATCACATGCACAGACATAAAGTCTATTCAGACTGCACAATATGCATGTCTGATTGGTACGTCACTAGAGCACATCCTGCAGTCCTGTCCACTACACCAGCGACACGGAACATGGCCTTACAAACGAACAAAGCATACTGAGCAAACTGTTGGGAACTCTCAACTGATGGGCAGTTTCATAGAGGCAACCCATCTCATAGTTCAGACTAAGACTACGAATCCATCCGCAAAGAAGAAGTACACTGCCACTGAAAACAACAAAATGGGAAGACCATGTGAGAAACCCCTGTAAACCAACACAGAACAGCAGTTGTTAGTCTAAACACACGAAAGACATGCTTAAGAGGAATCGGAGCAATGATGGACATGTGCAACATATATGATCTTAGGGCTGTTAGGAATTTACTGTTAGGACTGTATATGTTACGTCTGGCTTATAGAAAGTCTTCTTCTTGAGTTCATTCATCGCGACCAATTTTATCATTCTTTTTGTGATATATAATTGATCTTTGACCAGATCGTTTGTTTACGTTGTGTGATTATGCGCCCATGGTGACTAGACCCGCCACCCTGTTTAAGCCAGTTGTTTATTTACTAGGGTAGCTTACCCTAGTACGATTCATTCTGATAGGAAGTCTGAATTTCTTCACTTCTTTGTATCCTTTGTTTGACAAAGGCCTTTTGGTCGAAATGTCGCTCTATCTTGTCTTTGTGATTTGTTAAACTATATTAATTTGTTTTTATGTGTTTCACATATCTCTCTCTCGATCACGCCAGATCGATGTACCAGACCTCCCTATAAGTTCTATTCATGTGGAAATCTGATTCATGCAGCCTTGGCATTGGTGTGTTTTATGTAACATCTTCAGCACCATTTGGAGCTATGGTGCTTATCCTTCGGCGATGTGTCTGGTTTCAGCCAGCGTTTACTCGGTTCACTCTCCGTTCTGTAGCCATCTAGTGTTTTTACGGTGTGGGGTAGCTAGCCCCATTCCCAACCTCCTCAGTTGCCTCTTACGACATGCATGGCAGGTAACAGTGGTTCTATTCTTTACACCCCCAATTTGGGCCCCAGTAACCACTCGGGCGATGTGTTTCGGCTATGCTACATAGTCTTACTGCAATCCGAACAGAGGAGTTTCAGGACTGTGAATCCCACTCGCTGACCAGATTGAAAGAGATGGGTGTCAATATTGGTGCAGCCCAAAAGAACGACATACTAAATATGCAAAGAGATTGATTAATCAACATCGGACTGGCGTGTTGGGTCGCTGGATTTGCTGAGATCGGAGCACCTATGGACGTGTCCAGAGTGCTATGATGATAACTGCAATGTTCTCTTATATCAAAGAAGATGATCCTACAATAACGATGTACTATCATATCTTTCAATCTAATGTGAAGTCAGTGCTGTTCTATGGCTCGGAAACATGGAAGACAATAAACAATAACGATGTACTATCATATTTTTCAATCTAATGTGAAGTCAGTGCTGTTCTATGGCTCAACTGGAAGAAAATAGGTAACAAACAAAAAGAAACGCACCAGAAAACTATACGTAGAATAGAGGGACTGAGATGGTATGATAAGATTATGAACGAGGAACTCAGAGAAAGAACTAAGCAGATACCAGTGGAGAAAACTATGGAAGAGGCGATGGATAGGACATACATTGAGAAGACCAACAGGAGGCATTGCAAGACAGGCACTGTTTTGGAACCTGCAGGGAAAGAGGAGTAGGGAAGGCTTAGACAAACCTGGAGAAGAGAGCTGAGGCTGATATTAAAAGGATAGGTAAAACATGGAAAGAGAGAGGAAGAGCTGAAAGAAGTTTGTTGAAGACCTGTGTTCCGTTGGGTGTTGAAAAGTTAAGAAGAAGATGCACTATCATGACAAAAACCTAGAAGTGTTGGGATTCGTTTCAACCGACCTTAGATGGGGAGATGACACTTAATCAATAATAATGTGTATAGCAGCCAGTACTATCTATAATATTAAATTTTATATAATCTGTCGTATTCAAATTTTTTTCCAGGTAATGTTTTTGAACTGATCAGGAGTTTTAAGAATAATTTGTACAAATCTAAGAGTGTCAAGTCTTTGTTCCAGTATATTGTTGACACAATGGGTGACAGGGAAAACCCTCAAACAAATCAAGAAGAAAAAAACAGTAAGAGCTTAATTGCTAATACCTCCTCCAGTGATTCTGAGATGGTGGATAATGATGAAAATTATAAAATTAACACACCATGAATCGATGACAAGTCCATCCGATTAGATCCGAAACAAGGATTGTCGTTGATAACTGTCCACTTGTCTTTGTTATTTCTTCCACATGTCAGGAGGAGAGTTAGTTTTTGTTCCTATGTGAGATGTATATCTTTGGACTCAGTGTCAGTGTTTTTTCTAGATTTTATTAGACTGTCTACAGTCCTCTTAGTCACCAGAATGTCTATGATCCTCTTAGTCACCAAAATGTCTATGATCCTCTTAATCACCAAAATGTCTATAATCCTCTTAGCCACCAAAATGTCTATAATCCTCTTAGCCACCAGAATGTCTATAATCCTCTTAGCCACCAGAATGTCTATAATCCTCTTAGCCACCAAAATGTATATGATCCTCTTAGTCACCAGAATGTCTATGATCCTCTTAGTCACCAAAATGTCTATGATCCTCTTAGTCACCAGACTGTCTATGATCCTCTTAGTCACCAGAATGTCTATAATCCTCTTAGTCACCAAAATGTCTATGATCCTCTTAGCCACCAGACTGTCTATGATCCTCTTAGTCACCAGACTGTCTATGATCCTCTTAGTCACCAGAATGTCTATGATCCTCTTAGTCACCAGAATGTCTATGATCCTCTTTGCCACCAGAATGTCTATGATCCTCTTAGTCACCAGAATGTCTATAATCCTCTTAGTCACTAGACTGTTTATGATCCTCTTTGCCACCAGAATGTCTATGATTCTCTTAGTCACTAGAATGTCTACGATCCTCTTAGTCACTAGACTGTTTATGATCCTCTTTGCCACCAGAATGTCTATGATTCTCTTAGTCACTAGAATGTCTACGATCCTCTTAGTCACCAGACTGTCTATAATCCTCTTAGTTACCAGACTGTCTATAATCCTCTTAGTCACTAGAATGTCTACGATCCTCTTAGTCACCAGACTGTCTATAATCCTCTAAGTCACCAGACTGTCTAGCCACCATAACTTTCACTATCATTATTCCTTGATTTGTCTACTCCAATAGAAGAATCAGATCACTTTCGTTATTATCATAAAGAGTCTCAAGCCGAAGGATTGACTTCATAGCGTCGGGTTTTATCCCATATAGCTTGGTCTCTCTCCACAGAAGTGGCACGACACCTACCAAGAGTATTGCACGAACTCCGTAGCTCCAGCAACAATCCTAGGTTTCTCTGGAATAAATACACTCTTGAACAGAACTGCTTGGTCCGGATTCGAACCTACAACCTTCGGAACGCAAGGCATAGACTTAATCACAGAGACACCCGCCGCCCTATAATTCTTGTATTCACCCGATATGAATTCAGGCGTATTCACTCACTCCTACTGCTTTCCTTATTATCACTGTCCCCCGCCATAGGCATTCCTTCTCCTACTTCAGAAGTAAAATAATTCTTAAATAGTAGATAGTCTTATTATTCTGCTGGTCTTAATTTATATTTGTAATTTAATGATCTTTATGTAATACTAAATGAATACATATGATCATGGCATTTTTTTTTTGGTAATGGTTGTGTATTGTATCTAGTCCTGTAAAGGATATGCCATGATGTTCATTGTATCTATTATCCACATGCTAGAAGCAGAATTAAGTCTCATTTCTGGATTACGTATTTTTGTGATTTGTTTTTAACCAATGTAAATTGTCCTGTCCATATAAATATATTCTCTTTAAGGGGGAAAACTCAAAAATTGAAGTGTATTTTCCCCCAAGCTGTCTTCTTCTTCTTTGCGTTCGTTCTTTCGACCAATTTTAATCACTCTTTGTGATATGTTTGATCTTTGCCAAGAACGTGTATACATTGGTTTGGTGGGCCCCTAAGCGCATAGACTTCTACACGTTTAGGACACATGCATCCGATTTCATCCAAACCTCCTTAGTCGCCTCTTACGACATGCATGGCAGGTAACAGTGGTTCTATTCTTTACACCCAAATTTGGGCCCCGGTAACCACTCGGCGCCCAAGCTGTCAAATTTGAGTGTTTTGTCTAAGCTATACTAACCTAAATTTTAATTATTATTTTTTCTGCGTCATAAAATTTGAGTATTTTTGTTGAAGTGGGCAAAAGTAGAAGCAGAGATGAGTATCATATTGATGACACCATCTGTGTTTTAAGGGGTCTGGGTGCTGATCGAGTACATCCACCGTCATTCATAAAGCGTAGTATCGACTTCACTATCGGTGTCTCAACAATATAGTTAATAGAAGACCTCGAATAGAAAAACCAGGAACTAGTAACAGCAAATATAGTCATATACATGACAAGCATAGTAACATCAGGTTGTATGTGAACTTCGGCGAACGCTCCATATTGACCACTCCCGATAAACCACTATTTGTAATTTGTATGTGATCTGAGCCTTAGAGCGATTGTACGTTGTGTCAGTTATGCGCCTACAAGTATGCCAGCACATCTGATTTCTGCAACGCTTTTTATTTACTAGGGTAGTCTCCCTAGGCTCCTACCTTATTTGCCTCTTATGACATGCCTTGCAGGTTGCAGTATTACTATTCTCTACTCCCCTTAAGAGCCCTGACAACACAGGGTAGGAGTATTAACAATAATTATAATCGGTGAACAAATTATGGATAAATATGTGAAGCTATCGGGGAAACATGTTGGATGGATTAGCGTAATGCATAAGCATTAGCCTATCGTCTCAATTTACCAAACCCTGTCTTTTGAAGAGGTCAAAACCCTCATACAGATCAAATCTGCAGTAGACTGGAAGACAAACACTGGATATGATTATGGAAAAACTCCCTCAACGACTTAAGCAGAACAGACCAGGTCATTATATTTCGACTACGCACCGGACACTGCAGACTCAAAAAACACATATAGACTAGGAATAAGTCAAACAGATCTCTGCCAGTATCAGCAGTCGGAACAGACACCAGATCATATCCTGCAAGACTGTCCTCTCCTGGGTGAGCTGAGAAGCAACATGTGGCCATACCCAGTCGACCTGAAAACTAAGCTTTGGGAAACCTGACAGACCTGAAGCTGACTGCCCAGTTTGTGGTCCACAGTAAATTAGCGCATGACCAGAGATCGCTGAAGAATAAGAACACAAGAGGATTGTGGGTGCAATCGCACACTTGACTTTCTACACATGAAAAAGGGAATTGGTCCTCCTACCTCCTTCACACTAAACACTAGAAATGTGAAGTAACTTCATACCCTAAGGTCTGAAAAGGCTACAGGAAATTTTTTTAAATATTTATTGTGAAACATAAACATCTTCCAACAGAGAAGAGAAATCAAACCCTTTTCATTCAACACAAACTTATATGTGCGTAATCTTTCTCATTATGGTTGCCATAAATTGATCAATTATTTTGTCATGTTTATTCTGTTATGGCCAATATGTCGCTTATGTCAGAAGCACCTGGCCGAATGGATTAGAGTGTGGCTCCCATGCGGGAGATCCACATTCAATCCACTGTACGGCCGAGGATATTTTTGCTGTTTTGGGCATAAAAGATAAATCCTAACCTGAACAGCTATGCTGTGACTGCACTAGCCATGTGACAATGAAAGTTCCCAAGCTCTTGTCCCACCTGTCCAAGACTACCGTAAAAAACGGTACTAAAGGCAGTAATGACAGTTTTTTTATTATTCTGTTATGGACAGCAAATTCATGCACTGTTGAGAATTGTATGTTAGTTTTGTGTTAGGTATGATCATATTGAATATGTAAACTACACTTGTTTTTGTCAGAAATATAACCATAAATATACATTCTTCTTGTGTGTTTTTTAGTTCATCACCTTTGGTTGGTATTGTATGGAATTCTGCAATGTTAAAATAAAAGTGAGAGTTGCAGTAGAGGTCGTAATTCAATTCACTTCTTGGGCACATTTTCCAGGTTCTTCTTCTGGATTCGTCCACTGAGAATTCTTGTATTAGCCATGGCGCCTGGTATGGCGTTTCTGACTGATTTTTACATGAAAGCCTACTTACTGTTTTATTGGTGTCCCTTGCCATGCAGGCGGATCTTCTCCGACTACAGAGGTACTTGATGTTTAGATCTTCAGGGTCCGAGTTCAATTCCACAGTAGGCGTGACAATTTTTCCAACTGTAACGGCTCTCAGGTCTACCCAGCCACAATTGGGTACCAGGAAAAGCACTGGGAAGTAAAGGTGGCAGGCGTGATGTTGAACACATCACCTTCTTCTTCTTCTTTCGTTCGTTCTTTACAACCAATTTTAATCACTCTTTGTGATATGTTTGATCTTTGGCAAGAACGTGTATACGTTGCACATTGGTTTGGTAGGCCCCTAAACGCATAGACTTCTACACGTTTATGACATTTGCATCCGATTTCAGCCAAACCTCCTTAGTCGCCTCTTACGACATGCGTGGCAGGTAACAGTGGTTCTATTCTTTACACCCCAAATTTGGGCCCGGTAACCACTCGGGCGAATAAATAATATAAGATAATACTATCATCAAATAGCTTGTCCTCGGCAGAACTTTGCCACCCTAACAGTCCTTCAGAATTTGTCTCTTTCATATGCCAGATGTCACGCTTCTGCTGCCACCATTCTCAAATCGTTAGTTGCATCCTTAATCCATCTTCTCCGTGGTCTTCCTCTTCTCTTTGCAGTGATGTCTCCTCCCATACCAGATAACACTGGAGAAATAATACCATTTGATACGCCCCTGTGGTGTCGGGGCCTGCAAGGAAAGCAAAGAATATTACCACTGCGACCTACTGTAGCCGTGAGGGGGTCTCGGAAACCAGACTTGTAATCTTCCTCTATATTCTATTATCCTTTGTTAAAGCACCAGTAAGAGGTCTATGTCCTGGTCGCTAATATTATCTCAACAACAACAACATTCATATCCAGACATTCTCCCTCTGCCTTACCCAAGTCTGTATCAATTTTTATATATTTATTTAAATTCTAAAATCCATAAGAATACATCACTACAAATAACATAAACACAACCAAATTAATATATATAACCAAACATTAACACATACAAGAATGTCTCTAACTAAAAATGTTTAAGTAATTTTCCCGTATACATTATACTCTACACAAACATACCTATATTTCTCAACCCTAAGTTATCTCCACTGGAAGTAAGACACAACTTGATTCGTCTAGCTGGAGAGTCTCAAAACAAATCTCTTCGATGATGTTAGAAACTTTAAAGTCATTGGGAGACGGTTGTCTCAGATCGATGGTGTTAAATCTATGTTCTCTATATGACTGGATTATTTGGTGAAGTTGAAGACTTTCGAGTGAGTAGGGAGACGGTTGTCTCAGACTGTAGCATACGTGTTAACTATAATAAGACTTGTAGCCTCTGTGATTGTCTCAGACCTGTCGCTGGGTCTGTCTCTACGCAGGTCTCTGTCTGATGTAGACTACACTTCCTGAATAGTCGAATCCTTCTGTGTGTGTCTCTTTACTCTTTCTGACTGGCGAATCTTGACTGTTGAAGTCTAACTGTTTCAGGACTACCTACACTGACTGGGAGTCCCTTTGGTCTGTCTCAGCCCCTCTGAATCGCTGAATCAATCTGTTCTTTAGTGTTGTGTTCTCTAGATAGTATGTGTATCTCTTCTAGTCTGTCTGCTGGCGAATATTGACTGTGTGTGTCTCTTCAGTTCTAGACAACACTTCTTGACTAGTCAATTCTTCTTGTCTGTAACTGTCTCAGACTACCCTCACTGACTGTTCCTGGGTCTGTCTCTGCCCTCTAGATTGCTGAATCTGCCAAGTGTCTGTCCCTACTGTGTGTGCCAAGTGTCTCTCTGCCAAGTGTCTCTGCTAAGTATGTCTAAAGTTGTCTGAAGTTCTGTGAAGTTGTATCTGCCAAGTGTGTGTGAAGATGTGTCGATGAAGTGTCTGAAGTTGTCTCTTCACTCTTTCTGACTGGCGAATATTGACTGTTGAAGTCTGTCTCGGGACTACCTACACTGACTGTTTCTGGGTACCTCTCTGTCTCTATCCGAATGCGTGTCGAATCTCCAAAATGCATCCTATTTATCATATGGCATTTTCTCTTTGTTTACAAATTGGTCATTGTCCTGTTAGTATAATTCTCACGGTCAAATCTAGTTGGTTAGGAAAAACCCAGCGGAATTGATTTTCCTGACCGGCTGACCGGACACTCACCTCTGGTAAATTCCAGAAAACGAGAATACAATTAACCTCTCTGGCTCCAGGAAAGAAAGAAAACAGGGCAAAGGTTCAAACTCCCAGTTAAGGAACACAAACATGCTAATAATATATCTGGTCTGTTATCCCACGTCCACAGACCAGGTATATGGTTACCCCTTTGTTTCATTGTAAATACGTGCTTAGTTGAAGCTTGGGACTAGGAAAAAACCTGGTATCATATTCCCTGCTACACTACAAGGCATGTCGTAAGAGGCGACTGGTGTAGTACCTAGGAAGCTACCCTAGTAAATAAAGCTTCGCAAAAATTAGATGTACTGGCCTACTTGTAGGCGTATAATTGGCACAAGGTACAATCGCTCTTAGGCTCAGATCACATGCACAGAGTGGTTAACAAGTGGTTGTTATCATTTGATATACTAGTTAGAGAGGAAACAATGGATTATTGGCTGGATAGCTGGGCAGGATTGTTAAACAAAGCAGATCTTCTAGGGCAGTGGCTTCCAGCATTGTGATGGAGATTTGAGACTTCTGAATTTCAAAGTCGGCACTGTGGCGTACCAGGCAATGAGAGAGCAGACAGACTGGTTAAGGAGGGAACAAAATGTATACAACACAAACACCCAGTGTCACTACCAGAAATCAATACACATATCAGAAGAAAGTACAAAGAGGTGTGGAGACAACAAACCCACAGCAAACACCCACAAGATCCCATCAGCAGACTAAACAGAAAACAGCACACAACAATCTTTCGCCTAAGAACAGGTCACTGCAGGCTCAACCACCACATGCACAGAATAAAGCCTGCTCAGACTGCACAGTGTGCATGCCAGACAGAAACACATTCTCCAGGGCACATCCTGCAGTCATGTCCATCATACCTCGTACATACACCAACGAAATGAAACATGGCCTCATGAACAAAGTTTACAGAGCAAGCTATGGGAACTCTCAACTCCAACTGGCATGCAGCTTTATAGAGGCAACCCATCTCATGGTTTAGACGAGCATACGAAACCGAACTCAAAGAAGAAGACAAAGTCTGTGCTGCTTCTTCTTTGCGTTCGTTCTTTCGACCAATTTTAATCACTCTTTGTGATATGTTTGATCTCTGTGCCCTTCAGAGATTTTTCGATCTGTGTGTTCATTGTCTTGGAAATGCACGGATTTGCAGAAATAAAAACATGTCTCTGTGGTTAAGCCGATACCTGGCATTGCGATGGTCATGGACTCGAGACTGGACCTTTCTGTTCACTGTATTTTTTGCGGATTTTTATTATGATTGTTACCGGAGCTATGAAATTCGTGCTTTGTCTAATACTCTCGGCGGGTGGTGTGCCAGTTCTGCGGAGAAAGACTGAAACATATGGGGTTTAAAGAGTTTTTAAGCCGAAGGATTGACTTCATTGCACCGGGTTTTACCCCATATGGCTCGGTCCTCTCCGCAGAAATGGCACGCCACTTACCGAGAGTATTGCACGAACTCCGTAGCTCCGGCAACAATCCTAGGGTCTCCGGAAAAAAAACCAGCACTCGTGAACAGAACGGCGTGGTCCGGATTGGAACCCACAACCTTCGACTCGCAAGGCAAAGGGCTTAGCCACAGAGATCCCTCCATATGGGATAAAACATAGTGCAAGGAAGTCAACATATATATGAAACTAGAGACAAAATATCAAAACGCAAAGTCTATTTCTTCGTTGAGCGTTCCATATCTATTACTTGTTAAACTTCTCTTTATGATCAAAGCAGAAGAGCGATTGTTTCTCTTTATGATCAAAGCAGAAGAGCGATTGTACGTTGTGCCAGATATGCGCCTACAAGTAAGCCAGCACATTCTCTCTCTCTCTCTCGCAATCACCGCTTAGACTGGTGTACCAGATTTCCCCATAAATCTCATTCATGTAGAAATCTAGTTCATGCAGCCTTAGCGCTTTGTGTCTTTCGTCACATTTGGAGCTCTGGTGCTTATCCTTCGGGGATGTGTCCGGTTTTAGCCATCGTTTACTGGTCTGACACGCCCGAGTGGTTACCGGGGCCTAGATTTGGGGTGTAAAGAATAGAACCACTGTTACCTGCCACGCATGTCGTAGGTTTGGCTGAAATCGGATGCATGTGTCCTAAACGTGTAGAAATCTTATGCATTTAGGGGCCTACCAAACCAATGTGCAACGTATACACGTTCTTGGCAAAGATCAAACATATCACAAAGAGTGATTAAAATTGGTCGTAAAGAACGAACGCAAAGAAGAAGAAGACTGGTCTGACTCTCCGTCAGCCTTTGGCTGTCCCCAGCCGTACTGCAAGGTAGCAGGTAGCCAGCACATTCGATTTATGCGACACTTTTTATTTAATAGGGTAGCTTCCCTAGGATTCTACCTTAGCCGCCTCTTACAACATGCCTTGTAGGTCGCAGTGTTACTATTCTTTGCTCCCTTGTGAACCCGGCAACACAGGGAGAAAACACAAAGTAAGGCAGCTTTACAAAATCGGTACTGAACTTCATTAAAAAAACATTGAAAGGTTCGGCCACATAAGCAGATTACTAATATTCAATGCACATCAAAACAAGTTTCATCTCTGAAACTGAATTTTGCGTGAAAATCCGTTTTTCAATTTCTTACAATGGCAGCAGCGTGCACATTGTAAATTACTTTACACTGGCAGCCGTGTGCTCAATGTACTCGTAATTAGTATTCCCTCGCCATACAGGCAGATTTTCTCCGACTTCAGAGGTACTCACGTTATCGTCCTGAGTAAGACCAGGGACTCGAACAAATGCCGGACAGTGGGTTCGAACCCGAGCTATGGCCCGTCTGCCCAGCGTGTTCGTAGCGCGTTGGACTTCGGGTGACTATCCCTCTGTGTGTTCAATTCCGTGGGATGGCAGAAAAAGCCACAGATTTCCCAGATTTACGGTGTTCGTGGCACCGAACCGAAGGGTTACGATGTCCATGGCACCGAGCCGAAGAGCTGAAAAAGCTCAAGTGCTTCTGGATCGGAAAAAAAAAACCCGAGCTATGAGGTGTCTCACAGCTAGCAGGCCGAGCTACTATCAACTACTCTAGGCAGTCCCCGCAGATTATTAACATACAATACACATCAAGAATCAATGTTACTCCAATACAGTGCATACAAAACAAATGTCCGCCTACGCAAAAGGGGGACTTCAGAAATAACATAGGCACTGGGAAAACACTATTTATGAAGCGCACACAAAGCCCCGTTTAAGAAATCTCTTTTTATCCTAGTTATTGATTACTAAACTGACGTCATTGCACTCCGGGCAGACCCACAGGTGCTCAGTCCCCCCTGCAGATATCGAAGAGTATGCATACTGATGGTTCCCGTCGCTCGCTGATTAAACACACCTCTCACTCTGTCTCTCAGGCATCCAGTTCGACTTGTACAACGGGTAACTCCAAACTGCCTAAATCGCTTGATCGATTCAACATCGATTTTAGTGTCCTCATCCAACAGACAGTCGCGAAGAGACCGAAGAATATCCCCTTATCCATCTTCAACTCCCCAACAATCGATGCTGTTGATGCTAGCCTGTCCGATCTCTCATTACCGCAAACACCCGCATGTCTAGGACAGTATCCTGAAGCTGTGAGGTAAAACAGGATTAGAGAAAAGAAAAATACGTCAAGGATGCCTGCAATAATTTTGTGTAGATATGTAAGACATTCTAGTTTACAAACATTACACATTCTCACATTAAAATCTATATTGTCTTCGGGTCCCGTTTGACACATATGTCTTTTACAAATAATTTCAGTTGCTACCGCTTTTCTATTAATCGTTTCTCACGCTCGACAACAATCTTTCTTCCAACGATTCTTATCGATCACTTGTTAACCACGCTGTGTGATGTGTATGGGATCTGAGCCTAAAAGCGATTGTACGTTGTGCCAGTTATGTGCCTACAAGTTAGGCCAGCACATCCGATTTCTGCGATGCTTTTTATTTACTAGGGTAGCTTCCTAGGACCTACATCAGTCGTCTCTTACGACGTGTCTTGTAGATCGCAGTGGTATTCTTTGCTTGCCTTGCGGGCCCTGGCACCACACAGACGCACAATCTTTCAACCGTTCTTCTTCATGTTTCATTTGGACGTCCATGTCTTCTTCATGTTTCATTTGGCATCCGATTTCAACCTAACCTCCTTAATCGCCTCTTACGACATGCATGGCAGGTAACAGTGGTTCTATTCTTTACGTCCCAAATTTGGGCCCCTGGAACCACTCGGGCGATCAGTTATATGAGGACTATGATCATAGCATTCCGGACATTTTTGCATGTTATCAGTTATATGAGGACTATCATCATAGCATGTTGCAAGTTCTGGTTGGTGTATCATCTGCAAAAAGTAGTTTCTCCATATAGTGTTCCTGTTTGACTCCTGGATAATTTTATTCACATTTGTTATGAAGAGCAGTGGTGAAAAAACATCCATATCTGCCACGTGATGTTGAACCTCTGTATATCAGGTAAGAATAGTAGTAGGTAATGCGTTTCTGTACGTATCCGTTGAAATATGTGTTCCAAACAGAGTTGTTTCCCCACATGTGTTATACAAAAAGTGCTAGCACGTGTGATGAGCTGAATGATAATATTGATGTTTAAAACAACCACCAAAGCAAATTGTTTTTCATACAACTTTACAACAAATACGACTAGCTGTGCATATTTCTTAACGCTACACAGGATAAGAAGTGAATCACCGGATACTTTTGAATACATTTCTGACAACACCGACCGAATCGTCGGTCACGGAGCTGTTTGAACTGTTTGGCTTCAGTGTATTTGTTGTCCATCTGAAGTGAATCTGAGTAAGTGTAAGACAAGATACAAATTTAAAAGAAACTCGTATAAAAAGTTTTAAAAAAGGCTTATACAAGTATGAAAAATAATTAACATTGTTACTTTCATTAATGTCATTTATTTTGAATTGTGACTTCAAATTATTATTATCGTAAGTCTCCTAACAACACCGAACGACAAATCGTGCGAAACCGAATCGAATGCCAAACGGCCCAAAGCCAGGTAGCGTCCTTAACTGGCTTAACTAACAAGCGACTTCTTGCATTGAATCATTGTTTTAAATGTATTGTTAAATGTCTACATAATCATAGTGTCAGTTGACTCGTTATGTGATTTATTAAATATAAATTTGATATCAAAATTTAAAGCCCATGCTCACATGCTGACCATTGCCAACTGGGCCGCTATTTATTTTCATTATAAATCATGATTATAGTTTTGTACGACGTTACGGCTTCAAGTGCACGCTGTATTATACAGTGACTATACTGATACTATATTATGGGTTATTAATAAAGTATATTAATTTATATGCCTTGCAATACTTTATTATGAACACGTGTGTGTGTGTTCTGTCACTGTTCTCGGTGCTAGATTTTGTTATCACTGATTTGAGCATGCCATATTTCAGTATTCACTAATTCAGCAGCCATCCATTCCATATGTCATGACATGCACGGATGAATAATGCTATAATATTTACTTTACTGGTTACGGAAAAAGCTGTGATATCTGAACCTTTCAGTTCAGCTCATCTTATTTTTGTCACATACTTTTTCCTTGGGTTTGCTCTCTTGATTGTAATTGTTTTATGTTGGTAGATTTGGTTGGACCTACTTCTTACTTTGCATGATTTTTCAATCAATCAAGTTGACCATTGAGTCCATTGCTATCTGGGTGGTTTGCACAGAGAATGTTAGAAAGAATGCGTTGCATCACGGCTCATAGACTCCTACATGAGTGTGGGAGAGGCTCACCCAAAAAGTTTCTGCCTAAGGAAATGTTTGAGTTTACCTGACTGACAGGCTCTTACATGATTTTTCTTTCTTGCGCTAAACGTCTGACTGTTGTTTTTGTTATAGTAAAACTATCTGTTGTACCTATTTCCATGTTCATCTCAATGATAATTCATACATTTTGATGTGTAGTATTTCTATGAGAAAAGTTGAGCTATAAAATTATAAGCATCCAGTGTGTCTTTTATTCTTCAGTGCAAACATCTAGCACCAGCATTGATATTAAAGAAACCATGAATCGATGAAGTGGGTGTACAGGCTAGAAACAGTGAATTTCAGATGCGCTGCAAAGAGAGCAACATCCTATAATAATAAAGGATACGCACCTTGATGATAATATTGATATTATGATTCTTGCTTTGTTTCAGCTTTCAGTTCATAGTCATAAAATGAGTTTTAGAGGTGGAGGACGTGGCAGAGGTGGCGGTGGTGGAAGAGGGGGAGGTAAGTTTTGTAACTTATATTTTAGAAATTATTTATTAAACTTCTTTGAACTATATACACAAGCTATACCAGCAGACTGGCTGGCTCTTCCACCATAACTGGGGGTCAGCCAAAGGATAGAGCTGACTTCTGAACACTCTCATAGTGTGGCAGCAATGAGGATTTCCATTTAAACCAATCCATGGCAAGAGCTGGGATTGAAGATTGGAGAGGCCAGAAAAAAACAGGCTGTTCAAAAGCACAACAGGTATATGAGTAGGCTCATCAATCAACGTCAAACTGGTATGTCAGTCGCTGGACGCTGTTGGAGATATTGCGACAGCAATTTTAGTATCTTTGGACATGTCCGGAGTGCAATGAAGATATCAGAAACTGAACACAAAATTCATGCGTAACCTTTTTTTTTTTATCTGGATAAGCAGATAGTTTTTTGTGGTGTGTTTAAAGTTTGGGCTGAAGGATACGATCTCAAGTGGTTCTAGATTACTGAAGAAGACAGTTAAACTGGACTCAGAAACACTGTTCTAACGATGCTAGAGCATTGAAGAAATAAGGGAAAATTAGACTGAAGAACAAGATCCAAAATACTGATAGATCATTGAAGAAGAAAGTGAAAATAAACGTAAAATACTAGAGAAAACTAATGAAGAGCCATTGTTGTAAACAGACGGGATAATTCAATAAACCTTCATTGGATTTCTGTTGTTGAATAAAACAAGAGCATTTGAAAGATGGTGAAAATTGAATGGAACAGTAAGAGAACTGGTAATTTGACATTAGGAATCCATAACAGTGACATGTACCCAAGTTTCTGACATCCAACCTACATACTTTCACACATAATTCTAACAGATAATTTATCCATAATCTCAGTCTTTATCAAAACAGCAGCTGAACTTAATTGAGAAAATTGATAAACTAAAACCAAACGATTTTCAGAGACCAACACACAACAAATATACAAGGATACACACATACATTTAATATGATTCAAAAATTTTCTTCCAGGTTTTCGAGGTGGCCGTGGCTTTGGAGGACGGGGAGGAGGAGGAAACAGATGGCAAGATCAGGGACCACCTGAAGAAGTTATGGGTAAGATTGGGGAAGGTATCATCCTGTCAGAAATAGCAGAGCATGCAAGCTTATTCTTCTGCGATCAACTTCTGCTTTGTGACTACTCCAGTATGTGTCATACACAGGGCGGTGAGCGTGAGGTCTTCACCGGTTCCCCATAGTTTGTCTTGTAGAGTTGTTTCTGTTGACCAGATTTCTATTCGCATACTGCTCAGGCTGGGGCAATCTTGCAGGATGTGCTCTGGGGACTGCTTTGGTGCTTCACAAGTACAGGTAGCTGAGTCCCTGAAACCCATTTTATGGAGGTGTGCTCTGAGACCGCAGTGCTCCGTTGTATGAAAGTTGCAGGCAAGTATGAAAGCAAATTCCTTGCCATGGGATTTTTACGAAAGGTAATAATAGACCTCACTGTTCAGAAAACAATGGCAAACTACTGAATGTATAAGTAGTACCTATAAAATGACTCATTTACTGTGGTTGATGGCTACGTCCTGTAAAGGATATGCCACAATTTTCGTTTCTGTGTCGTAGAGAAATATGTTGGCTCTCATTTTTATCTTATTATTTATTTGTTTGTATGTTAATATCTCTCATATTGTATACACTTTTTGTCATGCTTATTCTTTTCTTGACATTGATTCCACAGCTTTCATCCACTGCTATCGTATGTCCAAGATATAAACTTTTTACTTGCTCCTATTTCTTTCTATTTATTCATATATTTAATTGTGTCTTCTCACTTGTCTTGCTCATATTTTTTGTTTGTTTTCTAAGTTTAGTTTAGTCGTCGGATCACCATCACTGCACGTCGAACAAATTAGTCCATAAGTGCTCCGATCTCTCCCTCAGTATGTCCATCAGCGTGTGGCGACTAACGACACCGGTTCTTTGTTGGTTTACAATTCTTCTTTGTCTGCCAGCATAGCGTTCTTGTCGAGCTACACCACACTTAACTTTGAGTTCTTGCAGTCTGGTTAGTGTTGTGGATGCACCGCTATTACGTGAATCATGTACACGCCTTCTCTCCCTTAAGGAATTTATAATATCAGCCTGGTCCATTGCTCGTCCGCTTTGGACAGCAGCCATACCTGCAAGCCTATCCGCACGTTCATTCCCCTTACACCTGCATGCCCTGGTACAAAAATAAAACTGATCTTTGTCAGCTTAGACCTCCCCAGCGATTCTATCCAATGTCTCCTAGCCCATCCTGTTTCAATCTTCCTGAGCATACTCATTGAGTCACTGAGAAAACATGCATGGATAAAAGTCTGTGATTCTAGCCAAATCATCGCTTTGGTAACCGCCATGATTTCCATAGTGAGACTGCTTGTAGTCACGGCAAAACCACCACTGTCTTCCTTCACAACATCACCTCCGACCTGAGCAGTGAAAGCCCACGAGCTCCGCACATGTCGAATCACCGAACCATCCGTATAAATGATTACATCATGCTCAGATGCGTTCTCAGAAATTAATGCCTGAACCTCTGCCTCCACAACAAGTGGGTTGTGTTGCCTGCATTCTTTATCAAGTTCGATGCATACAGAAAAGGATGTAGCGAATGCTCTTGGCACTGGTATCCATTCTTCACCGGGATCAATGTCTTCAAGTGTACACACCTGTTCAATACAGTCCTCGGCCTGACCCATCCAAGATTTTCCTCTTTTAACCTATTTCCTTTTGTCTCTTTATTTCCAAGTGCAGAGGATGTTGTGTGTCAGCATTGACTCAAGGTATGCTCTGCACGGCTCATCAGTATTCTATACTCCATAGTAGGATAGTCAAGGAGATAGCGCATCGCCCTGCACGACGTGTCTTTAGTGCAACCAAGTATAATGCGAATCGCCTCGTTCTGTATTCTTTCCAGTCGTTCTATCTGACTATGACTGAGAGTCAGGATCGCCAGCGCATACTCAAGCACAGAAAGGACCAGACCCTGGTATAAAATACAAAGATGGCGCTGTTCACAATCCGCCGCAGCCATTACCCTCATCGCCAGCAAACCTTTCCTCGCCTTCATTATCACATGAGCTATGTGTTCCGTAAAAGCTAGACTACGATCAAAACGCAACCCCAGGTATTTCATAGACTGAGATCGCTCCACTACCTCTGAACACAAAACCACAGATGGTGTTGGAGTGTTGACGATGTGGTTGTTTAAAGAGAACCATGTCACTGCTGCTTTTGTGGGGTTGACCAATGCTCCTGCTTCAACGCACCATCTACCCATGCGGTCGAGTTCTGACTGAAGTTCCTCCACAAGCTGATCTCTATCCTTGCCCTGACGATACACTAACACATCATCTGCATATGACATTGTCCTTCCTCTACCCGTGATCTGCATTATATGTATTATATGTTTGATTATTTTTTCATGAGAGAATAACAAGAATGTTTATTTTCAGAAATTGGTTACATGACTCACACATGTGAAGAGGACTTGGTCTGTAAGTGTGTCAGTGAGAAGATCCCTTACTTCAATGCTCCTATCTACCTGCAAAATAAACAACAGATTGGCAAAGTGGATGAAATATTTGGACCCATTAAAGATTTTGTATCCTTTTCAACTGTGAAGTTTATCAATACATTTTTTTTTTTTTAGTAATGCACCTGTGTGGTGCTGGGGTCCGCAAGGGAGCAAAGAATAGTACCACTGCAACCTACAATGCATGTTGTAAGAGGTGACTGAGGTAGTACCTATGGAAGCTACCCTAGTAAATAAAAAACATAGAAATCGGATGTGCTGGCCTACTTGTAGGCACATAACTGGTACAACATACAATTGCTCTTAGGCTCAGATCACATACAAATCACACAGAGTGGTTAACAAGTGCTCAATATGGAGCGTTTAAAGAAGATTTTAGTATTGAAATGACTGACAGATGACACGTAAGTTTCTGAGGGAGATGGTGAAAGTTGTGCATGCTGATGGTAAATGTATCTTCATAGGTTCTATACAAGCTTTACTGTGCTTTTCTCCTTCAATCGTCTTGCAAATACAACACTTACTCTTCTTCTTACTTTGCCCACTATGAATTCAGGAGTAGTCAGGGTGCCTGATATTGTGTTTCCGAATGATTTTTGCATGAAGGCCTGCTTTCCTTATTATCATTGAAGCCTGCGATACAGATGGGTCTTCTCCAACTTTAGAGGTTTACTTTAAAGTTGCTGTTTGTCACTTACATCAGTTGACTGAACTGAATCGGCCCTGTGTTGCCAGGGCTCCCAAGGAGCAAAGAATAGTAAGAGGTGACTGCTATTAGAGGCCTAGGGAAGCTACCATAGTAAACAAAAAGCTTTGCAGAAATTGGATGTGTTGGCCTACTTGTAGGCGCATAACTGCACAACATACAATCACTCTTAGGCATGGATCACATACAAATCATAAAGAGTGTTTATAATTGGTCGATATGGAGCATTCGAAGAAGAAATCATAGTTTAATCTATAATTAATATCAAAACTATTTAGTTCCTTTATTGTAACTGACATATTTATTTTCTTAACCGGATTATCAGTATTTTTCAGTGAAATTGTCAGACAATATGAAAGCAGGTTCTTTTGAAAAATCAGCCAAAGTAAGTAGTTTTTTCTCTCTTAACACTTTGGCTGCCATCAGCAACTTTTGTCGTCCGGGAGATACATATTTTTTAACGGTGAGTTTTGCTAGCCAAAAATGGGGCCTGTTATGCACTACTTCCATCTTCTAGTGTTCAGAGAGTTCTCCAAAATGGCGGATCTAGCGCGCACAGGTGGTAAAAATATCAAAAGTCAGATTTTGAACGATTTTTTCGTGATTTTCGTAAGTAAACAAAGATTATCAAAATGGGCGATGTAGCTGATGAATGATGCTCGTCCATCATGGGTGATGATGACCACACAAATTTTCATCCAAGGGAATGTAGTTGCACCCATGTTTGTATGTGCATAGATGACTAGTGAGCCCGATACGGGCTTGAAATGTTCGTGTACAGTGTGGGCAAGGTATACTTGCACTTGTGGGAAGTTTTAGTGCCTTTCTGTTTTGACGTCTTTGCTCCACCTGTGCTGTTCTATCTGCCTCGCAGATGAATAGTGATGTCCAAAATGACTCTTATTCAGACTATTTAGCCAGTGATAGAACGGACTCTGAATGTCATACAAAATTGAACTTTAAATCATGTGACGATGTTTATAGATCGATAGCAGATATTCCCAAGGGTACAGGAGTAGGTGATGGACACCCACCTTGAAAACAGGGGCATATACTGTGGATAGATATCGGGAGTGACGCCAATATCAGTTACAGCAATAGCTTGTGAATTATGAAGAATATACTCTACATATAAACTGGTTAGTAGCTCATTAATATATGAACACTATTCCATATTTAAAAGTCCCAAGTTTATTTTTTGTGATTTCTTTAAATTGTCACCCCGATAACTAATCGCCCAAAAAATGGCATGGCAGCGAGCCAGACTTGTCTGAAAAATGGGTGGCAGCGAAAGCATTTTTTTTTTTACCCAGAAGCACGTGAGCTTTTCAGCTCTTCGACTTGGTGCCACGAACACTGTGAATCTGGGGAACCTGTGACTTTTCTGCCAGCCAACAGAATTTAACCCGCACTCACAGAGGGCTAGTCACCCGCAGTCCAATACGCTATGAACACGCTGGGCAGGCAGGCAGTGAAAGTGTTGACAGAATGTCAATCACTTGTATTTCCCAAATATAATGAACTTGTGGATAACCTGATGTGATCTTCTTCTGCTCGCTGATGTTCAATGTCTACACAATGAGTCCGGTTCTCTGGATATATGTTGTTGTGTTTGTTAGTTCATCAAGGCTTCCAAACAGATTGGGGTTGATGTCTGTCTATGTTGGCCAGTGTTCTTTCCGTAGTTGATTCAACCTGATGTGATTACCTGTAGACAAATAGCGAAGAATAATAAACAATGATATTACAAAAACATGCCAGATAAAACAGCGTTTCCCAAACTGGGGTCCGTGAGGTACTCACATGGGGTCCTCAAGCGCTTGAAGAAATATTATGATCTTTGACATTTCAAACAGAAAAATACACTTTAAAAATATATATTTGTTCAATGGTATAGTTCTGCTGTGAAATCAAAGGACCCGGATTAGACCGGAGTCTAAATGTCTGACAGGACAAAATGAAAGATCATTTAAAGTTACCTGCAATCTGAGAACATTGTTTACTATTGTAACAAAAAGATGGTTCATTCCTACCCATTGTCATATATATAAACTTTTGGGGTCCGCAACAACAAAATGTATTTGCGGTAATGCAAAGTTTGAGAACCACTGATATAAAACATTCTAATATAATATTCTTGTCATTCCTCAGTTTTACATTGATCCCGCTAAGCTGTTACCACTCTCAAGGTTTCTCCAGCCAACAGGACCAAGGGAGTAGGAAAAAGGGAGGTGGTTTTGGCAGAGGTCAGTAGCATTTACAACTTTAAAAAAAAATGAATTCTGCACCATTGTGGTGCAGGGGCCTGCAAGGGAAGCAACAAATAGTACCACTGCGACCTACAAGGCATGTTGTAAGAGACGACTGTTGTATGACCTAGGGAAGCTACCCTAGTAACTTAAAAGCATCGCAGAAATCAGATGTACGTGGCCTATTTGTAAGCACATAACTGGCACAATGTATAATCGCTCTTAGGCTCAGATCATGTACCAGATCATGTTGAGTGGTTAACAAGTGATCAATATGGAGTGTTGGAAGAAGAATAATGACAAACATATCTTGTAACTAACACATTGGCTGTGATGACCCTTGAACAAAGACTGGTTCAAATGTTTTAAGATCTCTTCTTGTTCCAATATTGAGAGATGAGATTAGAATGCTGGTTTCATAATCAAATCTGACTCCTATTGTTTATTGGTAAAGATGTGCCCTAGTCAACCTAGTGTAATTAGGTACACCTGGCTTGATACATCTAGTACTGTGAAGGCTATAATACTTCATACTTTATCTCCTGTGATCTAGTACTGTAAAATCTACAATACTTCACAATTTATCTCCTGTGATCCTGTTGCAATAAAGTCTACAATACTTCACCACCTTATCTGCCTGTGATCTAGTACTGTGAAGTCTACAATACTTCACTCTTCTGCTCTATTACATGTTGTTTTATTACTTTCAAATTTGTTCAGTTGACAATGGATACCTTACAATAAATATAGACCAATGAGTGTCATATTTGACCTAATATCTTGTTGTTATTGTGACAGATGCTGAGTTAGAATATATTCAAACTGTATGGTGTCTAATTGTTTTATTATTTACAGGTGGTGACAGAGGTCGAGGCAGAGGAGGCTTTGACAGAGGCCGCGGAGGATTTGGTAGAGGAGGCTTTGACCGAGGAAGAGGACGTGGTGGATTTGATAGGGGGCGTGGTGGAAGAGGACGGGGCGGTTTTGAGAGAGGAAGAGGTGGTTTTAGGGAAACCGGGAGGTGGTAATTAGGTTTATAATTATAAGTGTTTGTAACTGCAAATATAAAAGTACATGGAGATCTTGCATTGTGTACAAGTTTAAAGAATTTTGAAGCCTCATTTTTTCATGATAATTGCAAAACTTGATTGTTAATGTATGTGTTATGTGAGATTGCATCATGTTATGAATATTCATGTTTATGTGTAACGATTGTTGTATGTTCATGTTGCAATTATTAAACACTTCAAATGCAAGCATTCCTGTGTATGTTTTATATGACATCCACGTAATCTTTACGCTGAATCGTGATGGTTTGTTTTAGTTATGCAGTTAGCATTTAGTCTCACCTGTGTGGTGCCGGGACCTGCAGTTGAAGTAAAGAATACTACTACTGCAACCTACAAGACATGTTGTAAGAGGCAACTGGTGTAGAGGCCTAGGGAAGCTACCTTAGTAAATAAAAAGCGTAGCAGAAATTGGATGTGCTGGCCTACTTGTAAGCACATAACTGGCACAACGTAAATCGCTCTTAGGCTCAGATCACATACAAACCACACTGTGCAGTCAACCTACTGACTTGTATTTAGACAGTTGGAAATCCAGAGATAACCAAGTCCCTACAAAGGCAACTACTGATGAGTCAAAATGCTGATGGTTTTAAATAGTGTTGATCACAAACATGTGTAATAATTGCAGTGAATGAAAAACAACATGACATATGTGTAGACAACTGGTTTTACTTATCACATTAATCTGAGGATAAAATGTACAAATTCTGTGTGGATACTCGCTCAAGTTGACCACTTGTCAATCAATGAACAAGTCATATTGGAACATCATAATTTAAATATGCGTACACTTTTAAGATAATTAAAAGATCTGAAAGATTTATTCATCTTTAAACGTACATCATAATTAAACATTCATATGTCACTGTGACAGTCTTCTTCATCACCTTTCAACCCCCAATGGAGCACATGTCTTCAACAAACTTCCAACCTTCCTCTCTCTTGCCATCCCTTCCATGTCTTGTCTATCCCTTCTTCTTTGAACCGCCATGAATTATGAGCTTTTTCCTAAGTTTAAGTGAGTACCCGGCTTTCTTTCAGACCCAGAAACCTCCAAAACTCTAGGCATGTAGTGCTATGCTTAGCGCTGGAGACTCCCACTCAGGTATGGCCTTCAATATCCATTTCTAGGCCTTCATCTTCTCTTTCCCTGTGGGCTCCAAGACAATCACAGCGACAGTGTTCGGTATATATGATTATTTAAAATTATCATCAATGGTTGCGTACAGACACTTTTAGTTTGTTTCAGTGCGATACATAATGTACACAGGATTATGTCAACTAAATGTTCACTACTTTTCAAATGTTTTTTCAAAAAAGAGAATAAGTACAATCACAGCAAACTACCTACACAACTGACATCAAAACAGAAATAAAAAAAACATGGAATACACTCTCGATCGTTCTTATTTGGATATATAAACAGCTATTGCCAAGAACATTTGTTTTACGTCACAATCTTCGGTACCATTTTGAGCTCTGGTGATTGTCCTTCGGAGACGTGTCTGATTTCAACCAGCGTTTACTGGGTTCGCTCTTTGACTGTCCCCAGCCAACCTGCAAGGTAGCAGGCTCGGAATACACTCGGTCTGTGAGGTGATAAGATAGTGTTTGATCTCATTACTGAGATTGTTTGTTATGTAGAAATTAAAGTCTCTTTAAGATGAGGAATGCTATTGAGAAATGAGCCATCACCAGGTGCGGCTGGCGTAGGCAATCGTGAATCTCCACTTCTTTGCGTTCGTTCTTTACGACCAATCATCACTCTGTGATATGTTTGATCTTTGACAAGAATGTGTATACATTGCACATTGGTTTGGTAGGCCCTAAACACACAGACTTCTACACGTTTAGGACATGTGCATCCGATTTCAGCCAAACCTCCTAAGTCGCCTCTTATGACGTGTGGCAGGTAACAGTGGTTCTATTCTTTACACCCCAAATTTGGGCCCGGTAACCACTCGGGCGATGAATCTCCACAAATCTCTGGGGTTTGCTATCAACTCAGATATTGACGCTCTACCATGCCATGAAGTCAGGCTATCTAAAATTTTCTCTTCTGTCTGTCTACCCTCGATTTTACCAGTTGTCACAATGTGTTCTAAACCTCCCTCCTCATCACATGCCTGAAAAATGATGACTGCCTCTTTCTTATATTGATGATAAACTTCCTCTGTGTCTTGATCTCATTCAACACCAAAACATTAGTCATATTAGCAGTCCATGGGATTCTCATCATTTTTCTGTAAAACCACATCTCTGTGGCCTTCAGAGATTTTTCGATCTGTGTGTTCATTGTCCATTGACTCACATCCGTATGTCAGTATTGGTTCTATGTAGCACTGTATAACTCTCATTCTGAATGAGCCACATAACAATATTCCTTCCCCTGACTTTTCTTCTTTGCATTCGGTTTTGTATGTTCGTCTAAACCATGAGATAGGTTGCCTCTATGAAGCTGCATGTCATTTGGTGTTCCTCAAGAGTTCGCCATAACTTGCTCTGTAAGCTTTGTTAATAACATTTGTTCATGAGAACATGTTTCATTGGTGTATGTATGATAGACATGACTGCAGGATGTGCTCTGGAGTCTGTGTTTCTGTCTGACATGCAGTCTGAGCAGGCTTTATTCTGTGCAACTCACAATGGATAAAAGTTTGGGGAGTGTCTGTGGTGAAGTGGTTATGCCTTGCATTCTGAAGGTTGTGTGTTCAATAACATCATTGACAAACAGTCAATATTTCTGAGACCTCTAGACATCAGGCTCAGTTATGCAGCAGAAATCCATTTCATCAGGACAAATGGAGCCATTTTGAAACCAGGTGAAAGTAGACTCTAATCATCTTCACTGCAGGGCATAACAGACGAATAAACACTTGCACAGGTTATGTCCAATCCCTATGTCCTGGAATCTATAAAAAAGGCATGTCCAGAAGGGAATGATGGCCCCACAACTACATTAAAACCAATGGCACAGAGATTAGTCAGACAATAGTCAACATCATCTTAGAACACATCTGCGGTATAATCATCAAAATAGTGATCATGAAGAGATAAAGCCTTTAATCTCTATTCCTGGAACTCTGAAAAACAAGAGTGCTTCCCTTAAAGGGGGATGTATGGTCCTACAACACTACATTAAAAACCAATGGCCAGAATTAGTCAGAATAGTCACATATCATAATTAAACATCTGCGGTTAAATTCATTAAAATATGAGAAAAGAATGGAAAGAGGAACTTAATTGGGAGCTATCAATACTTGAGGATCTAAACTACAAGAACCTCTGAAGCCGAAGAAGGCACACCTGTATGGCGGGGGACACTGATAATAAGAAAAGCAGGCATTCACTAAAAAATCAGAAACAACACACCAGGTGCCCTGAATTCATTGAGGGTGAATGTAGAAGAATTGAGAGGTGACTATGTCTTAATGAGTACTACTTTTTAGACATCTATATTTCTTCCTGTTTTCTTCATCGATCAGTCTTTTCTGCCATTTTGATCATTCTTGTTGTGATATATAAACAGCCTTTGTCAAGAACGGTTTTTACGTTACATCATTCAGCACCATTTGGAGCTCTGGTGCTTATCCTTCGACGATGTGTAGCATTTCAGCCAGCGTTTACTGCGTTCATTCTCCATCAGCCTTTGGCTGTCCCCAGCCGAGCTGCAAGGCAGCAGGTTTTCTTCCTGTTTTAACTCCTTGTGAACCAGGAGCCACACTAAGTGGCATTTTTACTCGATAATGTTTTTTGCCCTGGTCCACTAAGAGCTAACACACCTTGTACAAAGAATACATTTATTCAAAAGTGAAATAACAAAAACCCAAAAAATAAATTCAATATTGTTCTCACTGCACCATATGATGGTCACAAGTTCATATAAACACATATTATTGCTGTCGGTAACGTCTATAAGAAATTAAACAGAATTGTTACAAAGAAACACAATTTAATGCTCTTGTTGGGTAGAGCCAAAAACAATACTTAAAACATTTAACAGAGAATCAACACACACTGCTATATAACAACTACATTCAATCCTAAAGGCAGAAGACTTGGAGTGAGGTAATCCCTTAGTAATATATCACATAACTGGTGTAGCTCAGTGTATCCTGCATGAAATTGCATGAGGGAAATTTACTTGTTCAAACTTTGCTAACTTCAGAATCAAGAAACCGCCAGTGTCAGCAAGGGAAGCAAAGAATAGTACCACTGCGACCTGCAAGGTAAGAGGAGACTGATGTAGGACCTAGGAAGCTACCCTAGTAAATAAAAAGCATCGCAGAAATCAGATGTGTTGGCCTACTTGTAGGCGCATAACCAGCACAGAGTACAATCGCTCTTAGGCTCAGATCACATACAAATCACAGAGTGGTTAACAAGTGGTTGATATGGAGCGTTTGAAAAAGAAGAATGGTGAAACAGACAACCACTTGTTCTAGAATACAGAACAACTTTTACCTAGGGTTGATAAAAGCACATATCACAGGTTCTGTGACCAATTAATGTCTGCAGCACAAATTCAGCTGGATAAAAAAAAAATAGTTCATTTTCCACAATTCACTTTTATGTCATGTTGGCTTGAAATATTAGCTTTGACTTGGGTTCCGGAGGTTGTGAGTTTGAATCCGGACTGCACCGTTCTGTTCACGAGTGCGTGTTTCTCCAGAGACCCCTATAATTGTTAATGGAGCTACAGAGTTCAGGCAATACTCTCAGCAGGTGGTGTGCCATTTCTGCAGAGAGTGGTCATGCCATATGGTGTAAAATCCAGCACAATGAAGTCAATCCTTTGGCTTTAGACTATTGGGGATATATTTCTTTGCAGAAAACGTTTTGAATTTTGTTCTATGATATATCAATTGATGCAATATGAAAGTATTCACATTACTCTTGAGTGAATTCAAGGATCAGACCCCTAGCCAGTGTCAGCAGGTGAAACACACCGGAGCATATCCTGCAAGACTTTCCTCTCCTGGGTGAGCTGAGAAGCAACATGTGGCCACACCCAGTCGACCTGAAAACTAAGCTTTGGGAAACCTGACAAACCTGAAGCTGACTGCCCAGTTTGTGGTTGACAGTAAATTAAGCGCAAGACCAGAGATCGCTGAAGAAGAAGACCCCTAGCCAAGCACCTCCTAGTAGTGAATCCTTTTTTAAAAAAAGCTCTTTTGTTGTTCACCTGACCAACATTTGGGGATTAAGTAACCACAATAAAAATCGTGGTTTATCCTTTATAGGACTTTGTCATCAACAACAGTAAACGAGTCGTTGATTTTCTAGTCTCCACTTATACGTTCAGTAGACGCCATTGCTTTTTGAATGGTGAAGTCTATTTTTATCCAAGGGAACTAATTTGCTTCCAAACTTGCCAGCCGCAGAGTTTCAACCATGTACGCTTCTGTTGTGATCGAGCTCACTACCGCTTAAGCTAGACGCTCACCACACTAGTCATTAAATTCTATTTTTTTTTTTTTTTCGTCCGCTTTCAACTCAGACGAAGTTTCATCTCTGAAACTGATTTTTGCGTGAAAATCTGTTTTTCCAATTTCTTACAATGGCAGCAGCGTGCACATTGTAAATTACTTTACACTGGCAGCCGTGTGCTCAATGTACTCGTAATCAGTATTCCCTCGCCATAAAGGCAGATTTTCTCCGACTTCAGAGGTACTCACGTTATCGTCCTGAGTAAGACCAGGGACTCGAACAAATGCCGGACAGTAGGTTCGAACCCGAGCTATGAGGCGTCTCACAGCTAGCAGGCCGAGCTACTATCAACTACTCTAGGCAGTCCCCATTAAATTCTATGATATCCTTTTATGCACAGCTTGCTCAGTCAGAATTTCCCACTAAGCTAAGAGTAATCAGAGCAACTTCAACTTAATCCTAGCATCTATCTGGCAGACTGTAGAGGTATCCTACAATGAATATTAGATAAGTAGGGGGAAATTGGGGATGGATTAGCATAATGCGTGAGCCTTCGCCTATCGACACGAACACAAGAGGGTTGTGGGTTCAATACTTCGCTTGACGTTCCTTAGGTGAGGAAAGGAATTGAAACTCCTACCTACTGCAAACTATGGACTAGAAATGTGAAGTGACTTCATACCATAAGGTCTGAATAGGCTGCGGGGCAAAAAAGGGAATTGAGAGGTAGCTCTGTTCAGGACATTACGATTCCTTGGGGGAGCCCAGAATTAGAGTATTTATTTCTTGTCTAAATGAGAACTGGTGGAGTCTGTGGCTTAGGGGATAGTGACCCGGCCTATTAACCCTGACGTTCTGAGTTCGGATCAGGCGAACAGTTTGGTTGCAAATTGTTTTCAGTGGATTTTTACAAAAGGATGATGACACCACCCGTTCAGAAAACAATGACAAACTACTGAACGTAATAATGTCTAGAAAAATCACAAACAGCATTAAAAAGCTCAAGTTGATTCGCAAAGTCCTGTAAAGGATATGCAATTAACTTTAACTGAGAACTAGAATGGAAGGCTCCAGGTATACATAGAGTCGTTGAAATACAGGGAAACCGCTTGAATATTATGATTTCATATCTGCATTATGTAGTATAAAAATAAAAGAACTTTCTTCTTTTAACGCTCCATATCGACTACTTGTTAACCACTCTTTGTGATTTGTATGTGATCTGAGCCTGAGTAATTGTACCGTATGCCAGTTATGCGCCTACAAATAGACCAGCACATTTGATTTCTGCTACACTTTTTATTTACTAGGTTAGCTTCCCTAGACCCCTACTCGGTCGCCTTGTATGACATGCCTCATAATCGCAGTGTTACTTTTTTTTGCTCCTCTTGAGAGAGCCCCAGAAAAACATGGGCAAACCTTTTTTCAAATCATGAGGTATATTGGAAAATATTGTGTTAGGCCCATATTTTTTTTTTGACCAGCCGTACACGATGGATGCTGTCAACATCACGTCTGCTGCCTATATATCCATGTTTTTCTGGTAACCAGTTACGGCTAGATCTGTCCGAGAGCCGTACAGTCAGAAAAATCAAACTAGGAAATTTGATTCTTGGACAACTGACCTATATAGATAGTGCACTAACCACTACACTTTTACAGCTCTTAGCATGGTTTTTAATAGAAAAATATTAACCACTACCATTACATAATACCACGCGCAGAACTGACATAGACTGCAACCAGCTCAGCTGCTATAGTTCTACCCCTAGTGCTGTTGATTAGAATCAGTTCTGTTGTTGGTGTCCAGCCTGTCTAATATTGTAACTCTATGCTGTAATCTTGTTGCAATGTCCATTCATTTTTGTATTTAGTAGTGCTGTTTTCCAAAAAACCTACGCCACAAAATAACTGCTTTTTCTCATAGCTCGGGTTCGAACCTACTGTCCGGCATTTATTCGAGTCCCCTGGTCTTACTCAGGACGATAACGTGAGTACCTCTGAAGTCGGACAAAATCTGCCTGTATGGCGAGGGAATACTAATTACGAGTACATTGAGCACACGGCTGCCAGTGTAAGTAATTTACAATGTGCACGCTGCTGCCATTGTAAGAAATTGGAAAACGGATTTTCACGCAAAATCAGTTTCAGAGATGGAACTTCGTCTGAGTTGAAAGCGGACGAAAGAAAAAACAAAAACTGCTTTTTCCTGCGTTGTGCGAATAGTCTCTTTGTCGCCTCTGTTACCTCAGAGATAACAGAGCGACGAAAGAGACTATCTACTGCGCATACTAGGGCCCGTTTTAGAAAACTCTTCCTGACCTGACGCTGTGAGGCATACAGGATTCGAGAAAGAAAGAAAGATAGCACCCCTGGGTTTTTTTCTTTTTCCTTTAACTGTCCATTCTATTCTTAAACGACTGTCTCCGCCTGTGTGGTGCCGGGCCCGCAAGGGAAGCAAAGAATAGTACCACTGCAACCTGAAATGCATGTTGTAAGAGGCGAGTGAGGTAAGGCCTAGGGAAGCTACTCTAGTAAATAAAAAGCGTCTCAGAAATCGGATGTTCTGGCCTACCTGTAGGGGCATAACTGACACAAAGTACAATCACTATTAAGCTGAGATCAAATACAAATCCCACAGAGTGGTTTAACAAGTGGTCGATATGGAGCGTTTGAAGAAGAAGACTGGATCTCACTTCCCAGACAAAACCACTCAACAGTTATTATATCTGAGACATTGCAATAGAAAAGTTGCTTAAATCGTAGAACAACACAAGAAGATGCTAGTAAACCTTTTATTTCAATCACTGATCAATCCTAATATTTAAAGAAGTCAAAAATGATTGTATATCAATCACTAACAATCTGCATACTTTAATTGGTAATATTAAATATATTTCATTCACTAAAATTACAAATATTTCAATCATTAAAATTACTATTTCATTTATTAAAATTGTTAATACAGTATTTCACTAAATAAAATTACAATTTCAGACAGTAAAATTAAAAATATCAATTACTAACATTACAATTTCAAACAGCAACATTACTATTTCAATCACTAAAATTACTTGTAATTCAGTAAAATTACTATTTCATTTACTAAAAATTGCTAATATTCTACTCATTAAAATTATGATTCTAAACAATAAAATTACTATTATTTCAGTCACTAAAATTACTATTCCAAATAATAAAATTTAAATTTCATATTTATTTCAATTTGTTTCAGTCACTAAAATTACTATTCCAAATAATAAAATTATGATTTATGTCACTAAAATTACTATTCCAAATAATAAAATTATGATTTATGTCACTAAAATTACTATTCCAAATAATAAAATTATGATTTCTGTCACTAAAATTACTATTCCAAATAATAAAATTATGATTTCGGTCACTAAAATTACTATTCCAAATAATAAAATTATGATTTCAGTCACTAAAATTACTATTCCAAATAATAAAATTATGATTTCAGTCAATACTAAAATTACGTTATTCACAAATAATAAAATTATGATTTCAGTCACTAAAATTACTATTCCAAATAATAAAATTATGATTTCAGTCACTAAAATTACTATTCCAAATAATAAAATTATGATTTCAGTCACTAAAATTACTATTCCAAATAATAAAATTATGATTTCAGTCACTAAAATTACTATTCCAAATAATAAAATTATGATTTCAGTCACTAAAATTACTATTCCAAATAGTAAGATTATTATTTCAATCACTAATAATTCTATCACTAACAAAACATCTAGGATAACATTGACAAAAAAAGTGTTATGAATTACAATGGAAAAAAAATAATATATGATTTTGGTAAATTTACATAAACCAGAAATTCGTGGAACTTGATGTTTTAAAAAAATGCACAACCAAAAAAAATCACATTTCACTAAGATTAACATTCTTCCATCACAACTATTAATGCTAACATAGTTTAGTGACGGTGAAGATAATGAGAAATTACTTTCTATACAACACATTCATGTAACTAATGACATCAAGAGTACAACATTCTCGCATGGAATTACAATGAGGTGAAAAAAAAAAATAGATAATGGAATCATTTTCTGAATCAAATTCAACTATTGTCTTGATCAAGATGAAGATTTTAGAAGAATTATGTGTTAGAAGGGTGACAGCCAAGTGGTTAGACCGCCAGTTCAGCACTCTAAAAATATAATACCAACCAACTCCAGTAAACAAAGAGGTAACGGGTTGAAGGACTCATCGAATTAAGGAAGTGAAGTTAGTAAGAAAGACATTAGAACGCTCATCTACAAATGCTCTGCACTAGAATGACACTTCACCACACAAATGAAAACCGTGGCATATCCTTTACAGGACTTTGCTATCAAAAACAGTAAACGAGTTGTCGATTTTCTAGTCATCCCTTATACGTTTAGTAGTTAGCCATTGCGTTCTGAACGTTGAGGTCTATTTTATAATTCATAAAAATCCAAGGAACTAATGTGCTTCCAAACTTGCATGCAGCGGAGTTTGAACCAGGTACCCTTGAGTTGTGATCAAGCTCACTTTCACTTAAGCTACAGATGCTCACACACAAATGGCATAATATTATTTGAACTACATTTGTAGTTTTATAGTTATGTATAAAAGATCCCTTACATATATGTATGTTAAGATAGTCCAACAGTTTCATGATGTTGCATGTACTTGATGATGGGAAGCTGTCTGAGGTATTCAATGTCATCAACGACGCCAAACAGGGCTACGTACTGGCCCCAACATCTCAGCATGATTTATTGGACCATTATCATCGCACTTCAGTGAGTAGCCATGTGTGCTCCGATCTCTTTCTTACACAGGAAGATCTCAGCAGCAGTGCACGAACTCCGTAGCAGCGGCGAGAGTTCTACTTTTTCAACGAGATGTTTGTTGCCATGCTCAAGGATGTCTTTTGGGAGTGCTATGAACATTAGACAGGACAGACGGTAATCTATTAAATCTCAGAAGGTTAAAATCCTCAACCAAGATGAAAGAATCAACCATCTCAAACCTAGTGTTTGCTGATGACTGCGCCCTTGCTACCAACTCTATCGCCCATGTGGTGCTGGGGCCCGTAAGGGAAGCAAAGAATAGTACCAGTGCAACTGTATGTCGTAAGAGGCAAATGATGTAGGCCCTAGAGATGCTACTCTAGTAAATAAAAAGCAGTGCAGAAATTAGATGTGATAGCCTACTTGTAGGCGCATAACTGGCACAATGTAAAATCACTCTTAGGTTCAGATCACATACAAATCACACAGAGTGGTTAACAAGTGGTCGATATGGAGCCTTCGAAGAAGAAGCTACCAACTCTGAGTAAGATATGCAGACCAACATGGAGTTTTTTTATGGCCTGTGATATGTTTGGCCATATCATTAACACCTGGAAAACTTAAGTAATGTTTCAGCCTGTTCCTAGAGAGCAAATATTAAATCAGCCACAGCATGTTTTCAATTTCTGGAGAGTGTATATTATTAACCATCTACAGCCGCCTGTGTGGTCTCGGGGACCGAAGGAAGCAAAGAATAGTACCACTGCGAGCTACAAGGCCTGTCATAAGAGGCCATTGATGTTGGGGCCTAGGGAAGCTACCATTGTAAATAAAAAGCGTTGCAGAAAGAAATCGGATGTGCTGACCTACTTATAGGTGCATAACTGGCACAATGTAAAATCACTCTTAGGCTCAGATCACATACAAATCGCACAGAGTGGTTAACAAGTGGTCGATATGGAGCGTTCGAAGAACTTTCTACAGCAAATATGACCATTTATCTTCTTCACAAACTTCCTATCCCTAACTCAACATGTCAAGCACCCATTTACAGCTGAGTCAATACAGGAGCAAGAATACACTAAGAAATGATCCTGGTCTCTTTAGATTGTGATGCCAGAGATCTAACCATTTGGCTAGTTCAGTTTCATATTTACACATAAATACATTATGTACATATCATATGTGAGACTACTCCCAACATGACACACAAACACTAAAAATGTGCAAGACTATGCTAATGACATTGGCATCAACTCCAACACAACAACACACTGTTTATGACAGCGTGTACAACACAAGATTAAAAATCCACTGAAACAACATCAGGAAGAATGAATGGGGAATAATTTACAGACAAACACTGATGTACAGTGGAATACTCAAATATGACACTCTTGTGTTGGTCAGTCATCCTTGTGGTAGCGATACACAAACATTACTTATCACACAAGTTATGGAAACAGTGGCGGACTGGCAAGGTTGTCAGTTTGTCCGTGATTTTAAGACAATATGTTACAAATGAAAATATAATAGAAGTTCCAATAATATTATTGTACACAAGTAAAATTTATATTGTGGTTACTTTTTTAGTAAAGATTTAATCAATCATGTCTTTCAAGAATACTCTTCTTTCTTTTGTCCGTCACTGCTTTTTTGCTGTTAGGCATTGCACGTTTAACTGATGATCGGTTTCCAAGATACCGGCCGCTTGATATGCTGTGATATTGTGGAGTTTTAACTGATTAGCTACTGAATTGAAAAATGAGTTGTGGTTGAATTAAATTTATGTCCTATTTCCCCATTACAGGTGTATGTACAAATTCAGCTGCAGTTTCCATAACTCTTTCCACGCGCAGTTATTTCCTCAATTTTTAAGCGGTTAATTCAAGGGAGGTAAAAATAAAATAAAATTAACAATCCCAACTACTCGTCAATAAATAAACATATATATATTATTATATAATACTAAATTGAAGAAAACTGGACAACCCGAGTAACAAGTTTGAAAAGTAGTAGAAGTAAAACAGTAGAAGTAAAACTAGAAAGACTTCTTGTAAGGGAAGCAGCTCTTTGGCGCAGTGTGCGGATAATAGCGTGCAACGGACTTCCGCCGTGGCGCTGTGTGCGGCTTAAAGCGTGGAAAGAGTTAATTATTAACAGATTTATAGGAGTAATATACCATTTTGTAGGTAAATGAATTTTTTGTAAGATAGATCTAAAAATAAATACACAGTCGCACTCCCAGCGGCTTATGGGAGCCAATCAGTTAAGATGTAATAAGTCAAACAGCTCTCTGCCAGTGTCAGTAGGCGGAACAGACACCAGAGCATATCCTGCAAGACTGTCCTCTCCTGTGTGAGCTGAGAAGCAACATGTAGCCACACCCAGTCGACCTGAAAACTAAGCTTTGGGGAAACCTGACAGACCTGAAGCTGACTGCCCAGTTGTGGTCCACAGTAAATTAAGCGCATGACCAGAGATCGCTGAAGAAGAAGAAGAGTTAAGATGTCTGTAATCCCATCATCTTCTTGGTCTTCCCCTTCCTCTTGATTCCATTTTCAAGTTGTACGCTCTTGCAACTGGTGTAGTCGGATTTAATCTCACCAAGTTACCAAACCATTTAGTCTTCTGTTTTTCAATGAATCTAACATCAGGTGTTGTTCCGACTATACTTCTAATTTCTTCATTTCTTACATGATTTCTTATTTTACTTATCGCTCGCCTCAACTACTTTACTACTAACGATGTGAAAAAATCATAAAAATTTGAAACAAATTTAGGCGTCCCATCAAATTATAGTTTGACAGTAAAGTGTGGGTCCCCCTGTCAACCAACATTTGTAGACACAGTCCACCACTGGTTATGGATATTACAACACACAGTAATATCATTTTTCTGTGAATCATGTAAAACAACAAATGCTGAATATCTCCTAAAGAGTGAAATTGTTTTCATTTGGTTTTTCACTGTGTGTATATACATACATTTATTTACCTCCAATATATATATATATATATATAAACACAACACAGATATGCCATTTCATCTACTTCTTTTTTTTAAAAGTGAATTATAATGAAAAATATAATAATGTAAGAATCACATTTAGTTGTCATATATATGTATATACATATGACATATGTACTTGTCATTTAGACCCCAGTCTACTAGACCATACTTCTGCAATACAGCACACCATCAATTGAGAGAAGGAATGTATTGTTGTATCTGTATTTTGTTTATGTCCACTCGTTGGACAATATAACACATTAGAAACACAACTGACTTCATTTGCATCTTGCTGTTACCAAAAACTCATGAGAAAACGTAGGACTGTTCATTTGAGAATCATCTTCATTGCACATGTCCATAATTGCCCCGATCTCCACCTAAGCATGTATTTCAGTTTGTTTAGACTAACAACTTAAGATGACTTGTTCAAGTTCTACAGACACTTTTTCTTGTTGTTATTGGGTATATTTGAGCCATTCATCTTTCGATGAGTACTTCGATGATCATTCATCTTCTCTCTTCTCCACACACTTTCGGGTGTCAACTGGAATAATTTTAGAGACACCGATTTAACAAAGTTTGAAGAAAACTTCAGTTGTCATAAACTTAACCAGTTTAGAAACGAGTTTCTGCTGTTACAGAATGAACTCGTCTGTGTGGTGCCAGAGCTCGCCAGGGGAGCAGAGATTAGTAACACTGCAACCTACAAGGCATATTGTAAGAAGCGACTGAGGTAGGGGCCTAGGGAAGCTACCTTGAGGTATCACATATGGTCATCTCACACCTTGAAAGAAACACAGTGCCATTAAATACTTCAGGCCTACTAATATAATGCCCACTGGCAGAAAGAAACCATGATAAATACTGTTTGCATAAAGTTGACAGAACAATTACACTTGTTTTCAACTCAAGCATGCTACCTCTGAAGTCCGTGAAGGCCTGCCTGCATGGCGGGGGGACACCAGTTAAATGGTAGAAGCAGGCCTTCATGCAAAAATCAGTCAGAAGTGCCATACCAGGTGTCATGGCTAACACCTGAATTCACAGCGGCGAACGCAGAAGAAAAAAAAAACTCAAGCATGCAGCAACTTTCATATAAATTGTCCTCATAAACCATTATGAAGTCGCATGTTATGTTAGTCAGGAGCCCTGCATTTGTTTTTCAAGAAAGTGCTATGAGTTAACTTGTTACAATGATGTAACAAAAGCTAATTTTTTGTTTTGTTTTATGAACTAGTATTTTAAAAAGATGTGCAACATTTTATTAAAGAAATGTTTTATGAGCTTTTTTTTCTTTTCAAAATATGATCCATAAAGTATATTTTCTATATAAAGAAAACAAGAAAGAACATGATATGGGTTAGTCTCTGACAAATATGGCTGCTATGAGCTACATTATCTGAACATTATGTGCTATAAGCTAATGTTTCTTAGAATCATGTGCTATGATATATGTTTTTCTAAATAAACCCATGCTTTAATTATTTTACAAGATATGCTATGAGCAACATTTGTTTAAAACAACGGCTGCTATCATCTATATGTTATCAAAATGACATAGCTATGTGCTAGTTAGCTGTGTTATAGACAATAACTTCTAAAATAACATAGCTATGAGCTACAGATTTGTAAAGTATGTGTGCTAGGAACTACATTTTCTAAAATGATGTCGCTGTGAGTGTTTAATTTCAAACAGATACAGATGACCAGAGATACATTTTTCTTCACAAACTTTACAAGTGTTTCCACCCAAAAATAAAAATGTGCAGTGAATTCAAGTCTGCCATGTACTGACTCCAATAATAAAATGTATTTGATACTGAACTGTCCTAGCACTACGGGTAGACCCATAGGTGCTCAGTCTCTCCCAACAGATGTCGAAGTGTATGTAAATTGGTGGTTCCTGTGGCTCGCTAGTTAAACAGACTTCTCACTCTGCCCCTCAGACATCAAGTTCTACTTGTACAATGGGTAATTCCAAACTCCTCAAATCGCTGGATCGATTCAACATCTTATCTTAGTGTCCTCATGCAACAGGCAGTCGTGAAGAAACCAATAAACATCCTCCTTATTTATCCTCAACTTCCCGACAATGAACGCTGTTTATGCAAACCTGTCAGCTCTCTCATTGCCGCAAACACCCACACAATTAAATGTAATAAATAACTTCTGTCAGCATGCACTGATGAAAGTTGAAGTTAAATTTTCTCTAACTAACACAAATTTATAGATAAGTGAATGATTTCTTGAATGACTTACAACTAGATAGCTGTAACTCGATGTTGCAACCAAAAATAAATGTACACGTTTTGAACAAATGTGTTATTTTTTTTCTATTTTCAATACAATAAAAAAAATTCTGAATCTTCAAACAGTGTTTCAAATTTCACATCTTATTCATCACATCTGTGGCTCACAATCCAGTAGTATGTTTTATCAAAAGCTTTACCATCATAGCCAGTCTTTAGAAATTTCTCTTTATCATAGATCAGATGTCCTTGTCTCTGTTACTGTCACACTCAAATCATTTATCACATCCTGTATCCATATTCTTCTCGATCTTCCTTTTCTCCACTTTATCAGACAATCTCCATGAAAAATTATCTTTTGTAAACTTTCATGTCTTTTTATGTATCCACAATGCTTCACTGTCCTCAATCGGATTTTTCTTATCCATCAATTTTCTTCAATTCTGAATTCTTGCTAAATAAATCTCTTTGTTCTTTTTTTCTGATTTGGAATTTTGATAACCCTTCTATAGTATTTATATCTGAAAGCACTTATATGGTTTTTTTAAAACTGATCTACTAAATGTCCCAGTCTATATGTGGCTATACTAACAATAAGGTGGTCTACCTAGATATAAATGGCGTTCAAGATAAAAGCAACCTCATTGAAAAATCAAAATTTGCCAGGACGATAGTTTTTGCCCCTTCCCACACCATAATTACACACCATCACAAAAAGACCCCTCATTTGATCTATACAACCGCCCGAGTGGTTACCGGGCCCAAATTTGGGGTGTAAAGAATAGAACCACTGTTACCTGCCACGCATGTCGTAAGAGCGACTTAGGAGGTTTGGCTGAAATCGGATGCATGTGTCCTAAACGCGTAGAAGTCAATGCGTTTAAGGGCCTACCAAACCAATGTGCAACGTATACACGTTCAGAAACAGCAAAGCGAAGCGACTCAGACATGGATGAGAGGTGCATCCAGTGACCAAACGTATGCCCACGTGGGGCGAAGCTCGAAGCCCTGAGGAGGGGGCAAACATTGCCAGCCCGTCGGCAAGAATAAATAAGACAGGACCGTACCGAATGAAAGTCTACCCTCGTGTTGGTGCGAGAGAAGATTGCAGCTGACCCCGCATTGGTAGCCTGGTGCAGATACATGTACTGGGCAAGGTTTGCCGAGCGCAAAAGAACAAGTTGCGTTTAGTGCATAACGAAACTACCGCCCTGGGAAAACCGTGCAAGGTACTGTGCGATTAAAATTAACATCCCCGGAAGAACTGAGGTTGGTGATGCCTAACGGAACTGCCAGCCTTGGGGCAACTGGGCAAGGTTCGATGCAGTCGTAACTAACATCCCCGGAATAACTGGGGCGGGTGATGGCGGCGCGCGCAAAATCCTCAGTTACGCTTATAGTGCCCACTGAAACGACCCTCTACATTGCTTGTACTAGGCCCCATGCCAGTGCTTTCGAGGTAAATTGCAAATTGCCCACGCACCGATACGCGTCTAGAAAAGGCTGAGAATGTTCCTTCCCGGATCAAACTCAAAAATGTACGGTAAAGCAAGGCCGACAATGTACGGATCAAACAGGAAGCCCGGGTCCTGAACATTGGCGAAGGCGATACTTTACAGGTGTTTTATACGAGTAAGACGCCGTCCGAGGACAAGCTGACAAGCCCGAGAAATATTTCTCAGTCAGAACGGGTAAAGCAGCGTAACTCACTGTCTTGGCGTAGATCACAAAGCCCAAATATCCGGCAAAGTTGATCGAAAAGGCGTAGATCCGAAAGGATCGTACCTAGGAAAGCTCACCTAGTAAATCAAAAGCTGGCTGAAAACGGACGGGCGGGCCTAGTCACCATGGGCGCTGTCGTCCCGACGTAGATCACTCCGTTCTTGCCAGTGGACCAATTATACATCACAATAAGAATGATCAAATTGGCCGTGAAGAATGTTAGCAGAAGAAGAAGAAGTATACACGTTCTTGGCAAAGATCAAACATATTACAAAGAGTGATTAAAATTGGTAGAAAGAACAAACGAAAGAAGAAGATCTATACAACTTCATAATTGAACCTTCTCATTTTCATAAACATGTGCCAGATTGGCTGCCTTGATGAGGCTGCTTTTATCTTGAACACCCTGTAGTATAGATAACCTTTCTTTATTTCAGAACCAAATACTAAATATAGCATCTGGCCGCTGCCAGACTAAAAAGGAAACACCTGGTATTTTATATATTTTTTTAATGTGAACCTTAGAGGATCACAGTAGCAGACTCTGGGTTGCACATATCTGATCTAGTCCCATTTTTCAGAGATATAAAAATGTTGGTTTGGACTATAAGTTGGATATTAAAACAATATTTTTTTTAATGTGAACCTGAGAAAAATCCTAGTAGCAGACTCTGGGCTGCACATATCTGATCTAGTCCCATTTTTTAGAGATATAAAAATGTTGGTTTGAACTATAAGTTGGATATTAAAACGACTTGTGCATAAGGAGGTAACTATAATGACAAATGTATGATGAAGTAATCAATCAAATAAAAGACATGAATGAAGAATGTGATCTGAGTGAAGAAAACTGGATGAATAGACTAGTAGATGGTTCAGATCAAAGTGAGGTGGATCAGAGAGGAGGTCTATGTACAAGATAAAGCCATCATTAGTGATGGTTCTGTGCATTTGATGCTGAGGCTGCTCCTGGTCTTGGTGCTGCACTGTCTCCTGCCCCCACATCTTTAGCATTGCCGTCTGTGTGAAATGAGGAAAGCAAAAATTAAACAATGAGGGAAGCAAAAATTACACAATCTGTCATCACAGTTTGATAAAACAAGTATAAAGTATGAGATGGCTAACTTCTTGTACAAACAAGTATTAAGTATGAAATGGTTAACTACTTATAAAACAAGTATAAAGTATGAGGTGGTTAGCTTCTTGTAAAACAAGTATAAAGTATGAGATGGCTAACTTCTTGTAAAACAAGTATAAAGTGGTTAACTTCTGACATCCTTGTAGTCTGGTTAATTGAGCAGAGATTGAAGAGGTAAGGCAAACAAGGTTTCAAAAATGCTGTACAACAAATAAATATGTTGTATAAAAAAGATGCAGATATCAGCCTCATTGACAACTACAAGATAACACAATTTTCAGTATGGTGGGACGGTGAGGAATTCAATGACAAATTTCTTATGGAAAAAAAAGGTTATGAAGACAAGTAAAATTAATTTGACACAGAAACAAAAGCTTGAGACATAAGGAAGAATGTCAAAGAAACGGAGGAAAACAATACGGCAATAGAGGAGATGCTATGAGAAGAAAAATATCCATCCCATGTCATAGAACAATTACAATCAACCTTGGAAGATATTTATCTTCAAAGCCTCTAGGTATGACTCATGATGATGGTGGATATCCAACAAAGAACATGAAAACAGATTTATCAATAAAACTAAATTGTGCATTAATTTCTAACAGCTCCCACCCCGTGCCCTCTCACATTCCTACCTAAAGATTTCGTACCAATGTGATTTTGCATATGTCCCCCCTTGCTTTCATACTCCATCACTTCATTGTATATCAAAGCTGCAAAGAATGAACATTCAAGAGATTATAAATACTGAAGATTCTATATTCATTAATATTATATACAATATTCTGAACATTATTTATTGTTTATATATATATATATATATAAAACCAGGCATGAGAGGAGACTTATCTTTCACCTTGATGTCTCGCAAGATTATGAACATCAGGTGGTATGACAAGATAACCAACTCTGAAGTACTGCAACATGCAAACTTGCCTTCCATCATGGGAATGCTCAAGTAGAGAGACTAAGATGGTTGGGGCATGTGAGAAGAATGGAAACATATCGCATACCAAAACAAATGTTGTTCTGTGAACTTTCAGTAGGGAAGAGGCACCAAGACAGACCCCTGCTCAGATATAAGGATGTCTGCAAAGCCGCAATGAAGAACTTTTCTACGCATACCAAAACAAATGTTGTTCTGTGAACTTTCAGTAGGGAAGAGGCACCAAGACAGACCCCTGCTCAGATATAAGGATGTCAGCAAAGCCTCAATGAAGAACTTTTCTATCTGTCCCAGCAAATGGGAAAAACTAGCTGATGACAGAGTTGTGTGGAAAGCGACATTGCGCAGGTGCGTATAATCTTTTGAAAAGAGACTTAGGAATGAACTGAAAGACAGAGAGAAAAGCAAAAACAGTGGTTGTCACAGTAAAACACTTGCCAATTGACTGTCTGTAAAGAAGAGAGTTGGAAAATGACTAAAGATATAGAAAGCAAGTTGAATGCATTAGAAAACAGATGTCTGCGAAAAATAATGAACATAAAATGGAACGAAATCAGAAGTGATGAAATCAGAGAAATGTCTGGTCAACCACTAGTAACAACTATTATAAGAAGAAGTAGAAGATGGAGACATGTTGGACACACCTTGAGAGAAATGATTAAAAAATCAAAGCAGGCATTGAAATTGGATACAGAGGGTTCAAGAAAGAGACCTAAAGGGACCCTGAAATGAACTTTGCTTAGAGAGGCAAGAAATATCAGTCTCAGTTCCATGGAAGAGACTGAGCAAGTTGCCCAGGATAGAGTGGTATGGAGAAATTGCTTGCAGGCCCTATGTAAAGTATAAAGGTACATGGGGAATTATTAAAGACGAAAAAGGCCATATATATATAATATAATATATATATTGTTTATTATCTAGAGACAATGTGCTTAAAACTCTTTTGTAACAAATATCATGTTGAGAAATCTACAAGTGTTTTATCAATGTTGAGTGGTGAGGTGTTTGCTACAGTTAAGTGCTACAGTTAAGTAATCAGATTTTATATAGTTATCTACTTTCAACAGCAGATATGCTGAAAATAAAAAATCATGGCATATCCTTTACAGGACATAGCCATCAACCACAGTATATTAGTTGATTTTCTAGGCACCACTTATATTTTCAGTTGTTTGCCATTGCTTTCTGAATGGTGAGGTCTATTTTTACCTTCGTTAAAAATCTCACGGAAGCAATTTGCTTCAAACTGCCTGCAGTGGAGTTTCAACCAGGTAAGCTTGGGTTATGATCGAGCTCACTACCACTTAAGCTATAGATGTCCATGTTGACTGATATAACGAAGATGAAATCAGGGTACTTCTAGACTTGTTTCTTGTACATTGAGGATGATCTGTTGACTAACTAAGTGATCTAGATAATGAATTACAAGAAACCAAATTACTATTGAATACTGTCAACATCAGAATCTATATGTTACTTACTTTTCCATTCTTCCACTGTGTGTTCTCTTTCATCAACTGCGTGATCATATGGACCTGGAGATGGCTACAGATGGAAACAAAAATACTGCATAGATGAAACAGCAATATACTCTGTAGTACCAACATAATACATAAATTGTATGTCTGTTACATAAATACAATACATACATTGTATGTCTGTTACATAAATACAATACATACATTGTATGTCTGTTACATAAACACAATACATAATGTGAGTGGGATAACACTATATATTTTGGTTAAACAAGCATAATCTATAATGATGTCAAAGTATACTGGGTGGTGAGATATCAGGATGGGGTTTCTCAGCTAGGGGTACAGGTATGGTTGTCACTGAGCAGAAAGGAGCCTAATAGCAAATGACTTTCTGTATGAGAACGTAAACTGAGTCAGTACCAGCAGCCCTAAGTGAATGTCTGAGCCCTTGTTAATGAGGATAGTTAATGTGTCACTCTCAGTCCATGTTTCAGAAGGTGCATGTCATTGTTACAGCATTGGTGGGTGTTAAGTTATAGAAGTCGTCCATGTGTTGATGGGGCTCGCGAAGGGAGAAAAGAATAGTAACACTGCGGCCTACAAGGCATGTTGTAAGAGGCGACTGAAGTAGGCACCTAGAGAAGCTACCATAGTAAATAAAAAGCGCTGCAGAAATTAGATGCGCTGGCTTACTTGTAGACGTATAACTGGCACAACATACAATCGCTCAGATCATGAACAAATCACAAAGAATAGTTAACAAGTGGTTGATATGAAGCGTTCGAAGAAGAAGTCTAGAATCATCACTGGATCTTGAGATACCGGACATGTAGTAGTTTAAGCTACAAAATATCTCTCAAATCACTGATAAAAGAATACACACAAAAAGACAGTAATTTAGTAGCTACAGTCTACTCTACTTACCCCATTGACCTCCCTCTCATCAAACCATACATTTATATAAGGATGCATGAGTGCCTCATCTACTGAGATCCTTTGGTCAGGATCAATCACTAGCATCTTTGATAGCAGATCTCTTGCAACAGATGCTCTCAGCCCTTGATGTTCTGTTGTGATAGACAACACATTATTTTCTAGACATTTAACAAACCCAGAATGAGAAGATGCATTATAATTCCATTAACTAATATTGCCATGAGAGGTGCAGTAGCGTAATTGTTAGTGAATTCGCTTCTTCTTCTTCTTTGCGATCGCTTTTTGATGATTATACCGTTAGAAGCGTTCTTATGATGAAATCGACTGTTGTCTGGAGCTCATCTCTAGTGCCATGTAGTTTTGAATGTAGTGTTTGGTTGTAGGGCCAGCATTCCTTTCTTGGGAGGACATACAGGGGCAGTCTTGCAGGACATGTTCTGTGGTTTGTTCAGCGGAGCCACAGGGGCACAGAGGGGTTGGGGACAATCGCAGCCTGTGTAGGTGTTTGTTCAGTCTGTTATGACCTATCCTGAGTCGGAAGATGATGGTCTGTCCTTGTCTGTCAAGTGTGTGGTAGTCATCGTTGGATGGTTTAGGTTCTTTTCAAATGTCCATGAAACTCGCTTCTTAGGCTAGTGGTCCAGGTTCAACTTCACAGTGGGCAAGAATTTTTCAGACCGTAACAGCTCTCAGGTTGACATAGTCTCAATTGGGTACCGGGAAAAGCTTTGGGAAGTAAAGTCGGCCGGCATGATGTTGACCCCATCACACATCGTGTGCCGACGGTCAATGAAAAATACGCACTTAACACTGTATTACCCTATATACCATGCAGTATAAAATAAAAAGGGTTTACTTTACTTTTTTTACATGCTCAATGTGACCTACATTTTATCACCCATCTCCAATAAAACTAGGAACTTGATCTCACATACTTTGAGATTTTATTTCATATTTTAGATTTTTAGTACTTCTTTAGTATTACTGTGCGAAACCATTTTCTCTCTCGATAAATCAATGGTATATTTCAACAACACAATACAGTATGGAAGGAAACTGATAGGAAAACAAACATCAGAATATTAAGAGTATGTATATTTCCTGTGACAATGTATTAGTATGAAGAAGGACATTTAACAAAGCAGTGGAAAAACATATATGTGCTTTTGAATAAAAGTGTTACAGAAGAGTTCTCTGTATATATACCATGAACAGAAAATAAAACAAATAGATATATTCAGAATAAACTCAAAATTAAAGAAAAACTGGCTGATGATAAAAATAAGAATTTGAAAATTGAAGTATTATGGACCTATAAAAAGATATATAAGGTTGGAGAAGACCATTATGGAAGGAGGCATCCCGTCAAAGATTAGAAGGAGACCACAGAGAATGTGGATTCAGGATGCGACTGATGATTTAAGCATAATGGCTGCATAGGCGGGACATCTGGTCTATGAGAGAGAAAAATTACAAAGTACTGTTAGGATAACAAAGTTCTGTTCATGACATGCTATTTGTTAAATGCATATTTTATTAGCATTATCTTCAAATAGACAAAAAAATATTTTTTTCTTTCAAAACTCCCAGAAATGTACCTGCACTATCCGGTGGAAACAATACATCTGGAAACAATTTTTCAAAACTGTGTCCTGCATGCCTGGGTCTGTTCTCAACATAGTTTCTCACAGTGGTTTGTAAACGAGCCATGAAGTCTTGATTTGGTGTGCCCAGCTGTTCAATGATCTTATTCCACTGATCAATGTCTAAGTCAATGGTCAAGGTTTTTATTAGGGAAATATATTTCCAGGCAAAGTGGTTAACAAGTGGTTGATATGGAGCTTTCGAAGAAGACAGCATCACCCACTGTGTGCAGATGTTCACTGAAAATTACATAGTATTACCCATTATACCTGGAGGTGTGAAAAAGGGCTCCTTTATTTTTTAACTTTTTTATGGGTAACTTGAGTCTTTCCTCCCCAATAAGGACTATCATTGTGTGTGTGTGTTCAAGTTTAAAATAACATAAACGTCATCGAAAAATCATGTTTTGTAAAGGATACGATCAGAGCCTGGGAACATCACAGTAGCTCGTATGAGTTCTGCCATTATGCAACCCACTGACCAGATATCAACTGTAAGAGAAATTAAAAATACATGAATAACAGCCAAAATTGATTAACATATTTTCTGACACATGTCCTTCAAACATTTTCTCATTAGACATTGATATGTAATTTCAGTAGAGTATAGGGGTAATCTCTTTTGATGTAAATTAATACTGTTTTTATTTCTGACAAAATACTTGACTTATTTTGGTCAAAATTGAAACAAAAGGTTAAAATTGTCAATCCTCACATTTTTTTTTCCCTGTTTAAAAAATATTTATTTTTAATTTAAAAAATTGTCTGTCTGCAATGATGACATATGAGATCTGCAATTGTTTTGCATAGCCAGTTCTTCTTCTTTTAACACTCCATAAAGACCACCTGTGAAACCACTCTCTGTGATTTGTATGTGATCACAGCCTAAGAGTGAATGTATGCTGTGCCTGTTATGCACCTACAAGTAGGCCAGCACATCCAATTTCTGCAACACTTTTTATTTACTAGGATAGCTTCCATTGGCCCCTACCTTAGTCGCCTCTTACGATATGCCACGTAGGTCGAAGTGTTACTATTCTGTGCTCCTCTTGAGAACCTTGCAAAACATGGGCGGCATATCCAGTGAATTTGAAGGATGATGTTATCCTCCTTACCATTGAAAGGTATTTCAATGTGTTGTAATTTGCTTTCACAGTTGGTTACATGTCCTTTGATGTGTTTAGTCTCAATAGTCTGTCTCACTCTTTTACTGAACTCTGCTGTGAGGTTTTGGACAATTCTCTGAAAGAGATCTTTCTTTCTACCTGATACAGGGAAGTTGTATCAACTCAATATAACTTTAAGCTAAACAACAGTCAGCATGATACCTCTCTCTCTCGTTTTAACCCGGATTGGGGCATAGGCCCTCAACCAACTCATGGCAAGTCTTCCTATCTCTAGCTATCTCTTGCAGCTCCCTCCAGCTCTTCTTTATATTGTTGATCTCTGTCTCCAAATCTCGTCTCCCGATGTGATATATGTCTATCTATACCAAATATCTCTTTCCAATAGGATGTTTTTGCCCTCAACAATTAGTACTTTATGGTAGCAAGTCATTTAAATTCATTCAAGAATACATGTTACAGCCTTCACCAGAACTCTACATACTTAATATTACATCAGAAATTCTTACATCTATGTATCTATATCTTCTTCATGTACCGTTAGGCTTCCAACAAGAGATTTTGACTACAGTCTTTCTACAAATTGTTTTCCATGTCAAGCCACAATCTTTTAACTCTCCACAGTTCTTCTCCAATACTCTCACATAGTTGAAATGTAGTACTAAAACCATTTCTATGCTTTAGTCATGGTTTGGTTCCGGGCCCCTGAGCAAGAGTGTACTGTTGTGTCATCAAATATTCATGCTGACAGCTTTTACCACAAAGCTGAAACATGTCTAGTGTAATCCATTTGCATTTATCACTGCCCTTCCCCACCTTATTATAGAAGAGTATATTTATTGATATACATCTGTTTAATATGTCAATCAAATCATACATAGCCATGTGTGGGTTAAAAGTGCAGCTTCACAGGCGCTTGTTGACATTATCAAGAGTATATAAGTGTGCGAAAATTTCTAGTACCACACTGAAAAAATGGCCATAGTATCAAAAAACGTTCCCCTATATAGAAAATTTAAACCTTTTCACTATGCAGTAATATCCAGGCAAAGTAGATGTAAAATGGAGTCAGCCAGCCATCCCAACAATTTGAGAGTATGTTGCAACTGTCCTGTCGCAGCACATATTTTCTCATTGCACTTATTTTACTTTTTGTAGTGTTGGGGGTATGTTGAGATCCTTCGTTTGTTATCATCTGTGCCATTCAATGTATTGTCATCGTTTTTGTAAAACTACAGTACTTTGTTATTACATGTTTCGCATTCTACATAGTTTTACTGCAGTCTCCATCTATATTGATATTTCATTCAATCTATATTTCGCATTCTTTGTTGTTAGCGCTGTCGTTCAGCCAACTTTCTTGCTAGCAATATTTGAGATTTTACATTGGAAGTTCTATTTTCACTAGCAAAAGTGTATAAACGTGATTACATTGTAAGAAGAGTTAGAAGATAATATCTAGACCTCCAGCTTCACCAACAAACAAAACAAACAGCTATCGGTCTAGAAACTTTCTTCTTTGAACGCTCCATATCAACCACTTGTTAAACCACTCTTTGTGATTTTTATGTGATCTGAGCCTAAGAGCAATTGCACGTTGTGCCAGTTATGCGCCTACAAGTAGGCCAGCACTCCAATTTCTTCTACCCTTTTTGATTTACTAGGGTAGCTTCCTAGGTGCCTCTTCGACATGCCTTGTAGGTCGCAGTATTACTATTCTTTACTCCCTTGCATGGCCCAGCAACACATGGCGGATCTACAAACAACACAAACCATTGTACCCTGGATGCTGTACACAAGTGCTGACCGCTACAAACTCATGGGTTGTAGCATGCTTATAAATAAACATGTTGGAAACCTATATTTTTCATTGCAAAATAATTCTTGTAGGATGCTTTAAAGCATAGATTCACAAACTTTTAGGTACACGCCCACTTTTCAGACATAAACTTTGTACGCCCCCTCTCATTATAACAGTTTGCCGCGTCCCCCACACACATATATATATATATACATGCTCCATTTTCTCTTTGACATAGAAAATTGATATAAAAATGGATCGTGTAAGATGGGCATAAGATGAGTTAAAATGTAGAATTCAAATTTTTAATGATTATTCAATAGCAAAATCAAAACGCCCGTGTGCTGCGGGGCCCATAGAGAGCAAAGTAGCAGCACTGCGACCTACAAGGCATGTCGTAGGCGACTAAGGTGGGGTTTGGCGTAGGGCTGGCTACCCTATCCAGTAGAAAATTTTAGCCACAAAATCCAACCAACCATGAACAAGTCACATAAAAATAAAATAAAAACTGTGCCAACCAAGAGGAAAGGAAGCTCTTCTAGAAGAGGTATGAGCGATGCAGAAAAGCGCAAGGAGTCTACACCGCAGATTATCTTCCTTTCACCTAGGAAAAGCTCCAGAATTGGCACCTGGAATGTTAGAAGTATGTATCAAATGGGAAAGACAGCACAGGTTGTAAATGAGATGAAATTACACGGGATTGGCATCTTGGGATTATGTGAAACTAGGTGGAATGGTGCAGGCAAACAACGTCTAAACACAGGAGAAACAATGTTGTTCTCAGGCCATATGGAAGAAAATGCCCCCATAGTGAAGGAGTGGCTTTAATGCTATCTAAAGAAGCGGAGACTGCACTAATAAAATGGGAAGCAGTGAGTCCTAGGATAATCACAGCAACATTCAGAACCACCAAAAGAAAGTATTCTTGAATGTGACCCAGTGTTATGCACCTACCAATGATAAAGAGGAAAAAGTAAAAGAAAAATTTTACATAAAACTTCAAAATACTATAGGTAATCAGAGAAATGGGAACATCAAAATTCTGATGGGTGACCTCAATGCCAAAATAGGTTCGGACAACATAGGCTACGAGGAGATCATGGGAAACACGGACTAGGAATAATGAGACGAAAATGGAGAACTATTCACTAATTTCTGTGCAGCGAATCAATACGTCATAGGTGGAAGTGTCTTTCCACATAAAGAATACATAAAGCAACCTGGGTATCACCAGATCACAGAACAGAAAATCAAATTGACCACATATGCATAAACAAGAAATTCAGGTCATCTCTACAAGATGTAAGGGTCCTAAGGGGTGCAGATGTAGATTCGGATCACCATTTGCTGATAAGTAAAATTAAACTGAAGCTTAAGCGATACATAACATCCCATGAACATAGACACCAATATAATGTAGGATACCTCAGAAGTCAAGAAACAAAGGAACAGTTCACGGTCACAGTCTCTAATAAGTATGAGGTGTTACGACAATTAGAAGATGAGGTGAGTGCGGAAGAATGCTGGCAGCAAGCCAAAAATATTTGGAATGAAACATGCACAGAGGTATTAGGAAAGAAGGAGCGGAATCATAAGGCATGGATAACTCCAGAAACTCTCAAGGAAATAGAAGAAAGGAAAAGAGGAAAGCAGATTTAAATAATAGCAAAACTAGAACTGCCAAAGCCATAGCCAGGAAAAGTACACAGAAGCTAGCAAGAAAGTGAAGAAACAAATAAAGTTAGATAAAAGACAATCCGTAGAAGATCTAGCAAGAGAAGCAGAGGTAGCTGCAGGAAAAGAAAACCTTAGGGATCTTTACAATATCACTAGAAAGCTAGCAGGAAAATACAGACCATCAAATGGGTTGATCAAAAATAGTAGTGGGAAAACTATCACTAATGTTAGAGACCAAATGGAAAGATGGATGGAATACTTCAAGGAACTCCTGAACAGACCAGCACCTACAAACCCCCAGATATCCAACCGGCAGAAATTGACTTGGACATCAACTGTGAGAAACCATCCAAGGAGGAGATTAGTAAAGCCATTAAACTTTTAAAAGATGGAAAAGCGGCGGTCCAGATGGTATTCCAGCGAGGCGGTTAAAGCCAACATAAACACATCCACAGAAATACTGTATAAATTATTTAGCAGAATCTGGGAGACCGAAGAAATACCAGCAAACTGGAGAGAAGGATACCTGGTGAAGCTACCAAAGAAAGGGGACCTTCAGAAGTGTGAAAACTATAGGGGAATAATGCTGTTGTCAGTACCTGGGAAAATACTAAGCAGAGTCATCCTGGAGAAACTGAGAGATGCCATCGATATAAAGCTAAGAGATGAACAGGCAGGCTTCCGACCAAATAGATCCTGTGCTGACCAGATAGCCACATTACGTATAATAATAGAGCAAAGTATTGAATGGAAATCCCCACTTTATATCGGATTTGTTGATTATGAGAAGGCTTTTGACAGTATTGATAGGAAAACCCTTTGGAAATTAATGAGGCATTATGGAATCCCACAGAAAATTATTAACCTAATAAAAGCAACATATACAGATATGAAATGTAGAGTTCTTCATGAAGGTAAACTAACAGATACTTTGGGAATAGAAACAGGAGTGCGTCAGGGATGTCTTCTATCACCTTTGTTGTTCTTACTGACAATAGACTGGATTATGAAGACCACAGTAACTAACACCAGAAATGGAATCCAATGGACTCTGACAGAGCAACTAGATGATCTGGACTTCGCTGATGATATAGCCCTTCTGTCACATACACGAAATCAGATGCAGGATAAGCTAACACATTGAATCAAAGGTCCCAGCAACTAGGGCTGAACATTCATAAAGGAAAGACAAAGATATTGAGAATTAACCAAGCAAACGACAACTCAATCTCCCTGGTGGAAATCCCACTTCAAGAGGTAGAATCATACACATATTTGGGCAGCAACGTAGACAAGAGGGTGGAACAGATAGAGATGTTAAAATAAGAATACAGAAGGCAAGAGGAGCTTTCATTGCACTGGGAAACATTTGGAAGTCCAAAGAAATCAAATCTAGAACAAAAATTCGGATATTTAACTCTAATGTTAAAGCAGTTCTACTGTATGGGTCAGAAACATGGAGAACAACTAAAACAATAGCGCATAAATTGCAAACATTCATCAACTGGTGTCTCGCAGAATAGAGGAATAAGATGGTATGATAGGGTCACAAATGAGGAACTTATGGAGAGAACAAGACAGATTCCAGTGAGCGAACAGGTTAAAAAAAACGCTGGCGCTGGATAGGACACACTTTGCGAAAACCGGAGGAAAATATAACAAGAAGGGTCCTTGCCTGGAACCCGCAGGGACAGCGAAAGAAGGAGAGGCCGAAATACATGGAGACGAGATTTGGAGGCGGAGATCAACAATATAAAGAAGAGCTGGAGGGAGCTGCAGGAGATAGCTAGAGATAGGAAGACTTGGCATGAGTTGGTTGAGGGCCTATGCCCCAACCCGGGTAAAGGCAAGAGAGAGAGAGAGAAATCAAGAAAAAAACTCCCCAAATGCTTCTGAACCCACTATCGCCCCCTGGAAGGCCAGCGCCCACAGGAGGGTACCGCCCACTTTGGGAAACGCTGCTTTAAAGTGTTAAGACAGAAGTCAACATAAAGCAGGTTTTATGACTAACTACATAAGAGCACATGCAGTATGTCCTCTTTTTTAACTGGAAGTATGTGGACAACAATGTTTCTGCTCAGTTCTGCTAGGTTGTGTCAATGTGCCTTTCCTGCAGCAGGGGGAACCTCATGAGGTCTCTGCCCAACATCCCATCTCAGCAAACTTGCATGATCACATCAGTTGGGAGGTCTGGGTAGAAATATACACAAGTGTGACTGGAGGCTAATACAGCTATTGCAATCGCTTGAAAACGTTTTGGGCCCACATTCTACATCTAGTGAAATTCTGCCAGGCTATTCTTCATGGTAATATACTCCAGTTGTAGTTTACTGGGGACACCCCCTCCCCAATCATGTAACCGCAGCCATTAGGAGGTCAGGGTCAAAACTCCTGCAGGAGGTTCACATGGTTGTCATGTACTCCTAAAAATGTTGTGGCTTCAATCCCTGATTCTACATCTACTGCCTTCAAGATCTGACCAGTTTTCTGATTATTATTTCTTGTAATCAGATCTTTACAGCAAACCATCCTGTTGTTTCTTAGCCTGATGACCAAACTGTTTTCTTTACTGCCAATAACTGTATTAACCTAATATGGAAGTAAGCAGTTTAATATGTTTTGTATCATTTAAAATGTTTCTGCCATGTTTAACTTCACTTCAAATGTTCTACAATATATTAATTCCAAGAAATCATGGGACACCATCTGTATCTCCTATAAAACTCACCATTTGCTTTATATCCCATGCCTAGAATAACCTCAGGAGCTCTGTAGTACCTGGTGACCACATATGGTGTCATCATGAAACCTGTACCTGCTGTTCGGGCTAGACCAAAATCCAGAATTTTTAACGTGCAGTCAGATTTGACAACTATATTGCTTGGTTTCAGATCCTGTATTGATAGCACAGAATTCAAAACCAAATTGCATTTTTTATCAAATGAGCAATATATATTATAGTTAACTTTCAATTATCCAAGTACAAAAATAAAATCCATGGATAATACATTTTTCTTATTGTTAAAATAAAAACAGATGAAATGTATTTTAATCTTCTCCAAACAGATCTGTCTTTAGCAAGCCAGCCAAGTTCATTCCCGTCTCTTCTCTTTCTTTGTCTATAGTTCATCATCTTTCTCTAGGTCTTCCCTACCCCCTCTTGTCGCCTAAACCTCTTGAGAGCACTGGGGAACTTGTATCAAAGGCAATGGTGACTACATAGAAAATTGTTGAGTACCATTTACACATAGATCCGCAACCAAAGCCTTTCAAGCCCACCTATCCAAGGTCATTTTTTTCCAGATCTCCCCACTCTGTTGCCATTTTCTTGCATTCTGTCTCCAACTTCCCCTTCAAGTGTTCCTGTGTCTTTTTTTACCTCTATTACCCTGAGGATTCCATCAGACAGCCTGTCTCGTGATGATGTCAGTGGGTCTCCTCAGTATGTCCTATGCATTGCCACCTTCTGCCCTTATCTCCTGTTCCACTTGCCATTGTCCAGCACTATCCCACAGTTCCCTGTTTGTGGTCCTGTCATACCATTGCATATGGAGTATCCTGTACAGGTATCTATTGATGAATGTCTGCAACTTTTTGGTGTTCCCATTACTTGTTCTCCATGTCTCCGCTCCACACAGAAGGAGAGCATTGACATTTGAATTAAATATCATTAGCTTAGTTTTATCATACCCTACCAGAAATGATGAAAGTGTTAGCACATGTTTGCCTTACCCTGTGTATAATACCAGCAGAGTGTAAATGCTTGATACCACACAACATCTGATACAGGAGATAGGACATGCGCTCATGATCCAAGTCCATTTGTATCACTTGACAAAGATTAGCATCCATCAACTCCATGACTAGATATCTGGATAATAAAATATGGAAGTAGAAGGAAGTGACTTTCACAACAATCATTTCCAGCAGTAAATATTTTGTAACAAGTTAAAAGTTACTCAAATTGATGTCATTGCATTCATTATAGCAAACCTATCAATCTACAGTAACTATACTCAGAGCAGATTTATCAACTTTCAGTCACTGCCAACAGATTCATCATCAAATAGCTTGTCCTGAGCAGAACTTTGTCACCCTAATAGTTCTGAATTTCTCTAACTTATAGATGTCCCTTCTGCAGCCATCATGCTCAAACCATCAGTTACATCCTGAATCAATCTTCTCCATGGTCTTCCTCGTCTCCTCTTTGACAGAATGCACCCTTCCATGATGGTCTTATCCAGCCCATCATGCTCTTTATATGTCCAAAATACTTCTTCTCGTTTGCTTTATCAACCGTGTTCTCCTCCATTCAGGCGAGCCTTCTCCTACATCAGAGGCTCCAAAATACTTCAATTTTCTCATTCTTGTTTGCAGCATTAGCCAGTTTTCTTTGATTTTGAGTTATTTCTGAATAGATCTATTTGTTCCCTCTGTCCATGATATATGGAGGACTCTTCTATAACACTTATATTCAAAAATCATATATATGTTTTATTCATTGCCTTGTTAAATTGTCCATGTTTCCCAACCATATGTTGCCACTGGGAATATGCTTGCTCTTAGTATTCTGATCTTTGTTTTCCTATGAATTCCATTCCATACTGTATTTAGTTGTTAACATATTGCTTTTTCAAATTACTGAGGTCAGACTGGTTTGACTGGAGGACAGGCTACACCATGATCAGTACATGTGTGCATTGAGAAGCCCACTCTATAACCATGATGAAATAAGTAGTACATAAGAAGACACAAATATGCATTTAACAACAAAAATAAAGAAAGTGGCAGCATGGTCAGAGATTCAAAATGTGTTCAATCATGTGACAGCAGCATCTTTTCATCAGATCATATATATACATCTGGCAACCTGCATACATGCATGCACACACACTTTGTGAATCTACCTTGATCTACAAGATCAGCAAATCAGGAAGTACAAATGAGGACATTAATAACAGGATTAGGAAAGCCAGACAAGTCTTTGCTATCCTGCACACAGTGTGGAAGTCCACTGCCATCTCCGTGAAAACAAAGCTCAAGATATTCAGTTCAAATGTGAAATCTGTGTTGCTGTATGGCCCAGAAACGTGGCGAGTCACCAAGTTAAATAAAAATAAGATTCAGACCTTTGTCAACGGATGTCTTCGCGGATTCTCAGGCTGAGATGGTATGATAGAGCTACAAACACAGACCTGTGGATAAGAACCGGACAGGAACCCACGATGACCCAGGTCAAGAGGAGAAAATGGCGATGTGTCGGGCATACCCTACGGAAGACACAGTCGAGTGTCACTAGACAAGCACTTAAGTGGAACCCGCAAGGAAACGAAAAGAGGACGCCTAAACAGACCTGGAGACGAAGTCTTCTTGAGGAACTGAAGAGTACTGAACTGTCCTGGGAGACCATAAAGAAAACAGCCACAGACCGAAAAGGGTGGAGAACAACTGTTGAGGCCCTATGCTCCATGAGGAGAGGAGAGGAATAAGTCATGCACACACACATATAATGAATCTTGCAACATAGATCAAATAAATGGAAAATATGTTTTTTTTTAAATGTATATCTGTTATAAAGGAAATGAGTGGGACACTGGTTAAGATAAATCCCTTGAATCTGACAGAAACATTGCTTTAAAAAAAAAAAAAAGAAATGGCTCATCAAATATAAAAACACTCATACTGTCATTAAGAATGTAACATGTAAAAAACATTGGAGATAATAATGGCTAGGATAGATAATAAAAAAAATTCAAATACATACATTTATGGCCATGAGACAGAAATCATGCATGGGATAAGTAATAAAAGGACAACACATGTAAAAATAGAAAGCAATGAAAAACATGTTGAACAGTGTAAAGGCTGACATAAGACGTATCAACAAAAGAAGTTATGGATACAAAAATATCTACATACAGGACAATCTTCCAATCTTTGTCTACTTTGTTGGCCTTGCAAAAATGACATTGGTTATGTGGTTTTTCAGTTTGAAATGAGGCTGTGGTATTTGCGCTTTTCAGTCTAGTTAATCAGTTTTCGGCACTGCATTTTTAAGAATTAGATAACTCTTTAAAAAAAACCCTATTCAATTAGTCAGACCGCAGCGATTGGTTGATTAATTAATTGAACCATCATCATTACAATTTAGTGAATAACTATGTGTGCACAAATCTTTTTCTAACATTGATCTTAGAGACAGTGCACAAACTCTATAGCACAGATGAAGGTCCCTGATGCAATTCTGAGGATGGTGAAAATTTGTAGGAGTTGAAATCTAATTGGTATAATGACTTTTTTCATGGAAAGACTGGTGTGATTATGCATGTTATATACCTCTGAAGCAGGAAAAGGCTTGCCTGAATGGCAAGGGACACTGATTATCAGGAAAACAGACCTTCGCACAAATATCAGTCAGATGCGCCATACCAGGTGCCCTGACTTTTCCTGACTATATAGAGGGAGTACACAAGAAGACGAAGAAGCATGTTATCAGGCTCATCATTTGGAGTAGAGTCTTGATTAGCTCTGGTTTGCAATACAGTATTAAACCTGTATTATTCTCTAACCATCAAGATGTGATCAACATCATCATGCCTTTACTTCCCAGTGTTACTCAGCTACCAAGCTGAGGCTGGGTCTACCTGAGAGCTGCATGCTTGAAAAAATGTAACTCCTACTGTAGAATTTGAACACTGAACCATGTGCCTATGAAGAAAGTGCACTAACCACTATTTGATCACGGCTCTTGCGTATTCCAATATTTAGGTTACGTGCTCGTCTCTCGTGCCAAAGGTATGAGGCTCACTCCCTTGTGGAGCCACCTGGATATTTTTCCTGAGATTTCTGATCTCAGTGTAGGCAAGATCAAGTTCCTAGTCCTGTGGAGACGGACGATAAAGCGTGGTCCTGTGTTCAATATGAGCACTAAAAGAACCATTGGCAATTCAAAATCGAGAAGAGCAGGCTGAAAAGCCGTCGATGGGGCAAAATTCATAAGAAAAGATTAATATTCTTGCAAAAATATCTACACCATCTTAAAAATTATATTGAGGACCCTTGCCGGTGCTACAGAGTTTGTGCACTGCAGCTGAGATCTTCATGGTAAGAAAGAGAATGCAGCACACATAGTTACTCACCGAAGTGCAATGACGATGGTCATATCAATCAATCAACCAACAAAAAGTCAAGTTGTGTTTAACAGTTAACACTTACAATGAAGTTAAACATACACACTTACACATCTTGAAAGTCCTCTAATGATTTCTGTGGTGTGAAAGCATTCAGCAAACCTATGATCTGAAATGTACAAACAAACAACATACAATTTAAAATATGTTTCTCAATTCACATTTATACTCATACAGACAGTAGGATAAGTAATGCATTCATTTCTTGAGATTCATGTAACATATTTTTTGCTGAACATCACTCTCATTACAGTCCACCTGAAAGATTCAATCTCTAACCAGTTCTCATGCGTCCTCCATCATCAAATTCAAAACTTCCGTAATTCTGCTTGTGATCGCTCACTGTGAATTCGGGAATAGATTGATAAGGCGCTTCTGACTGATTTTTGCGTGAAGGTTTGCTTTCTTTATTATCAGTGTCCCCTGCCATGTAGGCGTGCCTTCTCGGACCAGAGGTATTTCCTTAATGTCTTGTCACCATTGACTTGGTTGTCCCATGCTTTGTCTTCCAAGAACTGTATCTTCTATAAATGTTTCCTCTCAAACATTGTGATGTTTTATATGACAAAAATCACCCATGTGTTGCTGGGCTTGCAAGGGGAGCAAAGAATAGTAACACTGTGACCTACAAGGATGACATAAGAGGCGATTGAGGTAGGGGCCTAGGGAAGCTACCATAGTAAATAAAAAGCGTTGCAGAAATCAGATGTGCCGGCTTACTTGTAGGTGCATAACTGGTACAACGTACAAGTGTTCTGCGACTCAGATCACATACAAATCACAAAAAATGGTTTAACAAGTGATCGATATGGAGCGTTCGAAGAAGAAGATCAAGTTCAAAACTTCCTTTAATTTGTCTTCTTGCGTTCGCCAGCTGCGAATTCAGGAGTAGTCTGTGCGCCTGGTATGGTGCTTCTGACTGATTTTTGCATGAAGGTCTGCTTTGTTTATTATCAGTGTCCCCCGCCTTCTCCGACTTCAGAGGTACTTCCTTAATGCATTGTAGTCAGCATCGCTTTGGTCATCCCCCTACTTTGTCTTCCAGGAACCATACTTGTTTTCTCTCAAACATTGTGATGTTTTATATGACAAAAATATTTCACCCGTGTGGTGCCGGGGCCTGTTAGGGAAGCAAAAAATAGTCCCACTGCGACCTACAAGTCACGTCATAAGAGCCAACTGATTTTGGACCTAGGGAAGCTACACTAGTAAATAAAAATTGTCACAGAAAACGGATGTGCTGGCCTAATTGTAAGCGCATAACTGACACAATGTACAATCGCTGTTAGGCTCAGATCACATACAAATCACACAGAGTGGTTAACAAGTGGTCGATATGGAGTATTCAAAGAAGAAGAAATGACAAAAATATTTCAGTTTCTGAGATATATTGTTTATGAGCAAATGCATTTTTTACATCTTGAATCATTCTGATGTTTCTTTTATCAGCTACTTAAACGGATGTGTGTTGTTCATGATACAATGTTTCAATTAGGATTCAATTTTCTTGATATTTCCTAATTTTTTTGTTGCACTATCTATTTTTCCAGATGAAGGCTTACTAACTGCAATGTAGGCGTTTTTTATTGTGAAGTTTCTCTTCCAACATAAGCATTACAAAATTATTTTATTTCTAATGTAACTACTTTTTAGAATTATAACCATGGTTTTTATTTTTTACCTAGATAATTTAGAGTTAACAATAATATATTGTTCATTTAAACAAATTGAATTTGGTGTGAATACCAGGTCTGAAACCAGGCAATGTAGTTGTCAAATCTTTCTTCTTCTTCACTCTTCACCCCTAGGTGGGCATATGTCCACAACAAAGGTTTTTCCAGCCCTCCTATCTAAGACCATCTTTCCCAAATCTCTCCACTCTCCTCATTTTCTGGCATTCTGTTTCCAACTCCAGCCTCGAGGTGTTGATGGGTTGTCAAATTTGATTGTACAATTGAAATCTTGAACTTTGGTATGTCCAAAACAGCAAGTACAGGGTTCATGGTGACACTATATGTGGCCACCTTGTACTACAGAGATGCTGAAGTTATTCTACTCATTGGAATATAAAACAAACGGTGAGTTTCCTGAGAGATGCACATAGTGTTGCACGATACTAAGCAAACCAACTAGATATAGTTTTACAGAAGATTTCTCAGATTACACTACTTCAAAAAAAAGCTAAATTGAAAATAAGTGCTGAGTGATGTCAATAAACAATGGGAGCTAATCACACAGACCAGGAGAAAGCAATCGACATTTGTCCAGTCAAGTAATGAGAAAACGATTGGTTAGAACACTTTCGGATAATATGAGATATGATGAAATTAATGGAATAAGAGATATGATAAAATTAATGGAATAAGAGATATGATGATGACTGGAGAAGATACTGGATAAATTAACATCATGACATGCCAGAAAGTCAAATAAGAACATGCTAACAGAACTATGGGCGTGGAACTGTGGAGGTCAGTGACTGCGTAGCTAGCAGGAATGACAAATGAGAGACGTTGATTGATATTATACACACGTGCGGGCGCGCACACAATGATTTACTGGTGTCAAAATAAAGCATAGTTATTGTTCCTACGACTTAAAAACGGCGCTTCCAACGTTATATTACAGTTTACAGTGAGGTTGCAACAATTATATCTGGGACCCCGCCAGTGCTACGGAGTTGGTGCACTGTCAATGAGATCTTTCTGTGTAAAAGCTATCAGGGCACACATGGTTATTCATCGAAGTGCAATGGTGGTGGATCATATAGATCAATCATTTAAACAATCAACACAGGCAAGAATAAAACAGCTGACTGTGACACGTTGTTTGCCATGACGGCGTGTACTTTGAAATAAACACTTGTTGGTCTCAGTTTCACCCACTCATGTTTTTTTTTCCCCAATTCCCTATAGAATTTTGGCGAGTGTGTTTTAAACTGTAATAGTTTGTCTCTTTCTCTATACCAACTTAATATTTTTTTAATGGAAACTTATGTCTTTTTCTTCAACGTACAATCGCTCTTTGGCTCAGATCACATACAAATCACTGTCGGTTTCAACCAAATGTATGCAGTACTAAAGAGAATAAAGCCGAAGGATTGAGACTTCATTGCACCGGGTTTTACCTCATATGGCTCGGTAATGGCACGCCACCTGCCGAGAGTATTGCACAAAGCGTGAACTCAGTAGCTACGGCAACAATCATATTGGTCTCTGGAAAAATTGCACTCGTGAACAGAACGGCGAGGTGAACCCATCGCCTCTGATAGGACTAGGAACTCGATCTAACCTACAATGAGATCAGGATCTCTGGAAAAATATCCCGATCGATTCAAGCGGTGAACGAACTGAGTTCCTCTGGAGCGAGAGACTAGCACCAGGTTGTACTAACAAGACTTGATATCATATCTACTTCTGCGTTCTCACTAGATTGGTTGATTGATTGATAGGGCCATCATCATTGCACTTCGGTGAGTAACCATGTGCGCTCCGATCTCTTTCTTACACAGGAAGATCTCAGCTGCAGTGCACGAAATCCGTAGCACCGGCGAGGGTCCCGACTCTTTCCCGACTAGATTGGGATTTCGGATTCTCTAATAAAGGCAGACTTCTGCCTCAGATTATCAGCCACGCAATACAGTTTGTCATGGACGCTAGTGTAAGTGGGCCACCTCTTTCTTCTCAAGTCTGCATACTGGGGGCAGTTCTGTAGGACATAATTCCTATGATTTCTGCTTCCCCGTTTGTGCCGACCTCTTCCGCAGTAAGTTTTGGTCACCCTCGTGATGGTAGGTATGACATTCTTACTGTGTGGCTAAACCTCCGAGGCAGATTGGCGACCGTAGAATCTGTTATCCCATTCATCATTGTGAGGGGTCGTTGCACCATGTTATGCGCCTTGCGGCCTGGTGCATCCGTTTTCTGCAAGCATTTGTTTCGGGTTAGCATTCCCTAGCGGATACGTGCATCCGATTTCAGCCAAACCTCCTTAATCGCCTCTTACGACATGCGTGGCAGGTAACAGTGGTTCTATTCTTTACACCATAAATTTGGGCCCCGTACCGACTCGGGCGTGATACCATATGGGCAGAATGAACCCTCCTCCCTTTCTTTCGTTCGTTTGAAATATTGTTGACATATTCAACGTTGTCTCTTTCTTAAATGTCATTGTCTTGTGTAGTTGACATATAGAATTGTGTGAAGTTTTCTTTTCAACGTTGTTTGACTATGCTAGTGAGAGTTTACCGTAGCACATCAGGTGAGTAGAATCATCATTCTTCTTCCAACGCTCCATATCGACCACTTGTTAACCAATCTGTGTGATTTGTATGTGATCTGAGCCCAAGAGCGATTGTACGTTGTACCAGTTATGCCACTACAAGTGTGCCAGTTATGCCACTACACGTAGGTCAGCACCTACGATTTCTGAGATGCTTTTTTTTTATTTAGCATCTAGTGACTAGGTCGGGAATGATTAATTTATCAATATCGACTTTCATTTGATAACTAACAGTTAGGGTAGCTTCCTTAGTTCCTACATCAGACGCCTCTTACGACATGTCTTGTAGGTGGCAGTTGTACTATTCTTTGCTTCCCTTGCAGGCCCCGGCACCACACGGGCGAGATGGGTAGAATGATGATCGTGTTTAATCAGCGAACCCATCCATTCATCATCATCTTCCTTTGACATCTATGTGGACCTCAGCATCATGAATCTGTCCGGTTGCTAAAGCGTGAGTAACCAATAAGTCACGTATTTTAAAACCAGAGCCGAGAACACTACCCGCTTTGGCTATAAATCAACGATATTATCTCGTTGGATTCACGACAATCGAAGTTCATGTTCAATTAAAATAAGCCGTAACTGTTGTCCTCCGTGTTGGTTTGGTCAACAAAGTCGACCACGAAGTGACCTCTCCGTGACGCATGTCTGGGCAGTTTTTATGGAGTAGCTGAGTTGCCCAAGCGTCAACTACCCCTTCTCGACGTCGCTCATAGAGTCCAGAGAAGTGCAATCACGACGTCTGGTATCAGTTTGGTTGCAGGAGCTGCCAGTAGGGCATCACTTGATGCCTTTCCGTCTTAGGAGCTCCACTTTAGATTTTCTGTTTGGGTTTACTCCCATAGCCGTTGCCTCTCCCGAGGCTCTCACAAGACGGTGGGGTTATTTTCTCGTAGCTGGGAGTCTGGTTCTGGGATATCAGGGTAAATCCACTTATATCACAAGTCTGGGGGAAATACCTCCTTCAATTAAAATCAAAAAACAAGAACGTGAGCAATAGGTGAATAACTGTAACAATGAAATTAAATGGGAAATAGTTAGAATGTTTGATTCAAAAAACAAACAAAAAACTTGTAGGTTTGGCTGTGAATGAACAATGATACTGATACTTCGAAATCTACATTACGGAAAACTGTTGGGTGCAGTCGTCACCTTTTGGATGAATCATGGCGGAAGAAATGGCATTTGTGAGAGGACGCACCTAGTAGTTGCTAGAAGCATGTATCTACGTGACGAGAGTAATGTAGGTTATGATATTGTATATCTGAATAAGACGTGGGACAATGTACAACACACAACAAGGAATGGCACTTAGTAGATGGAAAGATAACTAGTACAAATGGACAGTGCTGGATAATAGTCCCCGCAGACAGTAGAAATAATAGACGTGTAAAATGCTGAACTAGTTTCCCAGTGCAGGCCAGAAAAAAAAAAACAATCACAGAAATGAGTGGCAATATATTGATGACTTGGATCGAGAAAAACCCTTCTCCAGTTCTTTCCAGTTCTACATATCCAATAATGGACAATGCATGATACCACAATATAGTGGTGAATCAGTGACATCCAGTCGTTAGGAGAAGAGATACATGTTCCAGTCACAGTAACATGTGTACATGATTATATACCTCCTGTTGTAGAATACGGAGGTTATGTTCTAGTCAAAACTACCATGTTTCCATTGACAAACTCTTGTTGTTGGTCACGTTTCTCCCTCCCACGAATGATATTTGAGAAAGTGATAAACAACGTTGTAAAACGTTGTAGAATACGGAGGTTATGTTCTAGTCAAAACTACCATGTTTCCATTGACAAACTCTTGTTGTTGGTCACGTTTCTCCCTCCCACGAATGATATTTGAGAAAGTGATAAACAACGTTGTAAAACGTTGTAGAATACGGAGGTTATGTTCTAGTCAAAACTACCATGTTTCCATTGACAAACTCTTGTTGTTGGTCACGTTTCTCCTCCACGAATGATATTTGAAAGTGATAAACAACGTTGTAAAACGTTGTAGAATACGGAGGTTATGTTCTAGTCAAAACTACCATGTTTCCATTGACAAACTCTTGTTGTTGGTCACGTTTCTCCCTCCCACGAATGATATTTGAGAAAGTGACAAACAACGTTGTAAAACGTTGTAGAATACGGAGGTTATGTTCTAGTCAAAACTACCATGTTTCCATTGACAAACTCTTGTTGTTGGTCACGTTTCTCCTCCACGAATGATATTTGAGAAAGTGATAAACAACGTTGTAGAGAAAGTGACAAACAACGTTGTAGAGAAAGTGACAAACAACGTTGTAGAGAAAGTGACAAACAACGTTGTAGAGAAAGTGACAAACAACGTTGTAGAGAAAGTGACAAACAACGTTGTAGAGAAAGTGACAAACAACGTTGTAGAGAAAGTGACAAACAACGTTGTAGAGAAAGTGACAAACAACGTTGTAGAGAAAGTGACAAACAACGTTGTAGAGAAAGTGACAAACAACGTTGTAGAGAAAGTGACAAACAACGTTGTAGAGAAAGTGACAAACAACGTTGTAGAGAAAGTGACAAACAACGTTGTAGAGAAAGTGACAAACAACGTTGTAGAGAAAGTGACAAACAACGTTGTAGAGAAAGTGACAAACAACGTTGTAGAGAAAGTGACAAACAACGTTGTAGAGAAAGTGACAAACAACGTTGTAGAGAAAGTGACAAACAACGTTGTAGAGAAAGTGACAAACAACGTTGTAGAGAAAGTGACAAACAACGTTGTAGAGAAAGTGACAAACAACGTTGTAGAGAAAGTGACAAACAACGTTGTAGAGAAAGTGACAAACAACGTTGTAAGAAAGTGACAAACAACGTTGTAGAGAAAGTGACAAACAACGTTGTAGAGAAAGTGACAAACAACGTTGTAGAGAAAGTGACAAACAACGTTGTAGAGAAAGTGACAAACAACGTTGTAGAGAAAGTGACAAACAACGTTGTAGAGAAAGTGACAAACAACGTTGTAGAGAAAGTGACAAACAACGTTGTAGAGAAAGTGACAAACAACGTTGTAGAGAAAGTGACAAACAACGTTGTAGAGAAAGTGACAAACAACGTTGTAGAGAAAGTGACAAACAACGTTGTAGAGAAAGTGACAAACAACGTTGTAGAGAAAGTGACAAACAACGTTGTAGAGAAAGTGACAAACAACGTTGTAGAGAAAGTGACAAACAACGTTGTAAAACAGAACATCAATGGCGTGATGTGTCGCTGGGCGTTGCTGGATTTGTTGAGGCGGGAATCGAAGCACCTACGGACAAGTCCTGACTGCTATGATCATAGTCCTCAAATAACTGATAATCAGCTTTTTCTTTACTATTCCAGTTGTATCAGAGGAATTAATGCGTTATTAATAATGACATGTTTAAAACATAAGTGTTCAAATCATATGTTAAAGACATACATGGACAACATATAACCATGTTTTACTCTTCTATTTACATATCAAATATATGACGAATACTAATTGCCATTTTCTTACTATTGCTACATGTTCCCAGCAGAAATTACTGATGAATGTCTTTTTCGTTCAAATCTATTTCAAGGAGGTGCTTCATTAGCTGTTAGTGTTGGACAGTATAAAGAAATCCTTCCTGTAGTCAATGAAGCATACATAGATACTTTGTCTACCCTGCCTATTTGTCTCAGTAAATATACATCATTGCATTACTGTTGATTATAATAACAAAACAGCAGATTCATACAAAATGCAACATCACAGTAACTGGGACTGAACTAAGACAAGTACCGCAATTTAAATACTTCAAAGTCCCGGTAACATCAGATGACAGATAAGAAATAAAGAGCAGAATATGGCAGGAGAAAGCAACGTTTCAGAAAATGAGAAGCATTATACGCAACAAGTCATTGTCAGTTGAGATCAGAATGAGAGTTATACAGTGCTACATAGAACCAATACTGACATACGGGTACGAGTCATGGACAATAAACAATCAGATCGAAAAATATCTGAGGGCCACCGAGATGTGGTTTTACAGAAGAATGATGAGAATCCCATGGACTGCTAAAATGACTAATGTGGAGGTGCGGAATGAGGTCAAGACAGAGAGAAATCGTATCATCAATATAAGAAAGAAGCAATCATAATTTTTCGGGCATGTGATGAGGGCACATTGTAACAACCGGTGAAATCGAGGAGAGACGAGACAGAGGTAGACAGAGAGAAAATTGTGGATAGCCTAACTTCATGGCACGGAAGAGCGTCAACATCTGAAATGATAGCAAACACCAGAGACAGAGATTTGTGGAGATCCATGATCGCCTACACCAGTCGGCACGACACCTGATGATGATGATGATGATCATAACAAAACACTTGATATTGACGATAACACCAATCAACAATTACAACATATAAATGACACATAATTACGCAAATGAAATAAAACTCCCGCCTCTCCACAGGGAATATGAAACAAATAAAAGATGAGCATCAATACCTTAGAAAAACAACTTGATCTACAAATGAGGAGGATACACTTATGTTTCCATCAATAATGTGCTATTTGCGAACTTACATCAGTAAATGTGTATTTCTTAACATTAAAACAATTCAATCATCGATAAAGAACATGCATAGAAGAATGCCGCATTCAGAAACCCACAGTCTGCATAATTGTTCATTACACACAATTTCAACGTCAAAGCAAACATAAGACTTCTGCATGGAACATTTTGTGTGTATTGACTCTTTGTAACAGTTAAAGAAAGCGCCATCAAATTTAGTATTTACAAATGCAATTTTTTTTTAATAGTGGGTGTGCACCAGTGCCTATTATATTACAATATAATTTATTTATTTTTTAAATAAATTTATCAAGTTTGATATTTGAGTGGTTCAGTCTAACTACAAGGCGAGCTTGCTTCTCTCTTTGTCTTGTCCCGAGTGTAAAGACAGAAGAATAGTCTTCCTATGGGGGTTTAAATCTCACATCTGCGAGACATGCACAATCAATCATCATCATCAAATAGCGTGTCCCGAGCAGAACTTGGCCACTCTAACAGTCCTTTTGAATTGATATCTCGCATATGTCAGATGTGCCGCCTCTGCAGACGACATGCTCAAATCATCAGTTAAATTCTGAATCCATCTTCTCCGTGGTCTTCCTTTCCTCATCTTTGCCTGGATGCTCCCTTCCATAATGATCTTCTCCCATCCTTCATGTCTACATGTCCAAAATACTATAATTTCTCATTCTTAATTGTAGCATCTGCCAGTTATCTTGAATTTTAAGTTCTTTCTGTATAGATCTAATTGTTCTCTTCTTTGTCCACGCTATACGGATGACTCTTCTGTAACACTTATATTCCAAATCACATATATGTTTTTCCATTGCCTTGTTAAATGTTCATGCTTCACAACCATACTTTGCCTTTGGGAATATGTATGCTCTTAGTTATCAATCATAGTCCACCCTTGTTGTTTCTAACTGCACTAGAACATAGTGTCATTAAATATAGACGGGCACTAGACTTGCGTGGTGCTACAAAAATAGATAGCCATAAACAGGAGCAAACTGTTAGTGTTATCAAATGAAAGTCGATATCGATCAATTAAGCATTCACGGCCTAGTCACTAGATGCTAAATAGCATTAACTCGTCTCACCTTCATACGCAATATGAGCAGCCGAAAAGCATGACGTTACGGTCAATGACAATGAACAAGAATACAGTATGCGGGTGCAGATATTCTACACGTTGACACTAATCAGCGATATGTAAATATTTAACACTGCGCACACTCGGACAGAATGTGAAAATATAAAACAAAAGATCGCTAATGATATGCTGGTCTCTCGGGAGCTACCAAGCTGGGTTACAGAAGACGGATACCCATGATGAGTCGACAGCCTCTCGAGACAGAAATAGCTTAAACCCCACCTAAAAAAGCTCAACTATTAGTCTTCCCGTGAAAATTTAGTGTATTTGGACAACAACCATAACGAATTTGTTGGGTGCGAGCGAAGAAGGCATCAATATCAAATGTCATCACATGGTTGGTTATTCGTGCGGAGATTTTAATAATGACTGCGTGTCTTTGGATGAGGGGCAATGAAAGTAGGACGACTACTGTAGTAAAACTGGGGCTATGAGAGGGGGGAGGAGTGGTAGTGACTCCGGAAGATAAACATTGTTGCTAGCGTTTAAAATGTTGACTTTGTAACAGTACTAACTCTACTGATGCTAAGTCATGATGTGACAAACTCTCTTCCTCGCTAAACTACTTTACCCAACTATGCGAGTCTAGTGGCATTATGTAGATTTCATGAGCCACTTGACCAAGTCAATAAATGAACCACTTGATCAAGTCAATAAATGAACCACTTGACCAAGTCAATAAATGAACCACTTGACCAAGTCAATAAATGAACCACTTGATCAAGTCAATAAATGAACCACTTGATCAAGTCAATAAATGAACCACTTGACCAAGTCAACACATGAACCACTTGATCAAGTTTACACTCGAACCACTCTACTCAGCAATTCTCATAACCACTTTCCGAATCAGACACAAAAGGATTGTGTTCCCGAGGTTCCACAATTTAGGAAAGCAATTGACCCTTCTACCTCCTGCATGCTTGGTGTTATAAATGTAAAATGACAGACATTTTACACCCTACGTTCTGCAAAAAGTACGAGACATTTCCAATGTAGTTTTGGCCATCTATAAAGTTATCTGTATCTCCGCTCTAATATTCCATATTACCCGTTTGGTGCCGGGACCCGCAAGGGAAGCAAAGAATAGTAACACTGCGACCACAAGGCATGTCGTAAGAGGCGATTGAGGTAGGGGTCTAGGAAAGATACCCTAGTCAATAAAAAGCATCGCAGAAATTGGATGTGCTGTCCTACTTGTAGGCGCATAACTGGCACAACATACAATCGCTCTTAGGATCAGATCACATACAAATCACACAGAGTGGTTAACAAGTGGTCGATATGGAGCGTTTAAAGAAGAAATATTCCATACCGGATGGTAAGTCAATATTTGATAATCGCCGGCGAAGTCCTGAAAATTCAACAAATCATTCATCTATAATTATCACGCCTTGTTAGGTTTACTGATCAGATAGGCTTTTCTATGAGATGCGGTACAATTCAACTGCCTCAAATTATTGGAGTGGCTTGTTCTCCAGAACAATGACCGTTACGCTGACCATGAATTGCTGCTGTTCGATCGAACCGTACGACCTGAGGCGGCAATCATAGCTCTGTGGATTACGGCGGTTCACAGTTCGAAAACCCGGCTGTGAACACGTGGAATTCACCAGGAAGTCTAGCATCCCATGTTATTACCAACACAATCGATTCACACACACACAGACATATTACTTCTGGAGCAGTGACGAGTGAATATCGACCACCATCACTACCTCCACTAGTTTAATCAGGTCATTGAATAAGGCGTACTGTTGGAATACTGATTGCCTGTTGATTACTTTAAAAAAAATGTGGCACCTCATCTGACGTCATAACGATGCCGAAAAGATGGGAGAGAAGAACATTGATTTGAAGTCTGTAGAAATCTAGCAGAAGTACCCCACACCTTACGCTGATTCGCTGTACGAGATCGTGTGTTGGATAAATTATTGAGAGAGGTTGAACTATCAAAAAGGGCTGAACTGTTCAGCCCACACCGTCACACTACTAATTAATTGGTATTTATTTATTTATGTAAATTAATTAATCTAATTTTTTTGCTTAGCGAGGTATGAGGATGGAATGTGTTACCGCTATAATTGTTCAATTCAACGCTAGCAAATCACCCACGTCTCAGATACAAAAAAACTTTCGTGACAATAACAATCCAATTTTGCGCATGAATTCCTAGATCTGCGCGTGCCAGCATGTTTTCTACAAATCGAACATGACGTGGACAGCAATGTGCAAGAATGCCAAATGTAAATCACCAAAAGTAAAAAAAAAATATTTGTTTTGCGTAAGTAGGATAAAATATTGCGTGTATGTGAAACATTCTTATAACCATTGTTTCTCGTTTGACCATTTCAGTATCATCCCGAATGATATAGTGTAACTAACTTCCCATGCTCATTTTCAAACAAACGGACAATATAAAAATATTTTTAATAAGCAAAAGTACTAGGATCGTGGTCAGTTACATTCAGGAAACTCCAGTTGATAGATCTGTAGAGACCTGCCTTGATGAGATAGGTAAGCAACTAACAACATTTGCCGCCATTATTAAAAAAAGACTAACTAAAGCGATGATTTATTATGGAAGACCGAGCTGAGTATACGAACAATCTCAAGCGATGATTTCTAATGGAAGACCGAGCTGAGTATACGAACAATCTCAAGCGATGATTTCTAATGGAAGACCGAGCTGAGTATACGGAACTAATACTCATCAATCGTTATTTGTATATGTATACGATCTATTGATTGATAGCGCCATCATCACTTTCACTTCGGTGTGTAACCATGTGTGCTCCGATCTCTTTCTTACACAGGAAGATTTCAGCTGCAGTGCCCAAACTCCGTAATATCGACGAGGTTCCCTGATGTAATTTTGAAGATGGTGAAGATATTTTTGTAGACATTTTATTTTACTCTTTTCTAATGAATTTTGCCCGGACAGCGGCTTTCCAGCCTGTTCTTTTCGATTTTGAACTGCCAAGGGTTATTTTACGTGCTCAAATTGAACACGGGACCTACGTTTTATTGTCCGTCTCCGATAGGACTAGGAACTCGATCTCACCTACACTGAGATCAGGGATCTCTGGAAAATATCCAGATGGCTCCATGAGGGAGCGAACCTAGTATCTTTGACACGAGTACCTAACCTCTACGCCAGAGACCCTCAATGCGATCTATGCTCCAACGATTTTTGCTGTGAATCCCTTCCAGGAACACACTACTGTTACAGAGAATAATCACAGTGCCTGTATACCGTATGGAGATTAGCGTGATATGAAGATCGAACCCAAACAAAACGCAA